>JANVFO010000015.1:0-692552 GCA_027919855.1 Lentinula guzmanii
AAAAATGGCCGCCGAGATCTTCCGTGGCGCATTGGGGTGTGTCCGGTAAAAGTCCGCAATCTCTTCATCACTTGATCCCTTCACATTCTCCTCATTTTCCCAACTGTCCTGTCCTTCATCGTAACCCTTCCATCGTACCAGAAATTGTAGCTTCCTCCATCGCCCATAGAACCTACTATCCAAAATTTTGTCTACCTCATAGAACTCTTCCCCTTGCACAATCTCCAGATCTGGTGGTGGTGGCCTAACTCCATTGACCTCATTCGCTTTCCATGGTGATTGTTGGTTAACGTGGATGTTGTCGTGGATCTTCATCCAGGTCGGTAGGTTAAGACGATACGTCAGAGGTCCGGTCTTTTCTGCTACTTCGAATGGCCTGAGTCGCCGACTCCCAAGTTTTTGATTTTTCTGTGAATCTTTAGTTCTGTACAATAGCCATACCGGTTGTCCAACTGTGAATGTCTGAACCTCCCTTGTGTCGTCTCCCTTAATACGCTCCTTACTCATCCTAAGAGCTGCCTCTGCATCCTCCCGGGCATGCTGTAGCAACATCAACCACTGATCAATCGTTGGGTACTTGTTCCAAACTTGGATTGGAATCGTAAATTCAGGGGTGTATCCATAGAGGGTTTCGAATGGAGAATGATGTGAGCGGAGTGAATTCGAGAGTTGATAACAAACTCAGCAGTAGGTAGTAGTTGTCCCAATCATCTTGTCGTCGGCTGATATACATGCGAATGTATCGTTCAATCTCCTGGTTTGCTCGTTCCATTTGACCATTGGTTTCAGGATGGTATGCTGTTGTGAGTGCGATTCTACCCCGAGTCGTTTCAAGAGTTGCCGCATTACATCTGCCGCAATTGGGGGCCTCTGTCAGAAATGAACCATCGAGGAAGACCATGTAGTCGGAATATTTCGCGGTAGAAGAAGTCAGCTACGCCATCGGCAGTGATTTCTGTTGTGGTTGGGAAGCAGTGGATCATCTTGGTATAATGGTCAACAAAGGTTATTACAGCGTTATGTCCGTCCTGGGTCATGGGGAGCTCTCCGATGAGATCTACGCCAATATCCTGCCATGGACTGTCCGGAACAGGAAGAGGCTGAAGGGAGAGGAGTGGTGTGGATTGAGTCACTTCCGTTGACAGAGGTCACATCCTTCTACATATTTGTCCACAAATGACCGCATCCCTGGCCACCAGTATTGCCTGCTAATGAGTTCTAACGTACCATGCATCCCCGGGTGTCCAGCTGTAGGCGAATCGTGACATTGTACCAGTACCGCCTTCCGGAGCTCCGGGTTGGGTGGTACGTATACCTTGTTTCAATAGTACACCAAACCGTTGTCCTCTTTCCACTCATCCAATCCCCCTGTCAACACTTGTGGTCCCTTCAGGCTCTTTAATCCATCCAATACCTCTGCCTCCCGTTGCTAACCTGTCGGATCTGCTCCAATAGGGGTTTTGGAATAGTACCATGTGCACCGCATTGATAAAGTGTTGTGGTTGGAGCACCGTTTGCTCCTTGTTGTCTTCCGCATCAATTACCTGATGGTGTGGCATCCGTGAGAGAGCATCGGCTTGTGTGTTTGCTTTCCCGGGGCGGTGTTTAAGCCGAAAGTCAATCGGGAAATCCAGAGGGCCCATCTTGCTTGTCGATGACTAAGATCTTGTGCTGTCCTCCAGAACTCCAGGTTTTGATAGTCGGTAATGATTTCGAATGGTTCGGGTGAGCCTTCTAAATAGTGCCTCCAATCCTTGAGTGCTTCGATAATGGCAAGCATTTCCCTGTCGTAGATTTCATAGTTCCATTCCGCTGGGTTCAAGGATGCAGATCGGAATGCGACAGGGTGCCAAAGTCCATTGTCCTGTAATTGCAGCAGTGTACCCCCTGAAGCGAATCCCGAGGCATCTACTTCAATCCGCGTTGGCTTTCCTGGGTCCCATAAGACCAGAATCGGGGCTGAGGTGAAGGAGTCCCTTAATGATTTGAATGCTTCCTGTTGCGCCGTCCCCCATTGCCATTTGATGTCTTTCCGTGTAAGGTCATTAAGTGGTCACGCTTTCTTTGCAAATCCTTCAATGAACCGTCGATAGAAATTAGCAAAGCCCAAGAAACCTCGAAGGTGATGGAGTGAAGTAGGGACTGGCCAGTTTTTCACCGCTTCAATCTTTACCGGGTCCATCCGTACTTCCCCTTCACTGATGACAAGTCCCAGGTATTCAATGGACGTTTGTTCGAACTCGCATTTTTCGGGTCATAAATAGAAATCATGTTGAGCCAGACGGGTGAGGACTTCGTGAACTACGGTTCTGTGTTCTTCTAGGGTTTCGGTGAAGATGAGAATATCATCTAGATATACAGCCGCCTTTCCTGAGGCAATCAAGTCAGCAAAAATTGAGTTCATGAGGGCTTGAAACGTAGCGGGCGAGTTTGTTAGGCCAAAGAACATGACCAAGGGTTTGAAGAGCCCTCGGTTAGTTGCAAATGCTCCCTTCCACTCATGTCCTTCCTTCACCCGCACATTGTTGTATCCCCACCGCACGTCGAACTTGGTGAATATCTTGGACTTTCGTAATCGGCTGATGATGTCAGTAACCAGGGGAAGTGGGTACCGGTTCTTGACAGTGTATTTGTTCAGTCATCGGTAGTCCTGTACAAAACAAAGTTTCCCGTCCTTCTTTTTGACAAAGAAGACTGGAGATGCTAAGGGGGATTTGGAGGGGCGGATATATCCTTTTCGTAGATTTTCATCCAGGAATCGGTCTAGTTCCTCTTGTTCATTGGGTGACATTGGATAGATTTTGGTGCGCAAAGTTTCGGGTGCATCAGGCCTAAGATCAATGGCATGATCCTGTCACAAAGAGGTGACGATGGCGGCAAGACTGAGCGGAAGCGGGCAGATACTGATCCCAACGACAAAGTTATATTCATAATAAATACTGAGAAGTAAGTAAAGACATACCTGATCCCAACGACAAAGAGGTCAAGATAAGGGATCAGGTTGTGGGGGCTGGCTTATATATACAAAGGTAAGGTACGGGAACCATGATGTCATACTGTATAGTTCAGGAACGAGGAATGGAACGGAATGGACTGGAAGGTTCCGGATCAATTATGATAGGTAACAGTGATGGAATGATGTATTGTAAAGAAAAGGAAAATAATAGGGGTGGCTCACTTCATGACATTACCCTGTTCCCGAATGAATCGGTTCAAATTGCCGCCTCCGCTCCCGCTCCTGTTCCCGTTCCCGCTCCTGCTCCGCCAACTCCGCTCAACCCCGATCTCTCTACCCAGATCGCTCAACTGCAGGAACTCCTGAACAGAGCGAATGCCATGGCCCCAGCATCGGGATCGCAGGAGGGTTTTTAAAGCGGGTGCCCGTCTCGGCCGCACCGAGAGCACCCGTTAACCAATTTGCTATACATTCTACCTCCGCATATGATTCTGTCCCCTCGTGTAAAATATCTACCGTTTTGGAATTGAACTCCAGTTCGTCCCACTTCCAAATCAATGCGAAATTAAGAGGGAGGAATCATAGTATAGCAACTGCGGCCATGGTCGATTCCGGAGCCACTGCTCTGTTCTTGAACCAAGAGTTCGTCACCCGTCACCATGTAAAGACCTTTCCACTCAAGAGGCCAATCGGGGTCTTCAACATCGATGGTTCCGCCAACCGGGCAGGGCAGATTACGCACTTCGCACGTTTAGCCCTAACTGTCGATGGTCAGCAACGTTGGACAGACCTACTTGTCACTAACCTGGGAAGCGAGGACCTCATCCTAGGACTCCCTTGGTTACGGAAGGCTAACCCAGACATTGACTGGGAGAAAGGACGACTCTCGGTCAAACCGCAACGGTCAACGACGGATGAGGAGGAAGAGGAAGAAAACATTCGGATGACGGAAACCCCGGAACCCATGTCAAGTACAATCGACCAAGAGGAGGAAGAGTCACCTATTCACCGAATTCGAGCCAACCGGCGGACCCGACGTGCATGGGTGAGATCAGGCATTCTACAGGAACAGACAGAGGAGGTCTGGTGCGCCGCTGGGTTCACCTACTCCCAACAGTTAGCGGAACAGACCCACAAAGCCAAACCCCTGAAGACCTTTGAAGAGATGGTCCCAGAGTCCTATCGGGACTTCCAGAAGGTATTCTCCGAAGCCGCTTCCGAACGACTGCCAGGACACCAACCCTGGGACCACGCAATCGAGCTAATCCCTGGAGCACCCGAAACCATGCGTACCAAGGTCTATCCCATGTCGCTGAATGAGCAAGCTGAACTGATCGGTTCCTAGATGACAACCTGCAAAAGGGCTATATCCGCCCCTCCAAGTCTCCATTGTCTTCCCCAGTCTTCTTCGTGAAAAAGAAGGATGGAAAGCTCCGCTTTGTACAAGACTACCGGAAACTGAACCAGGTTACCATAAAGAATCACTACCCACTACCACTTGTGGCCGACATCATCAGTCGCCTACAGGGAGCACGGTATTTCACCAAGTTTGACGTCCGATGGGGTTACAACAATGTTCGAATAAAGGAGGGTGATGAGTGGAAGGCGGCTTTTGCAACCAACAGAGGGTTATTTGAACCTCGTGTAATGTTCTTTGGTCTCACTAACTCCCCTGCCACCTTTCAAGCTCTCATGAACTCCATCTTCTCCGATCTAGTGGCAGCAGGGAAAGTAGCCATCTACCTAGACGACATCCTCATTTTCAGCAACGAATTACAAGAACACCGACAGATAGTGCGGGAGGTACTAACACGGCTACAGAAACACGACCTTTACCTACGACCAGAAAAGTGTGAGTTTGAACAACTTCAGATCGAATACCTGGGCTTGGTGATATCGGAAGGGGAGGTGCGCATGGATCTGGTAAAGGTAGCTGCAGTCCGTGATTGGGCAACCCCAAAGAACCTGCGAGAGCTGCGGGGATTCTGGGGTTTTGCTAACTTTTATCGACGATTCATACGGAACTTTGCCCGCATAGCACGACCCCTGAACGACCTGACCAAGAAGGACAGCAGCTTTGATTGGGGAACACATCAGCAACAGGCATTCGACACCCTTAGGGAAGCATTCATCTCGGCACCAGTACTGGCTCTTTGGGATCCTGATAGGCTCACACGACTCGAGGTGGACGCATTGGGCTTTGCGACCGGAGGAGCACTAATGCAGCTGCAAGATGATGGCCAGTGGCACCCAGTGGCATTCCGATCAGCCTCCATGCAACCAGCGGAACGGAACTACGAAATCTACAACCGAGAAATGTTGGCCATCATTGAAGCACTGAAGGACTGGAGGAGTTTCCTGGAAGGATCGCCACAACCATTCGAAATCCTCACCGACCACGCAAACCTCGAATTCTGGCGAACGGCTCAGGACCTCAGTCGTCGGCAGGCACAATGGGCGTTATGGCTATCACGGTTTGATTTCCAGTTAACTCACCGCCCAGGCAAGGCAAATACACAAGCAGATGCTCTTTCGTGCATGGCAGTGCATCAGGTCCTGGACAGTGAAGACAACCGACAACAGACAGTTCTGAAGCCAACCCATTTCCTGAAAATCGCAGCAGCTACACTACAGAATCCACTGGAAGACCAAATCCGGAAGGCGTCGCAGAAGGAGGCGGAGGTACTTGAAGGATTGGAGGAACTGAAGAAGAAGGGGCTTCGACGGCTGACCAACGGAGTGGCAGAGTGGGAGGAGGACAATGGACTAGTGTACCACCGGGGTAGAGTATATGTCCCACCAGACAACAGCCTGCGGACTGAAGTACTACGACAATGCCATGACAATCCAACGGCCGGTCACCCAGGACTTCATGGCACCCTCGACCTGGTCAGCACTCACTTTTGGTGGCCCACTTTACGGTCCTTTGTTGAAAAGTACGTGGAAGGGTGCGAGACTTGTGCAAGGAAGAAGATACAGAGGCACCCGCGAGCAGTAACACAACCCCTGGAGGTTCCGACAGGCCTGTGGGAGGAAGTGGGAGTGGACTTGATCACACAGCTGCCTTCTTCGCAAGGCCACGATGCCATCCTAGTTTGTACTGACCTCTATGGCAAGCAGATCCACGCAATTCCCTGTACTACCTCCATCACTGCAGAAGGTGTGGCAGACATCTACTACCGCAAAATTTTTCGCCTTCATGGACTCCCGCTTCGCTTCGTATCGGATTGTGGACCCCAGTTTGCAGCAAAGCTGATGCGATCCCTACTCTCCCGCCTCGGAATCAAGTCGAACCTCACATCAGGTTACCACCCCCAAGCCAACGGCCAAACTGAACGGGCCAACCAGGAAGTCGAAAAATACCTCAGGCTGTATGTGGGGCGCCGCCAGGACAACTGGGCAGAGCACTTACCAATGGCGGAATTTGTGATCAACTCCCACACTCACTCGGCGATTGGAATGTCCCCGTTTGAACTTACCTACGGCTACCTACCCCTGTTCAACATCCCAGTGGGACAGCGCAGTGGAATTCCGGCGGTGGATGTCTGGATTCAGATTCTTCAGGACGCACGACAGGATGCAGGCGCAGCACTACACCTGGGGAAAAGACAGCAAAAGGAAAGCTACGAGAAGGGAAAACGGAAAGCGCATCAATTCCGAGTGGGAGATCAGGTTTGGCTAAGTGCAGAGGATATCAAGCTCCAGCTTTCTAGCGAAAAGCTTGGGGATCGACAGCTTGGACCATATACAATCTTGGACAAGGTTGGACCTCTCGACTATCGCCTGAACCTACCGTTGTCCCTCGACCAGTCCACCCTGTCTTCCATGTCGACAAGCTATACCCATGGCGAGGAAATGCTGTCAACGGCCAGATTGCGGCACCACCAGAACCAGTGTACCTAGAGGATGAAGACGAACCGGAGTATGAAGTAGAGGAGATCCTGGATAGTCGGGTTAGATGGAAGAAGTTAGAGTATTTGGTGAAGTGGAAGGGTTACGATACAGGGCATAATTCATGGGAGCCGGCTCAAAATTTGGAACATGCGCCAGCTACGGTCCGAAAATTCCACAAGAAACATCCCCGGGCGGCGAAGGCTTGACCATCGAGGGCAATGGTCATAAGGAGGGGGGTAATGTCATGAAGTGAGCCACCCCTATTATTTTCCTTTTCTTTACAATACATCATTCCATCACTGTTACCTATCATAATCGATCCGGAACCTTCCAGTCCATTCCGTTCCATTCCTCGTTCCTGAACTATACAGTATGACATCATGGTTCCCGTACCTTACCTTTGTATATATAAGCCAGCCCCCACAACCTGATCCCTTATCTTGACCTCTTTGCCGTTGGGATCAGGTATGTCTTTACTTACTTCTCAGTATTTATTATGAATATACAGTGGCTCAAAAAATTGTCCACATGTTTGCTATTTTTGCAGAGAATCATAAATTCCGGGTGGAATACTGGGCGTATCATAAAACTGTTAGTGAGCGTCACAAAGCCCTAGATATTCCCTTCCTGGAACGCCTTATTTTGACTTGTTTGGCCAAAAGCCCATTGAGTTATGATTGATTAAATTTGCTAACTCATGTGGACAATTTGTTGACTTCATGCTCTGAGATTATTGCTCCAACAATATATGCTGTCATAGATGACATCATGCATGGAGCTAAGTTGTGATGTCATCTTGGCATCATAATGATGTCATCACAGTAATTTCAAGTATATATAAGCACCCCCAGCTTCTCTGCACTCATATCAAATCCATGAAACCTCTCACCTCTACTCAAAAGGACATTGTCCTTTCTCTGCTCCAAACCTCTGCTTCTACCAGGGAGATTTCTGCTCAGACAGGAGTATCCAAGTCTAAGGTGGCCTCTTTAGCAAAGGAGGCATTCCCAGATAAGGAAAACAGACCAGCAGGCTGCCCTAAACTTTTGTCTGTTACTGATGAACATGCAGTTATCAAACAGATATCAACTGGCAGAGCTAAGAATGCAGTTCAGGTGGCCAAAAACATCAATCCCCTTCTCCCCCAGCCTGTCTCCACCCAGACCATTCGAAACACCCTTCATAAAGCAGATGTAAAGATCAAACAACCCGACACTTGGTCGGGGGAAGGAAATATCGACACGTTCGAAACCTGGGTTAATTCAGTGCTCAATTGGATGGTGGTAAACCGTATCACTGGACCAAAAGGAAATGATATGCAAGTCCTGTGCCTCAAGGGCATGCTAGAGGGCGGAGCCAAACAGTGGTATCATGACCACGTCACTGGCCCCCACCGCGCACGCGACTATTGGCGCACTGAAGAGGTTCTGATAGGACTCTTCAAACGTTTCACACAAAGCGAAGTTTACTCTTACGTGGAAATGTGCTGGCGGAATACAGAATATGACGCCAAACTAGGAGTACAAGAGTACTTTGCGAAACTCAACCGTTTTGCACTGCGACTATTACATTCGCCTAGTCGAGATGCTTTCCGTACTTGACTAATTGAGGGATTGCCGTTACATCTCATCAATTATCTCAGAGATGAACTGTTAAGATCATGCGACTCCGGAACCGCGGAATCTCCCGCAATAGGATCGCGGAGATCAACGGTCATATGAGGGGATCATTCCCTCGCAGATGGGAGGAACGGTTCGCGGAGTAAGGGGGATGGTAATTGGACCTCGACACTACTATTGGTAGTGTCCTCAACACGTCAAGTGTCCAATGGTAAGGGTAGGAACTCCGGATCGTGGACATCGCTCCTGCGATCGTCGGAGTAGTGTTGAGTATACATCGAGGACATTTACAACATCCTGGATACAAGGAGAGGGGCAGATCTAAGTCGATATTCAAGCTGAGGACTACCTATTCTACATCGAGGCTTTATACATACTCTATGTAAGGGTCGCGTATGTACTATTTCCAAATAGGTTAGTCGGACAAGGAAGAACAAAGGTATGGATATAAAAGGTATAGTACGGATCGGATTTTGATCCGGAGAGATAATGGGTGATTCCCTTGCGGAGTTATACTCCGCAAACGCGGGAATTGGATTGCGGGATCGCGGACTTACTGCGATCTGCATACATATAACATGAACATGTTATCCCTGAAGTAGCCTTGGTTAAGGCAATCATCAATTGCATATGACGGAAGGAAGAGTCCGACACCATGGTAGCAAACATGAAATTGCTACATGGACAGACCACCAGCAGTAGAACTACCATGGTCGATAAACCAGTAGATTCGACTAAGTCGAACCCTCAAAGGTTTCGACTGATCAAAGTATCCCACCAGACCAATCATCCAACGACAACGTGGACTAAACCTAACGCGGCCAACGTAGGATATCCCATGAGACACGCCGCGATGTCAACACCCAACGATGCCCGCAAGGCAGGGACCAAGGGTGATAACGTTTGGATTAAAGAACGCAAAAACACCCCCAAACTGTGTTGGGGATGTGGACAAGTGGGTCATTTCCATAATGACCCCACATGCGAATGGTACGGTAAAGAACGTCTGTTCGCTATAGGCGTCGAATCACTCAACGAGGACGATGTTGAACCTATTGACTCTGAAGATACACAAGTTATAGACATTGCGACTAGTGATGCTCCACCTGACAATGATACAGAGTTGATCCCTGATTCAGACGGGGAATACGTACTCGAACAGTATGGGGACTATCTGGGGGCGATGTATCAATCTGACGAGGATGATACACATATGGCGTTCAACCAGCGTATGTCTGGCATGTATGATCCTAGGGATCAAGTACATAGTCGCCCACAGACGGATACCAGAATCGTGTCCATAGAAGGACACAATGTGATCCAGGAGGATCTTGACGAATTGGAGGACAATGAAGGGACTCCATCAGTCGAAACTATCAATGTCGCCGCAGGTAGACTGCAGGCGATAGGTAGCCATCAGGAATGTCCAGCTACCGTGACTGACATCGCTCTACGACGATCATCAACGAAAATCAACCGCCCAATCAGAGGTGGCCCTGAAGAACGCCGTATGATGTCCTGCCTATTGAGGATAGGGGACAATACAGCGCTTGTGATGTTTGATTCGGGGAGCTCGTTAGAAGCCCTCACACCTATGTTCACCCAAGTGACGAAACACAAGGTGTACGAATTGAAACATCAGCATAGTCTCCAGCTGGGGACTGTAGGTAGCCGTGCTAAGTTCAATTATGGCACGTACACCGAAGTCACAATTGGCGAAACCAAAATCCCCACATACTGGGACATAGTGAACCTTGACTGGTACGACACCATAATTGGGACATACTGGATGAGGAAACAGAGTCGTTCTTGATTTCAAGAATGACATAATTAACGTCAATGGGCACAAAATTAGTGCTATGACTTCCGCTGAAGATGCAGCGGAATTTCAACGTAGAGTGGCCATGAGACACGCCGAACGTGATGACAAAGTAAAAAGGATGGACAATCCATATCCGACAAAGTCAACTATGTGACTCAGAGCCCTCAGAGAGGAAAATGAGAAGGCTGAGAGAGAAAAGCCCTCTTTGACCGCTACTATAATTGAAGAAATAGTGGACCCCTCTGATATTAGAGAGGAACTAGCTCGTATCAAACGAGCACTACCACTTGATTCCCCAGTGGTAATTCGTCTGGCTGAACCAGATGACGACACTAATATCCAACCGGAATTCCTTGACGATTGCGTGGAGTATGTCCAGGAATTCTCGAGGCGATTCGATGTTTCCCCAGGATCACATCGAGTGGGAGAGGGTGGTACACCTAACCCCAATATTGCGACGCGAGAGCTGGAATCATCCAGCGGTGATTATACTTCCTCATCAGAGGAGGAATATGAAGTAACAGAGGAAGCCCAAAAGCTGAATCCAGCGGATAGACTATGTATTATACATAGTCACCGAAGACGAAGTCAGATATCGACTTCAAAGAACCGAAAGGGTCTTCGAAAGAAAAGTCAATCTGGGACACTATCCAGACGATGACGTCAATTTCGAGCTAGAGAGGCTGAATTGAGGTACATTCCATTCGAGGAACTCGAAATGGAACCTGATCAGGAAGCCATGAAGGCCATGACTGATAAAAATCCACCATATTCGGAGAATGACATTCCCAAGCTTCGCGCCGAATGGATTGAGCGTAATAAGGACATGCTACAAGGGGTTCCTGAAATGTTGCCCCCACTCAGGGAGATCAATCATAAGATACCACTTATAGATGAAAATAAGAGGTATAGCTACTACATGCCTAGATGCCCTGATAGTCTGAAAGTAGACTTATCTGAAAAGCTCGAGAGATACAATCAAGCTCAATGGTGGATACACACTACCACCCCCAAGCAGCCCCTATGCTATGCATTCCCAAGAAGAATGGGAAACTGCGCACCATTGTCGACTATCGACAGAGGAACGATAACACGGTCAAGGATGTCACTCCCTTCCCTGACCAAGACCATATTCGGTCAGATGTGGCAAGACACAAGTATCGATCAAAAATCGATATGTCGGATGTGTACGAACAAATATGCAATGAGGTAGCAGATGTACCAAAGACGGCATTCGCCACCATATTTGGCACCTATGTGAGCCAAGTCATGATGCAGGGAGACTGTAATGCCCCTGCCACATTTCAACGCATCATGACCCGTACCTTTCAAGACATGATAGGACGGTGTGTACATGTATATCTAGATGATATTTTCATCTTCAGTGATTCCATTGAGGATCATGAAAAACACTTAGGACAAGTGTTTCAATGACTGCGCAAACAGAAATTCTACTTAAAAGCAGAAAAGTGTGAGCTATACGCCCTGATTCTTGACTGCTTGGGTCATCGAATCGATGACCAGGGAATCCATGCTGATATGGACAAAATGGCGAAAATCCGTGAATGGAGGACGCCACGAAACTTCAATGACGTTCAGAAGTTTTTAGGACTAGTGCAGTACCTGGCCAGTTTCATGCCCATGGTCGCCATATACACCAGCCCTTTATTGCTAATGTGTAGGAATAACGTCCCATTTATATGGTTACTGTTTCACGCAACGTGTTTCCAACACATAAAACGAATGGCTACTTCTGACAAAATGCCTGTACTGAAGCCAATTGACCCACGCACAGGAGTACCTATATGGGTCATTTGTGACGCCTCCATCAGTGGAATAGGTGCATACTACGGACAAGGACCCACATGGCAGGAATGTAGGCCAGCAGGATTTATGTCCAAGAAGTTCGCTGCGGCTCAGATGAACTATAGAGTATTCGAGCAGCAAACTCTAGGTATACTAGAAGCCCTGCTTAAGTGGTCGGACAAACTAATGGGATACCGCATCCACATAGTGATGGACCATGAGGCATTGACATTCTTTAAGACTCAATGCCACTTGAGTAGTAGACAAACGCGATGGATGGAATATCTGTCGCGTTATGACTTTGACATACGCTACATCAAAGGCTCCACTAATAAAATCGCGGATGCACTATCGCGATACTATGAGTCGAAGCCCCTAAACCGAGTCAATTGGCACAATCTCAATTTGATTTGGAGATTCGAGCGCTGTCGAAGCTCGACCCTATGCTCAGGAAAGTACTAGAGCACCCTAACGATCATAAGGGATTCCAAGTGATCGATGGTATTGTTTATGCATACAACAGAATTGGCGAAGAAGTGGTATGCATCCCCGAGGGATTAGGCGGATCGGGAAAGACCCTTCGAGGCATGGTACTCGAACAAGCTCACGAAGTGGTCGGACACTTCGGAGAACAACGCACATCCGACTATGTTAGGAGATGGTATTGGTGGCCCCGTATTCACGGGGACACAGAAGCTTTCTGCAAATCATGCGTAGTGTGCCAAAAATCCAAACGGCCCAATTTGCGACCTGCTGGTAAGCTTCACAGCTTACCCATACCCAAACGACCTTGGGAATCCATCGGAATGGATTTTATAGGACCGTTCCCCGAGATCAATGGATATAACTACCTATGGGTAGTAATTTGCAGGATGACTTCGAGGACCCACCTCATAGCCATCCATACCTCGATCACGGCGGTCGTATTGGCCGAGTTATTTCTCAAGGAAGTGGTTCGACTACACGGACTTCCTAAGTCCATCGTCTCTGACAGGGACCCAAAATTTATCTCGCGATGGTGGCGAGAGGTATATAGACTGTTGGGCACGCAATTATTGATGTCTACGTCTTACCACCCGCAAACGGATGGAGTAACGGAGCGTGCAAACCGCTCCATGGCCCAAGTCTTAAGGGCTTGGGTGCGACCCGATCAACAAGATTGGGTACAGAAGATTCCTATGACAGAATTCGCCCTCAATGCGAGCATCAACGAGTCCTCTGGATTCGCACCATTCGAATTAGATGGAGGGTATATGCCTTCCATGATTCGCGAACTGCCCGCTGAAGTTGCGGTAGCGCCAGGTGTGCGTCATTTTGCCGAACAAGCACTCATACACCTGGCGGAAGCACACGATGCAATAATAGGGTCTAGAGTATTTCAGACCCACTGGTCGAATCAACGTCAACGGGATGAGCCTAGTATCAAGGTCAATGACCTAGTATATCTATCTACGGCCAACCTCAATCTACCTAAGGGGCGAGCGAGGAAGTTGATGCCCAAGTTTGTCGGCCCTTACCCTGTAATCGAGGTGATTGAAGGGAAGTCGGTGTACCAATTGGGATTACCCACCGAACTCAGTAAACGAGGAATACACAATAGGTTTCACGTTTCACTTTTGCGCCCTCACATCGTTAACGATGATGTGTTGTTTCCTAATCGAGTGAGGGCGGAACCATACGATTTTGGGGAACCAGTAGAAGTCGAATGGCTGGTTGACAACATTGTCGGTCATCAGTGGCAGGGCCAACAATTATTCTTCCATGTATTATGGAATCTAGGGGACATCACGGTAGAGCCCTATAGCACATGTAGTGCTCTGCAAGCACTTGATAGGTACTTAGCGCTAAAAAATGTCACTCACTGGCGACAATTGCCGCGCAAATGAGATGATATAATCCATCACGTAGTCTTGTGATTGTGTTGGCCGGACCAATTGGAGTTACAAAAATTTTCGTGGGAAGACAAATGTTGAATTTTGCAACGCTAAGTCATTCTCATCGCACCACCATGTCACAACAACAAGACATTCAGTCCAACTCCACTGACGATCCTTCCAGATCGACAACCATACAATTTGGTGATTTTCACGAATCGCCAAACACACAAAATGCTCCCTTGGGAGCAAATTCGACAGCTGGGACGCCAGCTTTTAATAACGTAACTGGTCCTGGATTTCCAGGACCTTTTGGGGGTGGTTCCCAACTACCCCCCAACCAACATGCGCCTTTTGGAGCACCCATGAACACTGGGGTGCCAGTTTTTCATAACACGCCCAGTCCTGGGTTTCAAGGACCATCTGGGGGAGGATCTCATACGGGACCAAACTTCAATAACACAACTTCTCAATTCGGAACCCCAGGGGCGGGACCGAGTTTCAGTTTGCCGTTTACGGGACAGAACTCTTATGCGTCGACAAGCGCAAACTACCCATACCACTCGTTGCATCCACCCACGCACATGCAACAATCGTTCCCCCCACAGATGCAGAACCCAATTGCATCGTATGGGTACCCCATGCCTATGATGGCACCTCAGGGACAGCCAACCACGTCCCCATCATCCACACCATTGAGGATCACAGTCGGGAATATCATAACACACTCCGACAATTGTCCCATGTGCATGGGATACGTCGCTCATTTGATAACAGCGAGCGACTTCAATGATATCATTTCCAAACGAGATGGTAACATACGAGGAGACTCATTGTCCTCGACCAACTCTCAGGGACGAGAGTTGGTGGTAAGCTCTTTACAAGAGCAACTGGCCTCAACTTCGAGAGCTCACGAGACTGAGCGACAGAATTTGCAGGATAGAATTACCGCTCTGGAAATTGAGCGTAATGAACTACGCGCACGTCACGAATCAGACGTGGCGCAAATTGATGACATCGTCCGTGATTGTCAAGAGGCGCATGATAGACGCCAATACTGGAAAACCCAGTACTACGATCTCCGTGACCAGGGAGATCGTCAAGACGCGAAGACTTCCTCCACGGTAGCTGTCGCCAAGAAATTGGACAAGGGCAAAGGAAAGGAAGTGACTACGGTTCCGTTGCAGAATCGGATTACTACAACGGAAGCACAGATGACAGCGAGAGCTTCCTTGCCGTTGTCGCAACGACTGTCCCCAATGGAAGGGGACTCGAATTCTCAAAGCATCCTTGAGAATGCCAGAGCTTCGGGGTCTGGCCAACCCCTAATGTCCGGTCAGGCAGGAACCTCGTTGTCAGGAGGTTCTGTGTCGACACCTTTGCCTCCTCACACAGGAGGCAAACGGAAACGTGACTCCGGTCCGACATCCGTCCCTCAACGAGGGACCGTTTCCTACGATGACTTGTACACTGAACCCATGGGGGAGGTACAATACTCTTACAAGGCGTATCAGTTAGAGCATTACCTCACAGACATGGAGGACGATGACTCGGAACCTGACGCTCATCCCAATCGATTGAAAGGGAAACAAAGGGAATTGCAAAACAAGGTCAATAGGGAAGCCAGGCGGCAGATGGACGCCGTGTCCGCTCAACGAGCTAAGGAGGAGGGGTGCTCTCCCCCCCCAAACGCTCTAAGAGCAGTAAGAACAAGGAATTCGACGTTCTGTGTGGAATGGTCACTAAGCTGCCATTCCAAGTCCCGACTTCTGTTGAAGAAGTTGAAAGAATTATCAAGACTCTTGAAGAATCCGATAACGTACGCCCTTGGCATCCGTTATGGAAAACCGTGCACAGTATGATCGCCATGCACAAGCGGGCTCGCCATGTACCACAAGCTGAACGTTCTGCAGTGGACAATGCGGTCATTGACCGCTTCACCACTGTCCCACAGTGGTATATAGCAGAGATGAACCGACAAGGTCATACTGTGCCCAAGCTGTTCGAGCCTAAGCCTTTGCAGAAGAAGGTGAGACATGCCGCAGCGGGTACCTCTTTGTATGAGGCAGGACCATCCAATGTTGCATCCACTAGTGCTACTATGGATGGCGAAGTAATGGCAGACGTTCCCACATTTGCCAACGGAACAATCATTGAGCGATTCCCCACTGTACTTGAGTGTAGGGTATGGCAAGGGCGACGGGAAAATGATTCCGTCCTTCAGTCGATACTCAGTAGTCCAGCTTCGGATCGACTGAATGGGATGTTGGTTGAGTCCATACAAGACTCTCCAGCAACTAATACACGCAGCATTCGCGGAATGCTAGCAGTATTTCGATTATTACCCAACAATACAGGTAACGGAGTACTAACAGATGGAGAATCCAATCTGTTAGTACACCTCCTATTGTGTGAGCTCGCACTTCATCCCAGTCGCTACAATGGGATCCTCCAATCGATGGGGTTGTTGCCTCACCGTACATTCCGGCCTGGTCCTTTGCCAGACTATTCGCGCACCTCACCACCTATGGTGAGGCAAATCGCACACGAACTGGCGATACAGGGTTACACCACAGCCCAACTACAGGACCTTGCGCTGTATCTGTTATGGTGGCTATACGGCGTCGCCGCCTCCATGAATACTCGTTGGGTAGTCATTCAACATCAATTTGTACATGTAGTGAACGATGTATTTGTTACGCCTGTGCCAGACCAATCGACCAACCTTCCGATCGAATCGATAGTCGATTCATTCTGATACTTAGGCCGGACCTTTCCGGTCAGTCTTCCGGTCGGATCGATCGTCGAATGCCTCCGGATCAATAATCAAATACTTCCGAATCAACAATCGAATAATTCCGGATCGATAACCGAATGACTTATTCGCATTTCCGGAGCTTTTGCATTCATTATCAGCTCTGTATCTTCGATTCTATTCTCGATAGCTTCGGACAGCTTCGAAAGGTATTTGTCCGAGATTCCCACGCCCTTATTGTCTTATATTTCACCTCGGGTAAACCTTTATATTGCTTATTGTTTTTTATTTAACAATTAGGCAATTTACTACTTAAGTACACTGTTTAGTATCGTTTCCCCAGCTTGAAATAAAAGTTACCTTCTATCCTTCTTCTACATTACGCTTAGTCACGTCCGGATCAATCGATCGGTTCTGTCCGACGTTCCGGAACTTCTTTCTTCTTCGCACTTCGCAGGGACACCCAGATAGCGTGTAGGGAGTGTTGCCGAAAGCTTCGCTGAAGTCCCATCATACTTCCGAGGACCGTGTAGCCCTTTCGAGTACATCCTTGTGTCACAGCCACCATTCCCACACTCGGAACTTCGTCCGGAGCCTCCGGAACCTCGATCGTAATCCTTTCCAGTTGCACGGCCTTAACAGTATTGGCACACCATGTGTTCCAAGGAGTGCCTCGCACTACCATTGAAGTTGAAAACCATGTTTTCACCGATGGTTCACAGTCTGGCAACCTCGGCAATGCCGGACGATTTGCTGATTACAGTGTGGTCCTCACATATGTGAGGCCTATTGCACAGCAACTGTTGCTCCCGACTACGGGACAATCCGCGGCATCTATCACCACCAATGATGTGCATCTGGATGGTGAACCACCAAGTATTGTCGACTGGGACGATACTCAGTTCAATGCCGAAGGGGACCCCGTTATCGACTATGGCGAGGATGACGGCATGAACATGGCTGGATAGACATATCCACATAACTGTATTCATGTCATATGGTCAGACTGCTGGGATCAGTCTAACGGGGGAGGGTATAACGGGCCCTCATCTATGCCCCTATTTACCTTATCTTATCACATGCACTTATCTTATCTTACGATTATCATATTCTCACGATGAACTGTATAGTTCATCGTTTATATACAATGGACTTAGATTAGTTAGGTAGATCTTTTTCACCTGTAAACGTACATATTGAGTTAATTGACAGACTCGTCGTGTTCATACTGAGTGAACTAAGTCATACAAGCTAACAGCTATCTGAAGCCTAAAAGCTCCATATCCATAACCATCCAATGGACGGTTACATGAGTCATTTCGGTATCGGAGTCGGATCTGGGTTCGGGTTCTGTTTCAGGTGTAGGCTCAAATTCAGGTTCTGATTCAGGTTCTGATTCTAGTTCAGGTACTGTGATGGTGGTTGTTACTAAGGTGGGAGATGCGCGGGAGCTGGGATTTGAGGATCGTCCAACTCTAGTGAAGGCTGCAGTAGGTTCAGGTACTACTGGAGAGGCAGATCGTGAGATGTGGATGTGACGACCAGTTGGATCGTAGTCTTGATCAACTGTAAGCAAGTATTGATTGGGGCAAGGGTTCTCGTTACAAGGCTCCCAGTGTCTGTTGTGTTCGTCTTCAGTTGACCAGTGGACGTTGTGATGTTCTACGGTGTCAAAGGCGTGATAGTAGTCTGAACAGTCAGAGTTAACTCCGAAAGTTGGCGTGGTGATAGCAGCAGGTGGAGAATCGGTGGACTCCGATTTCCACTCCTCGTAAGATCAGTGATAGATCTGATAGTACGAGTAATAGATCTCGACCTAATGTCGTGATGTAGTCGGAAGCGACGATGGGAAGCAATCAAAGCACAGCACAAGCACAAACCTGAGTGTGAGTAACGCTCAACACACAAAGGTAAAGGGAGAAAGTGATCTCAGCGACTGTGATAGCACGAAGGGCCAATCACAAGGGTCAAATAAGGCAAGCTAGTTCCCAAAGACCAAGTCAATATTGAGTGTAAATGAAGATACAAACACAAACCTAGTGTTACGGTTGTGCTTCCGGACTTCCGTATAGAGCTTCCGACTTCGAACATGGACTTGGTATCATTCATATTTACTTCCGAGACCGATTGCTTCGATCGAGTCGTACGAGGCATTCGGTTATCGAATGCTAAGTGCTCCGACTTTATTGTCTTTTTATTTATATTGATGACGTCGGATTATATTAGTTATTGTCTTTTACTTACAGCTCTTATTGTTATAGATTTAACAATTAGGAATACAGGTATATAAGCTGTAGTATCCTGTACATAGTTCTTTAGTTTAAATATCAACTTAGATTGCTGCTGAACTCCGTCCGGAACTCTTTCTTCTAATCGTCTAATGTTCGCATTATAACCGATCGTTATCCGGACGTCTTTACACTCTTACTCGTCACTCTGAACATTCACCGAACCGTACGACGAAGCGGGGGCACTACCAAAAGTAGTGTCAAGGTTCTAGTTCATCTTTATCATCTTCCGTTGCAATCGAGCTGACCGATCATCCTCGATTACTTCCCTTGAGACTTCGGTTATAAACCATTGCCTCGATTCATTCCGATCACTCTTGGATTACTTCGATTCACACTATACCTTCTAAGACTCTACAGAACCTCACCGGCACAGTCTTAACAGTATATTTAAACTACTACTCGCATTCGTCATTTTCTATATCACACATCATCCATTCCATACTCATTTATCCATGGCACCTCCAATGACTCGTCAAGCCCGTAGGAACAGGCCAAGAACTTTGACCGGTACTACCGACAACTCGGACATTCCGATGCAGGCTGAAGAGCCAAATCCATTTGTCGCCAATGCGCAATCTTTCGCGCCCTATTCAGAATCCATTTCGGCCTTAGGAGGTCGAAGAAGAAACAATGTTTTCGGACCCACTACTGCAGCATCACTACCAACAACTGAAGTAGCACCTGAAGTTGCAATCGGTGGAATGACCGAAACGATGGATTATGAATTCCAAACTCTCTACACTGCCTCTGGAATGCCTGTCCAAGTCAGGACACCTCGAAGAAATACTCACATCGCTACGACATCATCAAATACCATCATACCTCCGTCTCCAATGGCAGCAACGATTATGGGACAGATTTTATCCCGTAACACGCCAACAGGACCTCAAATCCCGGAAGGACCGGAAGATGAGGAAGGAGAAGATCTCGAGGGTAATATCAATCAAGAGAATCAAGATGGTGAGGAAGTAGTCGATGAAGAGCCGGCTGATCCGGAACTACCTGGTGATGGTGAACCGGGTGGACCGGATGGACCAGGAGGACCAGGCGGTGGTGGTCCCGGAGGTCCGGGAGGTCCAGGGGGACCAGGTGGAGGATCCGAAGGCTCGAATAGTCCCTGGAGGCCATTTTTTCCACCAAACAACAATGCTTCCGAAAGGGAGTTTCTCCAAACGTTCCAAGCTTTCCGAGGAACACTCGACGGGTTAGGTAATGCTATGGCTAACTTACGACCAGAACCTTCCGAATTGAGCAAAGCAAAAGTAAAGGAACCGGACGTATTCGATGGTTCTGATCCTCGGAAGCTCAAAACATTCCTTGTTTCCCTATCTCTTGTCTTTCTTGATTGCCCTAACTACTTCACTGATCAACGAAAGATAGCTTACGCTCTATCCTATTTGAGTGGATCCGCTCGCAAATGGTTCGAGCCGGATATCCTTGATCCGAACGTGATCGCTCTTCCGATGTGGACGAGCTCTTTCACAGCACTAGTGAAAGAGTTACAAGACAATTTTGGTCTTTACAACGCGCAAGGAGATGCTGAGGATAAGTTGGGGAACTTGAGAATGAAGGAGAATGAATCGGTTCGTAAATTCAACATTCGATTCAATTCACTTGCTGCTCTCACCGATTGGAACGCAAGTTCCTTGAAGTGGGCTTATCAGCATGCACTTGCGTCCAGAATCAAGGACGAAATGGCTCGTGTTCCGGAGCCTCGAAACCTCGCCGAATACCGCGCGGAGGTTCTTCGAATCGACAACCGGTACTGGCGAAGGGAAGAAGAAAAGAAACGGGAGTCTTCGAGACAGACCGGGTCGAGTTCGGGCGGTAAGGGTTCGAATTTCGGCAAGAAGGGTTCCCAGAACAACTCTTCTACTCAATCTTCTACCACGTCGGATACTCAGTCTAAAGGCAAGAATAACCCGCAGACTACCAGACAGAATCAAGGGAAGAAGCCTTGGTTCAACAAGAACAAGTCGACCGGAACGAATTTCAACGGTCAACCTTCGACTGCTTCGACTAGTCAACAGCCGAAACCGCACCAAAAACATCTCAGACCGGATGGCCACGTTAAACCGGAAGAGAAGGAGAGACGCAGGAAATTCAACCTGTGCATGTTTTGTGGCGGTAAGCACAAATTGGAAGATTGCCCCCAATCGAAAATCCAATCAGCCTCGCGGTCGAGCAGCCGAGGTTGAGGATGTAGTTACGGACATCCAATCGTCTTCAGACGATTCGGAAAAATGATCCGCAACTCTCGTACCCCAGTACGAAGCGAGAGTTGCATTGATCCGGTTCGTACTACCCAAGGGGAAGTAGTTTTAAACGCATCCGCTCTTTCTGAATATGAACGATCTCTCCGTTTTTCTTTATCTACCAAATTCCAATCGCCAGACGAACCAGCTGGTACATTATCTCTTATTCAATTTCCTTGTTTACTTGATTCCGGTTCCACAGACTCTTTCATCGATTCTTCCTACGTACAGAATCATTCTATTCCGACCACATCCATACCTCTGATTAATCTTCGATTGTTCGATGGTTCTCTAACCGCAAATTCTATCGCGGAAACAGCCGAACTATCGGTTCGTTTTCCGACCGGTGAGTCTTTCTTGATTAACTTTTATGTTACTTCATTGGATTCATCTTGCAAAGCTGTCTTAGGATATAGTTTCTTGTCCCGCTACAATCCGTTGATTGATTGGGTTACAAAAACAATTTCTTTCCGAAACACTAATCGAGATGATTTCCACCGGACATCTTCACTTCCGGAGGCTTCAATTACGACCTCCGAAGTGACCACTCCACCTCAGGAGTTACCAGTGAAACCCGGAACAAATCAATCCAAACCTCGCTCTCGCCTCACACCTCGTCCACTCTCGGACAAATTTCCTTACGAACTCATTTACTCCTATCCGAGTCTTGCACAAATGGGATCACGTACCGAATCTGCGGTTAAACCGAATGTCGACATCGCGCTTTTAGGGGCAGTCGCATTCAATCGGGTCTGTAAAGACGCCGGATTTGAACCAATTCTTTTTCGTTATCTTCCTATCGAACTTACTGCTAAAGGTTCTAGCACTGAAGAGTTTGAAGCTCAGAAGTCAGAATCAACCCTTCCGCAACAATACGCGGACTACGCCGATGTTTTCGACAAATCGTCTTCGGAAGAACTTCCGGAGCATCGATCATACGATCTCAAGATTGATTTAGAGGAAGGCACTGAACCACCACTTGGACGGATCTACCCGCTCTCTCCAAAAGAGCTGGAGGCCCTTCGAGATTTCCTGGACAAGCAACTCGCTGCTGGAATTATTCAGACTTCTTCATCACCATACGGAGCACCCGTCTTGTTCGCTCCGAAGAAGGATGGTTCACTACGCCTGTGCGTCGACTTCCGAGGCATCAATCAAATCACCAAAAAGGATCGATACCCTCTGCCACTCATTTCCGACCTACTTGATGCGCCTCAAAAGGCTGCAATCTACACGAAACTTGATCTAGCCCATGCCTATCATCTTGTACGAATTGCCGAAGGTGACAAATGGAAGACCGCCTTCCGGACACGCTACGGCTCGTACGAATGGAAGGTCATACCAGAAGGACTTATGAACGCTCCGGCTGCTTTTCAACGGTTTGTCAACACTATCTTTGCAGATTTACTTGATGTCTACGTTATTGTCTACATTGACGACATTCTTGTATATTCAGACAATCCAAAAGATCACGAAAAGCACGTCTGGGAGGTACTTCGACGACTCCGAGAAGCAAAACTCTACTGCAACCTCGCAAAATGCTTCTTCGGTGTCGATACCGTCAAATATCTCGGCTACATCCTTTCACCTGCAGGCCTCACTATGGCCGCTGACAAGATCCAAGTTATTGTCGAATGGCCGGTACCTCGGAAAGTCAAGGATATTCAATCCTTCTTAGGATTTTCAAATTTCTACCGACGATTTATTTACAATTACAGCGACATTGTTATACCACTTACCCGGCTCACCCGGAAAACTGTCGACTGGATATGGACAGCCGAATGTCAATCGGCTTTCGAAAACCTCAAATACGCTTTTACTCACGCACCAATCCTTGCTCACTGGGAACTGAACCGGCCACTCATCGTCGAGACTGACGCTTCGGACTATGCAATCGCAGCTATACTTTCGATTATGCTCGATGATGGTGAAATCCATCCCGTCGCATTTCTTTCCCGCACTCTCAATTCTGCTGAGCTTAACTACAATACTCACGACAAGGAACTACTAGCTATTTTCGAGGCTTTCAAAGCATGGAGACACTATCTCGAAGGTTCCGGAGACCCGATCGATGTGGTCACCGATCACAAAAACCTTGAGTACTTCTCTACCACTAAAATTCTGACCCGGAGACAGGTCCGATGGTCCGAATACCTGCATCAATTCAACATGGTTATTCGATTCAGACCCGGCAAACTTGGCGAGAAACCGGACTCTATCACTAGACGATGGGACGTCTACCCAAAAGAGGGGGATATCGGCTACGCCCAAGTCAATCCACAGAACTTTAGACCCATATTCACTAACGAACAGTTCACCACTTCTCTCCAAGCTACTTTCCTCGAGGGTCCGATCCTCCGAGCTTCGATTGTTATGGACATCAATGCTTTACATGAAGCTATCCGCAACTCACTATCAATAGATCCGGAATCGGCACTTGGACTCACCTTTGTTCAAGACTCCACTAAACCTCGATGGACTATGGGTGAAGATGGTTTGTTACGACTCGACAATCGAATCTACGTTCCGAATCATTCGGATCTATGGTTACAAGTATTACGCTACTTCCACGATCATCCACTCTCAGGTCATTTCGGTCAAAACCGAACTCTCGAAACTATTCGACGACAGTACACCTGGCCGAAGATTCGAGACTTCGTACGAGATTACGTTGCTTCTTGCACCACATGCGGAAGAAACAAATCACGTCGACATCGACCTTATGGACTACTCAAACCACTTCCGGTTCCCTTACAACCTTGGGACTCAATCTCGATGGACTTTATCGAGGAGCTTCTGATGTCGGACGGTTACAATTCCATTCTAGTTATTGTGGATCGAGCTTCGAAACAATCTATATTCATTAAGTGTCATACTACGATCACATCCGAACAGTTAGCTGAATTATTCGTCATTCACGTTTTTTTTAAACATGGAGTTCCAAACCATGTAACCTCCGATCAAGGTTCCGAGTTCGTCTCTGCTTTCTTTCGAGCACTCGGGCAGTCGCTCAACATGGAACTCCACTACACTTCCGGATATCACCCCGAAGCTGACGGACAGACCGAACGTGTCAACCAGACCTTGGAGCAGTACATTCGCATATACTGTAACTATCAACAGGATAACTGGTCTAGCCTACTTCCAATGGCTGAGTTCGCCTACAATAACGCTCCAAATGCTTCGACTGGAATCACACCATTCTTCGCCAACAAAGGCTACCATCCGAACATCTCGATTAGACCGGAGGTCGATATCCG
This sequence comes from Lentinula guzmanii, assembly GCA_027919855.1. Classification (NCBI taxonomy): domain Eukaryota; kingdom Fungi; phylum Basidiomycota; class Agaricomycetes; order Agaricales; family Omphalotaceae; genus Lentinula; species Lentinula guzmanii. Next base: position 24,533 of record JANVFO010000015.1, read on the forward strand.
ATCTGACCGAGCTCACGACTTCGTCGCCAACTTAGACGAAGTTCACTCCTTCCTTCGGGATGAGATTTCGAATGCCCAGAAGAAGTACAAAGATCAAGCTGATCGAAAACAAATCTCTGCTCCAGAATTCCAAATTGGCGCTGAAGTCTTTGTCTTAGCAAAACACATTCGAACCACTCAACCGACTCCGAAGTTCTCGGAGAAGTATCTTGGACCTTTCAAGGTTATCGAACGCATCGGCACTCTCGCCTACAAGATACAATTACCCGACTACCTTTCCCGAATCCATCCAGTTTTCCATGTCTCGCAATTGGAACCTTATACTCCAAATCCCATTCCGAATCGTTCACAACCTCCGCCACCTCCAATTGAAGTCGATGGTGAACAGGAGTTTGAAGTTGCAGAAATTTTAGATTTGAAGATGGACCGACGCTTTCGACGTTGTCCGTTGCGATACTTCATTCGATGGAAAGGATACGAAGGTACCGATGAGGAGTTCTCATGGATTGGAGCTGATGAAATGCACGCCGAAGAATTACTTGAAGAATTCCATAAACGATACCCACTCAAGCCCGGACCTCTACCGGACATTACCGATTAACTTTCGTATGCCTTTACTTATCTTTCTTTTTCTTCTTTCTTTCCGAACGGTTGAAATCAACCGGGGGGATAAACGCCATGATAGTTTATTGAGCGTTTATCCCTACCCGGAAGGTTGACATCGATCGAAACTATCGGACATCTCAGTCCTATTTAAACTCAAATTATTTCTAAGTCCATTTCGGACGTTTTTCTCGATTAACTCTCGGTTTCTTTTTCATTTTGCCAAAGTTCATTATAAAATTTTAAAGTCCCTATCGGACTGCAATTGATATACGAAAACAAAAAGATATATATACAAGTCCAAGAAAAGTAATCGAAAACGATCGCTCACTCCTTCCGACCTTTCCCTTTCCGATCCCCAGTCCTTTTCACTCGATCCTCCTCGGATTCTTCTTCTTCTTCTTCCTCTCTCTTCTCCTCTTCAAGCTTCCGAACGCAAAGGATAAGGTACTGGAGCATCTCCTCCTGGAGATTGATTCTCGTGTTTAGATCTCGGACGTTAGTCCGGAGATCGTCAATGGTTTGGCTGCTTGTTGAGGCAACCGGACTCTCCAGTTTTGTTCGCTTGCTTCTACGAGGATAGTTGTCCGGGACAAGCGAGCATCGGACCTTTGCTTTCCTGCAGCCTTTGCAGGAAGCTGAACCGGCACCTACCATCTCGCACTTAAGTGCCTTCAGGATGCACCGGCTACATCGTGATTGTTTTGGAGAAGGAGAGTGGGGATCGTCATCTTCGTTGTCGGAATCATTGTAGTCACCATCGTCGCCTGGGTTCGGGTCATCGCCTTCAGGGTCACCAGATGGTACAGCCTACAAGACATTAAGAAAATTGAGAAGTTAAAACAAAAATCACTCACTACCATCACAGTCCTCTTCCTCTTCTTCCCGACCACTACCGTCGAAGCCTCGCTTACTGGCTGCAAACAAAATTAGCAAGTTAAAAACATCATTGGGAGCCGAATACTCACCGAGTGAATCAACTTCTCCTTTTCCTTTCATTCGATTTGGGCTCTTACGAGCGCCGCCGTACTCACCCTCCTATCCATCTCGGCTTTCTCGTGAGCTTCCTCGGTTTTTCTCTTCGCTGCCTCGGCTTTTCTCCTCTCATTTTCCTTCTTGGCATCCTCAGCCGCTTTTCTCGCTGCTTCGGCAGCCCTCGAGTCTTCTTCTTTTCTACGCCTCTCCATTTCTTCTTTCCTCTTCTTCTCCTCGGCTTCTCTTTTCTTCTCTTCTTTCTTTCGACGGATTTCCGCCAATCAAGCGTTCGCCGCTTCCTCCTCAGCCTTTCTCTCTGCATCCAGTCTCTCCCTTTCCTCCTTCTGTAGGAGCTCCGCTCTTTCCTCTTCATCCGATGGGCTGTTGGAACGAGAGTTGTTGGTGGACATGGTAGTGAAGGGAAGAGAAAAGTGGGGACTTAAAAATTTTTTCGCTTGGTTCATATACTGCGCCGTCATTTACATGATTGATCGATCGATCTCGATTCTTCACATTTCACCAAGTCACAGTTCGGATTTAGCACACTTGATCGGATCAACTCCAGGATCTTCGTACGAGGCTTTCGAGGGCAAAAGCCTAACAGGGGGATACTGTTACGGTTGTGCTTCCGGACTTCCGTATAGAGCTTCCGACTTCGAACATGGACTTGGTATCATTCATATTTACTTCCGAGACCGATTGCTTCGATCGAGTCGTACGAGGCATTCGGTTATCGAATGCTAAGTGCTCCGACTTTATTGTCTTTTTATTTATATTGATGACGTCGGATTATATTAGTTATTGTCTTTTACTTACAGCTCTTATTGTTATAGATTTAACAATTAGGAATACAGGTATATAAGCTGTAGTATCCTGTACATAGTTCTTTAGTTTAAATATCAACTTAGATTGCTGCTGAACTCCGTCCGGAACTCTTTCTTCTAATCATCTAATGTTCGCATTATAACCGATCATTATCCGGACGTCTTTACACTCTTACTCGTCACTCTGAACATTCACCGAACCGTACAATGAAGCGGGGGCACTACCGAAAGTAGTGTCAAGGTTCTAGTTCATCTTTATCATCTTCCGTTGCAATTGAGCTGACCGATCATCCTCGATTACTTCCCTCGAGACTTCGGTTATAAACCATTGCCTCGATTCATTCCGATCACTCTCGGATTACTTCGATTCACACTATACCTTCTAAGACTCTACGGAACCTCACCGGCACAGTCTTAACACCTAGTTCCCCAAGACCAAGAGGTCGAGATAGGGAACTGGTAGCTGTCTACTGTACTATATATACGAGTCTGAAACAATAGGAACCAGAGTAAAGGGACCAGGGTGAAAGAACAAGAGCGCGAGAGTGGAATAGTGAAGAACAAATGAGGAACAAGGAAAGAACAATAAACTAATGACAGCGCGAGAGTGAGTGGTCAGATGAATGATGAGTAATGAACGCGGTCATGTGGTTACTAGAGCATGTGAAATGAAAGAAAGAAAATGATGTAGGTACTTAGTTGTCACGACACAATGACAAAGGAGAATTTTCTTTGGATGGTCTCTGACTTTCGTGTATCGGAAGACAACACTCTGTGCCAAGGGAACCTTAAAGTTGCTACTTCTCAAGATGACTTCGAGTGGTGTGTTTACGTTAAGTTGTGCTCGAGAGTTGACAACTTTGACCTTGCCAACTATGATGTGGTGTCACTCGTTGATACTGTACAACAAATTTTTGGGACCTGGCATCTTGATGCTAACCTTTGCGCGTCAACCATTCTCCAAGACTACCCTTCTTGTGCTTGAAATTTTACATCTTCTTATCTTTCTCTTACCCTCCTCTGCCTTGTACAATATTTCCCTTCACTCAACTTTTCTTGTCCGAATTTATTATTTCATTCCTTTCTTTTCCGCTTTGGATTTCGAGGTCGAAATCTAAAGTAAACCCCTCCGTGGGAGGACTATCTGCCTTCCTGGTAGACAGTCTTCCCTAGAGATATTACAATTGTACGCTATAAATATTCTTATTTGATTCACAGACAAGTCGTGGGAAATAATTTCCTTCTACATGGATTTTTTGTGTGAGAACCTTCCTTAAGTAACAGCGCCTCATGCTGCGATGAAATTTTCTCTTCTTCTTTCTTACCATCATCATCTCTCCCTCTCTCCTTTCTTACCTTACCCTGCTTGGACCAGGATTCATTGACTTAGGGTTTAAAAACCATTTCAACAGATTTCAACTCATTTCAACCACTATCCCCTTTCCCTCGTTGATTGACTACAAAGCACAACGGTGGCCTCGGTTCACACCTCGTTCAAATGATGAGCTTGGGACCCTCATCATTGTTGCTGATGACAATAGGCAAATGAACGAGTCATCGTCTAGTGTGATACCGGGCTGTATTAGTGTCAAGTATTCGCGAAACAAGGTTGATCTTTGTATTCTTTTCCTTTCTTTTATCTCTCTTATTTTCTTCCTTGCGCCTCATAGGAGTTCGATTGTAGTGATATGTATCATGGTCAGGCAGCGCAAGAGCACGCGCGGCAGCCTTAATGCTATATATTGTATCCTCACCAACGAGGTGAAATCAAGTTCTTGGTTTCCCCCTCTCACTTAAGTCTTTACACGCATTTGAGTTTTATATTCATTAGAGGTTAACGAAGCTATTGGGAGACTACAAGAGTACAAGTATTAAGAAGACCTGACTGGATCCTCGCAGGTCTATACACAGACCAGATATTCTTACTTCACTGGTGAGCATGATCATAACAGATACTGACTATTGATCAAACAACTCCTGATACAGACTGTGCAGCATAGCGAGGGTATTGTCAATAGCAGTACTAAAGGTCCACCTTGACTTGCAAGCTCTTACACGCTGGAAAGTAACAAAATTCCTCACAGAGGAAACGTTGGCCGAGACGCCGGCTGAAATTTCACGTGACCGCAGATATGCTATATATGGTTTATCGTCAGTCACGTGAAATTTCGGTCATCTTTTCCGACCATATTTCCGCTGTGAGGAAATTTGTTACTTTGCGGCGTGTTAACACATCCCCACTATCCTCATGAGTCACAAGAAAGATATTCAGTCTGTGTCACATGTCAACCCCGTTTTCTTCAATCATTTTCAGCCAAAGTTGAATTGTAACAGTATGTACGAAATTCTGATTCATACAATACATTAGAGTGAATAATACTACTATGACCTTGGTGTTGCTCTAAGTAACGTCGGATTCATAGGTCTGTTGTTTCGCAAATTCGTTTGGATCATATCGATGTTAACCAAATCCAGGAGCCACTGAATAGTAATCCGACCCCACTTGGGGTCTATAGTCAATACGTCTCGAACAGCCCGATGGTAGCTCAAATCATCTTTGATCGTCCAGCCTACTTTCTTCTTAAGTTCCGGAAGATCAACCATTAGTGCCCAAAAGTCCTTTGCTTCGTCTGGTCTGATAGTTATTGAGAGCTGGGTTCGCCGTTTTGGTCCAAGCTGGATAAGATGATCCATGTCTGGAAGTGTGATTTGCTCTTCGTGTATGATATGGGGTTTAGGGAGTGCTTGAAACCTCAAGAGATGTTTGCCAATGAACAGTATGATCTCCTGGTCTTTGGCGAAATTCACAGTGTTAGGTAACCATTCCTCTGATCCAGTTTGTTTGCGCCCGTACTGGATGTCAAATTTATCAGCTAGACATAATGGTTGTGGGTTAGCGGGGACAATGCTACTGATACAAGTATTAGTACTTACTTGGTGGAGCCCCTTCGGGGGGAGGGGTGGTTCCCACAGGACTAGCAACTACCATGAGACTGAAGAGGGCGATAGCCAATGCGAGAAGTAATTGGCGTAAGGATGAGGGTTTTAGGAGGAACATGTGAACGGTCCAGACGAGTGAAAAGCATACTTATGCTAAATCGAGACCGGGAGAGATGGGGGGGGAATGAAAGGCCAAGCTATACTTTTTTGCGTTTCGAGAGCTTTATATCAGTAAGGGGGAGCTTCGCGAAACAGGCTCACGCATATGCTCTTGGGTCCTGAACCGTGACAATGAAACTGTAATCATGATGCATCCTACGCGGGTCAATGATTGTTTCGGTGTGATTATGTATATCCAACCTTGACAACTGCACAATCTGGGTACCACAACCGATCAACAACGGACAGATCCGAATATTCAATAACTACACAATGCACATGGAGATGTACAGTAGGGGCAACATCCTGAACCCTTGGGCCTTGACCATAAAAACCATCATCCCATGATGACGGCGCATCCACCGCGGTTAATTAAACTATAAATTTTCTCAATTCTGTGAATTTCATTGACCCTGGAAAACGACAAGTTCCACGCTATAGTCCATGGTAGCTCGTAGTAAAAGCAGAGATTTCAGCTGAGCAAGGATCGAGAGAGCGAGGCAGGATTGGAGTTCTTAGGAGGAGGATAAAGTAAGTGTTCGTCAAGAGTCGCCAAGGCTGGAACAGGAACCGACCATCATTCTTGGAGTCCAGGGACCGGGGCCGTGTAATACACAAAGGTGCCCCCACGCTTCGTCAGTTCCCTTCACACGCCTGTGTACACACTGAGTTTAGAGCATCGGATTCGCTTTGGAGGCTTGGAGGGCTGAACTCATTAGCCCCCTAGGCGTATATTACATGGGTCAGACGTCCCTGGGCTAAATAGGGAACGTCGGTTCCAATATACGAGAAACACAACGTGATGAATCGGAGATAAGTAGTCTGGAGCGGTATGACCGCTGGATAACCCAGGAATAACCCCAGGAATAACGAGGGGGGGGACACACATCGTCGGCCACCCTTGGTTCACGAGGGCACCGTAGACACAGAAACCACCGAATGGGCATATATTGTAATTGTCATAACAAACATACTTAATATTACCATTACCCGTAGGTTGTCCAACCGGGCTTTCTAGAACACGGAGGAGACTCTGCACAACTCTGAAGTTTTGTTTGTCCGGCATGGCACCCCTTCCTATGTACTCTTTCAAGTCCCAGGGCTTTGGCAAGACCAGACCACAATAGACGCAGATACACAACTCTCCACAACTCTACGCAACTCTACACACCTCGTGCTACCCCTCGAACTCGAAATACGTTATCCCACCCCATGCGTTGTCCCATGCGTTGAGTCTGAACTTGGTAGGACTTGGTCAGACTTGGTCGTAGTTTCGGGCTGAACTCGGGGCATGCTTACGCTTATGTCTATGTCGCCTTTCAGAGGAAGGAAGTAAATAAATTCAAGAGTCTTCATAACTCTATCTTCTTTCCTCCATCCCCTGAATCCTCGCTCCTCCATCCTCCATCTTCTTTCCTCCAAAACCAGACCTTCAAACCCCCGGAACGAACGGGTCGAGATCGGTTTCATCCATATCCGTGTCCGTTACATCTGTATCCGTATCATCCATCATGGTGTCCGTGAAATCCATTGGATCCATATCCATCGTGTTGATGTTCCTCGAAGAACCACGAGTCTGAGTCTGAGTTGGAGTCTGAGTTGGAGTCTGGGTCTGACGACCATGAACGATGACCGATATGGGTATGGAAATAGATTCCGGGTCCTCCGAGTTCGCGTAATTTGGGGAGTTCGGGGAGTCGAGAGAGTTCGGGGAAGGTAGAGAGTGTCGGGAGTTTGGGGAGTGTCGGGAATCAGGTGAGGAGTAATCAAACACCTCTCTCACGCGTTTTCTCTTTTCCTCTCTGCCAGGGTGTCCCTCGCCGTCCAAAAGCCAAGAAACCCAAAGGGCATCGCCGATATCGTTAACGAGGGACGTACAGAATGCGCTGACGAGTGTGGATGTTAGTGTGAGGTTAAGGAGGAGGGGGAAAGAAGAGAGGGTTGGTTGGGGAGAAGGATAGGGAGAGGAGTAGGTGATTAATGCGAAAGCGAGTATGAATGCGAGTGGGAGGGGGAGAGGGGAGGAGACTAGGGGAAGGGGTTAATATAATGAATAAAGTATGAAGAGAAACGAAAGTGACCTTTGTTGATAGGTCTATTGGGAATAGACAGAGAGTGATTGGGATGAGCCCCAGTGAAACCGATATAAACAAGCGTGTAGGGATTGAACCTGGCTGTGATTCTGTGTAGACACCATACCAGGAGGTGGGTCCACGACCGAAACCGAGACCAAGGAGAGAACCAGAACCAGAACCAGGACCATAGAGAAAACCAAGAAGAGAACGAGGAAAAGAGACTGAGGAGGTTGATGAGGAAGGTGAGGATGTGGATGGCTGAGAGGATGAGAGAGGAGAGAGTGATAGTGGGTAGTGATGCGTGTAAGCATGGGAGGAGAAGTTTGGTGTTGTTATTATTATTATACCAACGACCCACAACCCAAGCACTGATCACAGTGAGTAACCCCCTCAACACTCCCCACGACCATACCCAAACGACCCCAATCCCAAATCCCAAGACGGGGTGTACGGCACCCAGATTCCACAAAACCCACCCAAAAGGAACACTCCCTATCAACCCCAACACCACACCCAACGGAGCAAGAACGAACAAGAGTGGGATATCATGCAGGGATAGTTCTTTCGTCAAGTGCAGGAGGTTCTGTTGATTTTTGAGATTGGTGAAGAGGAGGGGAGGGTTGATAGGCGGTGGAGGAGGAGGATTAAGAGGGGTATTAAGAGGAGGAGGGAGAGGAAGGAGAAGGAGGTGGACCAGATATACGATGTGATACCAAACAACAACAACAACAAAGGTGTACCAACACCTATACTTGTAAATCTAAAAAGGAAGAAAAACATATAGGCATACGAAAACGTAGCTGAGATCATGATCCACCCAAAAAGAAAAAGAATTTGGGTATATCCCAAATAAATCGAATTAGGAAGAGTAAAGTAAAAGACATACGTCATACAAACCCCTCCGATCCAAACCCATAAACAAATCACACCAATCATCGAATTAACCATCGATCGGGGTTGATGTTGCGGTTGCGGTTGCGGTTGCGGTTGAGGAGGAAGAAGTGGTTCAGTAAGCGACATTGACGTTGTCTCCTGGAATTGACCCGCCAACCACCCACTCCCTCCTTCCAACTCCAACTCCAACTCCTCCCCTGCCCCATTCCACCCACTCCCTTCCCCTTCCCCTTCCCCATCCAACGTCGCAAACGAATAAAACATCCTCGATTCCCCAGCCTCATCGTTTCCGTCCTTGTTTGAATTCCCATCCCCGTCCCAACCATCGGTCCGCTGATTCAGAAACTGCGAAGCATACACCGCGAATGAGTTTCTCATCGTCGAGTGAGTGAATGAGTGGGTGAGTCGTTCTTCGACAGTTTCCTCGTTGGATTTCGTTGGATTTCGTTCTTCGATTTCCTTCTTCCTCGTTCTTCTTTCGTCTTCTCTCGATTTCGTATCTCGTATCTCGTATTCCTCTATTCCTCTAACCCGTATTCCTCTATTCTTCTATTCCTCTATTCCTCAATCCGTATCCTCACTCCACTCCGTCTTCTTCTTCGTCTTCGTCTTTGTAACAAGCAACCGAGACCGAGACCGAGACCCAGCGAAAGAAAGAGCAACCGCAACCGCAAGAAGCAATTAACGAAGTAAGAAGCAAGAAGCAAGAATCAAGTCGAAGCAAGTAACAGTTAGTAACAGCTACGAAACCAAACAAACCCCGAATTAGGGTAACGTGCCCTCTCGAGCGCAGAATCCCATAACCATAATAACATAATAACATAATAAAATAATAACGTTTATTCGTTAATCGTTATTCATTTAAGTATGAATATTACAAAATTCTGATTTCTACGATACATTAGAGTGAATAATACTGCTACGGCAATGGCATTGCCGAAGGTGGCAACATTTCCAAGGGTTGCTTCTCTCGCAAACCCAATTGGATTAGATCAATGTCAATCCATTCCTTCATCTGCTCATTATTCAACCGACCCCACTTGGGGTCCCTAATCAATACGTCTCGAACAGCCAGATTGTAGCTCGAATCATCTTTAATCGACCAGCCTACTTTCTTCTTAAGTTCCGGAAGATCAACCATTAGTGCCCAAAAGTCCTTCGCTTCGTCTGGTGCGATAGTTAATGCGAGCTGAGTTTGCCGTTTCGGTCCAAGCAGGATACAACGGTCCTTGGGTGGAAGTGTGATTTGCTCTTCATGTATGATATGGGGCTTAGGGGATGCTTGAAACCTCAAGAGATGTTTACCAATGAATAGTATGAACTTCTGGTCTTTGGCGAAAGCCACACTGTTAGGTAACCATGCATCTGATCCAGTTTGTTTGCGCCCGAATTGGATGTCAAATTTATCAGCTAGACATAATGGTTGTGGGTTAGCGGGGACAATGTTACTTATACAAGTATTAGTACTTACACTTTGGACCGCTTGAGATTCCCACAGGACTAGCAACTACCATGAGACTGAAGAGGGCAATAGCTAATGCGAGAAGTAGTTGGCGAAAGGATGAGGGTTTTAAGAGGAACATGTGAACGGTCCAGACGAGTGAAAAATCCCCCTTGTAAAATATGACTTTGAGTACTGACGGAGGGAATGGTCGAAAAAAAAAGAACGGGATACACACGGGTCGTTTCTTTTAAAAATTTCTTTCAGTAAAATAGGTGTAAGTGTATTTGACCAGCAGACGAGTTACTGTCAATGAAAAGTGAATAATCGATCGTTAGCGTTACTCGCTATGCATGCAAAGACGAAGAGGAAGATAGCCAACCGAAACAGGGGTGGAACGAAAGAATCGAGTTGAACGAAACAACTCACCGAACCAGCGTTAACTCAGGGAATGGACTCTAAGCAGTGAAATACTTATGCTAAATCGAGACCGGGAGAGATGGGGGGGGAATGAAAGGCCAAGCTATACTTTTTTGCGTTTCGAGAGCTTTATATCAGTAAGGGGGAGCTTCGCGAAACAGGCTCACGCATATGCTCTTGGGTCCTGAACCGTGACAATGAAACTGTAATCATGATGCATCCTACGCGGGTCAATGATTGTTTCGGTGTGATTATGTATATCCAACCTTGACAACTGGACAATCAGCGCATCCACCGCGGTTAATAGGTTATGATTTTCTCAATTTCGTCATTTTATTGAACCTGGAAAACGAGTTCCACGCTAGTCCATGATAGCTCGCAGGAAAAGCAGACTCGATTTCAGCTGAGCAAGACTCATCGAGAGACCGAGGTAGCAATGGAGTTCTTGGGAGGAGGATAAAAGTGTTTTCCTCAAGCTGGGATTACTCGTCGTACAGGAACCGACATTATTCTTAACCAGGGACCGGCCGTTGTAATACTCTTCCTTCAAACCCCCTAAAAGAGGTAAAGTGGCCACAAAGGCGGCGTCGGCAATATCCACGCTTCGTCAGTCCTGTGTACACTGAGTTTAGGGCATCGCTTTGGAGTTGAACTAAGGCGTATATTACATGGTCAGACGGCTAAATAGGACCGTCGGTTCCAGGATATACGAGACACAAATGTACAAAATCACTAGTTTCTACTCAATGCGTACACACACAAACACGTCCCCCGAAATCATTACAGTTGGGAGCGGTAACGCTAATGATCCAGGATAACCACTGGGGATACACATTGTCGGCACCCTTGTTCACGAGGCACAGAAACACCGAATGAAACATAATATTGTCATAAGTAACCGTGGTTGTGCTCGTATTTATCAGCACAAAAAAAAAGTATGTGAGTCCAAGACACAGACAAAATTGATATACATTGTTTTAGCTCATAACTTTGAAAGCTAAAGGTTGACCCCAGCCTCTAGAGTCTTTGCATCTGTTCTCCTCATCTTCCTTTTTCGTCAGACTCGTTATTGCGTCGTGTCCCTCTTATGATTCGAGTCTCTCTCTCTCTATGTCAGGTTGAAGGGTCATTGAAAATTGTTTCGACATATGGAAAGAACGTTCAAAGACGAGATTTGAAGTTGAAGAATAAGTAAGCTATGTATGTACCGCTAACTTTCCTATCATAGCAGCTCTGCCCGAAAATTTCTTTCATTGTTGTACCCGGATAATGCTCATGAACGGCTGTGTTTTTGTGGATGGCGGAACACTGTATTTTTAGCAAAGTTAAAATGTAGTAACAGTATGTACGAATTCTGATCATACAATACAAACTGGAATACATGAGAGTGAACCATCAACGCTACTGCTTTGGCTTTGCTGAGAGTGACTCCGTTGGCACCCTGATGTTGTTCCGCAAATCCCGATTGACTGAAATGATCTCACTCCATTCCTTTACCTCATTAAATCTCATCCGCTCCCACTCTGGGTCACCCCAACCATGAATCAATACAGATAGAACAGCATAGTTGTAGTCCAAATCATCATGAATCTTCCAGCCAACTTTCGCCTCGAGATCCGAGAGATTAGTGATTTGTGCCCAAAACACTGCAGCTTTGTCTGATCTGATAGTTAATGAGAGATGGCTGTGCCGTCCCCCTCCAAGAAGGATGCAGTGGCTCCTGTCTGGAAGTGGGATTTGATTTTGGTGTATGATATGGGGATCATTGGATGCTTGAAACTCCAAGAGATGATTGCCAATTAATAGTATGAGCTTCTGGTCTTTGGCGAAATCCACACTGTTAGGTAACCATGCATCTGATCCGGTTTGTTTGCGCCCTAACTTAATGACAAATTCAGAAGCTAGACATATGGTTGCAGGTTAACAAGGACAATGCTACTGATATAAGTATTAGTACGTACTTTCTGGATCCCTTTTTAGGAGATGGGTGGTTCCCAAAGGACTAGCAACTACCATGAGATTGAAAAGGGCGACAGCCAAGGCGAGATGTACAAGAAGGAGTCGGTATAAGGAAGAGAGTTTTTGAAGGAACATGTGCCAAACGGTCCAGACGAGTGAAAAGCCCCTTCTATGATGTGAGTTTGAATATGGTGAAAAAAAATGGGTACACACGCGTTGTTTTTTGTTTCTTTCAGTAAATAGGTGTATTTGACCAGAGAACGTTTGAGTTACTGTTAATAGAAAGCGAACAATCGAATGTTAGAGTTAGTCGCCATGCATGCAAAGAGGAAGAGAAAGATAGGCAACCGAAACTCACCGAACCAGCGTTAACTCGGGGAATGACTCTCAGCAGTGAAATATGCTATATCGAGACCGGGAGATCGGATTGGGTAAAAGGCCAGCTATACATTTTTTGCGTTTGGGGCTTGAGAGCTTTATATCAGCAGGGAGCTTCGCGAATCATGCTCAGGCATATGCTCTTGGTCCTGGAATCGACCATGAAACTGTAAGCATGATATCAGCATATACGCGGTCAATGATTCTTTCAATGTGATTATATCAACCTGAAAAAGCTTGAAAACTGGACAATCTGGGTACCACCAGGTACCACCCCTGATTAACGACAGACCCGAATACATGAAGATGTAGGGTAGCGTCTGGTAGCGTCCTGAACCTTGACCCATAATGGTCAATAAATCATAATTCCCCTCAATGTTGTACTAATTGTATTAATTTGGAAAATGAGATCCACGCTAGTCCATGATAGCTCGCAGGAAGGAGAGATTTCAGCTGAGCAAGAATCGAGAGACCGAGGCAGCATTGGAGTTCTTAGGAGGAGAATAAAGTGTTCGTCAAGCTGGGATTACTCGCCGTAAAGGAACAGGAACCGACATTATTCTCATCTGGGTATGGGCAACGGCTGCAAGACTTTCCGTGTGCTGACTAATAGAGCGCTTATTTCAGGCTATTCAATTTTATCGCGCTCATTTTGCCTCAATTCTTTGTCGATGTTCCTTCCTAGTAAACTGGCTGTATCTGCGCATCGTTACCAACAATCCTTGTATCATCTACCCTCTACAAGAGGCATAATACTCTTCCTCAGAATCATATCCCTCTGAATTATAATCCTGCAAGTCCTGCCAAACAGTCACCTCGCGCTCTTCCTCTTCCTCTGCACTACCATGATCAACTGTGGAAGCATGGAGATCATTATACTTCTCTACTGCAGCTTTATCAGACAAGTGTTCTTCTTCAAGAGAAGCAGAAGGCAGGTGAGGTGAAGGTAGGGTATGAGCAGTGATGTTAAGGACATGTCTGGCAGCGGCAGTTTGGTTCAAACGGTCCTCTATAGATGTCCGTTTACATTTCTTCCAGTGTATACTTGTATCAGCTGCATTTGGCATTCAGAATGGAAGCACAATTCGGTGAGAGACGCGACCGCCAGGCTGTAAAAAATGCACTGAGACGCGACAGATTTGTTTATCATTATTTTTATATTATCGGACTAGGAATTCAGCGAGGATTCTCCTTCTCAATATCCTCATCTCAGTGCACCTCAAAAACTTTTCGGTTCTGCTTCGCTGCATGGAATCATATGTGAATAACAGAACAGATTGGGGAAATAAAATTTCTTTGCGCAGATGTCATTTGCGATTTTAGGCAGAGAGTACATTTATAGCTTTTTTTGTGGGCATTACAAGTATATATAGCTTCACAATATGTACATCTTTTTTGTTGAGAGTCAGCTCTTTGAGTTCTTGTTCACCAAATTCCCTGGAAGGAGCGCGAAGGAATTTGCGTTTAGCGCTTAGATTGTACCAAAATGGTCGCATGCGGCATGGTGCCGAACTGTATTGAGGTTGCCCATACCCATCTCATCCAGGGACAAAGGCGCCAGGCAATATCCACGCTTCATCAGTCCTTCACACCTGTGTACACTATACAGCTCAGGCATTGCTTTGGAGCTGAATAACAAGCTCATTGCTACTACCCTAGGCGTATGTTATGAGATCACTTTTCGTCATTTAATATACAATGTACTTGAAAAGTGTACTTTGTACTTCATTTGTGTACTTTTTCGCATATTTTTACTTTCAATTTATACTTTTATCCCTACTGAGTGCCAAAGATGCATAGTAACTGGGTGTACTTGCTTGATGTTAGGTACTCTGCAATGTACTTGATGCATGTGTCAAAGACCAAGTGCGTACCTGATGCAGTTGAGTATACTGCTAGCTTTGATTGGATGTACTGCTGGCTTTGATTGGATGTACTACTGGTTTTGATTGGATGTACTGCTGGTTTTGATTGGATGTACTGCTGGTTTTGATTGGATGTACTGCTGGTTTTGATTGGATGTACTGCTGGTTTTGATTGGATGTACTGCTGGTTTTGATTGGATGTACTGCTGGTTTTGATCGGATGTACTGCTAGCTTTGATCGGATGTTGTCATGACAACCAAGTACTTACATCATTTTCTTTCTTTCATTTTCACATGCTCTAGTAACCACATGACCATGTTCATTACTCATCATTCATCTGACCACTCACTCTCATGCTGTCATTAGTTTATTGTTCTTTCCTTATTCCTCATTCGCTCTTCACTATTTTACTCTTGCTCAATAGATACCAGCTTCTTAAGGCAGGTCATCATATTGTTGGGCAAGTTGCCATTCAGCTCCTCTGAACTTCTTACTGCTACTCCCACTTTCTTTTAGCACTGCTCGTTTTTTGTATTTGGTTTGCCTTTGCCACCTTGTGTTACGACCATGCCAAGTTCACCTCCCACGGTCCCGACAATCATTCCCCGGTATTTGACTTCATCTTTTTCTTCTGTCGTGGAGCTTACCTCCGTGATCTGTTACAGGTATGCCTCTGGACCTCCGTACAGAGCTTCCGACTCTGGACTTGTTACAATTCATGTTTACTTCCAAGATTGCTTCGATCGAGTCATATGAAGCATTCGGTTATCGAATGCTAAGTATTCCAACTTTATTGTCTTTTTTATTTATATTGATGATGTCGAATTATATTCCTTATTGTTTTTACTTACAGCTCTTATTGTTATGGATTTAACAATTAGGAATACAGGTATATAAGCTGTAGGATTTTGTACATAGTTCCTCAGTTTAAATATCAACTTAGATTGCTGCTGAACTCCATCCCGAACTCTCTCTTCTGATCGTCTAACGTTTGCACTATAACCGATCGTTATCCGGATGTCTTCTATTCTCTTACTCGTCATTCTGAACATTCACCAAACCGTACGACGAAGCGGGGGCACTACCAAAAGTAGTGTCAAGGTTCTAGTTCATCTATATCATCTTCCATTACAATCGAGCTGACCAATACTCTTTGATTACATCCTTTGAGACCTCGGTTCTAAACCATAGTCTTGATTCAACTGGTTACTCTCGGATCACTTCGATTCACTTCTATACCTCTAAGACTCTACGGAACCTCACCGGCACAGTCTTAACACAATCCTTTTACACTATGCTTTTATATCCCTCACACCTTAACCGAATCTTTATATATCCTTTTATATCATTCCCTTTATACTTACCCCTTTTATTCTCCTCATGTTCAACCATACTATTCTAGGATACTATTGCTTAGTGACCCTTAGGTAGCGATTACAGTATAAAGCTACGAGAGTAGAATAGTTGGTCCTCAGTTTAAATATCGACTTTGATAGCGCACTTTGATAGTGTATACTTTCAATTAGAGTTCATTCTCAAAAACCTCACCCTAAGTACGATCACGTGAGTTTCTCCTGTGGTCGGAATTACCCTCATCTTTGCTTTCGGACAGCGGCGTGTCGGAGGCACTATTAATAGTAGCGTCAACGTCCGACTACCTCTCTGTAGGATCGACCAACCCTCACCGGGATTTATCTCGGTGTTCGGTCTTTTACCCCGCGGACTTATAGTCCACAATCCAACTTCATCCCTACGACCATGCATGATCATAATACCTTGGTCATGCACGTGAGTTTGTCACCTTCACTACCTTGGTTGTGTTTGTCACCTTGGTTGCACTCACTCCTTTGTCACCTTTGCGGGCTTGCTTGCCTTTACTGCCTTTGCCGCCTTCATTGCCTTCATTGCCTTTGCCGCCTTCATTGCTTTTGCCACCTTCATTGCCTTTGCCGCCTTTGTTGCCACTCATGTCTCTGACATCGGGATACTCAGGTAAGCCAATCCAAATTGCCTCTTTGGATCTAGTATCTCTTTTCTAAACCCTTTGCAGATACTGGCTCTATATCATGCATGGTCACCATTTGCACTTCCTTTGAGAGCCCCCCATTCGAGGTAGAAATGTTCTGGATGCTAGATGCTCCTTCTGCACTATCAGGTGGTGGTGGTGGTGGCGCTACTACTTGCACCTCTATAGCTCAGCTACTGAGAGCAATTGCAAAACAATTGCTCGCCAATGCAGTATTTCACACTGCAAGGCCACTGCATCTTTTATATTCTTTTCGCAATCCTCATGGTATAAGAATGGCCACAGTGCGCGACATTCCTCATTTTATGCAAAGCCTTTGTTTGCCAATTATGGGCTTTTCTATGCTTGCTTCAATGCTCGACTGTGCATTGTCAGCAGCAGTGTCACCAACTTGGACACCCCAGGAGAATGAAATGATATACCCATGCAATTCTTTGACTTTTCCCGAACTCTCCCACTTCATCCTAATTCTTGAAGTCCCCTTGCAATTTGCTTCTGTGCCTTGCACAAGAATCGCTGTGGAAACCTTGCTTCTTCCTTTAGCTTTACAAATAAGAGTCGCTGATATGGGCCAGAGAAGTAGTGAGGAAAATACTGCTGAGTCTTTTTATTCCAAGGCGCATGCTATTGAGGCAAGCATCGCTCAAGAGCTTTTGCCTCCCTCAGCACCTTCCTCAGTGCCTTTGTTACAATCATGCGCATCGACCGCATTGGACTGACCCCACTATCGATCCAACTCTGCATACTGCTGCAATTGCATGCATCGATTGAACTATCAACCCGACTCACCGACCCGACTCACAACAAGTCCATCATCGATGCGACGCACCAATGATATTGATCAAGGTGAATTTGTTCCGCAACTCTTATCTTCCCCTATCCTATATCCCATCGCTATCCCTTTGGATGGGCTATGCACCTAGACCACCGCCGTTACCTTATTAGTTAGTCTTCTTCCTATCCGCACTCACTATCTTTACTCTTGATTCATCATAACTACTTTAGGATATCTCGTAGCGACATCGGAGATAGCATACATAGTATAAAGGACCTGCGGACATAGGTAGAAGCCCTTAGTTTCAATATCGACCTGGTATGACCCCAACCTGGTTTGATCCTCCCTTAGTTTCAATATCGACTTGGTTTGACTTTGTTCTCCTCTACATTAATATCGCTGTATGACTTGATTCGACTCGGATGTAATCCTATCGAATCAATACGACTCGGATGTAATCCTATCGAATCAATACGACCCTAATATCATACTCGACTTACTCTATCTCCTTCTCCAACCCTGTCCAACCCTGTCGATCTTTAGTAGGTGCTACCTTGATCTCGAACGGACTCGACACGGACTGCGCAGCGTAGCGAGGGTATTGTCAATAGCAGTACCGAAGGTCCACTCAATCCGCACACTCCTAACAGCCTTTGCCTTCCTTAGTGCCTTTGCCTCCCTCAGCCAATGCTCAGGATCTATCCAATCTCGCAGAAATTTACACTTCTCCTGGCTTGCTTGTGGGTCCTACAGTCTTGGCTCCAGAAATTCTCTGTTTTTCAGCGCCAGCCTCCCCTCCTCTTCCCTTTCCTATCTTGCCAGGTGGTTTTTGCAAATTTGCTGCAACTTCTCTTGGTCTTGATCTTTTCCCAGCAATCAAGTCAAGTGAAGGGGGTAGGAGGCGATTGTTGTGGGATGGTATCCACAACCACCAGAGTGTCTGTGTTAAGACCGTGCCGGTGAGGTTCCATAGGGTCTTAGGGGAAGGAGTTGAATAGAGTTGAGTTCGACGGGTTCGGTCTCGATTGAGATAACGAACAACGATCTACGATCGTTAGTCAATGTACGGAAGAGTGAACTAAGAACCTTAGCACCACTATCGGTAGTGCCCTCGCCTTGTCGCGTGGTTCCGTGAATGTTCAAGATGATGAGGAAAGTATAAGAGTGAAGAAGACGTCCGGAGATCATTCGTTTATAGTGCGAACGATGAAGAAGAAGGATAATGATCCGGACGGAGTTCAGCAACGATCTAAGTTGATATTTAAACTGGAGAACTATCTACGAGATGCTACAGTATTTATACCTTGTAATCTAATTGTCAAAACTATAACAATAAGAGTACTAATTAGACTGATAAGAATCCGGATAGCTCCCAGTAATAGAAATAAAAGACAATTAAAGAACAATAATGTGAGAATCACTTGTATCCAATAGTTCGAATACTTCGTGAGGTTCGATCGCAGATCGAAGAGAAACAAAATGTACTAAGTCAAAACATCGAAGATCGAAGAACCGATCGACGATCGAAGGCTCGGAAGCATACCTATAACAGTCTGTGACATTCTGCGACAGGCAGGATGTTGCAATCTAAAGAATCTGAAGGGAGGCTACGAGCTTCCCAGCGGTAAGACAATTCAATACTGCAGCATCCTACAAGAGTTGGGCTGGGGGCGCAAATTGTTTCTTCACAAGCTCAACAGCTATAATTGGTGTATAGAGTTCGCCAACATACATTGTTGGGATCCTGCCCTTCTACCCTCCAAGTGTGACTGCATTGTTTTGATTTCAATTTATCTTTTGAGTCTTTACTGAAGCTATATCCAGCTGCTCCTGTACATCTAGCTTGTATTGTGAAATGGAAAAATGATAAAGCCCTTCTTCAGGTATGGGAAGAAATCTGTGCAATGTTCTCGCAACGCAGATTTGCCACTCGAGACCAATCACCTAGTGAGACAAGTGACCCATTCGAGAGATGTGCTGCAGTGTTGACAGAAAATAGCTTGAAGTCTCGCTTCAAGATAGAGAGATTTCTCAGCCACTAAAAACCAGGTATTGTTATGATCATGCACGGTCGTAGGTGATAAGTGTGGATCGCGGACTATAAGTCTGCGGGGTAAAAAACTGAACACCGAGATAAATCCCGGTGAGGGTTGGGTGAACCTACGGAGAGGTAGTCGGACGTTGACGCTACTATTAATAGCGTCCCCGACACGCCGCTGTCCGAAAGCGAGGTTGAGGGTAATTCCGATCGCGGGAGAAAACTCACGCGATCGTACTTAAAGTGAGGTTTGAGATTTAACTCTATTTGAAATACACTGTATGAGTGCGCTATCAAAGTCGATATTTAAACTAAGGACCAACTATTCTACTCTCGTAGCTTTATACTGTAGTCACTACCTAAGGGTCGCTAAGCGATAGTATCCTAGAATAGTATGGTCAAACATGTGGAAGATAAAAGGGGAAAGTATAAAGGAAATGATATAAAAGGATATATAATAAATCGGCTAAGTATGAGGGATATAAAATCAAAGTGTAACAGGATCGCGGAGGTAAGCTCCGCGACGGAAGAGAATATTAAAGTCAAATACCGGGGAATGATCGTCGAGCCCGCGGGAGTTGAACTTTGCATGGTCGTAACAGGTATAGATACGACTTGGTATTGAGTTTGGGCTTGAAGCTAGTTATTTCCTCCTACTATAGTGAAGTGTCTCATCTCATCTCCTGCCTCGCTAGCTTTGCCTCAACCTCTTTGCTGTAGATCACTCAGATTGTCCAAGACTGCCCGACTCGCGTATTATTCCTGACTATCTACATTTTGTATATATGTAAGTACTGAGCAGAATCTATTTCCACTCCTAATTGAACAAGTTTATATCATCTCACCTACCCTCAGCTATTCTCAGTCGCTCTCACCCTCCCTCAGTTGCTCTCAGTCACTCTCACCCTCCCTCAGTTGCTCTCAGTTGCTCTCACCCTCCCTCAGCTATTCTCAGCTATGGCTGAGAAATGGAGAAGGGAAGGGAAGCAAAAGGAGCAGCATGGCAAGCACCAGGCTTTGGTTAAATATGCAGCAGTGGAGCTCTGCACAGAAGCACCAATTGTACACACAGCCCACAAGATGCTGCCTGCCTTGCAGCACCTCCAAATCGCCATACTCACTCAAGCAGTTACAGCGGCACCGCTACCGCAGGAACGACCGACCCCACTGAGCGAGCATGGCAAAAATGAAGGAGTGGAGGCAGGGAGGATTCAGCAGTGGCGGGCGCACAGGCACTCATGCCAAAGTGCCCATATTGTTCGTGATTTTACATGAGCACAACTCTCCGCAGTATAACCTGCAAAGATACGCGGTTTGAGCAACTTAGCGAACTCAACATGAATAAAGCACTTACTGATTCCCGCCTTCTCAATTGCAGATCAAAAGAGGGAAGCCAAATTGGAAGCGAGTCCTAACACGGGAATGAATTGCAGCAAGCGGGTGTAGAGCACAACCAAGCGGGTGTAGAGCACAGCCAAACGAGTCCAGGATGTACTCGTTTGGTGTCGGGAAACTGGGTGGGTGGTAGACGGGAGTAACGCAAGGTTGAATCGCAGCAAACGAGTCCGGAATGGACTCGTTTGCTGTCGGGCGATTGGGTGGGTGGCAGATGGGTCTAACGCGAGGTGGAAATGCTGTCGGGCGACTGGGTGGATGGCAGATGGGGGTAGCGCGAGGTGAAATCGCAGCAAACGAGTCTATTCCAGACTCGTTTGCTGTCGGGCAACTGGGTGGTGGTAGACGGGAGTAACGCAAGGTTGAATCGCAGCAAACGAGTCCGGAATGGACTCGTTTGCTGTCGGGCGATTGGGTGGGTGGCAGATGGGATAATGCGAGGTGGAAATGCTGTCGGGCGACTGGGTGGATGGCAGATGGGGGTAGCGCGAGGTGGAATCGCAGCAAACGAGTCTATTCCGGACTCGTTTGCTGTCGGGCAACTGGGTGGTGGTCGCTGGGTGTAGAGCACAGCCAAACAAGTCCAGAACGGACTCGTTTGGTGTCGGGCAACTGGGTGGGTGGCAGATGGGGGTACCGCGAGGTTGAATCGCATCAAACGCGCCCAGAATGGACCCGTTTGCTGTCGTGTGAGTGGGTGGGTGCTTGTTGGGTGTAGAGCGCAGGAGAATCACAGCAAACGAGTCCGTTCTGCGGACTCGTTTGCTGTCAGGCGACTGGGTGGATGGCAGATGGGGGTAACGTGAGGTGCAAGCGAGTCTATTCCGGACTCGTTTGCTTTGCTGGGTGTAGAGCGCGACCAAACGAGTCCAGAACGGACTCGTTTGCTGCCAGGAAAGTGAGTGGGTGGTCCATAGTGCATGGGTGGCCAGTGGGTGTAGCGCACGGCTGTCGGGAAAGTGGGTGAGCGGTCAATAAATGTAGCTGGTGGGTGAAACGTGGCAAACGAGTCCAGAAGGTGGGTGGGTGGTCAGTGGGCAAAGCGGGCGGGTGAAGCACGGCAAACGAGTCCAGGACGGACTCGTTTGCTGTCGGGCGAGTGGGTGGGTGCAGCAGGCACGTTCATGGGTAGTGTTGGCGGGTGAAGGGCTGAAAACGAGTCCAAAACGGACTCGTTTTCTGCGGGGATTGTGTGGATGATGTTGGCGGGTGGAGGGCTGCAAACGAGTCCAAAAAGAACTCGTTTGTTGCGAGGATCATCTGTGGATGGTGCTGACGAGTGAAGCGCAGCAAACGAGTCCATAACGGGCTCGTTTGCAGGTGGAGAAGGCCGTGGGTGGAGTAGAGACGAACACAAACCTTGTTTGTGATTGTTGGGGCAGCGCCGGGCTGAACGAATTTCGTTTAGCCATTGGTGGAACCCAGGCGTAAGGCCAAAGGCATCCAAAGATAAAGCCAGAGGCACCCAATCACAACTTAATGAGCCAGAGGCAACCGAATGTAGGTTAGCAGAATGCCCAGCTCCAAGAAAGTACAAATTTATGCTCTTGAAAGTATGGATTTGTAACAAATACCAGACTTAATCCAAACTGAAAAGTACGCGCATGTCGGTTGATTTTCCGATGAAAAATGACGTTATAGTATGTCCCTAGCTAAGTAGGAACACGTCGGTTCTACGATATACGTGACACTTGAACGTAAAAATCACTAGTCCTAAGTCTTTCTACCCAATGCGTACACACACACACCTGTCCCCCTGAAATCATTATAGTCGGGAGCGGTACCGCTGATAATCCAGGATAACCAGGGATACACATTTTCGGCACCCTTGTTCACGAGGCACAGAAACACCGATCGTTCGACGACTACTAGGAATGATACGAGAGTCACCAGGATAGACATATTCATCACCGTTGATAACAGTATCGTCGACAGTACGAGAGTGGTACGAAGATACGAATGTATGGCATATACAAGCATAATTTTGTCATAACCCGTGGTTGTCCATCGGGCTTTCTAGAACACGAAGACTCTGCACAACTATGAACTTTTAAGCCAGAATTATTGTGAGGATGCTAAAATAAGCTTCGAGTAGGACGACATCTAGAGCCAACCGGCTATTGCCTCATCGAACAATGTTGTTCATCGCATCAGGAGCTGTGCATCACTGCTTTACGAAAAAGTTTGTCAGGCATGCACCTCAAGTCCAAGTGCTTCGGTAAGACCACATACACGCTCAAGCAACGACATTAGACAACTCGTGCTACCCTCGAAATACGTTGTCCATGCGTGGTCTGACTGGGGTCAGAGTTTCGGCTGAACCTGAACATCATGATACGCAATGTCGCCTTCAATCCACAATGTCACGACTGATACTTCCACAAGCATTACTTATGTGGTCCACACCTCAAGCGATGTAATTTCATAGATACCACCCTGGTTGTCAAATGATCGATCTTTCAATTGTCGATAGACTGCGTATACACGACAAGCAACATACACCCTCATGTGAGTGGCATGCCTTCAACGTTTTTGCGGCAGTAGAGGTTTATGAACCCGCCAGCTGAATGAAAGATCCACAAGCCTATATCGCATTCCGACTTTCTGTGCACTCGAGCTCCTCCCAAGACTTGAAGAATTTTACACTTTCATCCTCCTCGTACGTTTTGAGTTGGAGCTTTCTATTATCTTGTCCCACATCCGTCTGCCAACAGATCATCTCTCCGTAGCCAACCATGGGAAGCAGCCAGTCCAAAGCAGCCAAGGCCGACGTCGACGAGCTTAACGAGAAGAAGATTCGTCAGAATCCCATCGTACAAAGGATAGAAAAGAAGCACCAAGAGGATCTAGCGAACCTGAAGAAAGACTCTGCGAGCCGTGCGGAAGAAGACAAGGAACTCCGAACTCGCCAGGAGAAGCAGCACCACAAGAACCTCGTTGCTCTTCAGTCGCAGCTCGACCAGGAGGCGGAGGCACGCAGGGCAGCAGAAGAACTACACAGGGAGGCTGAGCAAAAGCGACTTAAAGCCGAACAAGAGGCGGCTGATCATGCTAAAGAGACAGAAAAAGCACAGAAGGCAAGGGACGATGCGGTCTACGCTGCGGAAAAGGCTCGAAAGGCGATGGATGAAGCAGAATTCCGAGCACAGAACGAACGACGTGCTCGAGATGAAGCAGAGGTTGAAAGAAAACACGCTATTCTCTCAGCAGAGGAATTCCGGGATCGCGAGCGTTCTGCGAGGGATGCGGCTGTGAAAGCTGAGGAAGCCAGGGAAAAGTTTGAGAGGCTCGAGGAAAGGGCACGTCTGACGAGAGAGGAAACTGAGGGGAAATTGAAAACTCTCAAAGAGGATGGAGAGAAGACAGAGAAGGAGCTCGCTAAGGCTCGCAGACGGGAAGCTCAGCTAGCTGACCTTCAACCCGTACACGAGCCTACACGTGCAGAGCACGAACAAACCAAGCGCGATCGCCAATACATTGAGGGCCGACTGCATCTCGCTATCGCTGGTATGGCAGGGAGTGGGAAATCATCATTGATCAACGCCTTCCGTGGTGTGAGCAAGGGTACGGCTAGCGCTGCTGCCACTGGTGTCGTCGAAACCACTCGTGTGATTGGTCGATACGAGGACCCTCATCCGGACCGTTCGAAATTCGTGTGGTACGATATCCCAGGAGCCGGTACCACCAACGTCAGTAACTCTAATTATTTCATAACACAAGGGCTGTACATTTTCGACGCTATCATCACTCTCTTCGACTCTCGCTTCGTCGATACTGATATCACGATCTTGGAGAACTGCAAAAAGTTCAATATCCCTGCGTTCATTGTCCGTAGCAAATCAGACGAGCACATCAAGGCTATAGCGGATGAGATGAGGGAGGCATTAGATGAGGATGAGAGCGAGGACGAGGATGATGTTCGGTCGAAAGATCGTGAGGCGCGCAGGACGCGTATCGATGCCGATGCTAGGGAGGAATACATTTCGGTCACTCGACGGAATGTCAAGGAGAACTTGCAGAACGCTGGGCTTGACGACCAGCAAAGGGTTTATCTAATTTCGAGACGGACGTTGTTGAGAATCGTCCGCGGGAAGCATGTTGCACCGACAAAGTTGATCGATGAGTATGAGCTCATTAAAGACGTCATGGCTGCGATTAAGGAAAGGAGAATCGATCCTCCCCCTTTCAAGCCAGAAAGATCTGGATCGTATTTCAGCTGGGGAGGTTGGGGCCGAAGGTGATTGATTAGCCGGGGACTAGCTTACACATATGTTATTTGACTGCTTACGTATTATTCCTTCAACTTTGTCACTAATCTGTCGTAATCATGATTTCATTGCGGAATAACGGTTCATACAACACTAACTATACAAAGCACGTACTTACAGAATGATCCAAGTACAAGTCTAGTGTCAGACTTTGAAGAGGGCTTTACAACAACAACGATCAAGTAGAAAAATGATGGAGAACTCAGCCATTTTGAACGGTCATGCTCAAAGAGCTATCCCGTTAGAAATTCGCGCAATCACAGCGTCAGCTACGAAGCCTCCGACAATAATTTGCCCAATCAAAGGTGTTTGCAGGAAGAAATCTCTGCAGTCGCCGGGACAGTCGACGTTTGTGCGAAGAAGTTTTGACAGGAGCAAAACTGCTGCTAACAAAACTCCAACGAAAAACGGGATCCCATGGCCGTTGAGGTACCCTCCGTACATCAACAAACTGAAAAATGTAATCGCAGTGGCCGAGCATATGGGAATTGTATGACGACCACAGAGTAAAGCAGAAGAACGGATCCCGATTTTGATATCGTCAACTTTGTCCTGAGGTTCATCGGTAAGTGAAGGGAGGAGCTGATACTATTAATTTCTTTACCATGTGCTGGTAGATCGTCTCGTACGTCCACACCCAGCAACATCCACCAATGTAGATCGGGACAAGAATTTCGTATGGTAACTGATTCGTGAGGCTCAGAGTGCTCCAACCCATGAAAACACCAACGGTAAACATGAGACCCTAGAGCGCGAATGTCAATACCCGAATATCAAGCATTGGCTAATCCAACTTACCAGGGTGATGGGGGCGAAGTACATCCAGCGCTGAAAGAATTGTACTCTGATTAACAATCAGTCAGACAAATAACGGTTTCGCCATTCACCTTGCATGTAGGATAAATGACGAACAGCGGCGCAGCAACAGCAGCGAAACGGCATCTGGTGAATTTTCTTCACGGCTTGTATCGAACAGAATTGGAATTACTCACGAAACAGGGTCCAAAAGGGTCCGAGCAAGATATATGCCGAGCACCACCTGTATACTAAAGAACAACCAAGCACGGTCCAGAGAAATCGCGCCTCTAGGAATAGCACGACTTTTTGTGCGGACAACCAAAGCGTCAATGTCTGCCAGTTACAAAGGTGAATTTCAAGGCGTTCCCGAGAAGATCCAAGGCTCACCATGATCCAATATGTCATCAATTGTCATTATCTTCGAGAACATCGGCATTAGGTGTCAAACTTAAAAATGATAGAAGATACACACTTACCAACGACTTGATCCCAGAACATAATACGAAATACTTCGCAGCCCACGTCAAAGCCGCAGCTCCGGATATCTGAGGCTGAGCATGATAGACCATTGCAAGGGCCCAAGCTGAACGTACACCGATCAAGAGTCAGACGCAAGTGAGTACAAAGGACAAAGAAAGCTGACCGGTGGGTATCCATGTCGTCCAACAACCCATGTTGTTGTTCAACCGACAAAGTTCCCAGCACGCATTCACCTCCTCTCTCGAGGGCGGAGCGATGAGATTGGCCAAACGCTTAGACATCAGATAGCTCGAAGTGGGCTATTGGAGTTCCAACTTTCCGCTCATCCTGTTGCTCCTTTTAAGGTCGAAGGAATACTGATGTTGAGATGTCTATGAAGCATCTTCGATTGTCCGGCCCCCCCATATGTACAAACGCGTAGGTATCAGGAATGTCACGAACCTCTTTCGGAAACTTATCAAGAAACTATCGTCCAATATAGATCAGGGTCCTGAAATCGAGGTCGCATTACTGATAAATATCTCGAAAGGCATGCTCATCATTTGCAAAAACGTTTTTCCGATTTCGCTTACCTTCAGAGCAGCGATACAAGCGCCTCGCCGGTCGACTCCTAATCCATACTTGACGGCTGTCTATCCTCGACATACAGCTTATGTTTACCAAGTCAACTCTAATCCTCTTCCCATTATCAGTGTTCGAAACTCTCATGCCAGCCACAAACAGGAAGAGATGGAGATGGTATGTAAATGGTACTTATGTAACAGAAGCTTCTTTATCATCATTCGACATTTCCGAAATCAAGGATAAATTATCAATGAATAATCAGGGCCGCAATTCTAGATTGTTCTTTTCTTCCAGCATCGAGCACTGAGCACTGTTCGCCTGTCTTCGCGACTCTGAACTATCCAGTCTTTGGTATAGCTCGTAAGTCATTCCTTAGCTTGCTCTTACCCTGCAGCCTCGTTTTGAATCCTAAAGGGGCTTATTGGACGGCGCTCCAATGCTCTTGAATAGTAAAGTATGCTCAATACTTTGGCGCCTAGATCCATAAACATCGTTCTTCATGTATCTAGCGACCGCCAACGAGAAAATCATTATAAATCGTCTATGGCCCTCTAGCAAGCAGATGTGTCTCTCATCGCCAGATATTCATTGTCTGTCTGGTTTTTTTTTTCGCACAGGATGTAGATTGTTCATTTCAATCGCTGAAGCTAGCTCTCACCAGCGCCCACTCGTAACCTCCGCTTCAAACAAAGCCCTAAGGGATCACCCGTATTCACGGAAAATATGCCGTTTCTAACCGGATTGCAACAGACTGCGTTACGCTTGCTAGTACCACGACACTCACCACGGAGCGTTATCCAACCGATACTAGCCGATGCTCAACTGTTGAGCGGTCAGGCATGTGCGTACAACCGAACATCGAGAGTAAAATAAATTCTATGCGCCGGCTACGAGTTCGCCACTGAAATTTTGAATGGCGAAAGAGTAGGTAGTGAAGATCGTACACTTTTCCGTTCCGATTTTGGAATTGCGAGAGTATACCCTCCCCTTTATGTACTCTCGTTACGAGTGCTGGTGGCTTTTGCTTTTGTGGGGTCTTTTCCGAAGATTCATTACTGTTGGCAATTATTCCCGGCTTCCCTCTCTTTTCAGTCCAAACTACTGACACAGTTTATTTCACAATTGTGACCGTATTGATGTAGGTTTTTCCCTCATTTCTGACTCAAAGAGTGCAACAACATTGTTTCCCATCATTTTCGAATCCATACAGCTCGAGAAGAATTTCCCTGTAAAATAGTCTGGTGCGCCAACGTTCGGAAATTCTTCTTCAGGGACGATCCCTGGTCTAACCTCATAAAATGCATGAGCAGTCTTCTGGCTGATTCAGTATTATTACTTCATCCCATCGGTCTCTATACTCATTATAGTGAATGCTCCTTTTCTTCCCAGGACATCTTTCGAGTCGAACTTCTCCGTGCTTGAGATTCTGATTGGCCAATATCTCTTCCCTTCTGCGAGGCCGTCTTGGGAAGCATCGTGAAGATACAGGTCTTCATCTCCTCCAAGAACCGCCAATCAAGTTTGTATAATATAGCTCCCGACTCTGACAGCATCAAAATGGGTAGGGTAAGGGGAGCATTCTCGTGAACATTGCGCGTTCGAAAAAATAACGGTTCGAGACTAGAGCGAGCCAGAAATTGTAAGCAGTTAAGTCGGCCCAGCATGTATATGTGCAACAAGGCGCAGCACTAGTGCCTGGCCCCGATAGCAGAAAACCATTAGACTTCTGTTAGCGAGGCTAAGCGCGACTGTTGTACGTAGGTACATATTACGATGTCGAACTTTTCTTCTCCGAGACTCCGACTCTGAGGGCTGAGGCGCCGACGGCGCAAGTTATACGCATTCTGTTCAAATATTCAATACGTTCGACTCAAGTACTGTAAGTACACACAAACGGCGCAATTTCCCTCCATCGTACATCAACCGTACACCAGCAGAGTCTCTTATTCATTATTGTGACAGCTGTCTGTTAGTATTTGCGACGATTACTATTATGCATCTGAATGTTGTCTCTGGGTTGATGTTTTTCTTCTACTTCTTTTTTTTGGAGGTTCTGCCGATTTCCTCCAGGTGAAGACTCCCAAGTCGCATTCCCAGTCTACGTTCTGCCCACTCACATCCTGCTGCATTTTTTAAGTTGCTTCAGAGGCTTTACGGAGCTGAAACAGTATCTTGAATATTTACTAACGATCATTCCGAGCCGCCAAATGGCCTTAACAAAAGTTGGGGTCAGAGCAGCCCTCGAGCCATATGGTCACCCCCTACTGGAAGCTAAGTCGCAAGTTTATTGGAAATCCTGATCGCCTCTATATCGCTGTTACAACTGCCAACGATATACGAGTATACGCTCTTACAGTAGTACTCTAAGTAATCGACTGATAGCGGGGTATGATGCAGTGAGTACACAGTCAGTAATATATTGAGTGCTTGGCAAGATAGGCTCATCCTCAAAGGCAATTTCTAGACGAGGCCTTCCAGCGTTAGAGAAAGCAGATGCATTTTACACTGGTAGACCCTAATATGACTTCCGTGGCGTCATTTCAGAGCTTCCCTTTCCCTCGCCCCAGATTCTTCTCCATAGGGACAATGACTGCCATCTGTGTCGATACCGCAAGACACACCTGATCGTCTTGCCATCCTTCCGCTACTTCAACGGCCTCTCCAATATCACACGGGGCTGTCCACACTTCAGTTAACGAACTATGTCGACCCAGAGCACCATGTAAAAAGCTCGTCGAAGAAAAGACGCCCAAGGTTCGATTCGAATGAGATGGTGTGGCCTTTGACGGCCTGGGAATGGTAAATTTATATTCCATGGTCATTGTAATCGTTGGGAACCAGCTATGATACCAATTTGTGTTGAGTGATCCTAGAGAGGCCAAAATCACACTTGCCTTATCCCTAACCCTTTCTGTATTCTGTCGGAAGGAGTAGCACCGCACTAGGAGATATATCTGCGAATAAAGAGAGCGTTGAAACTGACAGAACCTCATCTATCTTATCCTCACTCCCGTCTTTCACTGGTTGATTCCTAAATCCACACCAAAACCCAGACTCAACGGCACCTCCACCCAAGTTTTCCGTACTACTTCGATGAGGACTACTAGCCTCGTTTCGTGCAGCGATCCTCGGCTCATGAGTAAGCTCAAGCCGAGAACGGAAATTGAGTCGAGAGGGAAAAGAAGTTCGAGGTGCAGTGCGGGATGATGGTAGAGTGGAAGGCGACGAGCATATGGGGAGGGAGGAAGGAAAGATATGTCACATCCCTTGCTCTTCTTTTCGAAGGTGGCACCTCGACTTGGAAGAGGTTCAAGGACACCAAATATCAGATGAGATAAGATTTTAGTAACGCTCTGGTGAGTGGATTCTCAGAAATGCGTTCGAAAGACGACCTCGGACAACTCAAGAGTGAGGAGCCGATACGACTTACATCTTGCAACAGAACCGCTTCCAAGTTGGTAAAATTCTTCCCTGTCTTCAACAAACGGATATGTACCTCAAACGCTGATGCGGAAGGTGAATTCAGAAAATGCGCAGTAGCCTGTATTGGGTCAGGATGTGGAGAAGAGTATTGCTTTTGGACGCAGCTCTCCACGATTTGGCCTAACGCATAGCCTATTGCAATCATGCAATGAATGACGTGATTATCGCAGTAAGTCATTCAAGATGGAAAGCAGAGCCATACCTCCGCCTGGCACCCTAAGCAAAGTATAAGACAGAATTACCTGAGAGCATAGAATGCCAGGTGACTTACACACCAATACACCATTCTGGATCCATTTCTCCTATGTAAACGTCGGCATCACCAGATCCTGATTTCTTTGTTACGTTGATTGCCTCGCTGAGGAGCATCTTCAGCCGATTTGTTCGAGAAGTTGATTGACAAACACGTATAGAAAGTTGCAGAAGCTCAACGATTTAAACTTCGACAACGGTCAAAAGGTAAACTTTGACCAATAAAGTTTATGTTATTGCGCTATGGACTTGGGGAAACAGAGAAGAGAGAAAGAGAAGTAAAATGAAAAACATACGAAATCGACCGGAAGCCGACATTCCCGCCGTGCGATTTAACATCGTGCATAGTATCAACACATAATATGTACTGTATGTACTGCTTGCTCATTTGCTCACAACGACAACCCATCGCTGAACCCATCCAATGTGGAGAACGGCCGCCTGCCAAATCATTATTGACCTCTTTCGCATCCATGCCCCTTCTCCATACGCATTCCGACGTCCTTCACCAGAGTCCCGGTCTCGTACGGCCTGACAGAGAGCTGATGAACGTTCGGAAGACGAGTTTGTGCAAGAGATAATTTGCAAAGGTGACAAGTCAGACGACGATGATGTGCAAGCCGATGATAAAATTTGCTTGAGGGAAAGAAGCATAGGCGTCGGCGTTGGAGTATCATTCGAAACTGGATGCCTGAACGAGATCGCACACAGCACAAATTCTGTACTGAACCATTTTATTTGCGGAGCGAGAACACTGAATTCGACGAGACCTTGGCCTCCAGATGGAATAGAAATGATGAATGCTTTGAGGGTGGTTTCGAGTGACGCATAGGATGCAGAATCTAGATCAATCTTGAGAGGTCGTATATCCCGCGTGAATCGTGCGGGCGGTGCAGATTGAGGAGAGACTGTAGCCGTTGTCGTCAAATTTCCTCCATATCCGGCCAGAAAAACCCAGCTAGACACGCTGGCCCATATTTTCCGTCCAATTTTGAGTTTGTATCGGTACCCGTCCACTTCTAGTGTTCCTTTGAGCAACAATTCCAGAGGGTTCAAAAATTTGACATTATTCCCTTCGTTTTCCTTCCACCGTTCCCTCAACTCCAGCCGCCCAGAGAAGAGGTATGTGAGAAGAAGCGCTAAATCGATCTCAACGGTGTCGAGAGAATTGGCCGAATTACTGCCGCTTGATGAAATGGCTAGTCGCAGAAAATTTGCAGGAAAACGAGATTTTACCAAGGGAGTTGGAATGACGAAGGATGATAGAGCACGAAAGATTCGATGTCGACGACGTGGAATATTGAGGGACGAAGTGATAGCCGTGCCAGCAGTGGTTGTAGAACAAGCATAGCCCAGAACCTTCTTCAATGAGGTATAAGATAGCAAGGACAAAAACGAACAGCAAAATATAGAAAGTACAAGGAGGAAAAGCGAATTCAAACTTGAATTCAAGTCAAGGAAGAGTTCGCGTGGGGGTTTAGATAAAGCTAGTTGAGTTTTCGGCGAAGTGAAATCCATATTATAGTTGAGTATCGAAAGCAGAGATGGACGACTGCGAAGGGTCAAGTGCGCTGTATATGTCCGGATTTTTGGGACAAACCTCCCAGGCGCCCCCGTTGTCTAATGGTTATGACGTCAGACTTCTAATCT
This sequence comes from Lentinula guzmanii, assembly GCA_027919855.1. Lineage (NCBI taxonomy): Eukaryota > Fungi > Basidiomycota > Agaricomycetes > Agaricales > Omphalotaceae > Lentinula > Lentinula guzmanii. The sequence goes on from JANVFO010000015.1 coordinate 56,796, forward strand.
GGAGGTTGCGGGTTCGAGTCCCGCCGGGGGTTTTACAGTTTTTGCCTCTCATTCGACTGCCCATAGTTATATTATACCTCAATTACGGTAGACCCCCGACGTTTTGTCTCGTCTCATTCACGACTGAGTACATAGCATAGAAAGTCTTTTCCCGAGTTGTCAGGCACAGGAGCCCGTAACAATCCTCGTTCTTGAAATCCAAGAGATTGGTATTTTCTGGCCTACAGAATTTGTTATGTTTAGAACGTCTACAATGAGTGAAGAGTACTGACATTGACTTCAACCCCCGCAGCCAGTGCCACAAATCCCCCTTGAACGGTATTTCGAGCCTGTAGTTGATGTGTCATTTCTGCAAAGCGGGTGAAGCGAGATGCAGCGACTTAACCTGTTCATGGATGTTATCTATGATTGACCTCGCCAACCCCCGACCATGATACTGAGGTTCAGTGCACAAGTGAATACACCACCATCGTCGAGATCTTTCCTGAGTTTTGAGAAGGATGAATATTGTCCACATTCAACACATACAATAAGAGTTGTTTTCAACTTACCTCCTCAGTAAAGAGTTCCTCCCTTTGTTGTATCAATTCCAGGAGCTGATGAATTGTTTTGGGAGTCTATGCCGCTTGATACGTAGAATGGCTCACATCATGTTCATACCATTCCTTAAATTGCGGTTGCAACCCATCAAGAAAATCATACAGACCTACAGCACGCCGGCTTTCCTTCCTACAAATCAAAATGTTACCATCACAGTCAAGATCATATCATTCAATGACCATGGGCATTGGGTATCAGTACAGTGATTGAACATCACACTCACAATTCTTTAAATTTACTATGCAACGATCCAGGACCAAACCATATGCCTAATGCAACGATTTCATTCGTTTGTATATCACGCACTCCATATACAGCATCTGCTAGCAATCCCAAACGGATGATGTACCGAAAGTACACGGGAGCGAGGGACCAGTCATGGCCGAGTACGGCGTCCTGCGAGATGTCTACAGGGTGTGGGAAATCTGGTTTAGAAGGGGGGATCTTGGTGACATACCTCCGTCTTTATCTCTCGCGCTCTCAAAAGCTCTGATGCTCAGCTTGACCATTTTCTCAATGTCTTCCTCTATTTTAGCAATAGGGTTCGAGTCAGTGCGAGCAAATTGCCTGTAACATACATAGACTTGGACTCACCTGTTATTGATCCCTGAGAGAGACTGAATCGTTCCACAGTGAACTTCTGTTGAAGGGGTTTGGCGGTATTGTCGTTGTTTGTCATTCTCCAGAAATCGATGTTAACAAAGTTGCGAAGTTAGTAGAATGAACCGGGTTTTATTGATGAGTCCAAGGTATATATAGCGGTAGATTCTGGATTCAGTAACAGACGGAGCATTGCGCACTGCGAGCAAGTAAGTAAACTGCGGAACTAATTCATCAACACGAAGGCGTCCCAAGTCCATAACTCCATCCATCAAAGCAAAGTTGCTCGTTCACGTGCACGTATACTGCGACATGTTGCGGATTCCCACTGCGATTATTGTAAACATACCTTGACTCAAATCTCAATAGGTTCTGGAAGATATTTCGGCGTTGAAAAATCAGAGATCGCATCGCATGTGCAGCTAGGATGCTCGAAAGGCAGTCATGGAGAGATCGGAAAATAGTCGTGCAACTATGAGTGGTATTGACTGCACTACTATTGTGGCAATCGTTCGAAGCGAACTGTCTCGAAACCGACACAACAGCAAAAGTGAAACGCTACACATTTGCCTTGCTTTCAGGTAACAAGTGTGAATTTTCTGCAGTCCAAATATTCTTTGCCCTCCGGACCGCCTTCTCGACCAACTTCCCATTCAACTTCCAAAATTTCACCAACCTCCGTATTCCTCTGAAGTGTGGGCAGCTCGTCCAACCACCATATCGATGTATGTCTTGGCGGACTATTCTTTCCTACCAAGACATACGCTTTGACTTTGACGCCAATGCCATGGCTTTAGAGAGACGGGGAATGAGCTTGGAGCTTTGGGTCCCGCCGCACATGAGCCGCCATGTGTTTAAAACGGGAAGGTCATCTCTAATCACAACGAATTTCGGCAGTTCGGGAGGAAGTTTGGGGCTCGAAGCCACTTTTGCAAAATCCAGTGCAATCCGAGTAGTGATTGGAGAAGAGTAGAACAAGGTATTGTTGCCGATGGAGAAGTGCTCTTCGACATATTGGGCGATGAAGGAGGATGATGGACATTGCGAAGTTGACGATGAGGCAGGATGTGAATCAGGGAGGCTCAGGTTTGCTTAAGCTGTTTTGGTCGATTTTCAGGAGGTGAGATGTTGGAGCCGCGTTCGATACTAGGGTCTCTAGAAGAAATGAAAAGGACAGAACCACAGAAAATTGTAGGAAGGTGAGTCGAAATGGCATCCTGTGCATATTGCTCGCGAATGAGGAACCAGCCTATAAGCGATGCAAGTGAAAACCTGGTCAGATAATCCGTTCTCAACCGCTCTCTTTTTTGACTGTCAGACTCCGTCGGACCAAGCGGCAGCTGAATCATTCTGTAAAAGTAGCTCAGGACATAGGAAAATTAGCGATGCACTGATCTCTTTCAGATCTCCTTTCAGAAAATTTCACAAAGTGCACGAAAGAGCATCGAGTCTCGACTCTCGAGGACGCGCGATTTTGTGTTCCTAACGATAGCAATTTTTCAAGTGGATCAGTGTAAAGAAGCTAAAGTCACGCGTGCACAGAGCTATACTTACTGTTACACAGTTGGCGCGATATGTCACGATCCTAGTCACATTGCGCACTAGTTTTCTTATCTTCCCTTCCTCCTTCTCGGCTTTGAGCTTGTCAGCTTTCAAGTAGAAACGACCGAGTCATGCACTCGTTGAAAGGAAGACCGAGAAGCCGTATAGAGATTATTTCCTTACTGGTTATTACCATTCATCATTCGGCGGGGCTAGAGAGCCAGCTGGCGAGGCGAAACGAGGCCGCTAAATCCTATTTTTCTCTTTACTTCTATCACGACGATGTTCGTCCAGTCTCTCCTTACTCCTCTTGCTCTCGGCCTGAGCATTATACGACCTTCGCTAGCAGCCAGCGCTGAAGAATGGCGTTCACGTTCCGTTTATCAGGTATATATAGCCTATGTATTCATCATTCAGGCAGGACACCATTGCTGACTATGTTATGTGTAGGTTATGACGGATCGTTTCTCTCGAACCGATGGCTCGACGACAGCGGCTTGTGACCCTTCGTCTTCCAACTACTGCGGTGGTTCGTGGAAGGGCATTGAGAATAAGCTTGACTATATCCAAGGGATGAATTTCACGGCGGTGAGTTGCCAGCCGAACAGAGCTCTGACACGGATTGACCTTACTTCTATACCTACTTATAGATATGGATCAGCCCTACAATCGAGCAGATAGCTGATGACACTTACGAAGGCGAAGCTTACCATGGTACGTTACGATATTTATCTTATACCTCTCTCTTAATTCATTTCTTCCAAACAGGCTACTGGCCCAAGAACTACTACAATGTGAACTCGAACTTTGGATCTGCCGATGACCTCAAGAGTCTTGTCAATGCAGCACACGCTCGTGGGATGTATGTCATGGTCGATATCGTTGTGAACCATTTTGCAAACTGGGGAGACTCCAACATCAACTGGAGTGGGCTAACCCCGCTCGATAGCGAGTCGTACTTCCATCCCAAATGCTGGATAAATTGGAGTAATCAGACTTCCGCTGAGCAAGTATGTCAGAACCGTTCCTTTGCGTACATTGAATTCTCATCTCCTCCTCCTCGCAGTGCTGGATGGGCGATGGATACGTCCCTCTCATGGATGTTAACACAGAAGACGATCAAGTTGTAGATATATTAAACAATTTTGCTCGTAACTTGACCACAACGTACGGTTTTGACGGCGCTCGTCTTGATGCAGCCAAGAGCATCAGAAAAGATTTCTGGCCAGCATTCGTCAGTGCTGCCGGTGTCTACAGTCAAGGAGAAGCCTGGTATGAAGATGCTCCGTGAGTGGAAAAACTGCTTTGAAATCCTTACATGCTCAATGGCTTGTCTTTGTATTTTCCGCTTAGGACCCAGTGTGCCTACCAAGATTACATGGATGGTGTTCACAACTATGTCATGAAGACGTATGCTACGGAGGCTCTTAGTGGTCAAGGAAATATGACCATGCTGGCTGGTGTGATGAACGGTCTCGTTACCACATGCAAGGTCTGTTTTCAACCATCCACTCTTTGTAATCATGAGCTCATTGTCGCAGGATGTTTCTTTGCTTGGTTCATTCATGGAAAATCACGACAACCCAAGGATGGGTGAAGCACAAACTTTCATTGTAATAATGTCCTGTGAAAACTAATCTCAAAGATCCTCTTAGCTTCAATATCCTCCGATGCTGCCATCCTGAAGACCGCCGCAGCTTTGACTGTCCTCTCAGGCAATGGAATACCCCTAGGTCAGTGAAAGAAAACAAATCGAAATCATGTATTCGATCTGATTTTTTCCCCAGTCTTCTACGGTCAAGAACAAATGTCTTCTGGAAGCAATGCTCCCCAAAACCGTCAGGCACTCTGGCTCACTGGCTACCCAACTGGGTCAGATAAATTGTACACCTACTTTGCCACCCTCAACACCTTCCGCAACCACGTCAGTACCTCCGACAGCGCGTTCCTTACTGCGAAACCAACATATGACGCTCCCTTGAGCACCGTGATGAGTGTCAGGAAAAGCAATATGATGCTGTTCATTAGCAACGAAGGCAGTAAAGCTCCAAGCACGAAGCTTACTTCGGCCGGATGGCCCGCAAACACTGCTCTTATTGATGTGATGAGTTGCCAGTCGGTGACTTCGGATGGGAGTGGGAATGCTGCGGTGAACATGAACGGTGGACTACCGGTCGCGATGTATCCCAAGAGCTCTCTCGCCGGCTCGGGCTTGTGCTCGTTGTGATCCTCATTTGACGATTATCTTGCTGTTTGTGAATCGACATTCTTTTGGACGCTATCTCATCTACATATGGCTATTTAATCATTACTTACGTCAGCGCTCTCTAAGTTTTGAGTGGAATTTAGGACATACTTCGTTCTCAAGTCCATACTCTATGTATGTGTGAATTTTTGCTTGTAGACTTTTAGTAGTCGTTATAGGTGTTCCGAGTTAAGCAATTTAAATGGTCAAGCAGTTCTAGGGACATTCTAGATGACAGCAATTGAATACACAGAAGCGGTGTACACGATTACAAGCAACGCTACAACATCCTACAGTCGACGTGATCCCTGAGGTCGAGAGCGAGACAAATACTATGATGAAGGCGTAAGTAGCAGTTATTTTGAAGTATCGAAACACACACTCTATGTGATGGGGGAGAACCACTCTGGCTATTAGATGTATATTGGTATCGAGAAGATTGAGGGCTTGACAGAGGACTTGGGATTCCTATTGATATTGGAGGTGTAGCTTGACGCGCCACAGGGGAAGAGCCAGGAGGAGGTGGAGGCTTATAATTCTACACTCATGTGTCAGAGGGCAGAGCACCTTTATAATTTGAGAACTCACGTATTGGCGTCCTTCTTTGTATATCTCCTCGAGTTTCTGATCAAAAATGCCTTCTCCCTCAAACTCGTTATATTTCTTGAATAACTTGAGAGCGAAATGGGCATCCTCAATCGAATCGTGCGTTTCCGTCTGGATGACCTCACGGAAAAGATACCAAGATAGGAAGCGTAAAGAGAGACGGCGCTGACGAGCCTTGATGAAGTATAAATCGACCGTGTCAATCACTTGCTCAGGAGGAACATATATATCTAGCAAATATCGGGTAAAACAGACGAAGGAACCCAGACATCTGAGATACTCACTGATTATTCGAAAATCCTTTGATAGGCCGTGTCCAATGAAGATACAGCCACGATCCACCAACAGACGCAATTTTTTGTATACCACCTTGAGAGGAGTTAGAGTATGCGGGGACCGCATAGGATCTAAATCCCCAACTAAGGAGAGGAATCAGCATGATTGACTCTTGATGATGGAGACCTGCTACATACATTTGATACCAGAGAACTCAGTCAGGTAGTCCACGATCACCTCGCTGGTGTGGATATGATCATCAATGAATGGCACGCCCTCTTTTGGACCATTACCCCGTAAGCATGAGACGCGAGCTAAGCTGAGTCTTGCCGGTCGTATGACTTTTTTTGTCCCATCGGAACGATATTCAGTCTCTTCCTGGTTGAGACTGGGATTAGAGAGTAATTCTTCCATGTATATGAAGTCCCTCACTTGTTGCATGGATACAAACTCGGCGTCGACAGCGACGACAGTGCCTACCATAGGAAGTTCCGCAAAATCGAGAAGTTCGTGCTTTATTAGGTCGGGATCACGATTCCTACAATGAAATCACGATAAACGACGAATAACAACAATGGCACTGTGAAGGCTAGACTTACAGAGATATGGAGGTTTCTCGACATAGAATGGCGGGATCAATAGCATCAGGAAGCTGAGCCAAGTCCAATGCGTCCTTTCTATCCACACGTTCAAGATGTAGAATCGCAGGAACCTGGTAAAAATGAGGTTCCAAAATTGATACTATCTCTGTTAGTAAAATTTACCTTCCACCTGCCAGGGAAGCTGAGAGCTTCCTGCTCGGGAACATTGTGCACCACAAAGTCATTGAATATGTACCAGGGACTAGTGCCTTCGTCTTCGTTTCCCTTGGCTTCGGGCACTGATAACGCATAGTCTGAGTGACACTTCTTCAAACTAGACAAGGATAAGAATTCAACCTTTGACAATGGCAACCAGATGCGAACTCTCATCGGTAGCGACTTGCACAATCACAGCCTGTCAATTTTTCGAGTTTTGTTTAGCATATTTGATATCCGAAGTGTTCTCACCCGTAGCTGGTAAACAGCACCTTCAGGATCTTCCATGCCATCTACCTCTCCATGTAGTTCAATTTGAGGTTTAAGGAAGGTTTGATTTCGGTGGTCAAACCAATATTTGAAATTATCTTCGCTGTTTACGCAGGCATTGACTGCGAGTGTCAAAGGAAGATCTTGTGTTGAAATCTCCCGTCTACTCGTAAAATTGCTGAAGTTCTTTCCGCAATTCGTACAAGCGGCTTTGTGGGTCATGTTGCGCAGGATAGAATTGCGAAGAATGGTAGGGAAGTCAGAGTAGGGCACCGTGTCGTTCGGAAGAATCTGTGCATAGAATGAATACAGGAATTGAGCAGGTTGAAATGATGCACACCGTTCGTGGATATATCAAGTCTACTATATGAGTCAAGTTATCCTTACTCTTGGCGGCTTTGCAGTGAAAACATGTCACAACGTTCTTCGTATTGATTCCGACTAACTGGGTAATGGGTGCGGGGACGGTGTGTTGTAGATTGCTCTCATGCCACGATCCTCTCACGATGATTGGGTTAGCAGAAAAGTCATTGCCTTCGAGGACGAGTCGATCAAAGAGGAATCGCTGAAAAGATTGTATCATATGAGCGTAATCGAGTTCTGTGGGTTCCCGACCGTAATCGACAAGATCGATGGCGTTCGACACTGAACCGTGATGAAATCAAGTTAGAATAGCAACTCTTACGAACAAACGCCAACACACTTGCTTTGAGCCAAGACGCCGACAGCTTTACAAAAATTGCTGGATTGACAATTGGTTCCCGCGGCGTCTTCCAACATGCGTACAACAAAACCCAGTTCACAGAGAAGACAGTGCTCTCGTGGACAATCAGTAGTAATATGAGATTTAGCAAGTTGTCGAATGGGAAGGTTGTAGTGCAAGACTTGTAGAAGAGGGTTGGTATAGGAGTTCAAGATATGCGTCTCAAGTCCGCTATATTCGGTCTTATTGTAGAACCTGGTGCGTATTGATTGACGATCAAAAAAGAGAAACTAACAGAGATACGCACCCGAAATCAAAGTCCTCAACGCCGAACTTTGAATACTCGATCTCGACATGAGAGTATATCATCGGAATATCATCACCGGCATACTCGAACGAAGGAGTTTCAGGCTCCTGCTGGAATATGCACCATGTCGTGAAATGTATGAAGAAAGTCTTAGCTTACCTTGCCAATTCCTGATTTCCCACTATGAAATCGGCCTCCCGACTTCTTCTTTTCCGATACAACCATGTTCCTTCTACCTCGGAGCTCTTTAGGAAGCGGAGCATACGCAACATTGTCATTCATCTTCATCGTATTCAAAACCTGAGTAGGAATTTTCTGTGGTGGAGGAAATGAAATAGTTCTTGACGAGGAGAACTGGCGTGTCCAAGCTGATAGAAGTTGGGTTTTATAACGAGGTAGACCAATCGAGTTTAAGGGTCTAAGAGAAAGGGATATGAGAGCCGGACGGTATTTGATCCATAAAATTCAGGTACGTTGAATCCGTCCATTCTATCTCAGGAAGTGGTTCCGGAGGATTAGCCCACTCTACTGGGCGTCCTTCAAAACCATTCAAAGGTACAACTTCATCGCCCTCAACTTGGGACTTCAAGTGAATTATTCCGTCAGCATCACCGCAGGCCAGGTAGGCACCAGTCGGTGATATCGCTACAGCTGTGATGAAAGACGTGAGGTTTTCGATCTAGATACACATCAGCGACTTGCGGAAACAGTGAACCCAACCGTTACCTGCGAAAAATCGTTCGAGACGCCTCCAAAGTTCGAAGCATCCACAATACTAATGCTACCAGAATTAGATGTGACAGCTATAGTTGAGGTGCGATTTGGAACGACGTGGATAAACGCGGGACTATCTGCAAAGGAAATGGGAGGAAGCGCGCGCATATTACGGAGGTCGTATACTTTAACCAACGGATCTGGGAAAGGACGTGCTTGTCTGTAACGGATAAGCGAGATATTAAAACTTGGGCATAAAATACACACCGTAAGCTCATGCCAATAGTAAAGATGAAGTTCCCCGTGGTTTGCAAGCCCTGAATGCCTCCGTAGTGTGCTTTGACCGTGCTTTCGGAGCCTCCATTGCGGACCGTCCCAGTTCTTGGATCATAGGCACGAAGATATCCATCCGCAGAGCCTGCCAAAAGAATGTTGTGGGAGAATTCAAGATGTGTAGCGATAGAAGGCATTGTAGTTTGTCTCAAGAGGTTTCCGGTCATTGCGTTGATCAACAACAACTCTGAGCCAGAAGTCGAAAGGGCTGTTATCGTAGAATAGTTGGCGAAATTCATGACAGAATCAGCAGAGCTATATCGAGGCTGATTGAGAGGGTATCAAATTGTCGATATATCATGCTTTACTTGTAGAACCATTTGTTCGAACCACCCTTGACCCATGATCCTACTCCATCTCCTCCTGCTGAAGCTGCTTTGACTGAATTTTCATCTGCAACTACCTTTAGCACAGGTAAATCTCCCGCCTTGAAGCGTACGCCTCTCAGGCCTTGTATACTGTGGTGAGCAGAAACATAACCGTTGCCCGAGCCGACCCAGAGAGCATCCGATACTGGATCAAAAGAGAGTGCTGATATTGGATGAGGAAATGCATGAACGACTATCGGAGCAAGCGAGTGCTTATAGGTAGACATTCAGAGCATCGAGTACAGATGGTACAAGCGTGACAAGCGTCTTTCTCGAATTATTGCTGTTTCCAAAAAGTGCCGGAACGGCGCTTTTAGTAGAATTCTTTGAGTTTCGAGGCGTCGACTTCAAGGAAATGTGAGCTCGTCATCCAGCTAGGGCCCAGAATAAATCACCTTACAGACTTGACATCGCGCATGAGTGGTCGTGCTTTTCTTCACTTTTCTGTAACGGGATTTCTCTGCGCGCTTCATGCGCACCATCCTTATACCAGAGTCCTATATACTAGACCCATACTGCAAGAGATGCCCTGCTGGGCAAGTTAGATGAATGCTGAGGGACAGGAGCTTGATAGATCGCTTGCTGCACTCTCAAAGGGTATCTATGTGGCAGTGAACATGACCAGCAGAAGGTGCTGGAACGCATTGCCTGGGCGGCCTCGAACCTTGAGGTCATGTCAACGACCAATACTTGTGCGTGTAAACATCAACATTGCAGAAGTCTCATTGGATCAGGGACTTCCGAAGAAGGTGCATCGGTGCATCGGAAAACCATGAAGACTTATCATACTGGATGCACAATCGATATTTCTCTAGCTTTCCGTACATTGACGAGCTCACCAGTTGACTAGGTGTGTCACCCAGTCTGGATGTCTTACGTGGGGCCAGCACCTCTGGAATACACGATGGGAAGAAAAACGTATACCCGTTGTTAATGCATCTACAATTCACTCACATCTGTGATGCAACTTCGTTAGCCTCGCGATGTAGTTACGCATCTCGCTGAGCTTGAGATCGAGCTCGCTCGCTGATTTTCCTACCCTCCAGATGCTTACTATCGACATGGCCCTCGGTCCCGTTCCTAATGTAAACACTCCAAGGACTACGGAACCAACGAGAAACGGGGGGAAATATGCCCAAATACGAAAAAGTGTATTGCAAGTAATTGGGGATAAGTACTCTTAATCTGGTTGATAACAAAGTTGGGTTTCCTCTGGGGGAGCTTGTAGGAGAGCGGTTGCGCGTGATAGACCAGGACGAAGCTTTTTCTTGGCAACAGTTCCGGGTGAAAAGAAATGAGAGATGACTAAAATGAATCAGTAGAGATCGAATGTGAGGGGGGCTTCGACGTATAGTGCTACACAACTGGAAGCTAGGATGTGTCAGGATGCAGAGAACTTAGTCTCTACCACTCATTCGAATGAGCACAAATACATGAACCAACGGTAAAGTGAACAGATATGTACAAGATATGGACTGACAGTTGTATATACATAGTGATATTTTATAGGCGAACAGCACCGAGAGACCTTATCCATACTATTTATTACCAATCCTCGTCTGAGACAGTTTTCGATGCGGGATTAGAGGCTCAGAAATCTCAAATACCTCTATACCTCGCTATCATACGAGTTGTTTGTGATGCATGCATCCTTCCTATTTTTGAACTCTTACCTTCCAAGTAGCCATATCCAGCTCGAATACCGTTTGTCGACTTTCCGGATGTTGATGCGTTCGCATCTGAGGCTGATCGGGATCGTCATCTGGTACTATTGTATATGGCCAGAGTTCACAGCCTGTTGATTCGTATATGTAGAGACAAACTCACCATAAACCATTGGTTCTCTGTCTTCTCCGAGGTCCAACCCAGCTTTCCCTTCTCTGATAAGGAACGACAAATAGAATAAATTTTCAACGGATTGGGCGAAGCTGGCAGGATTGATAATGAGTTGGAATAAATTGGCAGGGCCGATGTCTTGCAAAATGGCATGTATCTAGTCGAACAGTGAGCGACCGGGACCACACCTGCGCAGTGCAAGAACGCGCACTGTGAGCACATTCCTCATCGTCTCATTCGTAGATCTTTGCAGCTCCTCTGCAGTAATTTCTTGAGGTCTTCGTTCATCAGCTTTGTTTATCTTCGATCTTGTGCTTTGCTTCCGTTTCCGTTTCCGGGAATCTTCCAACAAAAAGGGACCTAACCTGTAGCATGGACAGAAGTATGAGTGCGAATTGAGCGATTTATAAACAAAAAAGTTACATAAAACCAGCCACCGTAACACGTTTACTCTTTCTCATAGCTAATTTTCCGATACGCTCCCACTGCAATGGCTCGACCAATTGCGGATCATCTTCCTCGTCAGATATTTCTTCAACAGACTCAGGTTCAAGCTTACGACCACCCATGAATCTCACCAAGTTCAATACATATTCATCCAAATTGAACAGGCCCGAGTCAAATTGAAGCTCACGCGTCAATCGACCTGATTTTGAAGAAAGATCGACTATGACATCGGCATCCAGTAACGCTTCGGGTGTATCTCTGACTGCAGAGACGACCGCATATTAGCACAGATACGATATGATTTCCCGGAAACTAACCTCGTTCGGAAAGAATATCTGCTGCTCGAAGGATATCACCTAGCTCATGAGCTCGGTGTTTCTGTTTGCATTTCTGGTCAAAATCTGTAAAACTATAAGTGATCGATCATTGATATTTACTGAGTCACTGGCCTTGTAGTTGCAATTGAAGAGCATAGTACTTTCTTCGCAATTCCCGCTTGGCTTCGGGATCTTGATCGGGATTGTAAATTAGAGCTAGTTCAGTTGAGGGTAATGAGTTGATATATCGAGCTACCGTGTATCGACTCACAGTTTGCATCGGAACCCGAAATTTCTTCGTCAGACGTCATTCTGAGTTCGTTTAGATTTGGATTTGAGAGTTGTTCAAGTGTGTGGATTTGCAGCGCAAGTGAAGTTGTGCGATAGGTTCAATTTCGGTGTGGAAACAGAGTAGATTTCCGGGAGCAGGACGAGATAATACAAGAAAAATGAAAGTACGTGTGAGTTAGATGTCGAAATCGTCGTCGTCAAAATCTTTTCTTCGCTGGAACTGTGATCGTAAGAGGTAAGCGGGCTGTGGGTGACACGAAGTCAAAAGATCCAACAAACCACAATCTTAGACTGCTTCGTTGTTGTCTTTCCTTCGACACTTTCCATCTGATCATACATACTATGAGCCACGAATTGCACATAACGCGCTGAGAGAAGGACGAACCTGGTCCAGCAGCTCAATCAACTGATTCTCCGATACTCGGCCTTTCAACTGACCCGACTGCGCCATTCTTAACAAAATCGTCTCAATTTGCCTGGACCTTTCAGGACTGACGAGCGATATACGCGATACTTTGGTACAGATATTGAGAAAATGTACATTTTAATCAGATCTAGTAGAGACATACAACGTTCTCGAGCACCACTGTCCAAGACGGTTGCCATCATGTCACGTCGCATCTGCTCCTCGTGTGTTCTCTTCGCTGCTTCCTCTTCTGCATTCTGTCCGCCTTGCGCACCATCGGGTAATTGACTGAGATCCATCGAATTTCAACCTGAGTTGGGTGATTCACACAGAGGAGTTCTGTGCCGGTAGCCGGACCGGGACCGAGGATCCAGTTCTCTACGCCTACTAATAAAGTAGTATTCAACGTCAAATTCTGGAGCAGTTTCTTTTGTTATGCAAGGACGGCTGTAGGTCACGGTGAAGGTGTTGAGCTTCCCCGGGAAATGTTGATATGCATAGTACAGACTTGTGGTACGCAGCTTATGTGGGCCCTCGGAGTGTTTGATTAGCTTTGTTGAGTTATGAGATCGCTTCTATTATGTTTCTTTGACAAAAAACAATTACTGCCATACAGGTCAAGGGCATTCAGGTGAACTTTGTGCTCGAAAGAACAAAAGAAAACCGGGACAACGTAACCGTTATTCCAAAAAAGGCAGGTGTCAAAGCCATTGTTCTCAACAAACGGTCAACTTCATTGTCTTGCTTCGAGTATAAAACCCCGTCTCCTAGAATGTTCCCGTTACCTATTCTTTCCTTTTGCCTACGACGCACGCACGACTTTCTTTTTACGACCTGAAACATTTTATCGACCTTCAACATATCATCAGCTGGCTACAATGTTCTCTTTCAAAACTTCTGCTCTTGCTGCCCTAGCCGGCATTTCTCTTGCTGCCATTCCACCTGTTGTGCGCTCTGCTACGATTGACATTACCGTCGGAGGACCCAATGGAACCGTTGCCTATGCACCTGAATACGTCGTACGTTCTTAATCGATTCCAATATTATCAATAGTTTTTTTAGAATACCTGTCCTTTCAGAACGCAAGTATTGGCGACGTCGTTCGGTTCACGTTTGAACAAAAAAATCATACTGTCACTCAATCTTCATTTGCTTCCCCTTGCTCACCGCTAGCCAATGGATTTGATTCTGGATTGTGGGTAATGTTCTATCGCTTTTGATGCGCCGCTTGCTCAACTTGTTGCTCAGTGTCCCCGTTGCCGATAATGTTACTAGTGACTTTATCACCGCCGAACTTACCATTGAGAACACCGACGTAGGTCACTTCCTCGTTCTGTCATGATTCATGTAATCACCGACGTTTTGCAGCCTGTTTGGGTCTACTGCCGTCAAACTGGACATTGCGAGCAGGGAATGGTGTTTGCAGTGAATCCGGGCTCTGATGCCAAGTTCGCGGCTTTCAAGGCCGCTGCCATGGGCCTTAACTCGACCACCACTGCTTCCGCTTCGGTAGTCACAGTGACTGCCACTGTTACTGTTTCTGATGGCGACACTATCACCACGACCTATGGTTCCTATCCCGGCTCTTCCGCACCCACTTCCGCTATATCCACAGACCATCGAGTCATCGTTGGTGACAATGGCACACTCACTTACAACCCCGCCAACGTCACTGCCCAGATTGGAGACACCATTACCTTCGAGTTCCACCAGAAGAACCACACTGTCACTCAGAGTTCTTTCGCCGACGTTCGTTGCTATTTACCCTTACTTGTGTAACGTCGCTCATTTTGTGATGATCTAGCCTTGCACGCCTCTGTCTGCGAGCAGCCCTGGGACTGTGAGTTTTGACTCGGGATTCATGCCCGTCTCAACAAACGCTACCACCTTTCCTACCGTTACTATCCAAATCAACGACGTACGCCTCTTTGTCTTTTCTGTATCTCTTTCTTAGTCCTAACGCAACTGTTTAAAGACCAAACCCTTTTGGGCTTATTGCCGACAAACTACTCCAGTTTCCCACTGCGAATCTGGCATGGTTTTCAGCGTCAATGCTGTCGAGTCTAGTAACAGCTCCTTCGAGGCCTTTCAAGCTAAAGCCATCGCCCTTAACGCCACTTCCGCCTCTGGCTCCGCTTCGCTGTCTTCACCGTCAGCGACCTCAAGTAGCAACGGCGCATTGTCAATACACGGGATCTGCGGTGCTGGCATCGTGATCGTCGTCGTCAGTGCTATTGTCGCTGCTTTCCTATAGTTGCCTGGTTGAGACTTTTCTCTGTCGTCGGGGTTTTAGTGGAAATATGTATCATTACGAAGGACCTACTGTATCTTAGTACTGCTGCCGCTAATTTTCTTTCTCTTATATTTAGCCTCCTTTTTGTATTTCCTTCACTTCGGACTTGTATAGAGTTTTAAACAATATAATATTCCAAACTCGAAAGGTTGTCGAGCCCGCCTAGCTCAATCGGATAGAGCGTCAGACTCTTATTCGCAGGGCGATCTGAAGGCTGCGAGTTCGACCCTCGCGGTGGGCTATTATAGCATTGTAATCCCTTTTTTTGTTTTGAAACTGCCGTGTTTCGTTATTCCCACTCGTTCGTTAAGTATTCCCACTCGTTCGCACGCTCATTAGGCTGCTGTTGTGCGTTGTGCGTTGTGCGTTGGGAACAGGTTCGTTGATGAATCATTCTACATAAGTCAGGTGGCTCAGAGCCTTTAGGGCGCTTATTAACTCTGTATGCGTATTACCGCCCGCCCACCCTACTTTTGTTTTCCTAGTGACCGTGTTTATCTTGATCGCGGCGCTTCAGACTTGGCTTCACTTTGCGAATCTCATCTCTTAAGCACTGGACATGCGCAGGGCCAAACACAGGCAAACACTCTGAGTCCTGACACACTACTAAACTAAACTTGGGTTTCTCATCCCTTTTACTGACGAAGACTATAATATCTTATTGAAGATTCAGATGGCTTCCCTCGGAAGCATGATTGCGGTGGGTTCATGCCCTGCTGTTGTCCTTCACTCTATTTGCCTGTTGACCGTTACTCCAACAACACATGCATATCCGCCATTCTCCACCAGTTACTGCTTTCGCGATGTCCGTGGCTCGGAACGTTTCGCTAAATATAAAACGTACGAAATAGCCTTTCCTGCGCAAAACTAAAGCTCGTTCTCACCTTAGTACAGGCGTCCGTTGCTGTTCGTATATACCTTACCTTGTGATTTTTCACCACCACAATTTTTACAATTCCCCTCTGGTCAGTTGACCGCTACTGGTTGTCAAAGTCTCTTCCCGCTGCAGAAAACCATATGTAGCGACCTGTGTGCAACCCGTAAAATTGACCGAAATTTAGTACTGTGTAGCTGGGACTGAGTGGGATGGTAGATGGAAAATTGAATAAATGGTTCCCATTGTCAAGAGGTCGACTCTCAAGCCTTCCCCGCACGGATTTCCCTCTCTAGGATGTACTCTTTGCTGCTCATCTCCGCTGCACTTAGTTCTTGTGGCTTGACCGCCGCGATTCCTGCCGGTCTGCATCGCAGGGACGTCACTCAGTTGTCGGCCACAGAGCTCGCTGGTTTTGCTCCCTTCACCCAGTTTGCAAGGGCAGCGTACTGTGGCACGGATATCCTATCAGATTGGACTTGTGGTGGTACGTGCAACTTGGGCTATTTATGTCACTATGAGGTGTACTGAAGAAGCAATCTGGTAGAGGCTTGTGAAGCAAACTCGGATTTTGAAGTCTCCCTTGTTGGTGGAGATGGAGACGATATTCAGAACTGTAGGTGATTCTGCTTTCCCTTTGTCGCATACGACTCAGTGGGAATCGTTGCTGTTGCCAGATTTCGTTGGGTACGTATATGTTCGGGGCTGCGAGAGTTGAGTATCATTGACATGACACTTAGATATTCGCCTTCTTTAGAAGCCATCATCGTAGCTCACGAGGTACGCCTTTTTCAGACGTTATCTATGAATATTCTAATTCGCACATAGGGCACGGATCCTACACAACTGTAGGTTTTCCTTGTTTGCAGCTGTATGGCGGAAGGCTGAAATATCTATACAAGTGAATCCGACCTTACAGACATCGATGTTCCTTTAGCCACACTAAACAGCACTCTCTTCCCTGGAATTTCTTCTGACGTCGAAGTCCATACTGGTTTTCAAGACGAGCACGCATTGACTGCCGATGTCATCTTAGCGGAGGTCAAATCTCTTATGAGCTCCGTAGGCACCAACAATATCATTGCGGTTTGTATTTCCATACCGCACCCGTATCCTTTTGTAGAATGTCTTATAATACGCACAGGTTGGCCACTCTCTTGGCGGAGCACTCGCTGAAATCGATACCATATTCTTCCGCCTCAACCTTCCTTCCGCTGATATATCTGCCATGACCTACGGAACACCACGAGTGGGAAATCCTGCCTGGGCTGCGTTAGTTGATGCTTCGGACGTATGTTGTATCGGTCGCCCTGCTGACACTGCGTACAAATTAAAATCCTGATCTATCTGTGCTACATAGGTCAACTTCAAACGGATTGATAATATGCAAGGTATGTCCTACTAGTGTTGACCCTGATTCAATAGATCGTTGAAAGCCACATGAAATTCAGATTTGATCCCAATCGTTCCAGGGAGGTCATTGGGGTACGAACACCCAGCGGGAGAGATTCACATCCTCTCTGCTGGTGATGCAGTTTCTTGTCCTGGTGATGACGATGCCACTGATGCGGAGTGTCAAATTGTAAGTCGGTTTGCTTGGGTACCTAAAATGCGGGACTCTGATAATTCTCCAAAGGACTCTGTCCCGACTATATTTGAAGGGAACATCATAGATCATGTACGATACTCGCTCTTCAGACTGTATTCAATGCACTGACTGTTTATATAAGCTTGGACCATACGAGGGGATATATATTGGAACTATATTTTGTACCTAGACACAATCTCAAAACTCAGACCTTTGTCTTCCTCAAATAATGTAATATTAATATTGGGCTAAACTGCAATGCAACCCAGGTCATGGCTTCAGCATGCTAAGTTTGACTGAGTGGGTTACTACGCCAAATTCCTATGTACCATTCATCATCAAGCGAAGACCATCCCATCGAAAGTAAGAGACGCTATGGATACATGTAGCAATTTGAAGAGTTGCGGGTCACATTCAGTGCGGACCGCTTTTATCATCACGAAGATATCTTTCTAGTACTTATCCCCAGTCGAACTAATTTCGTGACATCGCCTTACATAACTATCATGGGTTCTCCCGGGGATTCTACAACCATCGCCGTCCCAAAAGTAGGTGTTGGGGTGTTCGTCCTTAACCAAGAGGGACAATTTCTACTGGGTAAACGAACGGGAAGCCATGGACATGGTATGCGATGTGACGATTCAGTCAATAGTGACATATAACAAACAATCTAGCGCAGGTACATGGGCACTCCCGGGAGGGCACCTGGAGGCTGGAGAATCATTCGAGGATTGTGCGGCTCGCGAGGTATCAGAGGAGACTAATCTCAAGATTCAAAATATTCGGTTCTTAACGGCGACAAACGATGTCATGGTTGCTGAAGGGAAACATTACGTGACGATATGGGTTGCTTGTGAGATGGTTGATGCTCAAGCTGCACCAGAGGTGAGCGGCCACAGATCCATGTCAAGCCGGCCTTTTTTTTTTTTGACGTGACACTGTAAGAATCTTGAGCCGGAAAAATGTGAGGAATGGGAATGGGTCACTTGGGTGAAAATAAAGCGATGGGCAAAGGCACATCAGCCTGAGGAAGGAAAAAGCACAGATACAGGACCCCGAACTTTATTTCTTCCGTTGCTAAATCTTATCGCGCAAAGGTCTCGTTTCGAAGGGCCGGGGCCCGGCTTCGGTCAATGAAAACAGATATGTATCTCGAAGAGAAGAGACGGAGAAGAGAATTGGTTGTGCGAGTGCAATGAGCGTCTGTTTCTTACAACAAAATTGAATGATGTTTCAAGAAGCAGTAGTACAATCAGTCAGAAGTGCTCCCGACGCAGCAATTCTAAAGGCACTCCAGACATTAGAGACCTTAAATCATGAGCCTGTCAATCACCACCAGGCTCCACTAGATACTTGCTCACCGAAAACTTGGACCGGAACACCTCGACAACGTGGGTTGTGAATTTCTCTTCATCCTCTTCCTGCGCAGGCCAGAGGGATACCCACAAAGTCGCATCAGTCATGAAGGTGAACGAGGGTCCCAGGGCAGGTTTTCGAATTGTCGATGCAAATACGGAACGAGGATTTGTGACCTCTGCAGTCGTCTGCGCTCTAGCCGTAGAAGGGGGTTGCATAAGCGTTGCGTTGTTTATGAGCTTGTACATCCATAAGTACAATTCAAAAAAGACGTGGGGCTGACGAACCAATATAATCACAGAGTAACGTTTAGCGAAGTCGCGAAGATAACGCATGAAGGCAGCCATGATGGCATGTCCTTGCGACGAGACAGCACTCAGATAGGGACCGAATAGAGATGTGACTGAGTCGATGACGATGTACTTCATTTGAATACTGGACGCTTGCTTAACGAAATATATGAGCTCGTGGAACCCAAAGTCAAAATAGGTGACTACGTACAAGTGCAAGTTGAAAATCTAGAGCGCGAATGATTTGCTGAACAGATTCCATGTCTGTTGCGAGAGAAATATGCAGCCTCTGTAGAAGGATTTCCATATTATCTAGAGACTACACGCAATTACTCCAGCGTTTGATGGAGGAAAAAATCGCCTCAACTTGTTGGTGATATTCCAGGATTTGGACAGCTCTTTCGATGGCAAAGTCACCGGTAGTATCAATCCACAGCCCTTCAATTTCCCTATTTCTGAGAAGAGACATCAAGACGCAATTGAGAAGCAGAATCTTGAATTCGAAAATACTAAGGCATATATTCTTCCCGTAGGGAAAGAAGAACACACCCTTTTTCCTGAACCATTATCGCCGGATATTTCAATTACACGAGCACAAGGTAGGCCTCCATCAAGGTAATTGTCCAAAGAAGTTAAGGTCTCCATCTTGAAGCACGGGTGACTTGGTTGATCTAGTTCGACAGCCTCCTGACCTGAGGTAGCTAGCTTTGTCAAGATGACCTTGATACATGCCTCGAATTCAGGGAAGGATATAGATTTTGAAGACAGGCGCGAGTAAATTTCAAGCGGAGTAGGACTTGAGAACATCAAATCAGTGCTTGTTAGTATTCCTAGAGAGGCCAGCTCTGTTACGAGATCATCAGGCAGTAGAGCGAAGGCTTTCAAGAGCATGATCGTTAAGGTATTAAGGTCATGAAAGCGCGCAATGTCACGCGTGATAACGCGACGTGACATCCTCTTTTCCCTCTCAACCATGTCCGACATTAGTCCTCGCGTCAATTCCGCAATTTTGCCCCGTTTCATCGGTCAAATGGTTCGAATCCCATGCAAAGTCCTTACAGTAAGCGGTGTCATTATTTGCTTACCTCAAAAGGCTGAAATAAATGATAGACGACGGATAGCACAGTGACAGTGCAAACTTCAGACGGGGGTGAAATTCTTGTCAAATACACTGGAGTAGTCATGTTTCCAACTGCCTTGCATATGTGTTGAATGTTCTGCATTAGGATCATGGCATCTCATCCTCTTATGCGGAAATTGTTGGGCAAGTCATCGATCAGACAACGGTGAAGAAGGCGGCTGTCATCAACTTACAGTCTGAATTAGGTGCGCCATGTCCCACGTTGGAGTCGTACTGGATTCTAACTGTCCTTTCCTTAGACTTGCAGATGGTGGACAGAGTGATCAAGTTAATACATGATCCCCGTTTCTTCTCCACCGTATTCTCGTAAAGCTTATCACGAAACTTCAATGTATAACTATGTATCTGTTATTTCGCATTGCAGTGTAACACTATCATCGCCGACACAACTTTCATTGGGAGAGCGGTCAAATCACTCTCTTCTGGAGTGACACCAACTGACTTGAGTGATACTTTAGCAATCAGCATCTATATGCCCCATGGCTGAGTTGGTTACAGCGTCCGACTGTTAATCGGAAGGTCGAGAGTTCGAGCCTCTCTGGGGCAGAATGCATGCTCTTTTTTTTTTGCTTTGTTCTTTCTTTCCTTCTAGAATATTTTATACCGTGGGACTTTGCACTGTGGCTGGCATATATAACGTGTTAACAGCGCTTGTCCCTCTACCATGACAACGACCATGACCTAGCTTAGCTATTACCAGCATCATGAAGCTTCAAGTATTGACCGTTCATTCGGTGTAGGAATGTGTACCGAATTAAGGTAAGAACTCTCTTCTTCACCATTTTGTTATAGGATGAAACGCACTGGGCTCTAAGTGAACCATGCTGTAATGCACTACGTTCTCCGGAACGGCGGCCTAGAAAACCGTTAACTGATTTTTTCTCGGAACCCTGTTCTGATACAAGGTTGACTGATTTATCTCTTTCAGGCCTTTTGGTATCATCATTATTTATCCTCTGCTCGATCACTGCATGGTCTTAATCATCGAAATTACCGATAGATTGTATATAAAGTGTCTAGTTGTCTAGATTAAATCATACTTGCCGTCCATTCCACCATCCCACTTCAAAACAAACTTAAATCAAAATCTGCAGTCAATAAGTACCTGTCGGAGTACTCTACGAGTGATGAAATTTATCTCACTACTTATCTATATACAGTATCCATGAGGCCGGCGGGTTGTGACAGTCACACATCGATCACGTGGGTCGTGGTCTCTACGCGCGATCTGATCTCACTTTTTCTGTTACTACAATTCTACGAATGCCCAAGGTTACATCAGAATCAACTTCGAGCTCCTCAGCTCCGGACATGCTTATCACGAAGGCTACGCGCTCTCTCAAAACAACAACAAAAACCACTCAGCAAGTCTCGATTCCAAGCTCTTTCGCACAAACTACTTTCAGACGTTCAGTGTCTTCTGTTACCATAAGCAATCCCGCAAACACACTACCCACGGAACTACATGCTACTATTAGTGCCCAATTGGATGTGCTGGAAAGAGAAACAATGGGTCCTTCGTGGTATGAAGCTCTCAAAGGCGAATTCGAGAAGTCCTATTTCTCCAAGGTATATATCGAATTTCGAATCTGATCGCACCTTACTCACAAGCACATCTCTCAGCTGAAAACTTTCTTGGCTACTGAGCTTAGTACTTCGACAATTTATCCCCCCTGTCAGCTTGATTCATTTATTCGAAATGCGTCTCCTCATCCTCTTGATCTAGTAAAAGATGTCTATTATTGGTCCCGAATCACGCCGCTGGATAATGTGAAGGTTGTGATACTTGGACAGGTCCGACGCCTTGTCATTCTCTATGTTCATGTCTGATATACAGATTCTAGGATCCATATCACAATGTCGGTCAAGCTCATGGTCTGTCCATTCGCCTTTCCCAATCAAAACTGTCTGACATTGTTCGAGTTAGGCTTATCTTTCTCTGTCCTACCTCCAACTGCACTGCCCGGGTCACTAAAGAACATCTACAAGCAAATGGCTGCAGATGTACCCACGTTCCAAATCCCTAGGACTGGGTCGGCTGTTTATCAATTTCATGTGCTTTGTGACTCACCTTACTCGTTCGCAGTGACTTAACCCCGCTTGCACGGCTAGGGATTCTATGGTTAAATACCTCACTCACTGTTCGAGCTCACAAAGCAGGTTCTCATGCTAGAAAAGGTTGGGAAACACTTACCGCACAAGCAATCAAAGCGGTCACTTCAAGGCCCGAAAATCCTGGAGTTGTGTTCATGGCTTGGGGTCTTCCTGCGCAGAAAACTTGTGATAAGATTGGGATCGACGAGGTACTGAGAGCAGCTATTTTTTTGAATTCCCTGTCGTCGAACTCAATCATTCCCATTCGACTCAGACGAAACATCTAGTGTTGAGGCATGTCCTGATTAATGATTGTGGGATGCCTCACTAATCTCAATTATTCTGTACAAACAGGTCTGCACATCCCTCGCCGCTCTCCGCTTACAGGGGCTTCCTCGGCAATGAACACTTCAAACTGGCAAACGAGTGGCTTAAGCAAAAATACGGCGAAGGGGCGGAGATAGATTGGACAGTGATCAGCCAGTGAAGATGTTGATTTTCTTACATCCATTTATCGATACTACTATCATCCTCCGTTTTTTTTGTTTCAAAGAAAGGTGTAAGTAGCTAAGGAAACTTGATGTGAGGTCGTCAGAGAAGGTGGATGTTAAAGTTGTGTACTACAAGGACACCATTTTCAGACGTAAGTACTGGATGGCTGACTGAGGAAAGGCTGGCCGGCTCTTGCCGAAGATGACAAAGCAAGCAGCCTCGTTGTGAAGCACTTCGTCGCGTTTCCTTATTACTACCTAGTCCTTGTGTTATTTGCCCTCGGATCCTCACTAGTGCTCAATTCTCCTGCTCATTAACCATGACAACTACCAGGACTCATCATGCCTTACCAGCGCCAGTGGTTCATGCTGGTTTTTCAGTGCCTCAATCCAAGTCGCATGTATTGGCGGGGGTTCAAGACGCGTATTGGAGCGACGATGAGGCGGTACGATCTATCTGCCTGCCATCCTTCTCGATAATCTCACTCCCGATGTTAATAACAGGAAGACGCTGAGTGCCCTCTGTGTCTCGAAGAGATGGACATCTCCGACCTCAATTTCAAGCCTTGCGTCTGTGGTTACCAGGTATTTCCCTTGAAGTTCATGGATGAAAATTTTCTCTGCTAATCCTTTCTGAAGATCTGTCGATTTTGCTGGCACCACATCAAGGAGAACCTCAACAAGCGCTGTCCTGCTTGCAGAAGAGTCTACACTGATGAATCCGTGGAGTTCAAGCCAATCGCCACTCAAGAGTATGTGCCAATTTCTCCTCTGGGTCTCGATTATCTGATTTTGCATCAGCCACAAGCGTCTTACTCAGCAGAAAAAGCAGAGAGAGCGTGAACGCAAGGAACTGGACGCGCTTGGTCGCCGTCATCTAGCGAACGTGCGCGTGGTCCAGCGGAACGTCGTTTATGTAGTCGGTATTGGGCCAAGGTTTGCAAAAGAAGAGGTACATTGTTAATTTCTGCCTATACTTTGTCTGACATGTTTTCAGTATATTCCTACCTTACGATCCAGCGAATATTTTGGACAATACGGCAAGATCAACAAGATCATTCTAGTCAAGAGAAACTCATCTGGCGGTGGTGCTCCGGTTGTTGGGGTATATGTCACCTTCAATCGGCGTGAAGATGCTGCTCGTGCTATTGCTGCTGTAGATGGTAGTACTTCCCCTGGAGGTGGTCGAGAGGTTATGCGAGCTAGTCACGGAACCACCAAATATTGCATGGCCTTTCTTCGCAGTGTAACTTGTAGCGACCACAACTGCATGAACCTTCATGAATGGGGCGATGAGAAAGATTGTTTCACGAAAGAAGATTTAACCACACTGTACGTTACCATCTCCCTAGATAACCATCATTCTGACCAGAGATCAGGAAACATACGATGAAGACAACGGAAACGAAGGTCCGGAATGTCATAGCTAGTAAGAGGGGTGATGAGGCAGACGGTCTGTTGTTTTACCGAGAATTGCTCACCTCAACTCCTAATCATCTTAAACAAGGATTACCTCGTTCTGCGGCCTGGGGTTCAAGAACAAATTTGCAACACACCGTCCCTACGACGAGTGTCATCGCGACTCAACGAAAACGCGGCGGTGCAACAACGCGGCAGTCGCGACCTCCAACTGAGGCTCGCTTTTCTTCTCGGACTCAAGACAGGAAGTCGACAACTAAGGTTGCATCCCAAGAGACTTCATCTCGTCCCAGTACCCCCGCTTCCACTCTTCCATTAGCCCATCCTTCCCTACCTCCAAAGCCTCCTTCGCCGGTTACCCAAAAGACAAAGGAACCTGCGGCGCGAGCCCAATCACCTTCTCCGACGTCTTCAGCCGCCGGTGACTCAGAATCTATTAGATCACAGGAAAATTCACCAGCATCTTCAGAGATCCGTCCTCAATCTGCCGATTCCATGCAATCGTCCATCCCTTCGGCACCACCGGGATTACCAACAGTTCCACCTGGGTTGTCAGCTCCCCCAGGTTTGCCTGCACCTCCTGGTTTGGCAGGTCCCAGTCAACCTCCCCGTGTCGCTACTGCTTCACCCCAGACACCTATACTGGCACATCAAACATCGTATCAGATGTCGACTGCCGCACGGATATTGCTTGACGACGTTACATCTCGGCGAGAATCCCTTCTTCCGAAGGTGGTCGCCCAGAGTCCGTTCCCTGATTTTGATCGCACGCTCGAAAATCTCAGTCAGACTGACAGCGGGCTCGGTGGATTTTCTTTCAATCTTGACTTGAACTTAGCTGGAGACGACATCGCAAATGCTGATTTGGAACCCGAATCACAAACGCCATTCTTAGGCTCCTTCCTGGATGCATTTCCTTCTCTGCGATCTTCTGTGTCTACTTCGTCTTCTTCATATGTGACTTCTCCTGGCCTTCCATATTCGCATCATCCAGGCCATGCGATTTATGACCCAAATGTAGCACAGCGTACAGTAACGCCTATCAAGAGTCAGAAGCCAAATTACATGGGGTCGTTCGATCCTTTTGCTGATGGCGCAGATGATTCACCTATTTCCCCCGCTAGAACTCGTCCACCCAATCCTATTGATGATGATTTTGTTCCCAGGGTTTCCCGGTTCGGGTTTGCGCGCCATGGTCCTCGAACAGTCACAGCCGCTTCGTCTCCATTGCAGATATCCTCTACAGTCAGCTCTTCCAGCAATAATGAAACTCAAACCACCCTTCTCGGCCAAAGTGAGCCTTCGCATTCCTCCGCGGTCTCTCAGTGGTCTTTGCATAGTCGACAAGAATTTGGTTATCCCTCGCCCAGTTCCGCAGTGCCATCACCCATGATGCCACAGGCTCAGGCAATGTATGCGCTGTCTCAATCTCGATTCCAACCATTTGATTCATCCAGTGGCGTAAGCGAGGCTCAACTACGGGATTTCATTCAGAGCAGTCAAGATCGTCCCAGTATGTTGCGCCAGGGTACGAAGGTCGCTGTTTCTACCTACTCAACTTCTGACGTTGTGCTTAGATTCTCAAGAACTGTACAAAGGTAGTCAACCCCCATTCCATGATCCTGCAATCATGTCCGCTGCGAGGTTCGCACCAGCTCCAGAGACGAGCTATATGCGTCCTGTGGGTATGACGTACGGTCCTCCACCTGGGTTATCTTTTCCTCCGGGTTTGCAACAGCTCAATGCCTCCGTCAGCATGAGCGATGGAAATGGGAATCCTAATGGTGAGTCGCGTTTCTTTCTTTCTGAGGGGAGGGTTGCCTGTGTACCAAGCTGCCGTGCTTTCAGTGCGGAAGATCTATTATCGACATTAATGCAATCAGCCTTTCATCCTATCGATCTATGCATGGACTCGTTTTCGCCTTTGGTTGCAAAGCCTTCTCATGATCGAACTGGCCTGCACCTGAACCTCTCTCCTTTACAACTCATGATTTTCACGTCTATCCTGGCGCTGATAATTATTTCTTTTCTACCCTCCTCTTCTATTTCATTAACACACAGAATTCCGGACTGAGCCAGTTGCGGAAGGACCTTCCCTTTCCTCTCCCTCTGATTTTCCTGCTTTACCATCCTCTATTATTTCCGATCCTACTTCTCAGACTACTTCGCCACCGTCTACGACAACTCCTAGCGAACTAGATCTCAAGTCACAAGAAAAGGCCGAACGTAAAGCTGTCAAGAAGGCTGCTGCTGCCGCCAAAGCCGCCGAACGTCAGAAGATAGCTCAAGAAAAAGCTGTAGCAAAGGCAGCAGAGAGAGCTCGTATCGCGGCGGAGAAGGTCGCCGAGAGAGAGAAGGCCGCAGCTCTCCAAGCTCAACTTGAGAAGGAGAAGGCTGAAAAGGAGAGATTTGAAAAGGAGAGTGCAAAATTGGAAAGAGAGAAGGAACGATTGCTACGGACTGAGCGAGAACGGTTAGCTCAAGCCGAGCAGGAGAAAGCTGTACAAGTAGAGAAAGAGAAAGCAAACAAGAAGGCCGCAGCTACTGCTGCTCGAGTCACAGATGCTCAGAAAGCTGCGAACAAACGTACAGATGCTAAGGCAGCTAATGTCAAAGAGGCACTGCCAACTCCAGGATCTGTAAGTCAGGTACCACTCCTCTCCAAGAAGCCGAAGAAGAATAAACGAGTCACTCGTCCAATTCGCGTTCCCCCGAAAGAGGACGCCTTCGGTACCGGTGAAAATTCATGGTATCCTTTCGCTACTGCGTCGGACACAGCTCATACTTTCGCTTTCAAACCTACTTCTGCCACCAATAGCTCGGAGGATTCCAGATCGCAATCGCTCGAACGCCACATGCCCACCTCACTGGAAGATCTCATGGAGGACATTCACATTATGAATCCTTCTTTGAACCTTCTCAACCATCCATTCTTTGACTTGCATAAAATTAATCCGGCCGCCAAAATGCCTTTGGAATACGGGCCCCTCGTACATGCGCTGTCGGCTCTTTCAGTTGGCGGAGGTTCGTTTGCTAATAATGTCCCTTCCGGGTCTATCGATAATGCCGTCTCCTCATTCCAACAATTGCTGGAAACTCTTACACAAACCATCTCTGACCTCCTCCGCCTCCTCCCCCGTACTACATGGGATGACAGCTCGTCTTTCGATGGCGTGCTTCGTGACATGCTCAAGGGAGATGATTTTCCCGAAGAGAGTGCTGCTGCGACTGCTGGTGAAAACGGACATGGTCGTGAAGATGAAGTTGCCGCTTTGACTTTGGCGCTTGAACGTCGAGCTCGCTGGATGGAAGTCCAGCTTTCGAAACTGGAGGAATTACATCGAGATATCAACAACGCCGCGGTTCGAGCAGTCCTAGCTTTCAACGATAGCGGTTGGGACCGCCGTGGGTTTTTGCCTCGAGTCGGCAACACCGTTCGTCGCTTCGAAAGCATTGGCGTCGTTGATGATGGTGATAGTCAGCGACCCATGACGGCTGATGAACTGGAGAAGAAACTAGTGGTTGCTCAGGAAGCTGCAGTGTTTGTTGAGACTGAGCTACGAGAGATGATGGAGAACATGCAGGATGTAAAGCCCTACGAAGAAGAATATTGAATCTGGGGATGCTGTAGTGGTGACCCGTCACCCCATGTATAGGACTTTTGATAACAAAAACCCTCCTTGAAATTAGGCTACAATCTTAACCGCTAGTTATATATTCATCGAGGCAATCGTTGTCGAATGAAGACGGAATGAGTTCAATATGCAAGATCTCT
This sequence comes from Lentinula guzmanii, assembly GCA_027919855.1. Classification (NCBI taxonomy): domain Eukaryota; kingdom Fungi; phylum Basidiomycota; class Agaricomycetes; order Agaricales; family Omphalotaceae; genus Lentinula; species Lentinula guzmanii. The sequence goes on from JANVFO010000015.1 coordinate 84,775, forward strand.
TTTCTACATTCAATGAGTACGAGATTGATTGTTGTCAGGATATAGCTAAAAGCGACTCTCATGTGAGCTGACACGCAGAAGCAAAAGGAGAACACAGACCTTTCCTGGATTTAGCAAATTCATAGGATCCACTGCTTTCTTTATCGATCTCATCAGCTCAACGGTTCCCTCTCCCAACTCTTCTGAGAGATACTGCTTCTTCCCGATACCGACACCGTGCTCGCCAGTACAGGTTCCGTCAAGGTCCAACGCTCTGTGAACTAATCTATGTACAGCGTCATTGACTTTTGGAAGCTCGTCGTCGTTTTCAAACAAGATCAGAGCATGGAAATTACCGTCCCCTACATGTCTGCGTGTTTAATCAGTATTAAACGTTTTCTTGCCACTAGGCGGATTGACTTACCCAACGATGGTACTCCGTAATCCAGCTGCAGAGAGATCCTTCTTCGTTTCATATACAAGCTCAGAAAGTTTTGATACCGGGACACTGTATGTCAAACGACGCAGGTGAACATGTGCGGGCTGATCATACCCTGTAACTAACTAACCAAACATCGGTAGTCCAACACCTCGTCCCAGGATGTGCACCCATTGTGGACGTGAGAGCGTATTTTCGGTTCTGCCATAGATCCTCGGCTTCTTGATCGGTACTAGCAAACTCGAATCGGTCACTGCCATGCTTCTTTACGATTACTTGAACGGTCTTGGCGGCAAGCTTAATAGCGGGATCGTCTCCTTGGATTTTAAAGAAGAGCGTGTCGCGAACGGGTAGGGGTTTCGTAGTAACGCCAGCAATGTTGATAGCATCCATCACTACCAACAGGAAGATAAAAAGAATTGAGGAAGTCGCTGCGAGTCACGTACTATTATCATCGAGCAATTCGACACATTCTACAATGAGAAAGGATGGGTGGGCGCAAAGCAACCTGATACGACATTACGCACGGATATGAGGCCCATAGGGACTGTTGAGGATATCCTGAACAGCATCGACTGCTTGTTCTACATTTTTAAACTGCGCCATAGCTACTTTTGTCGGTAGTCGGGGAGCCAAACGTAGAGTTGCTATCATTTTCATGCAAAGAAATGATTTCTGAACATCCTTACGGATTCCGAAAAGAGAATATGCCCGCATACCTTCAGTAACGATTCCTAGCGTGCCTTCTGCGCCGATGAACAGTTTAGTAGTGTCAAAGCCTGCAGAGGACTTTCGCGCTCGTCTTCGTGTCTTTATGACTTCTCCATTTGGGAGTACTACTGTCTGGAATCGTCGGCGTAAGTAATAACCTACTACGACGATTCACAAGGAAATCTCGTACCAAATTCAAAAACCATTCAGCTTTGGCGGTGCCGTATCTTACGGCGTTTGCTAGAGTAGCCAATCCGTTTGGTCTGTTGAGTGGATGAACTCTGTTGAATTAGACGCACTTCCACTACATCCAGTCCCAACCATCCCACCAATCGTCTATCTCATTTGTCAGTTGGTTTAAGCAGCGTCCACTAGCAGGACACTTACTGCTCCAGGACCAGGATCAAGCTGTAGGTTAGATCAGTCAGTTTCCAGTTGGTACGATACATTTAGACTCACGGGAAAAAATAATGGAATACCTTTGTCCTTGAGTGCCTGGTTAATATCTTCCCATTGAGCTCCAGCTTGACAAATGAGGTCAGAATCGGCCTCTACGTACTAGTCAGCAGATGAACAAATACGGAAAGAAGATAAAGAAAAGCACCGTGTATTTCGAGAATTTTGTCCATGCCCGACATATCGATACAAATGCTCCCGGGAGAGACCTATCGAAATATCAGAGCCATACTTTGAGTCTCAGTGAAGATAAGCGTACACCAGAGTAGTGTCCTTCTAGACTAGTTGCTCCAGAGTAGACTACCATTGGCATCCTACACTCTGACGCGATTTTGACTATCTGAACAACGTCTTCGGTGCTCAATGCTCGTACCTAGTAAGATGAGTTTCACAAACGGCAAATGAGCAGCCGCAATTTTTGAGACTCACCACGACAGCATGAGGCGAAGCAGGATGGTATGAGTTATCTGAAGAGCCATGTTCGGTTAAAACGCTGGGATCCGTCGATACACGGTCTTCCTCGGGAAAAGCTTGCTTCAACTTTTCAATAGCAACTTTGATTTCTCTAGGTGACGCGTAGCCTGTCTCCGGAGGCTATGCACAGTCATATTCCATTGAAAGTAGAACAGCACATTAGAAAACCACGCACAAACCAAACGGAATCGACATAATTAGTTGCAAGTACTATACCGACCGCATAGAAGGCCGACTAGCATTATTGGTGATTAAGTACGTGAAGCCTGCGCCCTGCTGAAGGCCTTTACCTGAATCAATGCCCTGGTTCTCCACGTTCCAGGAAACGAGCTAGACCAAGGCGAATACCGGGCTAAAGCAAGGATTCTTGAATTTGGTGGTGTACCAGAGGAACCGGAATACTTTGATGCAGGACGCGAATTTACTGGCCCTTTGGTGGCCATTTTTCGTATGTGCCATGGCCTGGCTGTGAACCAGCGACCCAGAGCGCGAGGTGTCAAGGACGACATGGTGTTACGGGGGAAAGAGCCGCGGCTCCGGCAATTTTCACATCATATACCTTTGACGCCATCTTCCACCATCTGAATATCTATCATGGGCTACAAACGCTATCCATCCTATTCTCGCCGAATCATTATAATTCCAAGTGTCTTTCTCTTCATACTCTGTATTCAGCACATCTTTTTCGCCTCTGATCTTCGAAACTACACCAAAAGCCACAACAAAATCCGAATTCTCGGCCAGTGGAAGGATATCAGACGCGAATTGGGCTTGTCTGCCCTACCGGACGAGCTCACTATCTCACCGGAAGCCACTCAACGCCCTCAAAGTTTACGATATCCATCACGCTTTTTCAAGCTCGCTAGACGCAATATCGATCAACCAAATACATCACCAGAGCTATTCTTTGCTCCAGACGCGCTCGAGGAGCCGAAAATTTCGTACGAAGAGCTGCAAGAGTCACTGGCGCAAATTGTGCTGGGCGAACAAGAAAAGAGGAACCATGGTCGCAAGAAGAAGTTGAACACCGAATTGCGAAGTTAGAGTTGATAGCTGGTTGAAATTCGAGAACGCTGGGTACATGTGTATCACCAATACTCAGTTTTGTATATCGTCGCGGCTGTAAACGTTGTATTCAAAGCATTGTTCTTTCTGTTTGTCGGCGATAAGGCCCGATAAAAATATTGAAAGCCTTTTACAGAGGCGAATTCCTGGGCGCTTATTCCTTTTGCTTATTGATCTTCCAATGAAGGAACCTGAAGGTTGAACCGCAACTTCACCATGTCCGGAGAGATATTCAACCCCAACCCAACTGTCTTTCGTTCTTCTACCAAGTCTCATTCGCCTCGACGGCTGCTAGCTGCCAAGAAATCGCTTTGGATCAATGAATATGAACCGTCCCAGCTAGTCCAAGTTCTGGACGAGGAGGAGGAAGAAGCGATTGATCAGGATGAAATTTTTGGTGCGCCGCTCTTTTTCTATCAGATTAGGTACTCAGTCGACGAATTTACCTGCTCAGACCTCATCAAGAACATCTACGACCCCGAGCATCCAAATACGTTAGAGGAATTACACGTCGTTTCTGCCCCTCAAATTGACATCGCAGAGAATCGAGTCAAGGTGGAATTTACTCCTACTGTACCACATTGTGGCATGTCCACACTTATAGGTGATTGACTTCTGCACAGTTGCATGGTTCCCGCTTCTTACATCTTCCAGGCTTATCTATCCGGGTCCGACTGATCAGAAGCTTACCGACTCGATTCAAGCTAGATATTGTGGTCAAACCTGGGTCGCATCAGAGCGAACACGCAGGTAATGTTCCACCTTCACTTCCAGTACGGGACTATCTTAATTTCCGGTGTAGTTAACAAGCAACTAAATGACAAAGAACGGGTTGCTGCCGCTTTGGAAAACCCTGCATTGGTAAAGACTGTCGAGGATTGTCTCACAGGTCGAGCGTAGGTTGCACGAATACCTAGGCATATGGTTGTATGTATGATGGATCTTGAATGATTATGTAGCCTTACTCTCTTTCGTACGCATTTCGAAGCCTAGCTCTCAACGTCCAATTTCGCCTCATAACCCCAGTAAGTGAAGGGTGTAGCAGTCTTTTTGTGTAAGCACAGAAATTCGATTTTACAGTTCCTCAAATCCTTTTTTGATACTATATTTCCAGTAAATGTGCTCTGGTAAGAACTTTCCAGCAAGTACGAAGAAACTCCGGCATCTCAATATCATTCTACCTACTCGAAGTCGGCACGCGTGGCCTTAGACCATCTGAGCACATATCATGGTAGAGTCCGTTTGCACAGTGACGGACCGCCGGCTCCTTCGTTTTTCTGTTCGATGTTCGCACTATTTCTACCGGGTATATCCCCTGGTCTCTATAGCTTGTTTCTCAGACGACATCATATGCTCCCATCATCGCGGATATACCTTGGTAAAGTCTAACAGCATCATTACTCCTCGGACCGCCTACAGCACAATATATGACCTATAAGACGCAGTCAGTAACTGTTCTTCAGAACCCTCACACTCATGGCTGCCAGACTAGGTCTTTTTCTTGCATTTCTATACTTTGTTCTCCCATCTCTAACGCTTGGAGCTGTGTTGCAAAAACGGGCGACATGCACGCCTGCCTCTCATGGCGAAGCTGGAGTCGACGATGTACCTGCTATAACAGAAGCTATTCAAAGCTGTGGAAATGGAGGCATAATTCTTATCCCTGCTGGAATTGTGTTCCAATTGGGCTCGACGCTAAGTTTCGCTGGGTGCAGCGGCTGTGAGATGCAGATTGAGGGAACTCTCAAGTTAACGGATGACCTTGATGCTTGGAACGGTGTCAAAGCCATCGTTTTGCTCGACGATATTACTGGCGCGACCATTCATTCCGTCACGGGAAGCGGCCTTCTGGATGGTAATGGTGTCCCATACTGGACAGGTCAGCATTCTTGTTTTAGTTCGAAGATGATCCCGTTCAAATCCTTGTCTTTTTCCTCTCCTATACAGAGTTCAACGAGGACAGCAGCTATTCTCGTCCGACGTTGGTGTACATTGACGGAGGCTCAGACATCACAATCGAGAACCTTCTCGTTCGGAATGCCCCAAACGTGTTTATGTCCGCTGCGGGTGATGCCACGAATATTCATTACAGTGGGCTCACCATGCAAGCAATCCCTTCGAACGGCGTAACTCCGAAAAATACAGATGGATTTGATATCGGTCCAGCGTCCCAGGTGACAATAACAAATGTCATTGTGGACAATCAAGACGACTGTGTAGCGTTAGTTACTTACCACATCTTGCACCTCAAAATCGATGACTTGGTTCAAACAGATTCAAAGGAGGTGCAAATTTTGTGACAGTCACCGATATCAGCTGCAGTGGCTCCCATGGACTTTCCGTTGGAAGTTTGGGTGAAGGAACGAGTGGCAACACTGTGTGTGGCATTTTATATCTTTCAATATTCGAGCCCCTTTAGACCAGCTTTCTTCTTAGGTTACGAACATCTACGTGTCAGGTGCAACAATGACATCCTCCACAAAAGCTACCGGCATCAAGTTGTGGGACGGTTCATCTGGCCACGGTGTCGCCACCGTCAGCAATGTCACTTTCAACGACATAACGGTTGACAGTTCTGATTATGCTGCTCAAATCCAAGTTTGCTACGAATCCACAGGAACATGTGTGCCTAGTACGCACCAGCTTACGGATATTGTTTTCTCAAACTTCAAAGGTACCACGTACGTGTTTACACATCCTTGACCGATTACGTTTCCTTCCTTTTGACTCTTTGACCTGCAGCTCGGGAGCTGAAGGGTCAGTCGTGGCCAACCTCGATTGTCCTGCAGATGGGACTTGCGGGATTATATTCGAAAGTTTTGAGGTGAATCCTCCTTCGGGTTCCGCGGAAATCCTTTGTTCCAACGTTCCGAGCTCTGCTGATATTACCTGCGATGGGGCCGCTTCAGGGTGATGCTGGTGTGCCGGTGTATGTACAAACAAATTGTATGTCTGATTTAGTTCCATAGATTCAACTCAGTCACCGTTAGCGTTAGTCAAGTCGACAGGCAAACAAGACAAGAAAGCACGACAAGAAATGCTTTCTTGATGGTTTCAACTTTCTTTTAGGCAGAAGACAATAGAAACCTGTTCTGTACAAAAGTATGCTACAAAAATTGTTTGTGATATTTTACAGTATGCAGTAAGGTATTGCTACAGTGTCGCAGAGATAAATGATGCATGATATGCCCCGGTGTATCGTGAATGCAGAGAAGAACGAAAGCTGACTGCGAAAAGCGAAGAATGTACGAAAATCCTGTGTACGGTATATGAAGAAATCGATCGACAGCCAAAATTGAATCGCGAAAGATAGCGTAAGTGAAAAAAAGCTTGCGCCATGGACTGCAGTGATGAAGTATCAATCCTCGAGAAGAAAATCCCAGTCAATGGTGGTCTCGGGTGCTTTCTTCGAACAACTAAACATCCGTTTCAATGTCTCCTTTTGTGGATTCTCCGGTGCACATGTCTGTACATCCCACATACGAAACATGATGTTCCCATTCGTAACGACGACAACGCAGTCTTCATCGGTTGCATCGGTATCATCGTCACCGGTGAAATGTACGTTCTGCATAACTCGGTTGACAAAACCGGAGGAGAACTTGGCCTTTCCATAATACTGTATACGGCCTTTGAAATCTGAAGGTAACCACAAAGTCACGTCGGACATTGAGGCTTGCACTTCCAGATAAAATTTGCAGCGAGAAAAATTGCGACACTATTGTTGTATAGACGTAAGGAACGAGACCACAATAAGGACAACTACAGACATGGACTTACGACTCTGAGCTTCACTAGACCTGCCTCGGTGCCAACAAACATATTCAAACGATGGTTGATTGGCTGGTGCCGTGGACGATAATGAGGAAGTACCAAGTCCATATCTATAGGTCTTTGCGCAACATCGACGTAGCAGTCCCAAGTCGAATTGGCTTGGTATGTGACCTTGTGCGGACCATTGAGCCTCAGCAAGGAATTTTGTTCTTTTCCAAAAGAAGACGTCGAGGCAGAGTTCTATGAAAATCCGAGAAAGAGATCAGACGCTTTGACAATAAATCGAAAAAATGCGTCTTACAATGGTAAAATGATCCGCCAACGACATTAGAGAAGGGACAAAGGGTGAAGGATCTTAAAGTAAAGGGAAGTAAAGACGACTTTTGTGAGGAACAAAAAACGCCGCCATCGCTCTTATAAAACCGGGCCCTTGTCCTCATTAAAGCCTGAGTGATCAAGACAAATCAGGAAGCCCTTGTAACCACGCGGGACATCTCGTAAGTTTTACGGAAGCGAACAATAGTCGGCTTGAGTCCGGCGAGTTCATTGAATACAAGATGTGACAACTGAAATGCTTACTTTCATTATTCTCTTTTCGATAAACAAAGCTCCTGGAAAACAAGAGCAAGGGTACTGTTAATTTCACGTCGTACATAGTATAAGGACTGCTGAGAAATTGAGGAAATGGAGCTCAAAGCGAATAGAGCTTTCTACTGAATCCGGAGCCTGGTACTCCTATTGCTATTCTTCCTTTTTCGTTCGTTGATCCATTGGGTCCTCCTTATAGTAAAGCCATACATCCTCGTCCGACCTTGCATGGAGAAATCGGCGTATTCGTGTAGGCACATGGAATACGAGTGTGCATTGTATTGAGGATCGCCACACGTATACCGCAAGGCCCGTTACAACACGCTCGATCTGGGGAAGCTTTTGTTTTGTGAATGGGCCAGGGTGAGCTCAAGCCGGGAACAGTAAGCATACTCTTTCCACCAAAAGTGGACGAGTTTTCCTAGCGGACGAAGTGTTGTAGTCGTTAGTGAGTGAGTACCGGGGTTCCGTTTCATCTCGGTGCATACTCCTAATGCTATACAAACCTGGCGCTCCTCCTTGCCCCACAGCGCATCTTGATCGAACGCTTCCTTGATACCGAATCACTTACACGCGATTTAGCATGAGTATAGATCTGCTCAATGATCTCTCTTTTGTCATTGGTTAGAAGTTCGTGACAGGGTGTGGATGATTCTCTTGTTTTCTTGATGGAAACGACGCCCTATAAGGATATAAGTGACCCATCCGTTGGCTGAGCATGTCTGGGGCATAATATTTGGCGAGAGACTTTACAAGACCCCACCTTACATCGTTACGTGGAAAGATATTGCTATAGCATTGCTGTTACTTGAATTTCTTTTTTCCGTTAGCCAACGAGAACGAAGTATCTGATGACTGTGTGCCTTTAAAACCGCTGGCGTCCATCTTACGACAACTTTCATTACAGAGAATTTTCGATGTTTTGAGGTACGAATGGAAATTCGTTATCGTTATGCTATCGATTACAGCCCAAAATTCAGTAGCAATAAACGGTCAATTATCGCCACGCACATATATATATTTACATTGATTTCACAAACGAAGAAACCCAGGCTACTTCTCCTCTTCAGAATCAACTACTATAGTATCAACGACAGGAGACGAGCTGGCCGTCCTTAATCTTGAGCTTGAGCGGTCACTAGGTGCTGCGTGTCCATGACGAGAAGATGCGGTCTGAATAGAACTAGAAGCTCTCTTTGGTCTCGCGGCCTCTACCAGCATATCGAATTCTGATTTTTGTTGAATCTGAAGAGGTAAGATACACTGTCAATATCTACCCAACGCAACGTTTCGAGTAAACGACGGAATAAATAGTTACCTGATACGCAGTAGTATTTTGGATATCATGCTTTGTCTTGTTCTTTTGCTGCGTTTCCCAATCCCGTAAATTGCGCCGGAGAAAACTAAGAGATTTGCGTATCTTTCGCGTCTTATCTAAATTGGCATTGTAAATGATGACCCAGCTAGATGATATGTCATTCCGATGAAATCGTGTACAGCAGTCAGAAAGCCTACCGCTGATGTCGTGCAATAATTGTTCTACGATCTCCGGTAGTTGGTAATTCATGTTCCAGGAGCAATTCTCTGACCGTTTTGTCTTTCAAAGTATCATAAGACTTTATCGGCAAAGGAGAGTCCATCTCTTCTGATAATGCTCTATCGCGAATTTGAGCTTCTCAGGCATAGGGCCGGATGACATCGCCAACAAACCTTTCTTTGCCTCTCTTCGTTGAACTTTTCACTTGACTCTTGGAACCAAGGATATTGTCCCATTGCGATTTGGACGACGGGGGAGTGCGTGTAGGCTCGTCCTTGCATGATTTGTCGATGTGTGAATTAATATTCTGGTACCGGACGTTTTTACCGCAAAGAGGGCAGCCGACGATATCGTCGGCTGGGCAACATAAATAATTTAGAATGGCGAACGACATGAAGTGAGAGAGGCTCACGTTGCCCAGGTGTATTTGTGTGTGATCCAGAATGGTTACGTGAATCTTCAACTGCTGAAGAGTCAGCGCATGTAGCTGACCGCGACTCATCATCAAATTTTCGCTTTTTGGATGGTACAGAGGACTCAGCATCCTGCCGACTACTGTCCTCTAAAAGTTGAAGTAGATATGACCTGAAGACCGTCGTTAATGAGCAGCTCTTTGACAAATTCAAACAAACGCGCCTGCATTGCTTCCATGCAGACACTGCCTCCTCCAGTGCAGGATTCCTTCGCAAATGACCTTCACTGACTTCGCTTTCACGGCATGCAGGACACTCTTGCTTTTCGGATAATGACTGTCGAATGCACTGAAAGACAGAATTTTGGCCATGGATGTCGAGGAGCCCAGCATAGGAGTTCAAAACACGCACCAGAGAGCAAAAACAATGTCCGCATTTAAGAGTCACGGGACCATCAAAGAATTCTGAGCAAATTGTACATCGTAGAGAAGAATCAAGGAGGCGTAGACCAGGAGCTTCAGACTGTGGTGGAAAATCAGAAGGGTCCTGGACATCGGACATCAGTTTTTGGATTTGATTTCCTCTCGCCATGCATACAGATGAGCAAGGTCATAGGCGATGTCGACGGACGAAATTGAATTCGGCTGAGACTTTGTGGTCACTGACCGAGTTAGTTTGAGGTAGTAAAACCGTTAGTAAATGGTTTGAGGAACTTAAGCGCGTCGATTACTCATCAGGATCCACGTGAGTGCCCGTGTGTGGTGGCGTCATTTTCTATACTTGCCTCTCGCTTAGTACTTGCCTAGTACATACTCTTAAGTATTACATTTCTCTTGGATAATCTTTCCTTAATGCCACCCAAGGTACTCTCTGCGTCCCAGCTCTAACTATGCCCACTGAAACAGTCTCCCTAGCGCAAAACAGTTGAAGGCTCCACTGAACCCGTTAGCACTAGAGCTACCAGGAGCTCCACTCGCACATCCAGTGGAAAAGCAGAAGAGAAGGAAAAACCCAAACCCAAATCCAAATCCAAAGTCTCAAGAGCGAGCCCGTCAGTGAATCCGCGAATGAATGATAATCCTCGCGAAGTTGATTTATAAAGGTATAGGAAGAAGGCAAAGGATGAGAGTGATAGCGATAAAGTGTGTTCGTACAAAACCTCAAAAGATTGCAATCTCATCATTCTCTGTAGGAGGAGCCTCCGGCCAAAAGACCAAAGATCACTAAAACCAAAGCTGCTTCGAAACCCGCTAAAACAAAAAAGAACACAACGTGAGCTCGAGCTGTCCGCTGATTGAACCTCTACCAATGAACCTTCGAACAATCTTGTGTGCCTCATGGCATCCAACGACCAAAGTCGCGATGTGAGTGACGCGTAGTTCCTATTATAGTTTGCACGTGGCGCTAAAATACTTGTCAGGAACCAACGTAAGTCGTTTCCAGCATCCTTGCACCTTGTCCTTGAACGCCTGGACGGTCTTCAAAACTTCCGGCGTGAAGACCTTGGACGCATCTGAATGCGTCTATCCCTACTTTTGTGTTGCGTTTCTGACAAACTCAATAGCGATGGTGAACCTGGCCAGAGTGCAAAGGTGAGTGGCTTCTACTATAGCCATGTATAAGCCTGATTCGTGTATTTGAAAGCCTCAATCGAAGACAGCTCGCGACGGCAAATCCAATCTGGAAGCTGAGCCATATCAATCTTCTCAAGCGCTCGCTTTATTTCAGAAATACGCTGATCCCGATGATCCTCCAGCTATCGGACCAGCTGGACTTGAACAGCTATGCAACGAGGCCGCAATCCCAATGGACGGCGCAATGCCACTCATCCTGGCGTGGCAGCTGGACGCCAAGGAGATGGGGAAGTTCACGAAGGATGAATGGCTCAAGGGCACATCGAAATTAAAGTGGATCCATGTTCATATATGATACCAATCCGTTCTGACTTCGTAATCTAGGATTTCTTCGTTACCTCCGCTAGTTACGGCTTTGTCTGATCTTGACAATCTTCTCATCCTCAGCAAATCCCCTGTCAAATCCAACTCAAAAACGGATCCCTACGACAGGGAAACATATGTGAACTATACAAAAAATATCAAAGGCGCGTATCACGGACTGTATATGTTCTGCTTCAAGCTCGCCAAGCCCGAGTATGTCTTGTCTGAAATTGCGCGCCAGATGTATTCATATTTTCTCGAAATTTTAGGCAATCGAGAAACATTGACATGGAGGTAACCCCGTTTCTTCCACGTTATTTAATATCTCTTTGCTGAACGTTGTCACCTTCATACGGAAAGACTTCTACGGCCCTTTGGTCAGTCATACTTTGTCCGAAATACCCTGTTATGAAAGAAGTACTCGAGTTCATTGCTGTGAGTTCAGAATGATCACGCTCATTCATTCATCGGACTTCCTGTGTTTCTGTTATCTTCAGGAGAATGAAAATGTATACAAGGCAACAAACAAGGATTTGTGGACAATGGTCAAACCCTTTTCCCCATTGCCGCTTCTTAGCTCTGACAATTCGTGTTATTTATGTAGATGTTCGAGTTTTGCGAGACCGTGAAACCTGATATGCAGGATTATGAATCTGATGGGGTTCGTACTCCGTGTACAGTCTCGAATGTTCGACCGTTCACTTATTTCTTCTCTTATTAGGCTTGGCCTACTCTCTTGGACGACTTTGTTGCGTGGAAGAAAGCTAAATCCGGGTGATATGTATATTTCATGAAGTTTTTCATCGTTTTCTCGTTGTTGATCTGATCACGACCTCACGCTGCATTTGGCTCTATAATTATTGGCATTCTACAATGGACTGTATGCTTGCGCAATGTAATATTCAGCACTTAGGTCCTTCCGTCCGTGTGGTTAGACCGACCTTCAGTCCTTTCTTCTCAGAAAGAATTGTTCGTAACAAATAAATCCGATGCTTCGATAAAGAAGTAGGGGAAGAACGAAGTTCGCTTCGATAACGGAGTTCGCTTCTTACATAGCCGAACCCTGTTCTGCGACACAACACACAACATAATCACAGCCCGACCGCAGGGAAGTCTAAGCTCAAAATACCCGATATGGACGAACTTTGTAGGGTATTGCCAAAGCAAACTTTTGCCTTTGTATGTTACTATCCACGCGACGGACGGCTGATTCCAGAATCCGATTTATATTAGGGCTACTGGCAGCGAGTTTCCACATCCCGCTTCGGAAGGTCAGAACGACCAGGGTGTGACACCCAGTTTTGAATCTGATTGCCCAATTCTTGAACGCGGTTGGACCTGATTGGGCCTGGTTTTTGTTTTTCCTGATCATAAGTGCGTCCCCGTCTCTGACGGATCCGCACAAACATCTATCTCAACCCAGCCAGAGGCTTCTTTCGTTGACCAACAGCGTCCGTATGGTCAGTTGACCCTTGCTACACCGCTGTAGTCCTACCTAGTCCCCGACCTGGTCCGTCGCAATGATTACACAATTGAAAATCGCACTTTTCCTTCCCAAGTTAGCACGAATCGATGCAAGTTACTAGTAGGCCACCGTTCGTTTGGATGCAAAGCTGAAGCCCTTCCCACCACAATTTCTTTGATGCACCCTCTATCGTGGCTCTTTGCCGTGCTCAGTGCTTTGGGTTTGACATCCGGAACGCCTTTTGACCTACATCCTAGAGCGGTCACTCGAATTTCCGCTTCTGAATTGGCTGGCTTCGCTCCCTACACCCAATTCGCAAGGGCAGCATATTGTCCGACAGACGTGCTGAAAGACTGGAAATGCGGAGGTGCGTCTTCTCTTTCTTCACTCGTATAGTCTAGTGAGAACTGCCAGGGCTCAGAGGCCTGTGAGGCAAACTCGGATTTCGAAGTTTCTCTCGTTGGTGGAGATGGCGACGACATACAAATTTGTAAGTATATCTGCTTTGTCCTTGTCAAATTCTATACGAGCATATGGATCCTCCTGTACAGATTTTGTAGGGTGCGTAAGCTCACCATTTCTGATATCCTTCGTGATCAAACATGGAAACCAGATATTCGCCTTCCTTAGGAGCTGTCATTGTTGCTCATCAGGCAAGCGCTATCTTATTTGTCAGACATATACAAGCTGAGGTATATACAGGGCACTGATCCAATGCAATTGTAAGAGCTCATCATGCACTACGACTTGCTCGCTGTCTTACACGATTATACGATTACACGAAATTCTCATTCGCTCAGGGAGTCTGACCTTACAGACGCAGATATACTATTGGCCACACCGAGCACTGCGCTCTTTCCCGGTATTTCTTCTAGCGTCGAGGTGCACTCTGGCTTTCTGAACAAGCATGCTTTGACTGCCAATGTTATCCTGGCCAAAGTCAAATCCATCATGAACTCGAAAGTGACTAACAATATTGTTGCAGTTCGTCAAACATTACTGGCCATGGCTAAAACGCGTTGACAAACAGTCCACAGATCGGCCACTCCCTAGGGGGAGCTTTAGCTGAGATTGACACGATCTTCTTCCGCTTCAACATACCCTCCGCCTCTATATCCGCCATGACCTACGGAACACCGCGTGTGGGGAACCATGCATGGGCTGCTCTAGTCGATGCCTCAGACGTATGTTCATTGTTCACTTCTGGAAAACCTCTAAGGTCGGACTTCCTCTCCAGGTGAACTTCAAGCGGATAGACAACGAGATAGGTAGCTAGCTCATTGTGAATTTTCTCAAGCGCGTCTATGCGATGCTGAACACATGTAGATCCGATTCCCATTGTACCTGGAAGATTCTTGGGCTTCGAGCACCCAATAGGCGAAATACATATTCTCTCTGCTGGAAATGCAGTTTCGTGTCCCGGAGACGACGACGCTTCCGATGCTGACTGTCAAATCGTAATAATTTCGTCCTTGGCCTGCTGCACAAAATCTCTAACAGCTGCCACTTGAAGGAATCCGTTCCAACAATTTTTGAAGGAAACATCCTTGACCATGTGAGATAACTTGTCCTCCGCTGTAATACGGCGCGTTAACGCGTTCTTGTAAAAAGCTTGGGCCGTATGAAGGAATATATATCGGAACCATTTTCTGTACCTAGAAGGGGTTTCTCAGGAGCACTAGCTAGCGCCCATATGCCCTTGTGCGTACTCACGTGCGCTTAGCAAACAAGACCAAAGCAATTCCTTATAAATTCAACCGAAAAAAAAAGTTTTTCTCATCTTTCCATCTTTCCCTGCCTTGAAGTTTTCTTTTGTCGTCGGCGTTGTTTTAATTGTGAGTTCGACGCACAATCGTCTTTCTATGATGACTTTATTCTCTTCCCCGTCCTACACGACCATGCAGAGAAACAGAGGTTATCTGTTCGCAACAGATACGCGTCCATTGGGGCGCATAGTGTACTTGCCAGTGCCATTTAGTCTGACTTTTTTTCTTGACTCATCCTCTACCCTTTCGCGCTTCTATTTGCTGACGATACTTTTCTTCAGGATATTCGGGTACGAATACTTCATCCACAACATCTGGTGGTTGTAAGTTACATCCTCTACTTAATTTTCGTCAACCCGTCCGTTCTCTGCAAGATGAAAATTTTCCGTACATTCGCAGTTTCCACTCGAGCGTCCAATCAGTACTCCCCCAAAGTGGAACGTTCATATTCCCCCTCTGTACCATGTTGAACCCAAAAGGCATGCGTTGAGTGTGGGCCGCTTCCTTGGAGGTGCGCTGGCGGGAAGCGGGGGTCGGCGCAATGAGGGCTATACTGTCCTTCCTTTGGATGTCTGAACCTATCCATTTCCTACCCTATAATTGTGTGTCAAGCCCTGTACTGATTCACTTCTTCCAGTGCTTCTCCTTGTTATAAATCTTTATGCGTGTACTGTAACCCTGTTAATTGTGAGAATAAATTACCCATTGTTTCCTACGTACACCATCCTAGATATTTTTACTGTGTGATACACGTTGAGCGAACAGTGAATGTAGGTCAAATTTCATGCCTGCAGAAGGGTCACATCAGGACCGGTAATTATTTACCCAAATGCTGCGGAAGAATTTGTACGAAATGAGCTCATACACAAGACCTTCCGAAGGCGGGAGGCTAGTGAGTGCGGGGAATCCACTGTTTTACTTAGTAGGGCTTAGGTCAGCCAGTTTTGGAAAGGTGGTATCATGCCCTAATGACGGGCTAGTCATACTTGTATGGAGTTTGACATTATTACATTTCTGCTCTACTCTTTCAAGGGTGAAAAAAGGTGCATGTGCATTGGTAAATGTAACGGCAAACATCAAGAAGAATACTCCAAAGGATATGGAGAGTAACCAAAATATACAGCAGAGGCTGATTCAAGGTATCAAGGAAGAGTGGGGCAAAATATAGAGGCACGAGCTCGTACAAAACGACCCCCAAAACCTCAGTATCCAGTTCCTACAGAGTTCCCATCGTACAAAAGAGGCCAAATTCGTGTACGACATCTAGAGGCTATTCTCCAAAACTTTGACTACCCCTGGCTTCCCGCACTCCCCATTCAACTGCGAGGAATCAGACTACGGGAAGCAGATTTTTCCCAGAGTTCAGAGGAGATTGTCGATAAGGGACTATCAACAAATGCAATGGCTCTAAAGCGCTGAGAATCAACTGAAGTACTGTGGGGATTAAGCTCCCTCTCGGATCTACCTGTCATACGTAAGCTTGTCAGATATGTTCTGCAGTGTTATTCAGTGGAAACCCCAAAACCTTCAACTGAGGCCAAGAGGGGACTCGGAATTGTTCGTCACGATTAGCGTCGCCTATGACGGCCCCTTTAACGCATCCTTAGCGCATCCTTAGCGTATGACCTTTTTACGAAGCCGCACAAGCTAACTTGAATAATAGGAACAAGCAATCCTGAATTAGTACAAATACTCGCTCCTTTGCAGGATTTTGAAGCATCCCACCTCTCAGTCAGACATTAACCATCGAATTTAAACCATGTACACCGTAAGTACTCATCCCCTTCAAATGTTATCGAGTAACGTTGAAGTCGAGCGCGAACAGACCGAAACTATGATCCCTGTTAACAACGCTTGTGGCTCTCAAAGCTGCAATTGCTCGTCCACGTAGGTTTTGCTCTTTCTAATGCTCGTGTGCATGCTGACGACCTGGCCGTTGCGTCAGTTGTGGATGCAAATCTAACGAATGTAACTGCAAGAAGTAAACCACGATTGCCATTGCAGTCATCGTTTTGTAACTGCTACTCTTGACTGCATTAGTAGTGACCAAGCGCATTTGTATCCACATGTAAATGTCTCGTCAAATCCTCGAAATCACAACTCGAATATGTCAAGTCCTATGAGGGTAAAACTAACAAACAGGCACACATCGAGTATCATTGAATTTGTACGAAAAGCATCGATGTCTACATCAACATTGAGCTATGCACAGGGTACTATCGTGCTAGCTTCTAACCGGAAGTGAAGCTTCAGGAGGCCCTGTTCGTAGCTCAGGCCTGCCTGCCTGATAAAGCGCACTTAGATTCTCCTATATATATATTCGTTTCGCGTGATGGGCCAGTGAATAAGGCATATAGCACCAACGATGACGAGAAATATGCCGTATCGAGGCGAATTGGGCCACGTCGGAGGTCGGCTGAGCTCTGCACACAAACATAAAGTTTCATCAAGAGTGTACATGAGCAGAGAAAAACAGTATTTACTATGCAACACCTCAGTTGAAGAGTAATAGACAACCTTTGCTGCGGGAAAGTTTAGTCGAAATTTGCTAGCCCAGCTGCTTCGAGGTCCGGCATCTTGATGTTCCGCAGCAGGGGATCAAGAGAAGCAAGTTCTTCTTTGATACCAGTGCGAGCAAATTGATCTAGCTCTTTCAGTAGAACCGAGGTTATTTTCTGGTCATGACCGGCGCATCAAGAAATGTAGAACACTGTTACTGCCGACAAGCGTACCTTAAATTTGTTGTCAATCTTTAGCACAAGTTCCCCTAGAGTTGACGACCAAGCAGGAAGAGGTCCTGCACCAAAACTGAACCCTCCGGTTGTCGATAAACCTCCGTTGGCTATGCTCCACAAGCTACCGTTAGCGTGTGGATCACCGTCTAGTGAAAATGTGTTCGGATATGAATGTTGAGATAAATTTGGGCTTGTGGTACCAGAGAAAGCGGATTGAGGTCCGTCAGAAAATAGGTATGATACACCAGGGTGTGGTACGAGAAGACCCAGTGGTCCCATCATATGCTGGGTAGAGTGAGGAATCGGAGAAGGGCCGATGAGCTTAGAGATCTTGTTGTAAACCTCGGAGACGATGTCAAGTAGTGTGAGAAGTGTTTGGTGATAATCTAAAGGGAATGGCTGCAGGAAGAATGAGCGCTCGTTATGACGGTCAGAATGACACTTACTGTGTGAGGATTGACCAGATAAGATTCTGCGAAATCTGTATAGGATGCGGAATATTCGCTCATTACGCCCGGTCGCTTTCCGCCAAGCTTTCCTCGGAATAATCTCCTGGGTTGACGCTGAAGGATGAATCAAGGTCTTCAACAGGAAAGTAGGAATAAAGAAATGAAGTGCTGACTATCTTAGGCTTTTCAGTATCCTCTTTTGCTTGGTCATATTCGAGCAGAGTGTTCAGGAGTCCTCTCAAGAAGTCCTGAGGCTGAGGTACGTCTAGTAGATTAGCAAGTGACATTCCAAGAATAAGGAATCGCGTCGTCCTAGACAGTTGTCATTATCAACCAAAATCCCAAATATGCTTTAGATACACACCGTTTTTTCATTTCTACGTTGTTGAATACACGATCCAAGTCTGTCCGCGACATATATATAGTGTGGAACCAATGACTTCTCCTGTGAGAGTATTTATCAAGAAAGCAAGATCACCAATGTCCTTGGAGCATACCCTTCGTGTATGTTCCGAATATAAGTTAATGTTAGTATCCTCTTCTGAACAAGATCTCGAAGATATTCGTCGGAGGTCCCTAGTGCAGGCGTTGTTGTCCCTACTAGCGATTCCGCGTGTAATGACTGAGTATCCCATTCCTTTGCAAGGGGTGTTGAAGAAACTGGTGTGGGAGCGCCTGCTGGACCAGTATACGCCGCGGCAGCGGCACTGGAAACCGTCAACGGCTGAGGAGTTGGTTGTGGCGTAGAATTGTTCGGAGGAGATTTGAAGGAAGAGAGAAGATTTTGCGCGGAGGATTTACGACGCATCCCTGGTCGATGTTGTTCACCAGAGAACGACATTTCTACGAAGAACTCTGTCCACGGGGATGATGGTGATGAGAATTCCGAACGAAGGTTTTGCCGATGGTCACGTGGTACATTCTGATCCCGTTCACAGTATTCTCTCAACTCTCTGTACTTTTTCTCTTGCTTCAACTACCATGGCCGAGATCAACACCATAGCTCAGCAGTTTGTCCAATTTTACTACACGACTTTTGATGCAGATCGCTCCAATCTGGCTTCCCTCTATGTCGTTGTTTTTCTATTATGTCCCGACGCGAGATCTGACTATCTTACGATTACAGCGAACAGGTTCTATGCTAACCTGGGAAGGAACACCCATACAAAGCGCGGCTTCGATCATTGAGAAATTGACTGTTAGTCAAATTGAAATATCCCCCTTGGAGTTTTGTTAAAATTGCTATGTTAGAGCCTGCCGTTTTCAAAGGTACAGCACAAGGTGGAGACTCTCGATGCTCAACCGTCATCTCCAACGACGCCCAGCATTATTGTCGCAGTTACTGGCCTACTCCAGGTGCGTCCAGACTTTCGTATATACACCATCGTTGCTAATCAGTGGTGTTTTTCTAGGTCGATGATAGCCCGAACCCACTTCAATTTAGTCAGACTTTCCATCTTATTCCAGATGGCGGCAGCTACTACGTGTAAGTGGCCTGTATCTTGTGTGCTTTTATCTGTTCTACTCTTATTGCTTGACAGTCAAAACGACATCTTCCGTCTAAATTACGGCGCTTAATTCTTCGATCCTTTTTCCATCGATATTCTCCTAATCAACATTGGTGTGCGAACATTTATTTTGGAGGCCGCAGGCTCCTCTCAATAGAAATCTCGGTTGTAATATGTTTTGTGCTACGACAATTGCACTGGCCTTATAATGAAGTTATCGAAATTTCATCATGAACTTTGGAAATGGAATGGTAATCAGCATTCTAAACTTGCTATACATCAAATTTCGATCGCGGCACGATATCGCATGCGAATGCTTCCTGGTGACTCGAAGGACATCGAGTACAAACTATGGTTAGCATGTGGATTTGGTAGATGTCTATATAGCTCACAACCAAGAAACATCATGCGTTTACCTGCTTCCGTGTCCAAACTTTCCGGGATCAGGATTTATCTGGGCCCAAGATGTGCTGGATATAATGAGTGTTCCTCGAGATAACGCTCAGGAAAGAATTTCGAAGGGATTAGATACAGCTGAGCATCGTGAAGGACGAGCACATATATCTTGGAATTCTTCAACACGATATCCAATATCCGTCGCGCAGCTGATTGTATGAGGAATTGCAATCGGAGTCACAGGATAACCTGCAAACCTCCCTCCGCGAGAGGGTTTACAGCGTATGGGTAAGTTCCATCTTTTTAGAACGACGTCCAAAGCCAACGACACGGTCAATCTCAGCCTGTGCTTTACGTTACTTGCCGGAGTTGAGAGCCATCGCGGGTACGAACAATGAGCACTGATACGAACTCACTAGCCTGCTCATGGCTACTGGCTAGAAGTTAGTTTGACTAAAATAATGAATACTTACAGTTCCGCACCATAAAATCTCAATAAGGCTACTAAGTTGCAGTTGTAAATCTCAATATCTTCTTGAGATGGATTTCCGTTCCGTCCAATCATAGTTGCAGTGGAGGATTGCAGAGCCGTTCCATTAGTCTAGTGATATAATTACTGTTGATTCTGTAACATTGAAGATCTCAGCGTATGACCTTTTCCACACTTAATGGTAAGTCCAATCTTAAGCGCGCGCTTTTGCCTTGAACATTCCTTGACTATTTCTGCCATCTTCTTTGAACGCAAGGTCAGTCCAATCCGGTATAAACTGTATTGTCTACGAAAGCCGATAATCATGAAGGAGGCTTACGGGAAAGACATCAACCAGAAAATTGGAAAAGCCATTATCTGCCTGTTTCGATTCCAGATGATCGTCTTCGACAATATGTCTAGGATATCTTGAAAACTAAACTTGCAGTATATCTTCCGGTGAAGAGTATCATTTGCGTGAGTTTTTCCACTCATACTGGAAGATCTTAAGTCCAACTGTGCCTCATGATCTGGGAGTCAAACCTTTCAGCAAGATCTTAGTCTCTTGTTCCTGCAACGGATGTCATTCTTTTACCCTGTTCAGGCCCGACAGAAGTCAATCAAAGGTCCTACGACGAGTTCTAGCCGGAACGATTGTCTCCATAGCCATCCCTGGTGATTTCGTGTCACTACTCTAAGTCACTGACCGCGGGATACGCATAATTCCCTTACAATATAGGGGCGGTCAGAATAAAGTGTGCTTCGGTTCTCTAGAAGATCGAAGCTTGATCGAGTAGAGTTAAGGGTGACGATTGTCCTAGAATATAGATACATAGGTGTAATCGAATCACTTAAGGAGAATCTCGTATATATATACTTATGAACGGTCAAGGCGAACCACCAAGGTACTTGCTCCATTATTAACACGTACTTAACACCCGGTCAATTGATAGTAAAATGACCAAGACACCTTTTTAGGTAGAAAACCAGGGACAATCATAGTACCGTACGACGTTCCTAATCCTGGATTGAGTAGAACAAGTGAAGATATTTCCAATAAGAATACCCAAACGAATAAACAGAGTAAGAAGCAACTTGCTATTTGACTCAAGCAGGAACCAGGAAGAGCCAGAGAGCAAGCAATTTCATTCAACGTTCAGTAGATATTAGCTGCCAGAATGACGATAAAGATATATGTTTTTATACCCCAAGAGGTTTGTCGTGCTAGAGAACTCCCATTTGAGGCAGCACTTGGCGTTGAATTTGATGCCGCAACCTCCTTACACTCCGCAAGACCCATCTGAACAAGCATATTTGCAGCTGTGATGTAATAGTAGTCGCCTTCGGAGAATATCAATCCTGATAGCTGGACTTTGAACGGTGGGTTGAGGAGTCAGACTTACCGTAAACGATGCCAGTGAGGAAATTGTTTTCAGGCCAATTGACTGTCCCGTTCGATAACAGACTCTGCCAGGAGGAGTCCCATGCTAAAGACGTGACGTTTTGCAGAATCTGAAAGTATCGAGTTAGAAGACTAGTATTCAATCGCTGTAGAATTTGATATACCTGAATGGCAGCATTGGACCAATTTGTAGCGTTAGCAGGGTCTACTTGAGCAAGAAGAAGTAATCCGTTGGCGGCGATAGTTGCAGCAGAAGAATCTGCTGGTCGAGGAGATGGACTCAACGGAGCGTCAAAATCCCTGAGAGATGGCATGAATAAGATGACGTATGAAGAAATGCAGCATATGTACCAAGGCACAATCCCATCGGAGGGAATGTGTTCCAAGAAATAATTGGCAGCACGTTGTGCCGTCTGGAGGAAGTCTGCATTTTTGGTGTGATTATACACTAGATAAAAATCATGAATATGATCAAACTGACAGGACAGAGACAAGTATACTATTCGCGAAGCCATACAAGGCCCATGCTTGACCTCTGCTCCATGTGCTGTTATACTTCACTTAAGCCATTTACACATTATCAAAGGCATAAAGGAGACACCTGCCTCCAATCGGCATATCCTTGCGATGTTCTTTTACGAATGACATTTCCGGTCGTTGAGTTGTACTCTACAACGTGCCAGGTTGATCCTAGACAGTGTGAAGGTCAATGACCAGAGAAAAAGCGCAATTGAATGCTCACCATCATCGCGAAAATGGTTGATCATGGTGGTGTTAGCATGGGAGTTCGCAATATCGATCAATGTGCTGTTCCCAGTGAGGGTGTAGGAGGCCCATAGAACTTCCAAGTTCATCATATTATCAATGATTACGGTGAAATCGGTGGGATCCTCGGTATCCCAGCTTCGTGTACAGCCGACAATTGGATTATATCTAGCAGCGAGATCTGTAGCAAATGCGTTGACAGCTTGTATAGCGGTCTCATTTTGTGGATTACTATTAAAAGTTGAGCATCGAGAAGGGTATTGAGATTTTAAAGGACGCACATCAAAAGTTCTTCGGCGAACGGAAAACTCACAAACCCAACGTCGTGCTGCAAATTTGTGTTGTTAGTCTCCAGTGGTATTAACCCCGTGCTAGCAGATCGTCCGAGCTCAACCCAATCAGCTACACCTAAAGCGTTCGCGTCGGTTACCCCACAGAGATTTTTGCGGGTGTTCAGAGCATACAGCGAGGCAGGGAAGAAACCCGAAGTCCAAGTGTCAGGTATGAAGTCCAACCAAGTGCTGACGTTCCATGTAGTGGTGTATTGAGGATACTGGATTGGCGAAGGGAGGGAGTTCGAAGTATTGGCTATTTTTTGCGGTATGAGAGAAGAAAAAAGCTGATCAGGAACAGTAGGTGAGGCATTTGTCCGATTCCAAAATAAGAGAAGGAATAACTGAAGAATGAAGAATGTCATTGGAACAATGATGGAAGTAAAAAACAAGAAACTTCACGGTGTATAATCTCCGGTCCGAGCATAAGCTCGTGTTCGTCTAGGCAGGTCGGGGACGTAGAGTCTATTGGAGCAGTGGACCATGCGATGAGCATATGATTACGGCTTCAACAGAGGCCGGCAGATTGAACGTTTATCGCTGTAGATATATAGTTAATACCTTTCATAGATACAGCTTTCAACGTGAATTTACAGCGCCTGGTGCACCATCGTGATGTATTATAAAAGCTTCGCAATGGGCATTTCTCTTTTAGGGCCCGGTCGTGTTGTAAATGCTCTTCTTTGCCTCCTAGGAGGTCAATCGCGGTCCAGAGATTGTGGTACCGGGTCTGGCCTTTCGTACAGTAAGCTTCCGCGGCTCGTAGGAGCATAAGTATAGGAATGTAATATGATAGGATTGTTGATAGCTTGAGCTGTGTTGTCAAAACTTGTCAACGTTGGCGCAGCATAAAGCCAAGTTGAGTGGCAGTGCAACGTGATTTGGCGCGCACGCAGCGGGGCAACGCAGCCTTTAATTCTTCCTTCCTTCCACCTTCATCTCGAACCTCCTCAGTTCACTCAGAATGTCTACAGGGCCAGCGGGCTTGGGCTCAGAAATTGTCACCATCGTCAATAAGCTTCAAGATGTTTTCAACGCTGTCGGTACTTCAACAGCATCAATAGACTTGCCTCAGATATGTGTTTTGGGAAGTCAGAGTAGTGGTAAAAGTAGTGTGCTAGAGGTTCGTCTCTAGCTTCTCTACTCTTGAACTACGCTGAAAAAGACTTATCGTCTTTCAGAACATCGTAGGACGGGATTTCCTGCCTCGTGGAACCGGTATTGTGACACGACGGCCACTGGTACGTCTTTTCCATATATTCGGATGCTAGCGGACTTGGGCTTAAACTTTACAGATCCTGCAACTCATACATAGACCTGCAACATCACACCAGAATGGCGGTCGTATGTCATCTCATCCCTTTACATCAACGCGATTAAACCTGACACATTCGTTCATTCAGCACCAGAAATGGGGAAGGAAGGAGACGCTGCAGCCAACGCAGACGAGTGGGGTGAATTCTTACATCTTCCTGGCCAGAAATTCTACGACTTTCACAAGATTCGGGATGAGATCGTTCGCGACACTGAAGCGAAGACTGGCCGTAATGCAGGAATTTCACCACAACCGATCAACTTGCGTATATACTCGCCGAAAGTTCTTACTTTAACCTTGGTCGACCTGCCTGGTCTTACGAAGGTGCCCGTCGGAGACCAGCCAAAGGATATCGAGAAGCAAATCCGTGACATGTTGATGAAGTACATCTCGAAACCTGCATGTATCATTTTGGCAGTATCTCCCGCAAATGTTGATCTTGCCAACTCGGATGGCTTGAAAATGGCTAGAGATGTTGATCCCGAGGGAAACAGGACCATTGGTGTATTGACGAAAATCGATTTGATGTGAGTCGGAACATGGCTCCGAAATTTCCATGATATTAAAAATACCCGCTCGTAGGGACAACGGCACGGATGTTGTGGACATTCTTGCTGGTCGTGTCATTCCTCTTCGTATGGGCTATGTACCAGTTGTCAATCGGGGCCAACGTGACATCGACTCTTCGAAGTCCATTGCGCTTGCGCTCGAAGCAGAACGCGAATTTTTCGAGAACCATCCGTCATATAAGGGAAAAGCCCAATACTGTGGTACTCCATTCTTGACACGCAAACTCAACATGGTATGCAAAGTCGATTCGCTTGTATCAACTTTCTCAATATAACATTTGTTTAGATCCTCATGCATCACATCCGTGCCACTCTCCCCGACATCAAAGCCAGAATATCCTCTCAGTTGCAGAAATACAATGCCGAGCTCTTGCAGCTCGGAGGTCCTATGGCCGAGCATAACTCTGGCAATGTCGTTCTGTCAGTCATTACAGAATTTACTAATGAATTCCGGACAGTCATTGATGGTAGCACAAATGACTTGTCCGTGAATGAACTTTCCGGAGGTGCACGTATTAGTTTTGTCTTCCACGAACTGTTCAACAATGGTATCAAGAATATCGATCCCTTTGATCAAGTGAAAGACGGAGACATCAGGACTATGCTGTACAACTCATCCGTGCGTTACACTGCTACCTACCCACTGAAAAATTTCTCAAAGTGAATTACAGGGCTCTACCCCGGCGCTTTTCGTGGGCACAGCAGCTTTCGAAGTTATCGTGAAGCAGCAAATCAAGCGTCTCGAGGAGCCTAGTCTGAAGTGCTGTCAGCTAGTATATGACGAGCTCATTCGTATACTTGGGCAGTTATTAACAAAAATAGTGAGTAATCACCTTGCGTTCGTGCATATACGGGTTTTGACTCTACTCATTATCGCAGCAAGCGTTCAAGAGGTACCCTGCTCTACGAGAACGATTCAATGCAGTTGTTGTGGGCTTCTTCAAAAACTGTATGACTCCGACAACAAAACTTGTCTCCGATATGGTTTCGTGAGTTCTCAAAAAGTAAATTGCCGAATTCATGCTCAAGATTAATTCAGTATGCAAGCATGTTATGTGAACACTACCCATCCTGATTTCATCAACGGCCACAAGGTACTTCGACTGACACCTTTCAATGCACACGATCAGCGTCTAATATCATTCTAGGCTATGGCCATCGTTACTGATAGGCTAAATGCTGCCAAACCCCCGCCTCCACAATCCGACCCAAAAACAGGAAAACTAGCTCCTGGTGTCATTAACAACAACAAGGATCTCGATGTCGAAGCTAAGAAAGACGAGCCTGGATTTTTCGGATCCTTCTTCGCTAGTACTGGTAGGAACAGCCGTGCGGGAACAGCTAAGAAGGCCGGTGGTACTAGCACGCCCTCTACCATGGAAGCACCTCCGCCAGTTATCAAACCTCAAGCAGCTCTGAGCGAGAGAGAAACAATGGAAACAGAAGTCATCAGTGCGTTCCCTATCCACAATTGCCTTACTAAAATGACAAACACCCTACATATTTTTAGAGCTGCTGATTCATTCTTACTTCAATATCGTCAAGCGCGAGATGATTGACATGGTGCCCAAAGCGATTACTTTGACTTTGGTCAATCATGCGAAAGAGACCCTGCAGAAAGAGCTTCTACAAGAGTTGTACAAGCAGGAGGTATTGGAAGACCTGCTCAAGGAGAGCGAATACGTGGTCAACAGGAGGAAGGAGGTCATCAGCATGGTCCAGGCATTAAACAAGGCGGAAGAGTATGTCCTCTTTTCCTCTTCCTTCTCTCCACTTATCAATTAATTTCATTGTCGTAGAATTGTCGCAGGTGTCTGAGGCTCTCTCTGCATGGTTTACTTGTTTGGATTTCTACTTCTCTGGATATTTTCTCTTACATATGGTCTATACCTCGTACGTGCACTCTTATTACACTTACTCTACCTTGTTTTTCTCTGCGTCAAATACATCGCATATAGTTGTATATTGACCTCGATTATGTCATTCAATGAGCTGCACTATGACTTGTTATTCAACGAACGCATTTACTCTTTGTTGAACTATCAGAGTGGCTAGCGAGGCTGTCTATGACTTATGTCCGATTAAGTATTTTGCTCGAGATATGCATGTGGTTCTATATCGCCACTTATTCCCCTAAAAAAAGCCGCAGTGTCATCAGTCTGAAACGTCTCTATCCAAAATATCTCTCCTCCGTATTCTAAAGTTCCTTTAATCCGTAAGATACAACGTAGCGCACAGCGCAAACCCCTATAAGTAAGTGGCTATAACAGAATATTTAAATCTATGTGGCGTTATATAAAATCTATGGATACATGTTGTCGTGTTTCCGTGATAGTTCGTAACAGAAAGTCTACTTAGCTGGGGATCTGATAAATCTTCACACTGTTGATTTCCCAATCTGTACAGACTCGTCAGTCGGTCAAGAGAGTGAAATACAGAAGCACATACACGCTTCTTGGAGTGCAGCACCGTTGTTTTGCACAAAGGTATCACAGTCTGACACGCCTGTACGTGTAGCACAACTCTGCTCTTGACCGGGCGCACCCGCGTCAGACCATACAGACCCGGCCAAGTCTCCACTGAATGGAAGAAAAAGCCTAGTCAGAAGTGAATAAATCTAGATCAGAGCAAGCATGCGCACCAAAGCGTAGTATCGAAAATAGTAGATTGGTACCCAAAAAATTCGGTGACGTTGCAAGTCGGCGATGACCACCAAGCAAAAGGGGTACCCCATAAACTAGGCAGAGGTGTGCCAGATGTGATATCAGATGGGATGTTTGATCTCTCGAAAAACCAAACAGCAATGCCGGATGAGTTCAGAGTCACTAGGAAAGATTTGAGCGCCTGTTGACGTATAGAAAGATACGAAAGCGAAACATACTGGTAAAAACACCACCTCCGTTGCCGTTAAAAGCAGCTCCGTACGAGACCGTTGAGCTTGATCTGATACCGCAGCCCCCACCGGTCGAGACGCAATCAGTTGAAGTAATGACCGATCCTGTTATACCAAGAGCCGACGAGCTTGAGGAAGCAAGAGAACAACCCTCCAATGTATGAAGAGTCGCCTGGTCGTTCGTATTGTCACCAACTCCTTCTACAATATCAATTTCTCCTGTAAAGAGAAACGTTTAGTGAAGCAGGTTGTCTAATCTTTGAAGATAGCTTGGCTTACCACCATCTGGCCAATTTGGACCATTTGTCCAAAAAGCACTGGACCAAGTATCAACAATTGAAGTAAAGCAAGCTAATCACAGCTACTTACGGCCACGTTCCACAACCGGTGGGCATATGGACAGCGTCCAGAATCCACAAGCCTGAGTTGTAGACATTGTTGGTCGTGATACGGATGCTTTGACGGTTCCCTGTGACTGTAGCAGTTGTCTCTACTCGCATTATAGCGGTTCCACCGGAAGTAATTTCAGTAAGGTTGTTGTCAGACTATAAGTCTGCAGATCAGCCATGTAACTCAAAGAGAAAGATTATCACATAACGCACTGCTGTCCCTTGGTCAACATAATCAACAAGCCCTGCAACATAAAATTGTGAGACTAGACGAAGATAGCATGCTGGAAGAAGGCTTCACCATGTGTCGTGACGTCCGCGGCATCGGTGAAGGTCCAGCCATCAAAAAAATCGGATCCACTCTGAATTGAATGGTCAACCGCAGCACACTTTATATGAAACCGATACACACATGTTCTTCAACGAGCCTATAGGGTGTAGAAATAGCGACACCTGTGCTTGAGCTGCCAGCAGCAGACGCTGTATTGGTGGAAGTGCCCGTAGATTTAGTTGTGCCCGAAGAACCCGAAGAGGAAGACGAGGAAGAGGAGTTGCTTCCTGCAGAGGTCGCGCCGGCATCAGACTTGCAGAATACAGTTTGGGAGCCGGTAGTCAAGTGAACTTGAGGCTGCAGCTTTTCCCTCGATGTCAGAACGACACCCAGTGCGACGTTGAAATCGTGAGTGAAGCTTTGGACCTGTGAGCTAGTCCGTCGGGCCAAGTAGGACGCAACGTTCGTGGCAGAGGCAGAACTGTAAAAGGAAAAGGAAAGACAGACTAGAAGCAATGAATCATACAAGAAGAAGAACATGGTGGAAAGAAGAGAGTACTTCCAAAGCAAAGATCGTCCCTTAGTCTATAAGCGCCACGGGTAGAATTGCCGATAACTGATACAAACTTTATATAAACTATTTGTTTCTGGCAGAGCGATGGATGAGATGTAATTGATTCCCTTCCGAACCTTTCTTGTCCTCCGCTGTGCAGGTTCATCAGAAGAATTAGAGCCTTCCAAGTCCAAAGAGCCTCATTACCTCGTATAATTATCCGAGTGACGCACAGATGAATTTTTGGGTATATGTAACTTGTCTTCATTTTGTCATGGAGTTTACAGATTACTTTTGAAGGGTACCTCCAGTATTTGAATGAAGCTTGAGAGCTTGAGCTCTTAGTCTTCTACTTCGTTGCTAGCTGCAAATCGATACAACCACTTGCTGATCTACCTCAGCATACCTGTCCTCCAGGAGTGAACGTAACCGGGATATAACGATATAGCTCGAGTGGTTGCGTGTGCAATATGTTTCGTTGCTCTGAGTGTGGTAATATCACAGTTACAGGAAGAGGAAGTCGCTTTCCAGCGTCGCATTGGTGGCTTAGAGGACGTATTTAAATCAGCAATTCAATAGCGACACCAGCAATCTGTGTGATAAAGGCGACGCTTGAATTGATCAGTACGTGTGTACGTAAACAAATATGCTGGTATGTATTTGATGTAAGTAAATGTAAAATTATGCATGGAGGTTGAGGAGTAATGGTGATTGATGTGCTACAGTACAAGAAAACTAGAGAAACGATGCCCGAGATTGAAGAAAGTCAAATGTGATACAGTAGTGATGCAAGAGGTTCATCGATGAGAGGCGCAGAAAAAAAGGAACGCCTTCCTTTCTACAAGTCATTCATATATCGCGAATGTTTTGTGCCATCATCATGCCTTCGGGGATACCAACCGCTACATCGACCACAAGGAAAAACAGTTGGACATATAAAAATAATGGTCGACGGCGGGCGAGACCCGCGAAGGCGTGAATCACAGGTCCATGAGTCCAAGAACACCTGCCAGCTTCTATGGTTTTCGAAACTCGCACAACACGGTGTAAATGGTGTTGAACGCGGTGTAGATCTCTTCTCTAACCTGTCGACGGCAAAGAAACAAACAGCGTCAGTGGATGTTTCCAAAAATCCACCAGCAGGTTTCAACCACGACCAGCAGTTGTAAATGTCAACTCGAATTCAAGATCAAATCATGGGGGAAGCATTCCTCAACGGTCATGGAGAACGAGGAAGAAAAGAATAAACATGGGGTAGAATATTACCTTGGCACCGGTCAAAACAATCTTTCCAGATACGAAGATGAGGAGCACGACTTTGGGTTTGATCATGCGGTAAATGAGTCCAGGAAAAAGCTAGACACTATACATTAGAAAGGTTTGTGTACATAGACGGGAACCATACCTCAGGCTCATAGCTGCTGAACTGACCGTGGCTATATGCAAGACCTTCCAAACGAATGGGAAACTTGACATCACAGCTGCCAACAATGTTCTGAATCTTGAATTCCGAAAACTTGGCGTCGAACCCGAGCTTCTGAACAATCCTAGCATATTTTCGTGACGCCAGCCTCGAATCATCTTCAGATTTGGCACCAGTCACGACCATCTTGCCCGAGGCAAAGATGAGCGCAGTGGTCTTGGGATCACGAATACGCATGATAACGGCGGCGAAACGCTATACGTGGAACAAATCGAAGTAGTTCGAATTGTACACACGATATGAGTAATCATTAAAAAGTACCAACCTTAGGGTTGTACTCTGCATTCCGCGCATGTAAGGCGATGGTTTTGAGATCGAGGCGGCAATCGAGGTTGACGGTGGCAACGATGTTCTGAAGAGTGGGTACGATGCCTTCAACAGCAGTGATGTGTTGCTGTTCGAGTGTCAGCGGTGCAGGCGTAGCGGGTACAGCGGAAGGTGTGGATGGACCAGCCACCGCATTCGATGGAGAGCCAACGGTCGATGGCGGAGTCTGAGACTGGGATAGTATCGGACTAATTTGTGGGTGAGAGGCCTGCAGTGAAGGCTGAAAGGAGTTCGATAATGGGGAAGGACCCGCTGAATTAGAAGGTTTCTGAAGATATGCACCGCCGGGTAACGCTAAACCGCCACTCTGTTGGGCTTGTTGCTGCTGTTTTTGTTGCTGTTGAACCTGCTGCTGAATTTGTTGTTGTTGGTACAGCTGTTGTTGCTGAGATGGTACATTGGAGCGGCCAAAAGTGACCTGACGAGCGGGCAAAGCAAAAGACATTGTGGAAATTTTATATGGCAAGCGTGGGAACGGGGGAAAGGAAGGAAGGTGCTAGCGAAAGACCACTGATTATATACCACAGGATTCAAACTCCGACTATATTTGATATTGATCGACCAGCGATTTCCCACGTGGTCCTTCCTTTGTCTTTCCATCCATCGCAGCCCCACCAGACTCGACTCGGACACCGAACCCTTTCCGTCTTCCACCGGAAAGCAATCGCAATGTTCAAGGCTTTCTGGGATTCTTTTGCTCGCTCACAGCATGTACGTTTGGATAGCCCTCTTTGTAAGATTCGAAATGACGCTATGGTCCCTCGCATCCCCTTTCTATCGCATGTTTTTTGTCGTTCTGCGATTCGGACTCCAGCTGCTTGAATGCTATACGTGCATCTTCAGGACAATGCGCTGACAATGCGCTGCCGCACTTTCGTTACATTTACCGCTCGGCTTTCGGTTCATAAACAGCCGCAATCTTCCCATGGACGACGATAAGCGACGATAAAGTTTTTAAATGGTTTTTGTTCCAATAGAAAGCTCTGAAAGTGCAAGATCCGACGTTTCTCTGGAATTTGGGGATTACATTAAGATCTTCCGACTACATCGCATTGTTACCTCAAAGACCAATTCGTTTTGATATACATAGTTAAGTAATTCACATTCATCAAATGTTCATCGTTCGACATCACATCAAAGAAAAGATGCGACCGTGACATAGATATATATGCTCGTACTGTTACAGGCTGTTACTAGGTTCGCAAGTTGGAAGATTTACAGCTTTGCCCATAGATAGAAGTAGATTGATATGAATACCCTAAGTCGAATTTGAAAGATGCGAACGGACTTGAATGCAAAATCAGTCGTGGAAATTTACCTTGAGTCTTGACTGTACACCATCACCATGCACGCACGAGTATCGCAACAGGTCTGAACGCTCCTAGTAATGTTTACGCTCAAACTAATGCTGACGGATGAGATTTTGAAAGACACAAGAAGCCCGAATCTCTGAACTTCAAGCAGAAGTAGAAAGGCTTCAAGCAGAACTTGGGTAGGATCTGACTTGCATCACATCCTTGATATTCAATCAAGGCCTTCAAATTAGACAAGACGAAGATGCGGAAAAGATCGTTCACAACCATATCAAACTTCTTCATCAGTATAATGAGGCCAAGGATGCAGCACAGGTGCGTATGATTCCTATTCGCCATCAACACGTTGAAAGAGTGCGATATATGCTGTGTATAGATTCTCATAGGACGGGTCAGCCCTTTGGTTCTTTGTCTATCGATGTATTAACATTCAATACGTGTCTTCAGCTGGCCAATTTGAGAGAAACCACCGTTAGGCAAATCCACAAAGACCTCGAGCTTCCGATTGGTGACTGAAAGAAACATCGTGTATTTCCTTGTAACAATACCCCTTCATAAACTTTGCTTCTCCAAGGCAATCCAACTTGTTCCACACCCTGCCCATATTCCAGTTGCGATCAGATTTACATGGTCCACCTCCTGAGGCCAAAGCTTCAAAGGTGTATGAACATCCATCGTGGAACCCAAACCCAGATTTCCGTGCTCGTTCCATCCCCATCCCCAAACCTCTGGTGTAAATCCTGACTCAGTCTTAAGGACAAGGATGTGTTCGCTACCGCATGCGAACCCAGATAAACATCTCGCAGACGTTATTCTGAAAGGAAATTCGACAGGATGAGGGTGAATAGAAGCTGATGGCGGCGAACGCCCAAGCTGTCCTTTGGAATGAGAGCCTGTGGCATACAAAGTTCCGCATGCATCGACTACGTACGTGCCGTTCCACGTACAGCCAACGAACGAAACGTTGCGAAACTCATCCAAGCCAGCTATTTGAGACTTTTTGTTGGATCCCAGCTCCGTAAGGCGGCCAGATTCATGGAGAAGAACGCTATGTTGGTGTCCAAGCGCTATTTGTACAACTGGATCGTTCGGATGATGAGGTACTTCGATAATCTTAGGAAGAGAGAAAAATGGAGTATTTTTATTGAGAGTGGACGTATCGCCCAATTGGCCATGTCGCGCTGCACCCCAGCCGACAATGAGTGTTTGACGAGATTCATCGCTGAGCTGTACATGCAATTGAACAATGACATGGTGCTGGCCAGTCGATATGGATATGACTTGTAAATAGACTCCATCTAAAGCCAGTCCGTCGACTTCTAGACAGTGGTTAAACTGGACGGTCTGGAATAGTTTGGCATGTACGGATGTACCCCGTCCGACACCCAAATCCCCGAAGTCATTGCTACCCATAGATAGCAGTACATCTGACTTTCTTTCGCTGGACAAGACGACATAAGACGTTTCCCAAGAACAACATATCAGCCTTGGCTGATAACCCTCTAGGCCATATTCTGCGAGCTGAAGGTTTATCCGCCTGAATACCGTTGTATCTTCATCTCTTCTGCAGTCACCCAGCTGTCCAGAGCCTCCATTTCCACAGCCCCAAAGCGATTTCATGGTCAGGCCGGTATCTTCCTGGATATACTCGCTCAACAGCAGTGTATGGTTTCCGCCGTTTGCGATGTGTATGATTTTCTCAGATATGCTGCATTTCCTCGAGTCCCCATCGTAAAATGTACAAGAGGAGAAAGTATGAGCATCATCTGTGGTTCCGATTGCTAATTGTCCGTGTGCGTTAGAGCCAGAGGAGACGAGAGAAAAAAGCATTCACTGTTTATTTTCAAGGGAATCATCCGACGATCTTATCTTATCTCAGCCGAGTCATCGATTGCCAACGCGATTCGAAATCTCTTCCTTTCTCTTCTGAGTTTCTATCTCCGCCTCCCGAGTCATTCAAATCATCACTTGTCGCAAGCAAATGACCTCGAACCCTACGTTTTTTCCTGAAGAAATGAGCTCGGATCCTACTGCTCCTCTTTCAATACACGACTTGGCCAAAACATTAGCCGATACTTCTCTAGCAGAGTAATGTGATTGTACATTGTTGCGCGTTGAAGATCTGATATCATTACTTTAGCTCCACAGCTAATCCGACAACAACAACCGGACCAGCTTTATCGGTACCGACAAATTCCTCCAACGCTCCAGTAGTCCAATCAGCGCCGGCAGATGCTTCATCGCACGACCAAGTTGTCACCCCCTGGGACGTCCAAGGATCTGTTTCGAACGATGGAAAGCAACAAGCAATAGATTATGACAAACTTATCGTGCAGTTTGGCACTCGGCGTATCGATGAAGCCTTGCTTCAGCGGTTTGAAAAGTTGACGGGAAGGAAACCTCATGTGTTGTTAAGGAGAGGGATGTTCTTCTCACATCGGTGAGATATCGCGTTCTGAGAAGCAAGATGTTGTTTATAGGAGTCTTAAGGGAATTCGACAAAATACTGGATCGATATGAGCAAGGCAAACCCTTCTTTCTATACACCGGAAGAGGCCCAAGTAGCGATAGTATGCATTTGGGCCACATGATTCCCTTTGTCTTCACAAAGTGCGTTCTTCATCAAACGCTCACGCTCCATTGC
The DNA here is from genome assembly GCA_027919855.1 of Lentinula guzmanii. Taxonomy (NCBI): domain Eukaryota; kingdom Fungi; phylum Basidiomycota; class Agaricomycetes; order Agaricales; family Omphalotaceae; genus Lentinula; species Lentinula guzmanii. The sequence goes on from JANVFO010000015.1 coordinate 119,192, forward strand.
CCTGAGAATGTCAAGATGGTTACAGGATGTTTTCGATGTTCCGCTAGTCATCCAGTTAACGGGTATGCCAGTCAATTGATCCAATTCGAATTGGCGTTGATCAACTCCATTCAGACGACGAGAAGTTTTTGTTCAAACATGAACTCAAAGTAGAGCAAACCAAAGCCTTCGCACGTATGAATGCACGCGATATTATCGCTGTCGGAGTCAATCCCGAGAAGACATTCATCTTCAGTGACTATGATTATGTATCTGGGCCATTTTACGAAAACGTTTCCAAGATATCTCGTCAAATCACATATAGTCAGGCAAAAGCCACTTTCGGATTCAATGATTCGTGCGTGCCTTCGGTTTCTCTGCCAGTGATTTTATCTCATCCTCGTTCTCCAACTAAGAGACAACATTGGCAAAATCCATTTTGCTTCGATCCAAGCCGCACCATCATTCTCCAACTCGTTTCCTCAAATCTTTGGGACTGTATCCAATGTCCCCTGCCTTATCCCCTGTGCAATTGACCAGGATCCATACTTCCGTCTGACCCGAGATGTTGCCCAAAAACTCAAATATCCCAAACCCTCGTTGATCCATTCGAAATTTTTCCCTGCCCTACAGGGCCCTCAAACTAAAATGAGTGCAAGCGATCCGAATAGTAGCATTTATATGACGGATAAGCCTGCGCAGATCAAGAATAAGATAAACAAGCATGGATTTTCAGGGGGACAAGAGACGGAAGAGGAGCATCGAAGGCTTGGAGGAGATACGGAGGTTGATGTTGCGTACCAATATCTGACGTTTTTTTTGGAAGATGACGATGAGCTAGCTAAGACGGGAGAGGTGAGCTTAGTTTCGCTGTACCATTGCGCCTGCTCATATGTCGTTCGTTTCCCAAGGATTATCGCGCAGGACGTCTTCTGACAGGACAGCTGAAAGCGAAGTGCATCCAATTGCTTCAACAGTTCGTCTCTGAGTTCCAAGAGGTTTGGCTTTTTTTCTATCCACCAAATCTTTTCTTCTCATTCATATCCATTAGCGCCGGGCAAAAATAACGGACGAGCAAATTAATATGTTCATGGACAAGACCCGGAAAATTGTGCCCACTACGAGCAAAACACTAGCTCAACCTGGACCCTCGGCGTGATCAAGCACCAAGTTTAATTAATGGATATGGATGTGCTTGAGATGTAAGGATATGAGGTGGAATGCAAAGTGAACGCGTTTCACGGAGTAGTAGAATTCTAGGCTGACGCTCAGAATCGACGCCGGCACATTACGGCTTTTGATTGCCAGCTCTTGCTGCAAAAATATCGGAGCAAACGGGAGGAGCCGTAGACTTCAAGTCTCTACTCTAAGGACTCTTCCCCCAGACATCAACTAGTCCGAGTTGCTAAGGTCCCCTGATAATAGACCCAAACGTCGTCTGACATATCGGACAAATATGTAATATAATGGCACTGTTGAGCGACAAGTAGCCAGCCAACGAGCGTCAGTATCGTGGGTGGCACCTGAAAAGTCAACACTGATAAATTAACTTGCTAGCGCACAACTTCGGCCTCAGCATCGCTCCTCGTATTCTCCATGGACATTGTTGATCTGAGTTCTTCCTTTAACCCTTCATTGGATTGGGCAGCTGAAGAGATTCTCGGATGACCTTCATCAGGTGGTTCAAAAGATGTAGATTTACGCAGTGGCACATTCATACTGGTATTGTCTGGGGCTATACATACGTTGCTAATTTTGAGTTTTGTTCTACTGTATTCCGATTTGTTTCTTTTTCGCCCCTTTCTTCCTGCTTATTAATAAAACCTCATTGTCCCGGTCTGACGGCGAGCTCCGTGAAGGATAACCATTACAGTAAATTGACTAAGTATCACCGTCGCTAAAGTCAAACAAGGTCAAGCTAGATCAAGCTCTTACAAGCTACCAAAATTTCTTGGTACGTGCACTCGAAAAAAAAGCTAAAACGGTCTAGCCTTTTCCTTTTTAGCAGCATCAGCTGTGATGATATATATCGGAGATATGACCGCGTCCCTCTTTTCCTGGTTCAACCTCTGCGACCACCATGAAGAACAGTGAGATCTGAATGAACACTATGGAAGACGACCATAACACCATCAACGAGGAACAATCGGAGGCTACGTATGGTTGGAACATTCAGGATACACACGAAGAAAGAATTTCCTTCTCTGATGTTGCTCCAGTCGATATACGGATGCGCCAAGTCTCCGTAGATGTAGCCATTCAAAAGGGCGTAACGGAAATATTCAATAGACAACGTTTCCTGCTGTCTTCCGATGTAGAGGCTGCCAGTCCGAAAGCAAACAGAATCCTCAATAGAATCTCTGCGGACTTTCCGAGAAACAGTCTTTGCGCAATCATGGGGGGATCAGGCTCTGGAAAGGTATTTTGCCGTATAATGAAAGCTACCTGTAGTCTAACGTTGTGACAGACAACCTTACTGAATCTCCTTTCGCGTCGCATGCGAAGTTCGACAATGGTCCTGTCTGGTTCTGTCCTATACAATGGCTCTCCCGATATATCAACCGTGACAAGCGCATATGTCACCCAGATGGACTTGCTTCTGCCTTCGCTCACTGTCAGAGAAACACTCCTGTATGCTGCAGCCTTGCGTCTGCCTTCCCGGGTAACAGCCACGGAACGCCGGAATCTCGTGGAAGAGATCATCCTCGAACTCGGTCTCAAGGAATGCGCCAATACACAGGTCGGCAATGGTGCTTCACATCGTGGATGCTCCGGGGGAGAACGCAGACGTCTCAGCATTGGCGTGCAGATGCTTAGCAATCCAAGTGTCTTGTTTTGTGACGAGCCTACTACTGGTCTTGATGCGACGTCGGCGTATCAGTTAATCAAACTGCTGAAGTCACTGGCATCCAAAGGGCGCACTATTATCTGTACTATCCACCAGCCTCGACATGATATCTTCTTCTTGTTTGACCGCATAACTCTTCTTAGTCAAGGCTTTCCTGTCTATTCGGGTCCCACAAACGCGGCCGTCGCCTGGTTCGAAAGTCGTGTTCCAGGAAGCTTTTCTGAACACATTAACCCGGCAGACTACCTGATTGGGGTTGTTGCCGTAGATAACCGCAACCCCGAAGCCGATTTGAAGACACGCACCCAGCTTCAGTACCTAGTTGAATCATGGATGAAGGAATCTTTGAACCGATTTCCATCAACATCTTCGGCCAGCGGTAGGGAAATTTCTGAAAGGCCCGCAAAGGCGGTACAGTCTGCTGGTGTATGGCAGCAAATTCGGGTTCTGACTTCACGTACAATTCGAACCACAATCCGTGATCCAATGGGCCTCACGGCGTCATGGATAGAAGCCGTCATCATGGGCTTGGTATGTGGGCTGGTGTTTCTGAACCTTCCCAAAACCCTAGCTGGTATACGTTCTCGGGAGGCCGCACTTTACATTGCCTGCGGTTTACAAGTAAGTTTCTGCCAATCTCAAGAACTTCAACTCACCCTATTCAGGGATACCTTGTTCTTTTGTATGACATCTATCGTCTCACAGGTCCCACTCTTGCTCTCTTTGACCGAGAACACAGTGAACGCGTTGTCGGCGTTGTACCATGGGTTATTTCCACCCGTATTGCACGGCTCCTCCTCGAAGACGTCATTGTCCCATTCCTCTTTTCCGTGATATACTACTTCATGTGTGGATTTGATGTAAACGCTGTCCAATTTTTTCGGTTCTACGCTGTAGTATTGTTGAATCAGTATATCGCGGTATCGTTTGCAATGTTGTGTGCTGCAATCTCAAGGGACTTTGCGATTGCGACCCTCATTGCGAATTTAATGTGAGTTTTGACTTGCACTGTGTATCTCATAGACTAAACGTCAATGTACTATACCACAGGTTCACCTTTCAGTCTTTCTCTTGTGGATTTTTCATCCAGGCGGCTACAATCCCGGTGTATGTTCGATGGATCAAATGGGTTGGATATTGCGTGAGTAAATCAAAGTCCAACTCGCAGTAAAATGAACTCACGGTTGTTAGTTCTATGGATTCGCAGCCCTGGTCGCCAACGAATTTTCGGGTAAATTTTACGACTGCCCAGACAGTGGAGGTTTCACGAATCCTGCTTGCATCCAATACACGGGCGACTTCATCCTGCAAAATCTCTCCTTCCATCCAAACTGGTATACCGTGCCTGTTTGCGCGCTTTTTGGCTTCGTTGTAGTATTCAATTTCATGGCGACATTGTTATTGCAATTCTGGACCGTCAATGTCCAAGTAGCAGGTATCCATACTTCAAAAGATAAAGATACAGATGGCACAAAGAGATACCAGGGTGTTTCTGGATTGAAGAAGGAAAAGGAACGGAGCAAGTCGGTTGATATCAACGTCGATCTCGTTGATCTAGCGCTAACTATCGAAAAAACGTCTTTGAACAACGGTTTTACCAAGGTCGATATTCCCATCTTGCACGGAGTCACGACGCAGTTTGAAGCTGGCTCGGTGAATGTGATTATGGGTCCATCTGGGTCAGGGAAGAGTTCTCTGCTTAATCTTGTGGCCTTACGTTTCAAGTCCACCCCATTCACTCGATACAACTCCTCTGGAAGTCTGCTGCTTAATGGCTCCCAGCCAGACGAATCACAGCTCCGATCTCTATGCTCTTATGTCACACAGGACGATAACTCTCTTCTTCCATACCTCACCGTGCGAGAAATGCTACGCTTCGCCGCGGGACTGAGACTGCCTGGAAGTATGAATACGAAGCAGAAACGGGATAGGCGGAGGAAGTAATCCGGATGATGGGCTTGAGTGACTGTGCTGACTGCTTGATTGGGAGTGAGTTTGTAAAAGGGATCAGTGGTGGAGAAAAGAGGAGAGTGAGTATTGCTGTGCAGGTATTGACTGAGCCACGAATACTTATGTACGTTGTATTCTTGTGCCTCGTGAGACTTATCAGACTGACAACGCTTCTAAATCAGTGCCGACGAACCAACCAGTGGTATGTTGCAAACCATGTATGGAAATTCTCAGCTAATGATATCCGTGTCATAAGGCCTCGATGCATTCACTGCTTCCTCCATCCTCGACGTATTGAGTAGCCTCGCTGCCGAAGGCCGTACTGTGATCATCACAATACACCAAAGCCGTTCCGAGCTCTTCCGCAAATTTGGTAATCTCCTCCTGCTGGCTAAAGGTGGTCGGGTGGCTTATTCTGGCAAAGCGTCCTCGATGATTCTTTACTTTGGCCATTTGGGGTACCTATGTCCGTCAAACTGCAATCCTAGCGATTGGGCTTTGGATTTGGTGTCGGTGGACCTGCGGGACGAAAAGGCTGAGGCGGTCAGTCGTGTCAAGGTGGAAGAGATTTTAGAAGCTTATGAGCCTAAGCCACCCGTTGGCGTTGAACTCAACATGTCAGACGAAAGCAAGCAGCATCACTACCCCGCGCTTTCTCCAGAATTAATCAAGTTGAAGAAGGAGCCAGCAACATTCTTTGTTGCTTTTCCCATTCTCATCCGCCGGGGCTTGATTAATTTCCAACGTCAACCAAGTTTAGGGATTGCTCGTATAGGTCAAGTGTTGGGCCTTGGTTTAGTGCAGGCACTGTTCTTCGCGCCATTAAAAAGAGATTACATTGCCGCAAGTGTTAATATCGTCGGTGCTGTCCGTAAGTGTGTTTCCACTACTGATGATTATATTCTGAATTGAATCAACTCTTTGTACACAGAGGAAATCTTGCCTTGTGAGTTTGCTTCCAAAACCGCACATTCTACATCCTCTGATATTGTCCTTAAGTGTACTTTGTGGGTATGCTGCAGAATGTAGCACTCTATCCTATTGAAAGAGATGTATTTTACAAGGTATGCATGTATTCTCTTCCTAGAAATGTTCGCCGGCTTCACATCGTATGTAAGGAACACGACGATGGCGCATACTCCGTAGAAGCTTTCTTTGCAGCTTATGTCTGTCTTGAGGTGCCATTTGAAATCACCTCGGCCCTTCTGTACTCTCTGCTCGGCGATATTGCGATCAACCTCAAGCGCACGATTCCTATGTATTTCATCATCGCTCTCAACTGTTTCTGTATTGTCAGTTGTGGCGAGTCTCTCGGTATCATCTTCAATACGCTATTCCAAAGCACTGGTTTTGCTCTCAATGTCACGAGTGTAATACTCTCCGTTGGTACATTCATGGGTGTACGTCCTCGAATTTAGTCTTACTATTTCGAACATCTGACAACTCCTTGATTCAACTATAGGGGCTCATGAGTATCGACATGATAGGTTTTCTCCAAGGAATAAACTACATCTCTCCGCTGAAATACGCCACGGCGAACTTACTACCGTATACATTACGTGGAATGAACTTTACCTGTGATGATTCACAGAGACTGACAGACGGACAATGCCCTCTGAGCACTGGGGAGCAGGTGCTAGATCTGTACAAGTTGAACGTGGATCCTGCGCCGATGCTGGGTGCTTTAGTTGTCGCGACGGTTGTTTACAGAATCGCTGCCTACTTGATTCTGAGATTCTCCCGGACAGACTTTTCTTATCTCGCTCAGACTCGTCGATATACGGCAAAGGTATAATCTCTAACTCCTGCTCTACCTCTATGCGTCTATATAAGGTACAATCTGTTGTATCGAATAATCTGATATGGTAATTCATGAAGCAGTCAAGCTTTCCTCAACTTGAGTTCCGTCTATTCGCTTAGTCCAATCATAATTGGATTTTGTTTCGCCCTCTTTCCAGTTCGCGATTGCGCGTAAAGCTGCAGTTCCCCAGTCGTAAGTCTCATGCTGAGCAAGATCTTCCGGACCATCGACAAATGTGACTAATCTCTGGTTGAATGACTGGACGAATCCTTCCTCGATCGCAGACTTAATCATTTCGCGAATGGGCCCGTAGTAGTTGAGAACGTTCAGAAGCACAACTGCTGTTGACGTCAATCGGTTTAGTATATCAGTAAGGTCGTGACTCCCAGAGCCAACGTACGTTTGTCATGGATTCCGATTTGGGTCCATGTTGTGACTTCAAAGAACTGCCAATGCACGGAGATGAGAAAACCACCATTCATAAGAACAATTATGTCACCTCCTCGAGCGTGCCAAAGCCTCCAGGAAGGGCGATAAAACCACAAGCACGTTTTGCCATTTCTACCTTGCGCTCATGCATTGAATTGACTATAATCTGGCTCGGACTATTAGCTTGCTGTGTCAAGAAAGTGTCATTTAGGACTCATGTACCGTTTGAATCTATGTAGAAGTCGAGGAAGTTGTAGTTGATGAAGCAATATTTCGTAAGGGACGTACGTTGGAATTATTGGCCTGCAGTTGAACTCGACTTTTAGTCCCGCTTAGTTCAGTGGCATTATCTTGCTCTCCACCTGCCGCTACCATTGCGTACGGTGTAATTCCAATGACCTTTCCTCCGGCTTGAACGACAGCTTGTGCGACAGCGCCCATAAGACCGTGTCCAGGAGCACCCCCTCCATAAATCAATGGCCGATTGTCTTTGGCTAAAGCAACTCCTATCACTGTTTCTCAGTAATCAGTCCCCTGCAATCTTGATTTCTGGCAAAGAGAACGGAATGAAGCTGTACAAACAATGAGCTACTTTTGCGTACGCAGAGCGTTTTCCAGCGGAGGAACCGCAATAGACTGCCACGGCACGAACTTCTTTTCTTTCGGAAGACATTGTCCTGGCAGGAGATAGTAGAGTCGCAACTGGCAACTGAGAGTGAGGGTAGGATTCAAGGTTCAGAGTGGCAAGTACAAGCCAGACGGTGCAAGCATAGTGGTGTATTCGATCTTTAATACCACCGTAAGGTACAAAAACTCGAGGTCGTGAAACGTCGGATAAAATTATCATGAGTCAAATTTATGTAAAATTGATGTGAATTTCCTAAAAGGATAAAATATTGTAAGATCTTGCATAAAATTCAAATTTTATGATTAGAGGAGAGGAGTTGTCAATTATCTCTTTACTAACGCAGGTTCGGTATGTCACCTTATATACTACATTTCCCATTCTCGCTGGTATTCCGAGGTGCTGACATTGAGTGTAGTTACAAACCTCCTACACAAGAGTTAGTATTCTGCTGGCCAGAAAAATCTTCTCATTCCTGGTAACCTCTCTTCTCGTTGTCATATTTGGAACCCTACTGATTAACCGCATTGACTAGTCCTACCTTGTAAAAGCACCAAAGTCACTCAACGCTGCTGCATCATGTGCTTACGACTTTCGCATTTGTTCCGATTGTACCCCTTGTACCTACTATTGGCCACTGCTCTTCTCGGCGTTGCTGTCGTTGCTTCTCCTGTACCCAGAGCGAACACTAGAACGTCGCAGCGGCGGTCTATACTTCTCAGAATTGGAGACTATGATTGGGAACATAGTCAGTGGAAGCGGAACAGTGGCACGCTCCGGCAATCCCAATGGCAATGGCACAAAGTTCTCTGCATCAGCGACATTAGCTGCTTCGGGTATACGCCTTCCGGTGTTGTTCAAAAGATCTCGCCCAAAACAACCCAACGTTCCCGGAGAACACAAGTCCATAATGACTATTACCGGACGCTGAAAGTGGACGTTGATCCCTCGTCTTTTGACCAAGCCCAACGGTCGCTTTTCGAATCTTTCTCGAGCGTTACCGAACTGGAGACTGCGATTGGAAAGCGCAATATGATCAAGGACGACGAATCATACATTCGTGCCATATTAGATCTTATGGTAGCGAAGCATACTATAGTGTCCGGTTACGACGAACAAAAGTCACTCAAGGATAACATGAAACCAGTACTCCAAACGACTCCCAGACCACTGTCGCTCCGGTTCGGGGTTTATGATTGGTCGAAGAGAACTTGGGCAGTTGCGAAGACAGGAACCGAGCCAGATTTTCTCTGCTTTTCTTGCTACCAAGTTTGCCTTGGTTTCGACAAGAAGGGATCTGAGGTTGTAGAAATTCCTCCTGGATGGCGTCCAACTCCAGGTGGAAAGGGATACATTTACACTCATCGACACTGGCCCTTGGTGTCTACATTCGATCAAGAGAAAGGCGATGCCTGGTCCGATCCAGACCAGAAACACAGGACACTTGTTAAGTTTTTGCAGGACACTGATGATCTTAAAAAGGCGGCTGGTGGCGACATCACGGATCCTGAATCCTATATTCGTGCTGTACTGAGATATCTCAGTCTGGACTCGGTGGGATTAGTCCAAGGTTACGACTCGACAAAGCCACTATTGGACCTCATAAAACCCAAACGTAAGAATGGTGGGGATGGTCAAGATGTCGAAAATAGTGGGGATGATCAAGATGTCGGAGATGGTGGGGATCGCACTGGTGTCGACAATGCTGGCATTGTTCAAGATACCGGTCGCCTCGCGCATCCCGCCAGTAAGAGTGCTTCTATCCACAATTTAATAAATTAGTTGTACCTACTCTTTGAAAATGACGCCTTTGCCGAGTTTCATAGTCATAGACTAGATATTAATCAGTCACACAAACATATTTTATTGGGAGACTCCTCTCCGATTCCACTCAAGCCACTACCGAGAGCCAAAGCATCCTCATCTCTGACCCTCCGCCTGGCCTCTTTCTTGCCCATCATGACTTGGCCGAATTGATCCTCTTCAAAATCCGTCAAATGCTGAAGGTATTTGGCACGAGAAGAGGTATGATTCAGTGAGGGTGTGTTTCCGAGACCCGATGTACTTTCGACATGAGGCATGGAGCCATCCGTGTGTAGGACAGATACGAAAGATGAAGGGATAGGCGCACGTTGCTGGTGGTTTGTTTTGGCAGAGATTTGAGGTACATAGGGCATAGGTGCGACACGGGGAGGACGGTAGATACCGTCAGTAGTAGCGTCATCGTTGCCGCCAGTGTCGTCGGCATCATTATGTAGCATCAAGCAGATTTTGAGGGTTAAGTCGGAATACGGGGTTCCCTCCATAAATCAGTGGCCGATTATCTTTGGCTAAAGCGACTCCTATCACTGTTTCTCAGTAATCAGTCTTCTGCAATCTTTATTTTCCAAAGAGAACTGAATGAAGCTGTACAAACAATGAGCTACTTTTGCATACGCAGAGCATTTTCCTGCCGAGGAACCACAATATACTGCCATGGCACGAACTTCTTTTCTTGCGGAAGGCATTGTCCTGGCAGGAGATAGTAGAGTCGCAACTGGCAACTGAGAGTGAGAGTAGGATTCAAGGTTCAGAGTGGCAAGTACAAGCCAGACGGTGCAAGCATACTTAGTAGTGTATTCGTAAGGAAAACTCGAGAAACGTCGGATCACCTTGCTTGACAAGGTCCTTCGTGCTATGAAATTCTTTTTCCCACACCCGTAAAACAAACAAAGCCAAATAATCAGGTAAAATCTTTGCCATCACCGCTTCTCTTTTCAGACCTCGCTGTTGCGCTCACATCCCCCTTACTTGCTATCTGTCCATGTCCAGTGCCAGGATGGTGACGAGAGTGAAATACTTACTGGGTTAGAGGTGCGTGTTGTTCTTTTTCATTCTAAATACTTATGTCTCTGACTGTGTTACACGTAGAAGTGCCTCTGAATTCTGGGCACACGACATTTTTGCTCTATCCAAGTTATATTCATTTCTCATAATATCTTGCTATGATTACCTGTACACCCTAGACTGCGTCAATTCTATGTCCTTTCCTCATTTCTTCCCACCACTTTGCATGTCTCCTTCTCTATTTTTTCCAGCTTATCATCTTCTGCCAAAAGCTCTGCTGAACGTCCTTGCAGCAATATATTGAAGTCTTGAAGAAGCCGAATATTTTCCCTCCCTGAACTGCACAAGAGTGCCACATAAATGTTGAACAAATTCAGTGATCCAGTTGGAGGGCTTGCAATGTGAATGATTATAGGTGCAATGGTTTGCCCTTGCGCTCGGTAATCTGTGAACGCATACACTAGAGTCAATGGGAACTGTTTGCGCTTGACGGTGCGTGACGCGGGTGGTCCTTTTTTTCATTGAACTGATATCTGCATAGTTTGTGTCCAGGGTTGGATTGGTATCACATTTTCATCCAGACCATCCAATTCCAAAAGGTGCGTTCAGTCCAGCCTGACAAGAATGTATACCGGTAGGTGTTTCAACTCTACCACTCTTGCTTCTTTGACGTGTTTGTAGCTCGGACGTTGAGCAAAGCCCAAGCCCCTCCATAGGCCAGGGTTTTGTGCAACTACCAAGCTGACACATCTCTCATTGAGACGCGTCATAGAAATTGTGAAACTTTTGATTCAAATCAGTTCAGAATAGCGTCAGGAGGTGTCAGAAAATGTCCGAATATGTCAAATTATTTAAGAGGGCCGTTGGTTTTGGTAACATTTGGTAACATTGAGATATTTCCGAGATAAGATGACAAAGATAGCTTATCAAAAGGCGGTAAGAGTCCACTGGCACTTGTCAGGCGCTTATCAACTTCTTTGCTCCTGACTCTAACCGTCGTCGCTTGTACAATTTTCAAATATAATTTCTGATTACCCACCCACCCACTCCTAAATTAAATTAAATTAAATTTAAAATGAAAAAATAAAAAAATAAAAACCTTTCACCCAGCTGTACACTACACCTTAGTCCTTGTGCATGTAAAAAAATCTTTTACCCACCCGCGCGGGGTTCGGTTCACCCGGCAACCACGGGTGGGAGCGCGGGGCTAAAGCCAGCCAAAACCCTACTCATATATTGTAAACCTTTTATATACTACACTCTGAGCTACAGTCTGACTTATCGTAATATTTGGTCAGATCTGGTCAGACTGGGTCAACTTTCAACAACATCTAACCAAATCCAACACTTGGGGTTTTCCTGATGCATCCATCTTCCCCTACCCCCTCTAAGTGATAGAACTTAAGTAGGTGTCATTTTTCTATATTCTAGGTTCTATTTAGTCTTTTCAATGCTCCTTTGTCTTTGACCACATACAGCTTCATAGTTGACTCTCCTTACTATTTACCTAGTAGATCTTCATTCCATATATACAATTAGAGTAAGCTTATTTAATGTCATGCAATTCTTTGCATTGCGCACACAAACAAGCAAGGTGTCCTGCCGCCTTTGCGGCACTTAGCGAGTAAAATCCTCATGAGTCAAATTGACACGCCACTCTTGTAGCGGATCGGGCCGCTACGGTTTCCATCCCGGCCGAACTAGGTTAATGAGGTCCTAGAAGCGGGGGATTGGGCTATGTACTGTGACAGATGGCTACTAAATGGGACAGGATAGTCCAACGGTTCGCTGCGTGCAATTCCAGCGTGTTCCATTTTAGTCAGCATCGTTGCATTTGGTGGAACACTCGAGTCTTGTGTTCGAACCCTGTTGGTACCGATTACCTTCAGATACCCCAGGCCTTGAACAGGAGGGGGGTATGTAGCGGATCGGGCCGCTACGGTTTCCATCCCGGCCGAACTAGGTTAATGAGGTCCTAGAAGCGGGGGATTGGGCTATGTACTGTGACAGATGGCTACTAAATGGGACAGGATAGTCCAACGGTTCGCTGCGTGCAATTCCAGCGTGTTCCATTTTAGTCAGCATCGTTGCAACTCTGATGCTAAACTTATGGAAAATTGATGTGAATCTCCTAAAAGGATACTAAGTAAACACAAAAAAAGAACAGAATACTTATTGTAAGATCTAGCATAAAATTTAAATTTTATGATTAAAAAAATTCACGTCGGCGGCAGGTATATTTATATGAGAAGAGGAGTTGTTTTCCTTAACGCGGGTTCGGTATGTCATCATTTTTCCTTCTTATGTCTCTCTACGTTTCCCATTCTCGCTGGTATTCCGAGGTGCTGACATTGAGTGTAGTTACAAACCTCCTACACAAGAGTTATTCTGCCGGCCAGAAAAATCTTCTCATCCCTGGTAAGTAACCTCTCTTCTCGTTCTCATCTTTGGACACCTACTGATAAACCGCAATATTAGTCCTCGACATCGACGTCTTTGTGCATCATGTGCTTACGACTTTTGCATTTGTTCCGATTATACCCTTTGTACCTACTATTGGCCGCTGCTCTTCTCGGCGTTGCTGTCGTTGCTTCTCCTGTACCCAGAGCAAACACTAAAACAGTGCAGCGGCGGCGGCCTATACTTCTCAGAATCGGAGAATATGATTGGAAACACAGTCGGTGGAAGCGGATCAGGGGCATGACCAGGGATCCCAATACCCAATGGCGCAAAGTTCTCTGCATCAGCGACATTAACTGCTTCGGGTATACGCCTGACAATGTTATTGAAACGATCTCGCCCAAAACAACCCAACGTTTGACGGAAACAGAAGTCAGTAATGACTGTTACCGGGCGCTGGAAGCACGCGTTAATCTCTCGTCTTTTAACCAAGCCCAACCGTCGCTTTTCGAATCTTTCTCGAGCGTTGAAAAACTGCAGGATGTGATTGGAGATTCCATTAACATCGAGGACGATGAATCCTGCATTCGTGCCATACTGAAACTTATGGTAACGAAGGATATAGTGTCCCGTTACGACGACCAAAAGTCACTCGAGGATAACATGAAACCCGTATTTCTCCGACCGAATCACAACCTACGGCCGCTCCGGTTCGGGGTTTATGATTGGCAGAAGAGCATTTGGGCACGTCCGAGGGCAGAAAGCGAGCCAAATTTCCTCTGCTTTGCTTGTTACAAAGCTTGCCTTGGTTTCGACAACAAGCAATCTAAGGTTGTAGAAATTCTTCCTAAATGGCGTTCAATTCCAGGCGAAAAGGGACACATTGACACTGATCTACACTCCCCCTTGATGTACAAATTCGATCATCGAAAAGGCGCAACCTGGTCCGATCCAGACCAGAAAGACAGGACACTCGTACAGTTTTTGCAGGACACTGGTGATCTTAACAAGGCGGCTGGTGGCGACATCAAGGATCCTGAATCCTATATTCGTGCTGTACTGAGATATCTCAGTCTGGACTCGGTGGGATTAATCCAAGGTTACGACCCGACAAAGTCACTATCAGACCTCATGGAATACAAACGCAAGAAGAGTGGAGATGGTCAAGATGTCGGAGATAAAGAACCCAAACGCATAAAGGGTAGGGATAGTCAAGATGTCGGAAATGGTGGGTATCGCACTGAAGACGACGATGCTGACACTGAAGTCGACGATGCTGGCACTGAAGTCCACAAGATTGAAGAAACCGGTCGCCTCGCGCATGGAGATGGTCAGGTGGTCAGAGGTGGTCAAGAGGTCGGAGATGGTCGAGATAGTAGGGATCGCACAGCCAACAATGCTGGCACTGAAGGCAACAATGCTGACACTGTTCATTCCGCCAGCAAGATTGCTTCTATCCACAATTTAATAGATTAGTTGTATCTACTCTTCGAAAATGACGCGTGTGTTTGAGCCCTTTGCAGAGTTTCATAGACTACATATTAATCAGTCACACAAGCATATATTATTGGGAGACTTTCATGAAATCAAGCTGGTATCCTACCTCTTAACTTTAATACCCTTCCGTTCTGTCTCAAATCTACTCTTCTTCCTCTTTTCGGGTTCACCTTCAGCAACGACATAATCAGCGCCTCTCTTTTTATTTTCACGACTTCTTTCTAAAACCCCACTTCTCTTGCCCCGTTGTCGCAATTCATCATATCCATCACCTCCAAAAGCGCGGACTGAGCTACGACCGATGTCCTTTAGAACATCACCAAACTCGTCCTCCCATCCGCCAGCAGTGCGTCGTCTTCGTCCAATACCTTTGCCCTCCTCTCCGAGTCCACTCAAGCCACTACCGAGAGCCAAAGCTTCCTCATCTCTGACCCTCCGCCTGGCCTCCTTCTTGCCCATCATAACTCGGCCGAATTGATCCTCTTCAAACTCTGTCAAATGCTGAAGGTATTTGGCACGAGAAGAGGTATGATTCAGTGAGGGTGTGTTTCCGAGACCCGATGTACTTTCGACGTGAGGCATGGAGCGATCCGTGTGTAGGACAGATACGAGAGATGAAGGGATAGGCGCACGTTGCTGGCGGTTTGTTTTGGCAGAGGTTTGAGGTACATAGGGCATAGGTGCGACACGGGGAGGACGGTAGATACCCTCGGTAGTGGTATCACCGTTGCCGCCAGTGTTGTCGGCATCATCATTGTTATTAGCATCAAGCAGATTTTGAGGGTTGGGTCGGAATGCAAGTGGATCTAAAGATCGGTTACATGAGTCCTCATATACAGCAATGATGCGACAAGAAAAAATTTTACCATCTATTATATCGTTTGCATCTACTTTCTCTTTCTGCTGGGAAACCTTGATAAGTTTTTCGATCTGGTAGCGCATTCGGCCTTCCAGAGCTTTGACTTTTTCCAAGACAACTCGGCCTTCAATCATTTGGTCTACCAAGTCTCCAGACCCGGCACCACGAGCACTGCGCTTAAGGCTACTGAAGGGCTCTGAAGGGGGATCGCGCTTGGATAATGAATGGCCTAATGCTCGACGAGTAGACACAAGAAGAAGCGACTGCAAATACGACACAAGTACATGGTGCTTTAACGACAGAAGAGATATTCCGTCCTTGTTCTCGAAGTAAGAGGGACCTCTAAATGACCAAAAAATCATCAGAATGTGACATTTATCGAACAACTTGATCACGTACTTGGCTTTCAGCGTTTCTACAGTCTCGCGCGCAGAAGCCATACTAGCCGTCATATCGTCTAAGAGTTTACATATTTGCTGACTGTCGACGGCTTCGTCTTTAGAGGTCATGATGGTTTTTGAAGAGGAAAGTGTGGAAAAGAAAGCTTACATCAGCATCTGAACGCGCCTCTTTCCAACTGACTACAAATCGCGAACTGTTTAGTTAACGCGTTCTACTGGGCAAAACTGGCACTCAAACTTTCTGGGCTGCACCATGTCGGACTGGACAACAGACTCAAATGAATGCCTGTCGATATCTATGGGTGACTACCAGCCTCTCTACACGTTTTTTTTTGGTTGTATAGCACTGAATTCGCGTCTGTATATCAAGCACGTTCCGTGGAGGATAAAAAGACTTTGTCAGAAGACGAGAGATACGAAAACTTTCATCCTGCCTTCACGTATCCGGTGCGTAACACATCAATCTTTCAGATCCAACGTCTAATGATTCCCGGCATAGATTTTTGGAGAGGAAGAGAAAATATATGGCTACAAGGATCTCATTATCGACGTGCGCTCAAGCTGCCCTTACTTGAACTCGTATAAAACGCTGAACTTAGTGATTAGCTCAAATTTGCTTCTGGCTCTCTCAAACAATACCTCTCTGTCAAATGGTCAGACAAGCTTCAATCGGTGGATACGGTTGATAATGTGGATGGTACCATGCGCGAATTCCTTTCTGAAGGTGTCCCAGATCGCTGTTGCTCTTTATAGTCATGACTCACGCTCTTGCTAGGAATTGAAACAAATGAGGATGCGTTCCGTTCTCAAGTACAAGAAGATGCCACTTCGTTCAAGCCATCAGGAAAGATGATCTACTCCTATACAAGGTCTGCATCCAAAGGAAAGGGTAAGAGTTTTGCAGCGGAACAACCAAGTCCCGAAGACGAAGACACTGTCGTTTATGAAGTCTATCATGTACGCGACTATATCCTGTCTATCTTGCTCTATTTAATGTGTTGTCGCGATAGAATACCTGGGAAACTCCTGGATTCAAAGAGTACCACCGGAAGATGCAAATCTTCATTCTGCTCTATATCGAAGCAGGGTCTTATATCAACGAAGAAGAAGACGCTTGGGAATTTGTCGTGTTGTACGTTCTTCATTCCTGCTCTCCGTCTCGGGTGCTGGTGGTCATTGAGATATCATCCGCATAGGTATGAGAAACGCAAGCGACGAGACTCACCTCACATCTTGACCTATCATTTTGTCGGTTACTCATCCTTGTACAACTTTTATTACTTTCCTGAGAAAGTGAGGCTTCGTCTGAGGTACGTTCTGCTCTTGTGCAGCTTTCATGTTACCTCTTAATATCACGATTTGACAGTCAATTCGTCATACTTGGGCCCTATCAGCGGAGTGGACATGGATGTATGTCTATCTGTGCTATGCACCCTCCCTAAATTTGACACCGCTCTATAGCCGAACTATACAAAGCCATTTATCAATACGTCCTCTCTCAGTCACATATGGGTGAATTGACAGTTGAAGATCCCGCAGAAGCTTTTGAAGACCTCAGGGATAAGAATGACTTGAAGATGCTTCTCTCAACAAAACAGTTCATGGAGGAAGGATTCGGTCAGGATTCGCACTCGCACAGCGGCGGACGTGTAGGTAAAGTGGGCAAAGCGTTGAAGAGTTTGAGTAAAGGTAAAATGGGTCCTCCGGTGGAGAAGGGATGGGCGGAAAAATGGAGGGTGAAACTCAAAATTGCTGGGGTGAGTCTAGACGATCCTATTCAACGATGTATCATGTCAATGTTGACTTCGTTAATAGCGTCAGTTCCAACGACTGGTGGAAATGCTCATACAAATGCATCTTGACCCTCTGGACAACCGTGGACTAAGAGCATATAGATTGCAAGTGAAGGAGCGGCTCTATAGATTCAATTTTGTGCGTGTATTCTTGTTAGTTTCCTTGGACCATTGCTGAACTTCTTTCTGTGCAGGAGGTGCTAGCGCAGCTAGAAAAGGAAGAACGTTTAGAAAAACTCGAGGAGACTTTTCAGAGTGTCAGAGACGACTATGGTCGGATACTGAAGCTCGTCTATTAGGATTTCTGCTGTATCAATAATCTTGTATTATCATCATTCTTTTCTGACTTTCAGGCTGGATATGGGCGTCGGTAGCGTGAGTCTAGACCATGATCGAGCGATCGAAGAAGTAGTAGTGAGTACTTTTCCTGGCTTTCTATCTCACCTTTCCTTTCAACTACCATGTTGTATCATCGCTATTAGAGGCCTTCGTCTCCGAACCCAAAACGCTCAAGCCAATCGCACCTCTTGCCACTGCGTCACAATTTTTAACGAATAACATATTCTATTCCGTTCATTCCTTAATTCTACACATTATTATTAGATTCAGCGAGCGACACCTCCGACGATGGACCTTTTCCTCATACCGAACAATCCGGAAAATTGTGCACTGGTCTCTATCAATGGTGTTGCACATTACCAGGTCAGCACGGCAAAAACCTCGCACAGCCAACGCGTTTCCAAAATCCAACGTCCCGCGGAGTCTGAAGAGGATAGTATCGTTGCGGAAATTAACTGGGGGAACTGGGACCAGCCAACAGTTGTGAGAAGCTGTCCTGTAATCAGAGCGAAGAGTGCCGTCGAGGATGGCGTGCTTGCTTCGGATTTTCTGTACAAGAAGTATCAGTTCAGCTCGTGAGTATACGCTGTTGTTCGTTTCTGACATGACCTGGAATTGTTCAACAGCTCTCGATACTTTCTCGGCGACGACAGGATTGAGTATAGGTGGAAATTCGTCAAGGGCGTTGGTTTTGTTGTACGTATGACTGAGATCTCCCTGGTCTTTTGAATGACATTCTATTGGACAGTTAACGCGAGGCGACACGAAGGAACAAATCGCTTGCTACTCCTTTGCACTTAGCAAGGAAGGCCTCTACGCCGGTGAAAGAAAATCTCGTCTTCTAATTCAACCTTGTTCAGTAGAGCTGGACCTCGTCGTCATTTCGTTCTTGATCATGCTCAGGAAAAGAAGAGAAAAGACTGGGACTAACATACTGCTTTGTGCTCATGACATGGATCCACAGGGAGATGGAGGTGGTGACGGAGGATCCGGTGCTGGTTGCTGATAACTTTGTCAAAATGCGGTTTCTTCGCTTTCTCGTCTTTAGGGTTTCATGGGTATGTTATTAGCTGTGAATTCAATTGACGTCGCAGTAGTGTCTCAACTATGGAGATTCCAGTCGACTACATAGCAGTTGGTGTAACTAGAAGATACTAATTTGAGTCCCTTGCACAATCTGCGTGGAACTAGAAGACGACGATACGTACGAGTGGTGTTGGTCTGTTTATCCGAGTGGTGCCAGTTTTGCCCAGTAGAACGCGTTAACTAAACAGTTCGCGATTTGTAGTCAGTTGGAAAGAGGCGCGTTCAGATGCTGATGTAAGCTTTCTTTTCCACAAAACAATAATATTTTCCTCTTCAAAAACCATCATGACCTCTAAAGACGAAGCCGTCGACAGTCAGCAAATATGTAAACTCTTAGACGATATGACGGCTAGTATGGCTTCTGCGCGCGAGACTGTAGAAACGCTGAAAGCCAAGTACGTGATCAAGTTGTTCGATAAATGTCACATTCTGATGATTTTTTGGTCATTTAGAGGTCCCTCTTACTTCGAGAACAAGGACGGAATATCTCTTCTGTCGTTAAAGCACCATGTACTTGTGTCGTATTTGCAGTCGCTTCTTCTTGTGTCTACTCGTCGAGCATTAGGCCATTCATTATCCAAGCGCGATCCCCCTTCAGAGCCCTTCAGTAGCCTTAAGCGCAGTGCTCGTGGTGCCGGGTCTGGAGACTTGGTAGACCAAATGATTGAAGGCCGAGTTGTCTTGGAAAAAGTCAAAGCTCTGGAAGGCCGAATGCGCTACCAGATCGAAAAACTCATCAAGGTTTCCCAGCAGAAAGAGAAAGTAGATGCAAACGATATAATAGATGGTAAAATTTTTTCTTGTCGCATCATTGCTATATATGAGGACTCATGTAACCGATCTTTAGATCCACTTACATTCCGACCCAACCCTCAAAATCTGCTTGGTGCTAATAACAATGATGATGCTGACGACACTGGCGGCAACGGTGATACCACTACCGAGGGTATCTACCGTCCTCCCCGTGTCGCACCTATGCCCTATGTACCTCAAACCTCTGCCAAAACAAACCGCCAGCAACGTGCGCCTATCCCTTCATCTCTCGTATCTGTCCTACACACGGATCGCTCCATGCTTCACGTCGAAAGTACATCGGGTCTCGGAAACACACCCTCACTGAATCATACCTCTTCTCGTGCCAAATACCTTCAGCATTTGACAGAGTTTGAAGAGGATCAATTCGGCCGAGTCATGATGGGCAAGAAAGAGGCCAGGCGGAGGGTCAGAGATGAGGAAGCTTTGGCTCTCGGTAGTGGTTTGAGTGGACTCGGAGAGGAGGGCAAAGGTATTGGACGAAGACGACGCACTGCTGGCGGATGGGAGGACGAGTTTGGTGATGTTCTAAAGGACATCGGTCGTAGCTCAGTCCGCGCTTTTGGAGGTGATGGATATGATGAGCTGCGACAACGGGGCAAGAGAAGTGGGGTTTTGCAAAGAAGTCGGGAAAATAAAAAGAGAGGCGCTGATTATGTCGTTGCTGAAGGTGAACCCGAAAAGAGGAAGAAGAGTAGATTTGAGACAGAACGGAAGGGTATTAAAGTTAAGAGGTAGGATACCAGCTTGATTTCATGAAAGTCTCCCAATAATATATGCTTGTGTGACTGATTAATATGTAGTCTATGAAACTCTGCAAAGGGCTCAAACACACGCGTCATTTTCGAAGAGTAGATACAACTAATTTATTAGATTGTGGATAGAAGCAATCTTGCTGGCGGAATGAACAGTGTCAGCATTGTTGCCTTCAGTGCCAGCATTGTTGGCTGTGCGATCCCTACTATCTCGACCATTTCCGACCTCTTGACCACCTCTGACCACCTGACCATCTCCATGCGCGAGGCGACCGGTTTCTTGAGCAATGCCAGCATTGTCGACTCCAGTGTGATCCCCACCATCTCTGACATCTTGACCATCCCCACCTTTTTTGCGTTTGATTTCTTCATCTCCGACATCTTGACCATCCCCACCCTTTTTGCGTTTGGGTTCTTTATCTCCGACATCCTGACCATCCCCACCATTCTTGCCTTTGGGTTCTATGAGGTCCAATAGTGGCTTTGTCGAGTCGTAACCTCGGATTATCCCCACCGAGTCCAGACTGAGATATCTCAGTACAGCACGAATATAGGATTCAGGATCCGTGATGTCGCCACCAGCCACCTTTTTAAGATCACCAGTGTCCTGCAAAAACTGAACGAGTGTCCTGTGTTTCTGGTCTGGATCAGACCAGAAACCGCGATTTTGTTGCTCGAATGTATACACCAAGGAGGGGTGTCGATGTGAGTCGATAGTTTTCTTACCCATATTATATTGGGGAGAAATTACTACAACCCTAGATTCCTTCTCTTCGAAACCAAGGCACATTTTGGCGTAAGGAAGGCAGAGAAAATTTGGCTTGATTCCTACTTCCTTATCTGCCCAAGTATTTGTCGACCAATCATGAAACCCGAACCGGAGTATGGACAACGTTCGAGTGTGTATTGATGCCATGTTGTCCTCGAGTGACTTTTGGTCGTCGTAATCGATTGCTATTCCCTTCTCTACCATAAGATCCAATATGGCACGAATGCAGGATTCGTCGTCCTTGATTCGAATGCGCTCCCTAATCGCAGCCTGCAGTCTGGCAACGCTCGAGAGAGATTCGCCAAGCGATTGTTGGCCTAGTTCAAAAGACTGGGGATCAACGTGGGCTTTCATCGTCCGGTAATAGTTATTATCGACTGTTATTTCTCGGGAACGTTGGGTTGTTTTGGGCTTGACCTCTCCAATGCCTTTAGCAGGCGTATACCCGAAGCATCGAATGTCGCCGATGCAGAGAACTTTGGACAATCTGCTGGTTAGGTCATTTTTCCGCTTCCACCCACTGTGTTTCCAATCATATTCTCCGATTCTGAGAAGTATAGGCCGCCGCCGCTGCACCTTTTTAATGTTCGCTCTGGGTACAGGAGAAGCAACGACAGCAACGTCGAGAAGAGCAGCGGCCAATAGTAGGTATAAGGGGTACAATCGGAACAAATGCGAAAGTCGTAAGCACATGATGCAGCAGCGTTGAGTGACTTTGGAGCTTTTACAAGGTAGTGTTGATGCACAAAGACGTCGTTTTCGAGGACTAATATTGCGGTTTATCAGTAGGGTTCCAAGGATGAGAACGAGAAGAGAGGTTACCAGGAATGAGAAGATTTTTCTGGCCAGCAGAATAACTCCTGTGTAGGAGGTTTGTAACTACCTGTGTTAGTAAATACAACTCCTCTTCTCATGTAAATACCTGCCGCCGACGTGAAATTTTTTAATATAAAATTTGAATTTTATGCTAGATCTTACAATATTTTTTTTCGTTTTTGTGTTTATCCCTTTAAGGAAATTCGCATCAATTTTTCATATACTTATCCGACGTTTCACGACCTCGAGTTTTCCTGACGAATACACTACTATGCTTGCACCGTCTCGCTTGTACTTGTCACTCTGAACCTTGAATCCTACTCTCACTCTCAGTTGCCAGTTGCGACTCTACTATCTCCTGCCAGGACAATGCCTTCCGAAAGAAAAGAAATTCGTGCCGTGGCAGTATATTGCGGTTCCTCGGCAGGAAATCGCTCTGCGTATGCAAAAGTAGCTCATTGTTTGTACAGCTTCATTCAGTTCTCTTTGGAAAATGAAGATTGCAGAAGACTGATTACCGAGAAACAGTGATAGGAGTCGCTTCAGCCAAGGATAATCGGCCACTGATTTATGGAGGGGGTTGTATTCCGACCCAACCCTCAAAATCTGCTTGATGCTAATAACAATGATGATGCCAACAACACTGGCGGCAACGGTGATACAACTACTAAGGGTATCTACCGTCCTCCCCGTGTCGCACCTATGCCCTATGTACCTCAAACCTCTGCCAAAACAAACCGCCAGCAACGTACGCCTATCCCTTCATCTCTCGTAGCTGTCCTACACACAGATAGCTCCATGCCTCACGTCGAAAGTACATTGGGTCTCGGAAACACACCCTCACTGAATCATACCTCTTCTCGTGCCAAATACCTTCAGCATTTGACATAGTTTGAAGAGGATCAATTCGGCCGAGTCATGATGGGCAAGAAAGAGGCCAGGTGGAGGTCAGAGATGAGGAAGCTTTGGCTCTCGGTAGTGGTTTGAGTGGACTCGGAGAGGAAGGCAAAGGTATTAGACGAAGACAACGCACTGCCGGCGGATGGGAGGATGAGTTTGGTGATGTTCTAAAGGACATCGGTCGTAGCTCAGTCCGC
Organism: Lentinula guzmanii; assembly: GCA_027919855.1. Lineage (NCBI taxonomy): Eukaryota > Fungi > Basidiomycota > Agaricomycetes > Agaricales > Omphalotaceae > Lentinula > Lentinula guzmanii. The sequence goes on from JANVFO010000015.1 coordinate 142,275, forward strand.
GCTTTAGGAGGTGATGGAGCAAAGGGCTCAAACACACGAGTCATTTTCAAAGAGTAGATACAACTAATTTATTAAATTGTGGATAGAAGCACTCTTGCTGGCGGAATGAACAGTGTCAGCATTGTTGACTTCAGTGCCAGCATTGTTGGCTGTGCGATCCCTATGACCACCTCCGACCTCTTGACCACCTCTGACCACCTGACCATCTTCATGCGTGAGGCGACCGGTTTCTTGAGCAATGCCAGCATTGTCGACTCCAGTGTGATCCCCACCATCTCTGACATCTTGATCATCCCCACCCTTTATGCGTTTGATTTCTTCATCTCCGACATCCTGACCATCCCCACCCTTCTTGCGCTTGGGAATATTCACGAGGTCCGATAATGGTTTTTTCGAGTCGTAACCTCGGATAATCCCCACCGAGTCCAGACTGAGATATCTCAGTACAGCACGAATATAGGATTCAGGATCCTTGATGTCGCCACCAGCCGCCTTGTTAAGATCACCAGTGTCCTGCAAAAACTGAACGAGTGTCCTGTCTTTGTGGTCTGGATCAGACCAGTCACCGAGTTCTTGGTTATCGAATTTATACACCAAGGTGGGGTGTCGATCTGGGTCGGTATTCCTCTTATCAGTTGAAATGGAATAATATTGGGGTTGTATTTCCCTAACCGTGGATCCCTGCTCGTCGAAACCAAGGCACATTCTGGAGCAAGGAAGACAGAGAAAATTTGGCTTGATTCCTACGTTCTTACCTACCCAACTACCTTTCGACCAATCATAAAACCCGAACCGGAGTTTGGATATCGTTTTGATTTGTACTGGTTTCATGTTCTCCTCGAGTGACTGTTGGCCGTCGTATTCGATTACTATTCCTTTCTCTACCATAAGATCCAATATGGCACGAATGCAGGATTCATCGTCCTCGATTCGAATGCGCTCCTTAATCGCAGCCTGCAGTGTGGCAACGCTCGAGAGAGATTTGTAAAGCGACTGTTGGGCTCGGTTAAACAACAAGGGATAAACGTAGGCTTTCATCGTCCGGTATAACACATGTTTGACTTTTGTCTCTTGCAAACGTTTGACCGTTTTGGGCGCGATCCATTCAAGATCATTGGTAGGCGTATACCCAAAGCAGCGACTGTCGCCGATGCAGAGAACTTTGAGGCATTGCCCGCCGGTCGTGCCGTCACAGTTCTGCTCCCACTGTCTATGTTCCCAATCATAGTGTCCAATTCTGAGAAGTATAGACCGCCGCTGCGCCGTTGCAGTGTTCGCTCTGGGTACAGGAGAAGCAACGACAGCAACGCCGAGAAGAGCAGCGGCCAATAGTAGGTACAAGGGGTACAATCGGAACAAATGCGAAAGTCGTAAGCACATGATGCAGCAGCGTTGAGTGACTTTGGAGCTTTTACAAGGTAGAGTTGATGCACAAAGACGTCGTTTTCGAGAACTAGTCAATGCGGTTAATCAGTAGGGTTCCAAAGATGAGAACGAGAAGAGAGGTTACTTACCAGGGATGAGAAGATTTTTCTGGCCAGCAGAATAAATTTCGTGTAGGAGGTTTGTAACTACTGGCACTCAATGTCAGCACGTCGGAATACCAGTATGAATGGAAACGTAGAGGACACAAGAAGGAAAAAAATTGGTGACATACCGAACCTGCGTGTTAGGAAACAACTCCTCTTCTCATATAAATATACCTGCCGCCGATACTTGTCCTTTTTAGCATCAAAGTCAGAAAGTCAAGTGGCGCGCTAATTTGATAATTTATCCGACGTTATGCATGCTTGCACCGTATGATGTGTGAACGACTGAGGGATTTGGAATATACGAAGAATAAATATACGATTGTTGAAACGCGTAAGAGTGCGCCGAAGCCTGCGGCGGGAATAAATATCATATAGAACAAGTGTTTAGTTCAAGCGGCGTGCACACCTCTGGTCGAGACTCCTCCCTGTCTCTAGCTATCCTCGACGCATTGCTATCTACAGAAATTCTGACTTGAAGATTGTCCCAACGAATCTCGACATCTCCGCCGCTCGTTTTGCTGAATGACAGCTGATATTGTGACAACGGTCTGCCGCTTGACATTATCTCTGACCATTATAAGCTCTTTTTCTCCAAGTTTTGGCAACAACTGCACACCTTGACCGGAGTGAAACTGAAGATGTCCTCTTCTTTCCAACCTGAAAGGATGGGGCCAGCGTCGCAGCGACTCGCGTTCCAACAAGACTGTCAACCAGGCGATTCGGTTCCACGTGGAACGTAACCAAAAGGTCTCTGCGCTGCCAAAGGTTCGGTTTGATATCATGAACACTGTAAATGCCTCTCCATGTTTCAACTACGGGCGATCTCCGCGTGTGCTCCCGGCCCCCTTGAAAAATGTGTTGCAAAAATTTTTCCCTCGCTTCGACGGTGCTCACAGTATGAAATCGTTAAAGCTTTCCCCGAGACGTCGCACTAGACTCTTGATATCCCGTCTCAGCCGAACCTATTCCCTTCCTTTTATGTATGTCGACCAAAACGTTGGACTCCGAACGAGCTCTCCCTGTTCCCGGGTCGCGAACATGCTTGGCCTGCGGCCGTGGTTGTTGACGGACTGGAAGAATTCACAATCAAATGTATTCTAGATTCTCGTAAGCGCGCGCGCGGCTGGCAGTTCCTGGTGCGCTGATGCTTATACTTATCTTTACTTCTCTTGTTGCTCCGCCTGTTACTGTTCACTGCGCTGCGTTTTTTCGGAATGTGGAGGGATGTTAGCGCTCCCGAGACTACTTATAGCTCGGGATCGTACTTTCCTCTTTTTATCCCTTACCATTATTCACAACTCAACTGTTTACATCGTGCGATTATACTACACCGCTCTGAAATATACGGTGTTCATATCATCTGGTCTGATCGTGAGTGTCGTCGTGTACGCGACCTTTACATTTAGCTGGTGTTCCGTGATGAATAGACGCCGAGTATAATTGGCCGACCTACTCGCAGCGCATTCAAGTTAGAGAAGGAAATTCTATGAGAATCTGAAACCGGTTAATTGAATTATTACTTCTCTTTCAGCAGAACGCACATTTCCTATCGATTAAAAATCCCAGCCTGGAGATGAATGGAGGTGCACCGCAGCAGCCGAGTATTCGTCAACAATGCAAAGTTTATCAAGATTTATTCCTCATATCACTGCCATAGAAGAAAACTAGCATCATGCTCGCTACTTTTGGCTTTCGGCTCGTTTTTTCCCTCCTGATTTCCTTACTACAGGGCAATCCACAACCCAATGACTCCCGCCACAGACTTTGCATTGGCCCACAGGCGGATAGTCCTTCCTCTTGTCACATTCATGCAAGGGATGTGGGAGACCACAGCACTTGCAAAAGCCTTGCCGAAATATGTTGGATGCCATGTGTTGCGCCGATGGATATTCGAGGGAGGTTGGTTGTTTAGATTTCAACCCGCGGCCCGTTTTGAGGTATTCATCTCGAAAGACCTTGTCTACAAGCATCGCAAAGCGTACGTCACGGATAGTAAGGCCGGGTACGGTCAACGTGCTGGGGAAAGCTGTGATATATACCATTAAGTACAGTGGAAACGAAAGGGAAAGTGTTCAAAGTCAAAGTGACTTACGAGTATCGTTTGTCGCCGGGAGCTGTGGCCTGAGACCTAGAATTTCCTCGGGAATGTATGCGTAGTGGGTTTTGATCGTCAGAGATAGTGTAGTTTCGTCTTCTACAATTCCTTCGAATTTTGGCTCGTATGCGTCTGCGTCTTGAAGCGGCAGCTGGTGGGTGATCCCTGGGTCTGAGCCTGGCGTACCCACTGAGACATACGGCGAAGATGATACTGGCTCTATATGTTTGAGCTTCGAAGGGATGTGGAGTGCAAAATCCGTGGTTTGGAGCGCCGAATGCGGAATTCCTTCATCATTGAGCACATCCTTTACTCTAGCTGCAAATTGTAAGGCAAACTCTCTCGTCCTGAATGTGTATCTGCCATGATACGACCATCCAGTCCCAGCTTTTCTTCCATTTTTGGTTGCCCTGGAAGTAGTATTCGCGATAGTGAACGTCCAGGGAATATGAACACGGAGGGGCTTGAGATATTCGTCAATTTGAGTGAGAGAAAGCCAAGGTAGTGGGCCAGAGATAGTAGCACGATGTGGAATTGTTGGAAGAGGAGTAGAAATAGTGCTTTCTGTTCAAGTCGGTTCACAAATTGTTTTGTTCTGGTTTTTCGAGCACTGACCAAATCTGACAGCTTGATAGATTCGGCATGGGCATAAATGTTTTTGATGAGCAGGAACTCACCATACTGTGCTCCTCCTGTGAGAGTCACTTGTGATCGTATCAGCAGACTTCGACGCCATGTCGACGACAACATGCAACCGCAGTTGTTTGTGTTGCTGTCCCTGGGGGACTCGGCACGTGCGACAGTGAGTCACCACACTTAGATATTACTTATTAGATCTAGACCCCCGCAATGCACCGCCCATCTCAGTTCGTTCAAAATACAAATACAACAACTAAGTATAGCCTGGAACCTGTCTACTGTGGTCTTCTCTAAGCCTCCACCTGCCTACGCAGGTCTACGCCCTTCTCGAGCTGTACTAAACCGTCCATATCCCGGTTTTCTCCTCTTTCCAAGCGCCCCGTTTGTCGTTCCAGGAAACATATAAAATGTGGAAACCGCAAAACTGTCGATTCACTATCCCACAGCTCCCAATCCAAAGCATCTGTTACTCAATCTTCTAAGGCAACAAACACTCGATTCAAACACCCTTCTATTCATCTCTGATTGAGAAAAATGTACTACACTTACCTCGCTCGCAGAAAGGTCTGTCATTCTTTCACCCCATCCACGCATTTCTGTCCTGACCTTATGATCTTATATAGACTCTCTTCGCTTGGTTGGCTATCCAAGGAGGATTAGCAACCTTCGTTACTTCGCAGTACTTGAAGCCCAAGTAGGTTTTAGTAGTTCTTTGTTCGCTTGACTATGACTGACTCGGGATCTGACTTAGGTCTCAATTATCGGCATTGGGTCGAGTCTACCGGTTACAGCAGCAGAATGCTCAAGCAAGCCACTGAGTCTCTGAATCACTTTCGAGCTCTTTACGCTTTTTCCGTATAAGGAACACTTGCCGGAAATGCCAGCTCTTCACGACCTGGTCGCACCACTCCGGCCTGCATCACATTCACACAAACTGCATGCACGCCTCTGTGCTTGTAACATACTCGACTGAGAACCTCGTTAATATTTAACATACAATGTATTATTATCACCGTCAGCAAGCACGATTTTTTTTTTGATTTATGGTTCTCTTCGAGATAAAATGAGAGATGAATGAGAACATCAGGAAGGACTTTAAAGATCTCAAACTGAATCGCCTCAATCTGAAATCGTTGCATGCGTTGGGGGGAAAAAAGGAATAAATTACTCAGTTAGACGTGCCAGTATGTAGAAGTCCAAACTACAATCCAAACAGACCCTCATTTGATGAGCCGGCATTTCAGATTTCCACCGCCTACGATTGCAATAGTCGCGCCTAAACACCATCCCAGCTCCGTGTCCTGAAGTTTCTTGCCAATAACTACCTCCCTCTCATCGCCGAATTCGTATCCCAGCCTGAGCAAGCTGTGCATGAAGGTAAGGTCAAGACACCATTCAGGTCGATCTTGAAGCTCCTCCATGATTTCTTTGTTGCTTCCCCAGCGTGCAGTCCAAGCGTCGTACCCAAGGCACACATCTTGGGCGATAGAGGCAATTTCGGACACATTGATTTTGTCGACGGGACCGGAGGGAGTAGAGAGTAGAGGATCGAGGCGGTCGAAGAAATAGGATAGCAGCAGGACCTTTCCAGAGGTGAATGAATCCAGGAGGGAGGGCTGATAGACTCCGTTGAATGAGCAAGGTTTGAGTTCGCAAATTCTTTACAAGATACATATCAAGATAACATTTCAACACAGGAAGAAAACTGAAGACTTACGAGTCTTTTGCCATGACGAGCTCAATGACCCGGTTGCAGGCTTCGAAGCTACCGATCTGTTCGCCATCCATCACAACAGTTTTCTTCGTTTTCGTTCGCTCGTCCTCGATATCGACATTACGCTTTGTGCCTCGCGCAAGGCAAGGGTTACCGATAGTAGCCGGGACAGTGTCTACCGCGCCTGTTCCGGGATTTCGAATAGATGCCATGAATTCGACCAGCTGGTGAACATGAGCGCGGGCCCGCATGAGACCATAACCGAGATACGAGTGCTGGTATAGTACATGCGTCCTTCCACCAAACTCAAGTTCGTACTTATGTTCTCCCTCCTCAAGAGCATCACTCTGTTGAGAGAATGTCGGCTCAAAGACAATCTGAGTCGAGGCACCTCCGAGGTCAAGCACAGCGTATGTAGGAGTATCGACAGGAGTGTCCGCGCGTACTGTGTTAAGCAGATAGTTGGCTGTGATCCATGCGTATACGCCCTCGTCTTTGCCGTCCATTATGACAACGCCCTCCGGTTCATGTAGTTGGAAGGGATATTTCTCATGTATTCTATGCGCAACGGCGTCCAAGATATCCTTGCTTTGGGAACCTGGCAGTAGCCTGAGTCCAGCCGTGGCTTTGACCGCAACAGGTGTGCAAGCACGTAAAGACGAAGGAACAACCCTCACAGCTTCGTCTAGGAGGACATCCAGACTTTCTGCGGCTTCGCTAGGTTGACCGGCGAATTTGGAGAGACCTGGCTGGCGTTGTTTGAATACTTCGTACTCGTATGAAGGCGAAGAGCCACAGTTGTTGAATTTGTACACGTGAATACGAGATCCGGTAGAGCCTGCATCTATCATCAACGCATATTGGACAAGGGGAAGGTGCGGAGCATAAGGAGCTGTGCAATGAGTAGTTTTAGTAGGATCCGGATCTTCTTCGAAGGAAACCGGATGACCGGAGGAAGGAGAGGGTTCCTTTGTATCGGAATTAATGGGAGGAGAAGTTGGTTTGTCTGTAGCAGGGATGGGAGGCACGATGGGGTCTTCAGGGTCTACATTAGGATGTGGTGTCGAGTAAACTACTAAATGAATGACCGTCAGGTGTTTATTGGGTATACAAGCCGATAACACACTTACTTTCATCCATATTATCGTCTGATGGCCACGACAGCACCTTCGCAGGTTCTCTAGGACCAAACACCCATACAAGCCCAACGAGAACTACAGCAGCGATAGCGATTTTCTTCCATGAAAAACGTTTCTTGTTGTTCATCCTACTAGGACCCATACCACCTTCTAACCGTTCATAGTTGCTGCTTCGTGGAGAAATTGCCATTTGGATATTATTTCCTAGACTATCGGTACTCTCACTGGTCAAGTTACCGGCAAGTTTGTTATGAAGGTGTATACTTCGTGAACGAGTGTGACTGATGTTGGTTTCTGGAGGAATGGCGGCCCCAGTTGAGCGACCTGAGGAGAGTTTAGATGACGGAGGGCTGGAATCTATGTTGTTCGAGCCACTGCGATGGTCAACGCTGCCATTCATGCCGATTGAGCGTCTGTTGCTGCTTTGATCAGCGAGCGCTTGCTGAACGCAAGGTCAAAGCTGTACAGGATTATTAAATTTCTTAGAATTCCAAGTCCACTTCACAAATTGGGGGCATTTTACTTTGAACTTCGGCTTTTGGGCATAATTATTACTTAGCCATGACCCATTCCTATCACGTTCACGTTTGAACCCGGTATAACCCGATCCATGCTATGCATACTTAATGGAGCTTCTTCCCTGAATCCATTCGTCTCCCTCCGGGAGTTACTACAATTACTATATGGAGATATTGCTTCGTCTCTAAGTCAGTCAACATACTGATGTGATGCAACTGCGGGACCGCCAAGGAGTGCGTCGGGGTCTTCAGGGTCAAAGCGGATCATCCCGACATACGAGAGAAAAGGAAGACACTGGCATTGAACACTGGCATTAAGCCACTACCACTTCCTCGCACTCTGCTACTCTGCTAGAGGTTGAGTCATGCTCACTCTTTGTAGTGAAAAGACTCTAGGCTCTGTATCCTATTCGAACCTATACTTGAGTCGTAACCCCAATTTGGGAGGACAAAGCAGGAAATATCACTCATATATGGTAAGATGATCGATCAAAATGCCTCCGTCCTGCTATCACAGCACAGTACGGGGTGACTCAGAGCATAAGAGCATAAGACTGGAACTTTGTTCAAACCCTGGTTTTTCCTGATAGGAAGTTCCCGAAGTCAGATGTTTAGCGCCACCTTCCCTCAAGCTTCACAATTTACCATGTCTGCTTCTAGGCGTGCACATTGTCATTGTTACAGACAAAGAAAAAAAAAGAACCTATGTATGTGTTCTATTCTCGAAGTGCCTATCCATATGCAAAGCCGCGCAGATCATTATGAACCCTCTCAGTACTGTAATTCTTGTAACATATATGTATTATATACATATTTTCTGATCTGTGTGTCCAGGAGCAGTAGCTTCTACCACGGCACTGTATGATTGCGATAAGATGTTGTAAGCACTCCCACATATAATACCAGCAAGCGTTTGTCTCGTATAAGTGGGTCAAACGGCAAGATACCAAAAAGGAAAACACCCTCTCACAGACCACGCTGATATCAAGGTGACGTGCATTCCCCATCTTCCATGCGAATGTCGTGATCTATTCGTAGCAATACGCTGAGATGGGGTCACTAAAATTACACTAGCCTAGGCCTTTCTCGAGTCAGCAGTATCTGGCGATATATTTAGGGACCTTCTGAAAGGTCGCTCAGTTCCTGGGTGTCCACTCAGGGACATTGTTGTCAGCAACCAAGGAGAAGTTCTTGATCACTGCCGCCCAGTATTATTAGACTCCGAGGATCGACCAAGCTCAGCCGGAGCGCCAGGTAAGATGGGATGCTGAGCTCGAACTTGAAACGGGATGATGTATCAGAAAACCATGTAGCTGAACGATCAAGACCTTTTATCATATCTGTATGTATATATTAGACTATACCCTTCAAAAGAGGTGTCCATATCATGATAATCACTCTTGCTAGTCAGAGTTGAGCCTGTCCACAAACTGCAAATTTTCCCCCGAGAACTACGAATCAAAGATGGGACCTAAAGTGGCGGTAGAAGCTCACTAAACATAGCACCTCATAACACTCGAAATGGATAATAGATTACCTGGGAACTGGGTTACGATGGAGATAAGGAAATAGGATTGGAACGTTCGTGAGATGACTGGAAGGATATGATGGTAAGTACTTATTGCAAGCATGTTATGGTACACAGCACGGTATATGTATTTGCTAATAGAATGATTAGATACGCCTTCACTTCCCGCCTCGTATTGAGTTTTGTCTTTCAGGCTCTAATCATTAATCATTAATAGATTGAATCGATAACATGTATTCGGATATATGCACTGACATACGGGGTCCGTGGTTTTTTCTGGATACGGAAAATGAGGAAAGCGGTGAGACCGGTGGGGGACATGCAGAATTGTTGGACTAATTGGACTCGGGAAGGATGAAGTGAGCACATGATGACTACTGTGGAGAGCAGTAAGAAAATGCCGATATCCTCCCGACCCTCGACAAGTCGCGGATGGAAGCGGCATAATAAGCGCTAAGCTTTGTATTTTTGAGGAATAATCGATGGGTAAAGAGAGAGACTGATAAGTAACACGGCCAAGAAGCAGATAAAGCAAAATTAAAGCCGCCTGTCGCCGTGTTATCCAGAGTTTGCTCTGTCATTCGGGAATTAGCGAAAAGTCTTTGTACGGTAATAGAGTACTGTCGCAATACTTACACCTGACTTGCACCGTCAGCAAGGCTTGGCCAAATATCCATCGTTCGTTGTTCATATGCCTTGTGAATTTGTGACAAATGACCTGCTATAAAGAAAAATCGCACGCGCTGGGCCTTACAAACCACCACGGGAAAGGACGAAACTTATAATAAATGTTTTGGCTCTAGCTCTGCCGGTGATTAAATGAAAGATGATTGTAACCGATGGCACCAGTCTGAAGAATGAAAAAGGAGGGCACTTTGTGTGGGACCGGCAGATTGATAGTAGCGCACATGGCAGACTGTGCTGCCGAGGTCGAAGAGAGCATACCAGAATCAGAATCAGCCTCGAAAAATGATCATGAAGAGTTAGCTGTTTGCTTTTCTGGAAGAGGCCACACAAGCCCACTGCCGTATTGCAACTCGGCGCAGCCTCGGATCATGACGATTGGAAATTGACCTACGGAGATCTTCGAGAAACGACGGACGTATTTCCTACGGACGCGCGTACACGGCACTTTATTCATAATATTACAGGTGAAGGATTGAGTAGAAAATAGTTGACAAGATTGCGCACACTGTGGCAGCACCGAGATGTGGTAGTACCTATCTGTATGCAGGGCGTAAGAAGCTGCAAGCTCGACTTTTTGTCGAGGGAAAGGACAAGAAACAAGACAAATAATCCTAAGACCTATAAAACACGTGGCAATATTTACGGTATGACCTAAATTGGGCAAAAGGACTCCTGGCACCCCGACTGTATGGAGTGACGAAATTATTTGGACTTGGCATTCGCTCATTAAACTCAACAGCCTTTTTTACATTTCCCTTAGCTTTCTAGATCGTTTTCAACCTTCTTTCAGTCTTCGACCATCTCGACCAGAACGAAAACAGCTCCGAACACTTCTCACTTATACAACCAAACTTTTTGAGTTCTCACCCTATTGTATATCTATATCTTGGTTGCATTTCGTTCTTGTATGTGTTCAACGAACTAGTCTTTATCTTTTTACTGACCATTCATATAGAACAAATCGCCACTCATAATGACTACAATACATTCACCAGCGCCTACCTCCCGTCGTACTATTCGTTTTGCGCCTCTACCAGATCCCCGTCGCTCTGTGCTCGTCACTGACGATGGTACCGAGCTCCCTTTATTATCTCCACTCATCATGGACGGTCAAAATTTCGATTTTCTCGCTTCAAAACTGGAAATGCCTTTCACCGATGCATCTGAGCTAGCGAGCATCCCTGCTGCAATGTCACTTTCAGCACTCAGCTCACCAGTCCAAACTCCCTCACAAACGCCTCAAAGTTGGAATGTTCCTCTGCCTGAAGTAGCGTCTTCCCTTGCTGCCTCTACGGTACCTGCCTCACCGCAGTACGAGAAGACATCGTCTTCAGAGTCTGATGGCTCTAACAGTTCGAACAATTCATCTAATTCTAGTTCATCTCCACCAACATCTGAAATATCTTCTTCTGCATCTTCGATGTACTCCCTGACACCGACGCAAAGTATTGATCGATACCCAGCCTCTACCGGCTCTTCGACTCCTACTCAGTCCGCGCGCAAGTCTAGCTCTTTGAGGAATAAACTTTCCTCAAAGTACAACATCTCCACGGATCAGATACTTACGCTCGGTACTATTAACCTTTTCCGTCGTGGGTCAAAGGGCAAGGACAAAGATGAATCGGACACTGATTCTATCTTAAGTGCTCAAGGGTGGGGCAACGCTTTGACTCGCTGGACAAGTGCTGGTTCTGGAGGCCCAAGGTCTGGACGCGATGGTGTAGGAGTTCCCATATACCGGACCCAAAGTACCCAAAGTTACAAAGGCGAAAACGTCAGGGTCAGTCGCTTTTTTGTTCCGAGTAACGCTCATACTCTAATGCGATCGATTGACAGAATGCCAAACGCTCCTCTTCGCCCGCCTCCACCAACTCTCGAAACAAGCCACGCTCAAGCTCAGCTTCGTCTAAGCTGAATCCAGCGCATCAAAATGGGATGATCAGCACACTACACACAGGCCAATCTAAAAAGGGTACCCGGATGTTAAATGGAAGGGTGTATGGAGCAAAAAGAGGAAGCATTAGTGGTGAGTACAACGTTCTCTCACTAGACCGACTCCCGATGATAGGCGTTTTCCCGTTATTATTATCGGGTGCACCTGGGATGATTGATGGGGCAATGTCACAGTGCCACTTGGTGAGCACATAGATGACATGGGATGCAAGTCAGCACCATATCGGCGGTGCAACAAGGCCTTCAATTCAGCTCAGGTGCCTTTCAGAGGCTTCTTTTAGCTTCCTGCACGTTGTCACATTCGCGCTGCGTGTTTTCTGACTCTGCTTTCCCTTCTTAGGATCACAAGCTAATCCTTTCGCAAATGCAAAAGATGATCCGGACCCTGAGTTCGTGGAGTGGGGTTATGGCGGGATGGGAAGTGTCAAAAATGTGCAGGATGGTGTCGGTGGCACGGTTTGGGGTCGAGTACTCAGCAACGGTACAAGTGTGCTGGACTCGGGTTGTCCTGAGAAACGAAATGGTGTAGGAAGGGCAGTGCAAAATGGAGATTCCAGGGATGATGATGATGATGGTAGTGGTATGGGTTGGGTACGGAAAAGAAGAGAAATCAGAGAAAAGGCACAGAGGGAGGCCAGAGAGCAGGCGGAAAAAGAGAGACAGGAACGCGAAGTTCAGGAGAAGGCCAAAACAACTGAAACCAGTGATTTGGACGCTTCAGACTCTCGCTCGTTCACTTCAACTACTACTACTGGTACCTCCGGGACCGCCACTTCGACTTCACCTGCGGGAACTTCGAAAAACATTCCTACTCCTCTTCCACTTCCAGATCTTGGGGGGCCAGATGCTTCTCAAACAGATTCCTTTGGTGTCGGATCGCCTGTAGGGTCACCCACGCCGACATTTGCGTCAACCATGGTCACTCCCACTGCGAGTGCCGTCAGTACCCCCAAGCCTCGTGCCATTGAAGGTGTACTGTCCTCTTCAGCTCTTCCAGAACGTAATGTTGTGTCCCCCGATCTCCGAGCGGCTTCGATGTCCCGGCAAGCTTCTAACACGCCAACAATCTCGAACCTAGGCGGTGCTTCTTCTCCAGGCAAAGATGAGCAGCACCATGTGATGACCGCGGTCAACGTACCTGCGCCTCCTCCGTTGAGCAAGCACCATTCTTCACATCACAGTCGGGGCAAGTCGTTGCAGGACGCCATCCCGAAATCTGATCTCAGTCAAGACAAGGATGAGTCTTTATCAAATGAAGTTAAGGACCTTCCTCCCTCTGAATCGGTCGTCGGGGAAAGAGCGTCGGAAGACACAATTGTTGATATTCAACAGGGCGTTGAGGAAAAAGAAAGTGACAGAATTCGCAAGTCTCGTCATGGTTCTGTTTCTTCTGTTTCCTCCTCTGCTTCATCTACATCCTCTCAATCTGAGTCTGAATCTGATTCTGAATCGGAAAAGAATGTCAATGATAGTGATGACGAAGATGAAGATGAGGAAGATGAGAGTGAAGAAGAAAAAGCTAGAAAGACTAGCTTAGGTGCTGGCGTTGAAAAAGTCAGTCGTCATAAATAGGTTTCGCACTCGGGCACCCGTCAAACCACCGCCCCGATGTCGGAGTAACCTACGTCCTATGTGTTTACTTCCACCTTACCGCCGCATAAATACCACCCAACTCCGTCCATCCTCTACCTGTATGAATCGCGCTTTTGCATATCATATACCCTTCGAGGCATCATTATTTATTTCACGTCACAGCATGCTTTTTAAAGCTCTATCTTTCAATTGCTTCCACTCAACCTCTTCCGCCTTTCATCGACATGCATCTCATCCCGTTCTATCTGGACTTCCATCTTATATCTTACATATTCCAATATCAACCTCGTAGATCAATCAGGACTTGTACATACGCCAGATTGTTTGCTCTCTTCGAGTTCAATCTCTCAGGTTTTCAATCGCAGTCTCCTTTTAATCTCTTTCTGTATAATATATCTTGGGCTTTGGGTGATGTCTCCTCATTTTACCTGTATTGGTTGTGGGTAAAATATTGGTATTGGTATCTATCATATTGTTTGTCCCAGTGAGAGTCAGTTGTCCCTGACAATCGTTTCGTGCTCGAATACTAATAAGTTATATGTATCCTGGTCCTAAAAAGGTTCAGCCCAAAACGATTGTTATCAAGGAACTCTTTGGGTTTAAACTGACGAGGGGTATGGGTAATCTCGGTGCTCGCAAGCTGTACCGCGATAGGGAAAGACGCAGCGACACTGTCTCCGAAAACACGATTCACGTTATTTTCAATACTGCTTATGTCCGTTCTTCTGCAAATATATCCCACATTCACAGCGATCCGGTCTTGTGCACCGGTTTCTCATGAACGGACAATATACCTGAGAGAAGCACATACCAAAATAACATCTTTTCGTAACTCTATGTCGATTTATTTCAAGCAAAATAAACATCGAGACCTCAAACACTCTTTCATTCCTGGACAAAAAAGCGCGCTGCGCCGTTGTCCAAAGCACAAAAAGCATATGTGTAACGTGTATAGGTTTTGAGTGCTTGAAGTAGATCGATCACTTTGAAATGAAGTTCCCTAGACGGATACCTTTCGTGAATGAAAAGGCGGTGACTGGTCTAGAATGAGCTCGAATGATGGTGTAGACTCAGTCAGCGATCTTTACAGCAACGCAACTGGTTTGAGTCAAGTGGTCCAGATACCGTCTGCACAACGTACAGATAAACGGGCAGACAGACCTTTGCGATATAAGTACACAGAGGCTTCGAAAGTTCTAATGCGAAGTTCTAAAAACAGGTGTAGACTAATCTTGGCTTTCTCTAACTTCCGGCACACCTGCCTTCCATTTGACCCCGGCCGCGGAAGCAGCCTCGATCGCAATTTGTCGAACAGCTTTGACTTCCTCAAGTGTAGCACCATTCCTGCGTGCTCCGTCCAAATGCCAGTTAATCTGGAGGGGAGTGTCGCTAGCAATGAGGGATGCAACGAGGACGTAGGATGTCTCGAGAGGTGAGAGAATGTCGGTAAAGCCGTATGTATACCCATAACCAATCGTGTTTGAGAAATAGCCTTTCCGGTCGCGAACATGATGAGCAACGAGGTGTAAAACGAGGATACTTTGAAATACGAACCCATGTCCGGGTAGATAGTGTCTAGAAGTGTTTGAACGGAATCTGCGGTATTACCATACGTTGCTCTAAAGAAAGCACGGCCATTTTGTTCGTAATCTTGAAGAGGGATAGATGGGTCTCTGTCCCATTAGATTCAAAAGCATTATCTTTGAATGTTCCTCTGAGCACCTTAAGAGCACTGTACCTCAACATGTTTGTATCCAGTAGTTCCGGAGGCATTACTGCATGTAGTGCGGCCAAACTGTTGATTGCCTTGGAGTGTGTTGAAAACTAATATCGATGGAAAAATTTGTACACCCTCTCACCTTTGAATATCCACTGGTCAGTCCAGACTTGAGCAAGGCATCACGAAACTTGCGTGCTAGCAGCAACCGTTGTTCATGTTCTCCGCTAACTTCTGTGAGGACATGATTGAAAACCTCCGGCACAGCCTCAGGTTCGTTACTGGCACTGAACGCGACGGCGGATACAATATACCAAGGATTGGTTGCTGGCAATGGCACTACATAGACTGATTGTAAATGATTATTTCATTCAAGGCTTACCACTGGAGGAGGGATAAATTGATTTCAGGTGGCTTAAGAGCGTCGCGTTGGCCTTGAATGTCATTGCGCACCGTGAAAATCAAAAGTTGTACACAGTCGGACCTTTGATTTTCATACTGGTATACAAGAGAGAAGTAGTATTAACTCCGCTCTATTGTTATCCGACCATAGCTCAGTTGGAAGAGCACAAGACTGTAAAGGATAACTGTAATCTTGGGGTCGCCTGTTCGAACCAGGCTGGTCGGATTTTTTTTTGTCATCACGCTAAAAGTGCACACTGTAGACAATGTCAATCACGTCTTGTCCCAGAGAGGGCAAAGGTAAACTACTTTTTGCTTGAAATAAAAGTATATATATGAGATGATACATAGCAAGCTACAGCTGTTCTTCTTCTTCATCTTCCGGTAATGATCCAACATCTGCCTTTCCACTAGTCTCGCATAAACATACACGAGCTAAGCAGCGTTCATGGGAAGTATCTTGCAGGATAGCTAAAGCCCTTTCTGCTACAAGGTTCTTGGCAACTGCCGAGCTTGTCGATATGATTGGTCCCGCTATCACAACATCATGAAGTTCAGCCTGTGTCCCTTCACGCTCGCCCTTCATGACCGCGCTGAAAGATATGAGAGTAAGATCGCAACGTAGAACAAAATACATGATAACTCACATGAACTTGACTTGGGCACGACATACAGATGCTGCAATCCATTGTACGAGCGTTGATATCGGATCCAAAGGAACAGAGGGCGAGAGGATGCTGAGTATCTCTTCCATAGCGAATTCCGTAACACAAGCAGTCTTTTCATAATCATAACCAGAATCCACAAGGACAGCGCCAATCACACTTTCAAAAACGTCGCTCAGGGCTTTCGGGGGGTCAAATTTCCACCCTGTATTGACTATCGTTTGTGGGAGGGCTTCCTGGAGATGAGGGACATAGCTGTTGATGACTTTGCTTAGGTCGACGTTATTCAATAATATCATCTGATGAAGTTCTAGTTTCTTGACAGCGAGGAACGCGAGGGCTTGTGCACATACTGCCTTCGTTCGAGGAAATGCTAGCTGGGCTGATTCGGCTTCAGGAAACCTTTTGTATAGGTAATGAATCACGACAAGGTTGAGGACAGCTGGGAAAAATACGTCAGGAAACTCCATTCACGACGCAAGCGTTGAGCTCACCATCACCGAGAAATTCTAAACGTTGATAGGAGGGTATAATCTCAGCTTCAGACGCAAATGAAGGA
This sequence comes from Lentinula guzmanii, assembly GCA_027919855.1. Classification (NCBI taxonomy): domain Eukaryota; kingdom Fungi; phylum Basidiomycota; class Agaricomycetes; order Agaricales; family Omphalotaceae; genus Lentinula; species Lentinula guzmanii. The sequence goes on from JANVFO010000015.1 coordinate 159,016, forward strand.
TGTGTCAAGGCTTCTCGCAAAAGGCGTCCGTTGTTGAAATCATATCCCAGCTGCTCCTGTAACTTCGTGAACAAAGGAGAGATCGAGGAATTTTCTACCCGGTTATATCGCAATGGCCAAGGACTGGGACCTCCAAACGTCAGCCCAAGTGCGTTTCCGGCCTGCACTGCCATAGGCATCCCACCAGTCAGAAACGCAGCCCCAAGTGTAGCTTCCATGCAGTCTTGTAAGCTCCTTCGGGGATAATTCCTTGAAGCAAAATGCGAAGAATTTAATTCGCTGTGGTTCACCTCGATATTATGCTTCCATGACTTGACTGTTGAGTTTTCGCTGTTTATGAAGGAATCAAGGCCGACGTGCAATGCGCGATAGAGCAAGAAGCGGTTACATATTGACTGCTGGCGGATAATGGAGAGCTGCCCCTCGTGTCGATGGGGAAATTTGTTCAGTAGATGCACAGTGGTGCATAATTCTAATACTGCGTCTCCGAGTGTTTCGAGCCTTTGGTTGTTGTACCCTGCAAGAGCACTGGGGATAGTGAGAGCTTGCACCATCAGATCATCTTCGATCGGAGGTAAACTCAGCTCAAACTTAGCCGCACGAACGCGATATATAACAGTAATGCGATGTACTAGAGCTGGCAGGATGCGGAAAGCACGAGACATTTCAGTTGACATAGTCAACCATGTACAACACCCTTGCGGAATGAGAACTTTTTCCGGTGCTAAGTCCGTATTCAGCTTTTCGGTACCTGCAAAAGGATACTGAGTGGTCTTGGGACGTATGAGTCTTGACAATTCAAGTAATGGACCTGTTTCGGGGACTACAGGAACCCAATTATAACGGTCCTTACCAGGTTTAGATTTCCAACGATTCAAGTAGTAATCACGGTAGGTTTGAGGTACACCTTCCGGTGTAACGCTCATTATCGACATCGGTGTGAGGTCAAGACGCGTACTATGTAGAAGCCAGATTCGCCCGTATTGGTTGACATTGCGAACTAGCAAACGGTCATAGTGTTCGCCGTTAATGACCGACCAATCCGAATTCCCGCTCGGGTTCGAAACAAGTTCATTTATCGCACCAAAATCTATGTCCCCGGACGACGTGAGGGGAACCAAGAACAAGCTTGGACGGCCCACAAAGGGTGAAGCGCTGATGCGAATGTGTACCCCGAGTTTAGTGTACTCTTCCATCAACCGCAAGCACTCCATCTCCTTGTTTGAGTGCAATTCAAGCAAGCGTCCCCGATGGGTTTCTATGATACTACCATGATGATTGATTTGGACGGGTTGAAGTCGGGCACCCGTTATCAGACCCGCTATAATCTTCCCATCCGCAACGATAGGATGCATCCATAAGTCATACGAAATGATCCACGGATCTCTGACCCGTATTTCCATCGTAGGCGGAATATGGCTCATGTCTGGGACAGGCTTCCCTTCAGCATCTTGGAAATCTTTCCCTCGCCCACTTCCAACGGGCAGGAGATAATCATCGAAAACGTCTAATTGGTGTAGCCGTTTTACTGCCAAAAACGAAACAGCGCGTTTAGCTTCTTTTTTGCTGCTCTTGACCGGGCCGCGGTAAATGAGGTCTTGCGGTGGTAGAGGTAACGAGGCGGGGAGATGCAATATGGACTGGAAATCGCCTGTGTATACTGGGGTAGGTTGGGCAGTGTAGAGATCGTGTGGAATAAGAGAGCAGAGATGATTGATCAGTGATATCGCACTATCGTAGGTTACGAATGCTAAAGTCGACGGAACAGTGTATCGTTCCCTGCTCGCCAGGTCCGCGGCACTTTCCTCTTCATCATCGTCGTCATCTTCATCAGGATCTGACACATCTTTGGATAGCTGAAGTTGAGCCTGATAAGCTTCCCTAAGCTTTGGTTCAGTATCAATGAATTTTTTATATCGTTCTTGATATGCGTAATTATTTTCCTGTATCATGACTATAAATTTGGATAGTTTGTTGCGTGCACGCCCTCGAGATTGCACGTAACCAACGACATGGTCTAGTGAATTGAAGCGAATGACAACATCGCATGCCTACGGAGTAAAAGTAATCAGCTCTTGGGGACTGAACCACTGATGGTACATACGGGAAAGTCCAATCCTTCTTCAGCAACGGATGTTGCGATAACTGCAAGATATACTCAGACAAGAAGGGCCGCTGGATTGACAAGGTACTCACGCAAATTGATTTTGTTTTCCCGGAATGCTTTGGCAACCTGCTCTTGACCACCGTCACCGGAGACACGTTCGGATGTAGCGACACCACCAACAAATGACCCGCATTTGAATAAACCAGTCAATTCCGGGATATGGGGAAGTACCCTGGCTAAGCAAGCCGCAATTTGGCGTTGCTCGACGAAGATGATCCCTTGGAAGGTAGGCGAGTGATGGGTCCGAAGCACTTCGACTAATGTTCGCACCTTGGGCGTACACCAATCCAAGGGAACCGATAGTGGTAGCAGAGAAGGGTCATCCATGTGAGTGAAATAAGCCTGGTAATCAACTAAAACGTCTGCGATATCGAACAACTCGGAAGGTATCTCCTGCGATGATGAATTACGTGGAACGACGCGCTCATCGCGTCTGGTGTGGCCTTCGGTGCGGTAGATAGTAAAAAGACGCGTGATATAATATGTCGCTTCCGTGAAAAGATAAACTGAGGCGGCGTAAGGTCCTAAATCATTCAGCGTTACGAAGTATCGCCGTTCAATGTCTTGCCAAAAACCCTTGTCCAAGTCTACATCTTTGAACAGGGTGAAAACACTGAGCACATCCCAGAGCAAAGGTGAAGGATAGTCATATTGTTGAAGCGGTGGCGCGTACAACTTCATCATCTGGATGAGAGATTTTCCAGAGTCAAGCCGAACGTTTTCGAAAACATGAACATGTTACACACTTCAATGGGTTTGGGAGATTTCTCTAGGAGCTCTTCAACATGCTCACGGACACCGATCACTTTAGCGTCCATGGTAGCCTCCAAAACCTTGAGCGATGTTGCTGGATCTTTCGGGTTCCATACCGGGGAAGCTGTCATGCCAAAAACCTTGGGTCGTTTCTCCGCTGGGCATTGCAAGTATTCATGCATAATCACAGCGTACGGATGCTTCTTCCGAGCATGATGACATTCGTCAAAAACCAACAAAGAAACCTGGAAATGAAGACGAATAAAAAATGTGGCTGATGTCAAGATGACTCGAATACAAACGTCTTCCATCCTTAAGAGAGAGTGGGTCATAAAGTTGAGGAAGATCTGGGCTAAAACACGCTGTGAATGAGCCATGGCATACGGTTGAACATGACTTAGTAGAGCGAGCGATAGTGAGAACATGGAAGGGAAAGTCTTTCTCTCCATTTCATGAACCCACTACTCTTCGCTAAACTGAGAAGGTCCCATCGTATGCGATGTGACTGACGAGGACAGAAGATACACATCACGAACCAGTTAGTACGAAAACGTCGTGTTGCTCGAACTTTTGTTTCCATCTATCACGATCAGATACATCGATGTTAGACGACCCATGTAATTTCAGGACGCGAAGAGATGAATGTTGAGAAATGAAATCGCCTTGTTGCTCGACTAGTGGCACTTTTGGCACGAAGAAGAAGATTTTGCGGCCGTTATTGTCCTTCGCTGCGATCCATTTGACGAGGAGAGTGCTGATAAAGGTCTTTCCACTACCGGTATCGAGGGCAGCGATGATGTTGCCTTGTTGGGCCTGTGTAAATATTTCTTCTTGATATTTACGAGGTAGTAGAGTGATTATAGAAGCGTTTGCAGCCATGATAAGATATGAGGCTCTGGCTTAACCTAATCGAACAAGGTGACCGCGTTGTACACAGTAAGTACATGAAGTAGTCCTAAGCGCCCAAATCAGATCATCTTGCCCTCGTACTCTCATCTGGAGGCTGACATTCTCGATCTTATCGTCAAATTCTCCAGCAGTCTGTAGATCGCAAGGCCTTTCAACGACTAAATTGCTCAGTCAACGCTAGTCTCTACCAGGATGTCCGTAAACATTGACGAAGACACGGAATTGTACGTCTCCGTACTCTAATTTTCTCTTACTTCTTCTGAACGATCCACGTCTTCTATCCAGCAACGACGCGTTACGAAAACACGGAATTATTCCACCTCGAGAGCCTACACCTCCATCACCATCGCCGCCACCATCACCAACTTTCAGTGACATCCTCAACGATTTCACTCCTTCAGAACTGCGAGAAATCAGCGAGGATGCCCCAGACGACGATACGGAACGAATGATTGCTGCGTATCGAAGACAGAGGTTGGCTGATGAAAAAGCACTGGATAAAAAGTCTCGCTTTGGACGAGTGTATCCTATCGGCCGGGATGATTACACACGAGAGGTCACTGAGGCAAGCAAAATAGATGAAGAAGGTGATGACGCAGAGCAAGGTACTGCTGTTGTTTGCTTTCTGTATAAAGATGGGTAAGCTACAGTACTATTCAAAGCGTACGTTTGAAAGTCACATCGGCTCGTCTAGTATCCCGCGAAGTGATCGCGCTTTTGAACATGTCAAGACTCTTGCTGCTCGATATCCTCGATCCAAGTTTGTCTCCATAGTGGGCGACAAGTGTATCCCAAATTTGCCAGAAAGCCGGGTGCCAATGTTTATCGTCTACAAGAAAGGTGAGATTCGAAATCAGGTTGTGGCTTGGGGTGCAGATCGTGAAAGAAGAATTGAAGGTAAAGAGCATCGATTCATATCGTATATCTTAGCTGATGTCGAAGCAGAATTGGAAGCACTACTGCTCGTTACTGGGGCCCTTTATCCACCTGAACGACGTGCGCCAGAAGATAGGCGAAAAGAAGGCAGCTCAGGCGAAGAAGACGAGGAAGACTTGGATCGGTCTTCCCGTATGCGCTCTGCAGCAACGTCTGTTAATGGGCGAACAAAAAAGAATGTGAGAGGGAAAGAGAAAGATTCAGATTCAGACTTTGACTTTGATTTATGAAATGTACTGGTCTGTGCTTTGAATATATCGTTTTGTATATCACGCTCAGCTATCTATTTTAGTGCAGGCCGGAGAAGTGGCCTTTCTGTTGTCGCGTGACGTCACATTTCGTTGTGAGGCCCATTGAGGCGTCGTCGTGAGACAAATTTATTGTACTACAAATCAAATACGGGAGACCTTCGCTTCAGATTTTCAACAACGATATTTCAACCCTTCCCCCCATTCTTTTACCCAAATCTCAGTTCTCCAAAAACACTCAGTTTCTTTGAAGATGGGTAGGTCGTCGTTTATAGGTGGTGATGTAAACGATATCCTGATCATATCGACAGCTGGAACAAAACGCTCTGCAGAAGACTCTGGCCCAGCTACACGCTCTGCGAAATCCGCAAAGACTGACATGACATCGACGGCTTCTAAAGGAAAGAAAGGTGGCAACAAGAAGAACTCCGCTAAAGTGTGTTTATCATCTCGATTACCACCTTCTATCCGTTGAACTCTTATCGTCGATTAGGCCGTTCTCCCTGCATCCCAATTCAAGGCCAAGGCTCTACCTCTCCATGTTAACGTCACACATACTCCCCCAAGCGCTGGGGACGATGATACCGTTCCGTCTACCTCAGCAGACCCAGGCCAACTAGGATCTCTCACTCTTCTGCCGAGTTCATTCAACACCGGCAGTTATGGCTGGAAAGGCAGCAAGCGCCTGACTGTGGAACTCGAAAATGACACAGGTACAAAGGAGAAAGTGCAGGTTATGTTGACGTATGTGGTTTTTTTCTCAATACCTGATATTCTAATCGACGCTGAACAATGTTTGGGCTCAGGATTAACGCTACTGTGTTGAATAGTAAGAATGCCCCCTCAGAAGAGGAAGAGACAAAAGATGAAGCAAATGAAGCAAATGGAGAAAGCGCTAAGGAGGAGGCTGAGGCTGAGAAAGACGAAGAGTGAAGATGAATTCAATGCTAGGATCTCAATTCATGAAAGTCATCCTCGGGTTATTTTGTATACATACGGTCGTTTTTTGAGTTTCATGAGATTTCAACATCATCTTGACAGCAACATATGTCGAACACTCATTCATCAATTCTCCTTTTCCCTTGACCAACCTTCTCATCTTAAGATTAGCAGGGGGAAGTAATGGTTGACAAGCAGGATATTAGTATTTATACACTCCCAAGGTTTTTCAAGCCACAAAGACCCGCTATCACCATCCGTTTGATCGTATTCGCCGTGGTTCTGGGCGCGTCTCTTATCTTCTCTACGCCCATTTTTAGTCTTGGTTACATCTATTCCGGACGTTCCGTTCAATTCTCAGCTCATAAAGACCCAACTTCGGAATGGCAGGATAACATATTCCCTTTTCGTCAACAAACTCCTTGGGATATCTCTACGGACTTTCCGTACCCACGCCTCCTCGAATACGATGTCCAAGAGGGCACCTGGCTCCGTCTTGATGTACATCCAGTAACAGGAGATATCGTTTTTGATATATTGGGTGATATCTACTGTATTACTGCATCAGAAGCGTACAAGCTCGATGAAGATGCTGCAGCTCGCGCAAGGCCTGTTCTTCTGGGCATCCCGTACGACGCAGATCCAAGATTTTCTCCGGACGGGAGACAACTCGCATTTCGCAGTGATGCTGGCATTGGAATCAGCAATATCTGGATTATGAACTGGACAAGTTGCGAAGAAATGGATATTAGGCCTTCGACGGCCACAGACCCCTTGCTGGCTGAGGCATTGGCAGCGAAGGATGTGCAAGAAGATCTTTTGTTTATTCAACGCGTTCCAGAAACAGAGGGACGAAGAAAGAATCGTTTGAGGAGAGAAGGTCGTATATCTGGTGCGTTTCTTATAGGTAGCATGTTTTTTCTCTAGATTCTAATGTCAATATATCGTGCAGCTCAGCGCGTCACCAATGAGACCTACAGATATGTCTCTGGTCCTCGTTTCCACCCTTCTGGTCATAAACTCATTACATCCAAATGGTACACTGGCAGAGTGACAATATCTGCTCCAGAAGGATGGGAATACGACTTACACTTGTCCACCGAGCAAAAGCCTGGAAGCATTACATCTGACAGCGGCAGACGTGTCTTGGGGAGGACCCTTCCTCAAGGAATGACTGTAGAAAACTATTCCGAGCAGCAGATCGGGCCTGAGCAGTTTATTTGGGCAGGAGATGACATGGTGATCTTTGCGAAGAATGTGGTGGACGAGTACACAACTTCAGAAAAAGATGGTATGCGAGCTTTCCCTCGTTGACTAATTGTGCTTCCTAACGACGCGTACAGTCCACAAGGGTGTATTTGCGATATTTTCCTATAATTTGACTACCGGAAGGCAAGAAACACTCGTCGATGCTTTCCCGGGTGGTGCCAGCCGTCCAGAGCTATCTAGAGATGGAAGATCACTTGCTTTCGTTCGTCACGTTAGAGATCGAGAAGCGCTTGTAATCCAGTAAGTACATCTTTCAGCGTCGTCCGCTGATTTCCATTCAACGGACATAGAGATCTCCAGTCTGGTTCATTGCGTTACGTTTGGTACGGACTTGACTTCGACTTTTCAAGTGGCTCCACACTAGGTGGCTCTTATCCTTCATTCGCGTTCACCCCAAACGACGACGCGATTATCATCTGGGCCAGAGGACAAATCTACCGTGTTCCTTTGACCACGAACGAGTACGAAGAGAAGGTTGCCTTTGGGGAGCCTCAACCGATTCGTTTCACTGCTCACATTGAAACGCGCATAGCAGAAACGCGAAAAACGCAACTGGATTTGCTTCAGCTGGAGACAAAAGATACTCAGAGAGTTCATGCCCTCAAGGAATTAGCTCTAGATGATATCGGCGTCAAAGCCGTGTTCCAAGCTGCTGGAATATCCGTCGTTCAAACCTTTGGCGAGACTACGGTCACCAAAGTACCTGTTCTTGTTCCAGATGCACCTTATTATTCACCATCTTTCGTTCCCGGCGCGAATAACTTGATTGTCTATGCTCGATGGTCTGATACGAATTTTACGACTTTGGAATTGGCGAATATGGATTCTAGCGTTGCTTATGAGGTTTCTGGAATTCCTTTTGGTAGATATTTTAGTCCGGTTATCAGCGAAGGCCCTGGTTACTCACGGAGAATCGCTTTCGTGAAGAGCGCAGGAGACGTTCTGACGGGAAACATTCTCGCTACTGCTCACCCGGGCCTCTACGTTGGTGAAATCGTTTTGCCTATCAATAATGCCTCTGAGGTCGCCGTTCAAGATCTACGCTTCGTACCTTCGGACGTGGATGCTTCCGATTTAGCTCTTACTATACGTTTCATCGGCTCTGCAAATTTGTTGGTTCACCAAAGCTCTCGAGTCTTTTCTGTTTCGCTCGATGCAGAGTCGGAAAGTGCTGGTAGTATCCTCACAGGAAAGATGTCGAATGCTATAGCTATAGCGCCTGACCTCGAAGGCGTGATAGGAACGGTCAAGCATGTCGCCTTCCTTGAGTATCAACACGTCTATCTAGCGAATGGCGCAACCTTGAAGCCTCAAGAGGAATTATGGGCTAAACCTGGTAATTCAACGAGAGGCTTGATGCGATTGAGTGTCGATGGTGGACATTCTTTAGCATGGAGTAGAGATGGTAAGCGTCTATCGTGGCTGTTAGGTGAGCCCTATGTTTTTCTTCTCTATCTCTCTTTCGTCTAAACCAGACCTCAACATGATAGGTCCTATTATCTACTCTCTGGATGTATCCAAAAGCCGACAGTGCATTAAAGCTGCTCAGAATGATCGCGATACGTTTGGTATATCCTGCTCCAGTGGTTTGATTGAACAACAGGAAGTCGTTGTTGAGCATCCAACCGATATCGCCCGGCTCAAAGCAGACGTCCGGCCTTTGTATGGACAGAATTCCACTACTACTTCGGTGATCGTCGCCATTCATAATGCAACGATTCTGACTATGGAGACCGGCGATGAAGCTTGGGACCTCATTGAACACGGCGCAATGCTGATTCGGGATGGTGTTATCATTGCCGTAGGCAGAGAAGAGTCCATCCAAATACCTCCCGGCGCCGTAACTATGGATGTACAAGGAGGTGATTGATTACTTTCAGCCATTCTCTTTGACGCGCTCTTGCTATGCTAATATATATATCACAAAGGTTTCGTTATGCCTGGACTTATTGATGTCCATGCTCATTGGAGTGGATATACTACTCGCTACCCGGCCAAATCATGGGAAATGCAAACGTTTCTTGCTTATGGAGTGACCACATTGCACAAGTACGCCTTCTGGAGTGGTCCAATATTGTGATTGTTGTTGACTTTTCTCTGTCAATCTCAGTCCTAGCTCTAATACCGTGGATACCTTTGTCGAACGCAGTCGCCTTGAAAGTGGGCAGTTTATTGGTCCTCGGATATTGACCACAGGAACAGTGGTTTTCGCCGGTACATGGACCGGCTTGTACGAAGAGATAGTCGACGAAACACAAGCTCATGCCGCTCTCAATAGAATCAAAGCTGAAGGAGGTCCCTTCGCACTTTCGTACAAAAACTACCAACTTCCTGCTCGGTAAGCCTTCACAATTTCGGCATGTCTTCCTTCTAACCTATAACAGAGCTTCCCGACAGCGGCTTCTGACTGTAGCCAAGGATCTGGACATGCTTTGCTTCCCAGAAGGTGGTGCCAATTATGATTGGAACTTGGCATATATTATTGATGGTAAGATTGTGATTTCTGAAGAGGTTTTTCTAAGATTGGGACATCCAACTAGGTATGACTACTCTGGAGCATTCTCTACCGTTTGCCGCGATATACGAAGATGTGTCCAAGCTATTTGTGAAAAGTGGCACTAGTTATACCCCAGTATATCTCGTGAATTACGTCGGTCCTTGGGGAGAAGAATACGTCTGGGCAAATCATGATGTTCCAAATGATCCAAAGTTGGTAAAATTGCATTATGATTTCTCGGTTCTAACGAACAAGTTCCCTTGATAGATTGAGGCGTTTCGTGCGGCACGACATTCTAGAGAAACTGACTGAATCAGTTGCTCGCCCTGATAGTTGTGAGTCATGTTTGAACACATGAATTTTCTTCGAAGTTGATGCAGTCTCAACTTCCGTAGCTTATGTCATGTTCAACGCTTCAAGTTACGCTGCCAGAATGGTACATGATGGCCTTAAGGTTCATATTGGAGCACACGGTGAGCAGCCAATGGGCCACAACTACCACGCGGAAATGTTTTTCACCAAGAGCGGGGGACTCACTAACTACGAGGTATTGGACATTATCTATCCCCTACATCTAATGATTTTGATCCATCACATCTTCTCAGGTCCTTCGAGCCGCAACCTCGAATGCTGCGTCCACATTAGGAGTCCTTCAGTCAGTAGGGACCCTGACTGCCGGCAAATTAGCGGACTTTCTGGTTTACATGCCTGAAGTCAATCTTCTACGAGATCCTATCGAGGTTACCACAAAACTCAGATTCGTTGCTAGAGGCGGAAGGATCTGGGAAGCCAATACAATGACTGAACATTGGCCTGTTACCGGACGCAAGCAGACAATGCCGTATTTCAACCCTTAGGTTTTTGTTCTCACATCTTCTGAGCGAACATTTTGCTTGGTGTACATAGCTAATTTTTGAGAATGATATGGGCGCAAAAGACAATGGCATGCACAAGCCCTGATCATTATAAACGGTCAAGTGAGATTCAGTGCGACAAGTCTCAGACCTTCATATTATAATACAAACTATGTTGAGGACCGGCCTTGATTAACGCATAATCAACTCAAAAGCAACAACGTCAGACTATACATTTTGTAGAATTTCCATTCAGGAGTTACTCTACACTATTGACTCTTGTGGTCTGTTAATCAAAGTAATAGATACGTGTAATTTAGACCATATTGTAAAATGTATGCGACCAGTACTATGCGGATAAAAGACATGCAAAACAAATGAAAATGACGAGCGAGCGACCTGCCAGGGAAGCTTAGAGAAAAAATCCCGAAAGAAGCGATGATGACTAACGAAAGAGAAAAAAAACGGAAAACAAGATGTATGGTAATACAGCGGATTTGGTGAAAAAAAAAGAGGAACATAAACGCAGGGAAACAAATAGAGACGACGAGTTCAGTGCGAGAAGCGTCCGACCGACCGATAGAGATCGTGATCATGACGAATATTGTACAGGGAGGGAGTTAAGAGGACGAGTAGTAGAATTGAAAACATCAGGAGAACCCGAGCGCGAAGCTTGGGCAATAGTAGCAGTTGGTTGTACACCTTCACTAGCCGCAGTCATTGTATAGACAGGCTGGTTGTCAGGGTAATAGCTTTGTCTTTTGGAACGGTCGTACTCGTAAACGGTGAATCTAATGGGATGGAGGTGAGAGGCAGAAGTATGTATGAAATGCTTGAAACCTCACTGTTCCTCCAGCTGTCGTAATTCAGGTTTGAGTTTCTCAAGGTCAGTGTGGGCTTTGCGTTTGGTGTGAGTGAGAGGCTTCTCGACCATGAGAAACTCGTCCAATTCATAAGTTACATCAAAATTGGCTTGTTTCAGCTGTTTGAACCAGTCAGCAAAATGTTGAACAACGGTATGAAAGTGATGCAATCACATACATCGATGATGAATGGTGCAGTCAACTCTTTGGTTTCCAACCTGTCCCATTCTAAGGAGCCGAACCATGGATGCTCACGGAAGTCGTCCAATTGGTCGGTTGATCGACAACCTATCCGTTTCGTTGGATCCCTCTCTATGAGCTGTTAAAGACTTAGCAATATATCTTTGAGGCAACCGGGCACAAACTCACCTGTTTAAGGATATCAGTGCCATCGTCGCTAAGCGGTATTAGATCGGTAGGGAATTTGAGAGAATCTTTCGAAATAGCAGACTTCAGCCGTTCGACATTTCGGCCATCGAAGGGGCGTTTGTTGAAAAGCAATTCGTATATAGTGATACCCAAGCTCCACCAATCAGTCTGCCAGGAATAACCCTTGTTTCCAAGGATCTCTGGAGCCATGTAAGCCATACTTCCTGCCACACTTGTATGCAGTCGGCGATCAGAGTAGTGAATGGCAACATTGAAGTCGGTGATGTGTGCATTACCCTGAGAGTCGAGAAGAACATTGTCTGGTTTCATATCACTGTGTGGGACGGGTGAGACACCGATGGGAAGACGTTGGGCCGAATTCCACTCACCGATGTATGATATGCTGCTTGTGAAGGTAAGCTATTGCTGAAGCTAGCTGGGCCAGCCAGAATGCAACGACTTTCTCAGGTAAAGGGCCTTTGCGTTCAAGATGGACTGTGAAAATGTCAGAGGTCAGTGACATCGCAGCGCCTAGCAACACCATGACACGAACATCGAAGGTCTCCGCCAAGCATCAAGTCAAGAACGAAGAAACAATTCTCGTCGTCCTGAAAGGCATAACGCAGATTAACGACGAATGCATGGTCAATCTGTTATAATATTCGTCAATGAGAATTGTCGTCGTCAGAATGAGCACGTACCTCTTCAAGTAACCTCCTCTCCTGTATAATATTGGCCACAGCTTTCTGCTTGATACATCGCGCTTTCTCCACGTATTTAAGAGCATAAAGTTTCTTAGTCCTTTTATGTTCAACGACCCTGACCTGAAAAAACCGATTATTATCGTGTTAAAGATTGAACAAATCGCTCAACCAGCACGTTACCTTGCCAAAAGCTCCTTTGCCGACTGCCCGATGAAGGTCGAAGTGATAGAGATTTACTTCGCCGTCAAAGTCGATGGGCTCTGAGAGACAACAGCAGACGGCACCCATGTTGCATAACAGAAAGAAAAAACACACGAGGACTTTGCGGTTATAAGAGTAAGAATACAAGGGACCCTTCTTATAGGAGGTTTTGTACTTTGTACTTGCTTCTTTGATCCGTCAAATCTAGTCTTCCCGACAATTACACATTTAATTTTGGGCTGAAGCCTAAAAATATCGGTAGTCTATGTACAACGTCCTCTAATTTCAGCTCAAATATGTTAACGTTGTTCAAAGTCAAGGGAAAGCAATTAGCTTTATTTTACGGGCCAAGTGTAATGGTAGTTGCCTAGGGTATCTGTATCTATGCTAATCCATCTAGAAAGCTGGAACAAGACTTCGTTGGAGGGGGAACTAAAGATGTGGATGGAGGCAGATAGTCAGCAATGATCGAATCAAAGTCTGATGGTGAAGAAGCTAAGACGAGCATGGTTAAATTCAACAGGACTCAACATAATAGAAAGCAAAGGAATACCTGGGACGGCCTTAGCCTTGACTGAATTTTGGAGCATGGTGGCAACAATGAGTTTCCTGATAGCAGCGCCGTCAAGGGGAGTGTCCTAAAGGAACATCAGAAATATAAAATGAGCTTGAAGGTTGAGACTTACTTTGGGAGTTTCTTTCCTCTGTAGGCCCTTGACAGCCTCTTGGATGGGCGTAGGGGATGGTTTGAACGTACCCAGGGGACCAGAAGCTTTGCCCAAGAAAGCCAAAACATCTCCCTTGGTGACCATGCCTCGTACACCGGTCCCATGTATCTGGCTTGCATCCTGGATGTTGTTTTCGGCGAGGAGTCGATATACTGAAGGAAATATCGGTCCAGAGTGTGATATAGGCTCTGTGTGTAATTGCTGAGGCGGAGCGGGTTCATGCGATTGTGGGGTAGATGAGGACGAAGGAAGAGTGGAAGATGAAGAAGATGCTTCCGGCCTTGGTGCCTCGGATTCTTCCTTTGGAGGCTCAAGGTTGGATATATCATCGCCTTCTTCCGCTAGTAACGCTATTACTCTTCCAATTTCGACATTTTTTGTGCCGTCAGGAACCTAAGGAGAGAGGTAAATATATTTTTGATTCACACACACGAGTGCACGCACCAATATTTTACCCAAAACTCCATCATCTTGAGCTTCAACATCAATAGTTGCTTTGTCCGTTTCCTGAAAACACAGCTGAGCAAAGTCGCGGACAAGTATTACCCTGACGCGTGACACACAATTTCGAGAAGAACGTCCCCAGCGGAGAAACTATCGCCTTCCTTCTTCTTCCAGGAAGCAATACCACCTTCCGTCATGGTGGGGGACATAGCTGGCATTTGCATTTTGGTCACTGCGCACCGAGCTGCGCTTTGGGACAATACTAATAAATTCAGTAAGCTCAGCAATCTGCTTCAGCTCAAGGAATGAAATTGCATACACCGTCTGCCTGAAGAACATACTGAACGTCTCGCACAAGCAGAAAGGCAGACCAACATCCTGGAAGAACAGAGTAAAGTAAAGGTAAAGGTAACCGGAAATCGGATCAAAACCGGATTCTCTTCCCCGAAAGGTCCGAAGAATCTTGAATTCATCAATCATCTTCTAAACTTGCTTATATGACTGTGGCTTAACTTTCCTTCGCCTTCAACTACATACCGTTTCGCATTGCTATGCTGCAGGTCTTCTCTTTATTGCTACAGCTTGCACGAACATATGGCCAACGTTTCTTCCTCAAATTCGGACTGTGAGTCTTTATTACCTCACTGGAATCCCCTCAACGATGTGACTTTTGTCTCTCAGGCATTGTGCTACTCACCAAATTCGTATAATCCTCGTTTCCTGTGTTGTTATCACCTCTTTATTCTATCCTGCGCTCGCTCTATACTCCTCCCAAACAAAATCAATATCCATATTCGACGCTCTCATATCACCAAACTCCAGCGTCCATGCCCAACAAGATCTCACTGACCTTTGGTCTGGCCACGACTCTCTACACTCACGGGAAGATGCAGTCTCCCGCGCGCGATGTGGAACTGGCCGTACAGTGAGAATTGAGCGATTGCTGGTCCAGAGCTCGTTGTCCGGAGACAATAGCGCTCTCAATCACGGAATTCTTCTTTCGACGCTTAATTTCGAACGCAAGTTAGAGGAGCTCCTTCAATCATCGTATCATTTGTCTTGTCTACGGAAAATTGACGGCCGATGCTTTGTCTTGTCTCCCTTGGAATTTTGGGGACATGATAGAGACATGCTGCTGGCAGACTCTAATGTCTTGGACAAGCTTGGTTCCTCCAAAAATGCTGTCATTGACGGGATACCTGTCACTCCGGAAATGGTCCTCGCAGGTCGATCTGATGAACCCACATTCGATTTTGCCAATTTTCTCGCGTTGACTTATTTCTTCCCGCAATCTGCATGTTTCAGCACCTCTGAACATTCAGCATGGTTGCAGGCAGTCCGAGCTGCTGCGGGCCAGGAAGCAGAATCAGTGCCCTTTTCCCAAGAGCCATCTATAATTGCACTCGAGGTGCGGACATCATTACATTCATGATTATTCTAAGCTTCTCTGATGCATGATGCTTACAGTTTGGTACGTACAAGGGACGATCCGCCATCTCAGTGTTCCTGTATCTTTCCTATGCTAGCTTCTTTGCGTATGTCTTCTGGTCCATGCGACAGATGAACAGTGTACATTCACGCGTCGGTATCGTCTTCACTGCGATGGTAGAAATCGTCGTCAGTACAATCACGAGTCTCAGTGTGTGTGCCCTTGTAGGTTTCAAGGTTACAATGGTGCCGTGGTAAGTTCTCATTTCGGTGTCGATACGTGCTTTGGCTGATAGAATCTCTAGGGAGCTTCTACCCATTGTCATTGTCTTCGTAGGAGCGGAAAACATGTTCAACATAGTGGACGTTGTGGGTCGAACTTCAGTTTCTCTCACCGTGAAGCAACGGATCGCCGAGGGCCTAAGTCGTGCTGGTACTTCTAATACGCTCAAAGTTGTCTCCTACAACGCGATCCTCGGTGTCATAGCCGTCTTCTCGATGGGTTCTATCCGTCAATTTTGCGTGTTCGCTATTGTGGTTCTAGTCGCACACTGGTTTCTAGCTCACACATTTTTTTTGGCGGTTTTGTCTATCGATATGCAACGCCTTGAGGTAACACTCCCGTGTCATACTCAAGTTGTATTGTCACTGATACTGGTTCTTCTGCGTCAATCAGCTCGAAGAACTGCTTCGGCAAGATTCTGGATTGGCTCCTCTCACGTCGTCTGCGCCCGAGAACGCACCAATCAAGTCGAACTCAACATGGCAAAATCTAAAAATCGTCGCTCGCAAGTTACTAGGAGGGCGTGCTACAAAAAATCTTAGTCTCGTTCTTGTGCGTTCGCCTCTTATCAACTCGTCTAGCTTGATTAGGCTAATTCCGACCTCAGCTTCTGGCGATAACGGCTACGCTTTACTATGCCACCATGCCTCCGAGCTCTGTTACGGAGACATTAAACAACTCCCGAACAGCCCCTCGTGGCGCTTTATTCAGAAATCCGGACAAAATAGTCTCTTCGAAGGTTGAAGATTTGAGCTCAGATGTTCGAATCTGGAAACTGCTCAATCCCAATGATGCAGCGTTGCATCTCCGAATAGAGCCGCCGACTTTCCTCACTTTCCGGTCTGACGTGAGCAACCACCATGTACACAGCGGTGACCATAAAAGTCATCGATCTCTAGCCCGCACTCTTCGTTCCATATTTTGGCTTATGAAGATCATGGTACTCCCAATTGCGGCTACTACTTTTCTACTTTGGCTACTATGCTTGTACCTTCTCAAAGACGCGGAGCTTTTGGACGCCCAGCAACATCGTGCAGAGGCACAATCTTTTGTATTAAAAGAAGAGCCTAGCGCATTAGAGCGGCATGTATCCTTCTCAACTCTTCCTCGGGCGTTTTCTAGTGACGTAGAGCTCGTCGCAACTAGCTCCGATGGACAAATTGCGGTCTCTGTTGGATTGCATAGCGAGGTGATCATTTGGCGGACTGATTCGCCGCGGCACTTTTCTATCGATACTTCAGACATTGTTCTCCGATCTCCTAGCTCATCCTCTGCGCAGTCCACGTTGACGAGTGTCGCAATGGATGATAACGGGGACTACTGTGCCGTTGGCACGGGAGCTGGTGTCATTGCCGTTTGGGACATTCGTAACGAAGACATACGCCCACTACCCCACCTATCACTTCCCGATTCTTCTGCGGGCGTGGTTGAGATGCAGTTCGTACCTAATTCACCGAATTTTGGGGGAAGCTCTTCTCCCAGTTCGAATCCCACGTCGCCGGTTCTTGCACCAGTTCAACTTGTGGCTACTTACGAGAACGGCGCGGTAGCGAGATATGCTGTTCGGGATCTAACTGGGCTTGTATATGTTCAGCCTTCGCACTCAAGTTCTGTGCTTCACTCGAAGCTAATCCGTGTCAGGCCTGAGAACAGACTGATAGTCGCGTTTTGCTTGAGTGATGGAGCACTTGAGCTCTTCGATATCGGCGATACCACTCCTCTTATTCAGGATGATTTCTGTATCAACGCCGGAAATCCCCTTGATACTGTTGCGACAGTTCATATTTGCTCTGCCCCCATACTTGGCGAAAAACGCGTCATTGTGGCAGCTGTTACGGAAGCTGGTGTCATCTCTTTGTGGGATGGACAGACAATGGACTGCATTCGTGTACTGGAAGAAGTGTATGGTCATATCAATCAATTGCGCGTCTCCCTCGTGCCAACCGAGACTTGTCGATCCTGCGGACTTCTGCCGCTGGACTCTTTCCTACTCAGCTTTTCTGTGGATCATGTTGTGAGGTTTTTGAAACAATCTGCGATGGACAACACACGGAGATGCACCTGTGCTTCCACTGCTACACTGCCTAAGAAGACTCCGCGAGATAGTAAAGTTGGACAGCGCTCTCGCAGTAGCAGTATCTCTTCTTCCGTTTCCACCTCTTCAATGATATCTCGAACTAGAAAATCCACTAATCCTGATGTATCTTCATTCCCAGTCTCTGGTCATGGTGTTCATTCAAGACGAGCTTCCGAAAAGGAATCTAGTAGAAGAAATTCTGAATTATTTTCTCTCCAACTTGATAACGAGGCCGGGGAATCCCAAACAACGGGTCCTATGAATGTTCCCCATTTTCCATCCCTCCTGTGGCAGGATGCGTATATTATCTACGTAGGTGATACCACATGCGATAGAGGAGGTTGGGATATTTACAACGGGAAAGTCGTGGGGATTCGACGTAAACCACGTGGGGCACCTTCAAGTAAAGTTACACACCCCTCCAGTGCCATCAAGTCTTTGTCTGCTCAGGGATTGTCAATAATAACACTAGATCGCTGGGAAATATGGTCTTTTGATCCATCTGCGACGCTTCTCGATAGTTCATCGCTTTCGTCTATCCTAGTGGTCAACAATGAGCTGGAACTCTCACCCCCATCCTCCACAAGCTCACTTTCGAAATTATCCCCTTCCCGTTGTTCCATTCCTCGTTTACCTTTTACTCGAGTAACGCCTTTCATTGTTACCCGTACAGGTAGCCTTGCTGGCTTCGGAAATACACTTGGAGTATTTAAATTTCTGAAGCTATGACTCGATGCTTTGCTTTTTGGACTTGGACCGATTTCTTGTATCAAATATCATATTATGTATGTTTAGCACGTAACTCTAAATATCGTAAATTCTTTTCAATGTTGCTGGCTCAGGCTGTTTCTATTTGGGAGCCCTTATTTGCATCACTGCGATTTAGCAGCTCGAGCTAACGTTCTGTAGAGACTTCTGCTACGGACTCGTGCCATAGAGCCAACCAGATGAGATTTCCCCTTGAGATTCATTGTCTGTATCGGACATAGTTTTCGGTATCACTTTGCTGCCGCCGCATCGCAGCAAGGTGTGAGCCTTGAGATTGGAGGGCGCTAAATCTGTAATTGATGCTGGCCAGCGCTTGGGTACGTGAGAAAAGTAAGTAAGTACCTCGGATGTCTTCAGAAATGCGAACAGGTAAGTTCGGTTGTGCGACGTCTCGCCCAATGGCCAACTGTATCTTACCACAGATGATCCTCTCCGAAAAGAATATTTTGGCCTCCACGCCACTGGCATCTTGAAAGAAACAGAATTAATGGAAATCTTTACTGATGTTATTCGAGGTAAGATACGGCTATGGTAGGCTTCAATGTGGAACTTGATTCGTTCGTCGTATGTCTGGGAAGACCATCACACCTATTACAGAACCTGCAACGAGCTTCATCGTGATATTCGTGTCGAGAACATTATGCACTCTGGCGACATGCAAGGTTTCTTGATCGATCTGGATAACCTCGTACCACAAGATCCAACCCTGCGCGATTTTGAACCGACTCGCTTTCCAATTGCCTCAGGCAACTTTTACCCACGCGGCTCGACCGATAGCGGCAACGCAAAAGCCCTGATATATCGCGACGACCTGAGGGCTTTCTCAAATATCTTGCAATGGGCCATTCGAGGCTGCTTTTGGGAAGTTGGTATGGATCCCTGGTATCTTTCTTCTCAGGGTACCATCCGTAAATACTTTGGTTGCCCCAAAAAAAGCATCTTTCTGGAGCAAGAAGCTTCCGCTACGTTAACGAACTTGTACGATTCATTATCCAAGTTTTGGGGATCCGCTTTCTTTTTTAGTCGCAAAATGAGAGAGAATTCAGGATATGCATACGAAACTCTCAACGGACGTGTAATGTATGGATCTTTCATGGGTGTGCTCAGGTCCTGTGGAATACAGCCCGATATTGACTTGCGACTGGCTTCTAAAACACCTTTGCCGTTAGCAAAGGTAGACGAGCTAGCGCCACCTACTCTAACGATGCATTCTATTTCCGAAATTCGGGAAGAACAACGTGTTTTAGAAATATTCATCCGTATATTGAAAGGTAGATCTTTCTATAACTGCTTGACATTTATCTCATGGCTGATTGCTGTTCTCGTCCCAGATTATCACTCCTATCATCAACAGACAGGCGACACTAACGGCGAACTCAATCCATACTACACCGCGTTTTGTCATGACACAGAAACCAACGAAGATCAGGGGATATTCGTGGATTTGGACTCTCTACCACGTTTAGAAAATAGTCCTGAAGACTACACCCCAAATATCAACCCGATATCTGTCCCGTTCCTGGCGTACGATATCCTTCGTTCCAAAGCCCCGACCTACTACCATCGCCATGATCTAGAATCTCTGGTGCTCATACTAGACTGGTTCTACTCTTGTTGTTCGAGGTTCTGGCATTTTGAAGAGGCTATAAGAGACGTCAGCCGCGATACAGTTAGCAATTCTCACTCACGCAGGCTTCGTTGCATGAAGTATATAGAGACTCCTTTTAATGCGGGTGGATCTAGGATCGATGTAGTGTTCAAAGTTGTGGCTGACTCATATTGGGCCTGGCAAAATGATGTTTACCAGGACGATGACGATAAGGCGGATTTTACTACTTTGGGTGGGTTTCTTACTTATGAAAAAATACTAGAAGCTCTTGAATCCTGCCGCGATAAAGAAGCATAATAAGGCCTTGAATTACTTTTTACAACTGAATAAAATATTGTTGAAATAAGGACCTATATAGTGAGAATGGTGAAAACTTGACCGCGATTTGATAACTATTTATATTTATATACTTGGCGCGGAGTTCAGACTAGTGAAGCAGGCGCTAGTTATAATTAGAAATTAGGAAAGAAGTCACGAAGTCTTTGGGAGAGCAAGGTCGCCAAACATAAGCACAAGATATATAGTGAAATCGGAAACAAAGAACAATACCGAGGACAAAATGGCCGCAAGAAAGGGTAGGAAGACATGCGGCGTAACAAGTCTGGACGAGAATCAAACAGAATCCGACAGGCCAGTATGTATGGGAATGACAGAAAACTCAGGGAAACAGCAGACAGATTTCGAAAAACATACAAGCGTAGGGCGCAATATCGTGAACTCAGCGCTAGAACGAGTGAGCAGCTACAACGGCAACTGTGCCGTCCAACAAATTCAATTTCAAGACATGAACGAGCACGTAGTACAAGAACTGTGTAGTATAATCATTTACCAACTAGTAGATAACTTCTCTATCGATCTAATCCAAGTCAACTCCGTACGGGAAGGGAGTAGAACGGCGCGCGCGTGTGAGAGAACGGCGGGCGGCAGCAGGGGAGCCAGGGGTAGACCCACTCGCGGAAGAGCCTGAGGCAGACCCACTTGCAGAAGACCCACTCGCAGAAGAACCCGAGATAGATCCAGACGCAGAAGAGCCTGAGGAAGATCCAATCGCAGGAGTAGTGCCGGAACCAGTGTTGTCGGCGGAAGCCGCACTACCAGGTACTTGGTTGGCACCCGCACCGGAACTAGGGGGCTGACCATGATGAGGGCGTTCCTGATTTCCCTCCCCAGAGTGGTGGTGGTGCTCTTCTTGTCCGTGTTCTTTGCCTTCGCCGTGGTGTTCTTTGCCTTCGCCGTGGTGTTCTTTGCCTTCGCCGTGGTGTTCTTTTCCTTCGCCTTGGTGTTCTCGTCCTGGACCGTGGTGTTCCCGTCCTGGACCGTGGTGTTCCTGTCCTGGACCGTGGTGTTCGGGTCCTTCGTGGTCGTGTTCTTCCCCGTTCTTTCCTGGGGACACTCCCGGGGAACCAGAAGGACTTCCCGCAGGACTACCAGGTCCTTCCTGACGGCGTCCCATACGAACGGCGGGACGACCGCCCGCAAGTCCTTCTACCTCGACAGTGATTTCGACCTCATCCTAAGAAAACGGAATCATCGCGTGAGTCCTCCACCTCATCAAACGAGGATGTTACAAACGAACTGACCTTTGGCTTATGCATCTTCCTCAGAGGGTCGAACGGCTACGGATTGACCTCGTAAGTCAATGAAGTGAAAACAGGGATTGAAAAAGGACAAACCTTGTGCTCGCGGTGTTCACCGGGACCGGGAATATGCATAGGAACAGCAACTACTTCCACGACCTCAGGTTCATGTTTGTGGTGCATGTGGTGCTGAAGGAACCAAGCATTTATAATTAGAGAGAAGGTAGGTATGGCAGGGAATGCAAAAATACTCACACCGTGGTGATGGCGGTGAGGAACCTCCTCAATCTCGATCTTGACTTCGTCCTCGCCGTGACGGTGACGACGACCTTCCCCGAGTTCAATTTCAATCTCTTCTTCACCGTGAGGGTGGTGGTGGTGACGGTGACGACCACCTTCCGTGAGTTCAATTTCAATCTCCTCCTCACCGTGAGGGTGGTGATGGTGATGACGGTGACCTTCCTTGAGTTCAATTTCGATCTCCTCTTCACCGTGAGGGTGGTGGTGGTGGTGGTGGTGACGGTGGCCACGGTGTTCCTTTACCTCGACCTCAAATTCCTCCTCACCATGGTGATGATGATGGTGATGGTGATGGTGAATATGTTTTTCCACAGAGTGCTCATGGTGACGGTGATGCTTTAAACAAAGATAGTGAGTAAGGAGAAAGTATGAGCACATAGCAAATTTGTCTTACCGAATGAGGCTCCTCCTCGTCTTCAACGATAATATTGAACTCTCGGGCACTGAGTGTCTTGGCTCCGTTGGCTCCTGTAACTGGAACGCCGGGAGCAGGTACGCCTAGAGGAACCGGAGGTGCACCCGATGTACCTTCCGAGGTAGGAGCAGCAGTACCAGAGGCAGACGGCACGGAAAAGGTAGCAGTCACAGCACTGCTATCGGAAGTTCCAGTAGGGGGCAAGGGAACAGAGAGAACAGAAGACGCCGCTCCGACAGCGATGACAGCTTTAAGGACAGAACGAGAGTAGACCATCGTTTAAATTTGTGATAAAAGAAAGGATGCTAGTTTAGAAAAAAATGAAGTGGCGTTGGAAAAGCGACCGGCGGCTTTGCGTTGCTGAGTGTGTTGTGAAGTGTGAAAGAGACCAGCTCTGTGGGGGAACTCAAAGCTGGGTCCGGGCGATCTTTTATACCATTTTTGCACTGCAGAGAAGGTGAATCTCTTACCGTTACTGAAATGGTGAAACTTTGCTGGGTAAGAATCTGATGATGTATGGGCGCCGAGTTCCCCCACGTAAATACTCGGACCCCGCAGTCATGTACTTGGTTTTTTTGTTTTTTGCTTTACAACCTAGAGAAATACAGTGAAAAGGACAAGAGCTAGGTTAGAAATTCAAAGTTAAATATCTTTGGTTTGCTTTAGGTGTTTTCGCAAGTCCGCAAGGAATCAGGTACGAGCTTGGAGCTGCTTGGAGGTCCTACATAAAAGCTGTGCCGACGATCAGATCAACAACCGCCGGCAAGTCACGGTTAACACTGATCAATGTCGTCATGGCGTACTGCCACAGTCTATATAATCTATTTATACATGCTGATCGATTATCAGATATAAATTATCTCGTACCCGCTCGGGGCCCGGCATACAGATACTTATACGGAAAAAAGGTGGTCTTTCCCTTCCGTTTGTCACCTTCCCTCCTAGAAATATTATACAAGACAGAACTAAATATCAATCTACTTGAGCTTCATGTTCAAGCTCCTTGATTCCACATTCTACACACCAATTACTTATCCTAGCAATTCTCACTCACGCAGGCTTCGTTGCATGAAGTATATAGAGACTCCTTTTAATGCGGGTGGATCTAGGATCGATGTAGCGTTCAAAGTTGCGGCTGACTCATATTGGGCCTGGCAAAATGATATTTACCAGGACGATGACGATAAGGCGGGATTTACTACTTTGGGTGGGTTTCTTACTTATGAAAAAATACTAGAAGCTCTTGAATCCTGCCGCGATAAAGAATCATAATAAGGCCTTGAATTACTTTTTACAACTGAATAAAATATTGTTGAAATAAGGACCTATAGAGTGAGAATTGTGAAAACTTGACCGCGATAACTCTGGAAGTTCATGAACCTACCCCGATGATTGAGCCACTCATCATGAAATATCGAATTTCCGGCTGAGCAGTGCTTGTTCTCTTGTCCGGGACACGCAGCTACCTTTGTCGCTTGACCATTTTCATCGACCTCTTCGATGTGTATCTCACCAGAGGGATGAAAAAAGTTCAACAAATGAGGTGGAAGATCCACCACCGGATCCTTGCGATCTGTGACTCGATGGAATTCGGAACCAATCTGTCCACTACAAGTCAGAACTAGTCGAAATATTTAGAGAAATGTACCAACCGTCGAGTCGACATAATTCGCCCAGTGCTCATTACCCATGCGCGGTAAACCAAACACGACAACAGATTTCTTGATGGAAGAATCGAGCTGTTCGTGAAGCATAACGGCACCCAGAGTAGCGATCGCGGCACCTACAGCCACGAGAATCAGTGAAGGCTCACCAATTAGAAAACCTTCAAACCCTGAGAGTGACCGGTGATGAGAACTGAGTGTGACTGATACTCAATCAGCGCTTTCTTAACCTCAGTAAGGATGATACTGGATGTGTGCTTGAATGTATCTTGGAAACCGACGTGTACTGTGACTCCATCTAATAACGTTTAGAATAATATTGAAGAAAAGTCGTTCGCAAAGTGGTACTAACCGGGGTGTTTGAATATAGACTTGTCTAGATCGACGTGCTTTATCTCCAGATCAGTCAATATAGACAAGAAATTCTTCGTGTTAGTTCCTCTGTGAGCTACGACAATGGTGTTCGTCGAATTATCGTGCGCAACAATATCTAAGCGGTGCATGGGTCATTTTGGTCCGCAGAACACACTAACTTGGCGACCTCACAATTTGGAACTGCAGCATTGTCTAGTAGGAATGACGGGCAAGTGATGAGAAGAATAAATACGATTACACCTGAGTGTAAGCAAGTTTGGACTTTACCTCCTCCCCATTTGATGACATGGATGTCAGGCCCAAGAGCTCTGCAGGGTTCACAGTCCCATTTCGTCACATTACTTTCGCCGCAGTATATAGCACGGGTGAAGAGCGCTGGTCTCAACAGTGTCGAAGAAACGAAATCCGGGGTGACTTTGGTTGTTGGATCGGAAGACAAGGCATGAGGAAGATGTAAAAGGGGAAAAGAAAACGTTGAATGTGTAAAAAGCATAAAAATGAAGACCAGCTTCGGAGTCAATGTATAATGTGCCAACATTCTTCACTAGGCCAGCTAGAAAGAGGGTTAGGGGACTTGGGGCGGAAAGTGTGAGCCCCAGGTTTATAACTAGCGCCGGCTTTTGCTATGTGGCCCCTGAACTCCGCGCCGAGTATATAAATAGTATCATCAGAAATTAGGAAAAGAATTGGAAGGAGTCTTGGGGAGCGCAACTCCGCCAAATCTAACCACAAAATTTATAGTGAATTTCGAATCGAAGATTGCCCGAAAAACGGATAGGAAGAAAGGCAGCGTAACAAGTCTTATAGAGAATAGCAACAGTCCAGTAAGTATATGGAAATGAGAGAAACTCAGAAAATCATGCAAACACTGAGGGATTTTGAAAAACACAGAACCGTAGGACTTAACACCGCGAACTCAACGATACAACGAGTGAGCAGCTACAACGACAACTTTGCCGTCCAACAACTTCAATTTCAAGACATGAACGAGCGCGTAGTACGAGAACTATGTACTACAACCATTTACCAACTAGACAAATTTTCTATAAACTTAATCCAAGTCAACTCCGTACGGGAAGGGAGAAGAGCGGCGAGCGCGCGTGAGAGAACGGCGGACGGGAGCAGGAGAGCCCGAGGCAGACCCAGTTGAAGGAGTTGTGCCGGAAGCAGGGTTAATATTGACACCCGCACTACCGGTAGAACCAATTGAAGGGGTAGTGCCGGAAACAGTGTTGATATTGAAACCCGCACTATTAGGGACTTGGTTAGCACCGGCACCGGCGGCGGAGCTATCGGGGTGAGGGGGAGCAGGAGTTCCTGTAGGACTACTAGCTCCTACCCCACGGCGCCCCATACGAACGGCGGGACGACCGCCAGCAGATCCCTCTACCTCGACAGTGATTGCGACCTCCTCCTGAAAAAAACCGAATCATTGCGTTAGTCTACAAACTCACTAACAGCGAATGCAACGAATCGAACTGACCTTGGGTTTATGCATCTTCCGCAGGGGGTCGAACGTCTAGAGAGTTAACTCATAAGTGAATGATATCCAAACACGAACGGAAAGAGAACCAACCTTGTGCTCGAAGTGTTCACCGGGACCGGGAATGTGCATAGGCATAGCAACCACTTCCACGGCCTCATGCTCATGTTTGTGGGGGTGAGCGTGGGGCTGAAAAAAATTATCCATTTACGATTAGAGAGAAGGTAGGTAAGGCGGTGGATGCAAGGACACTCACACCGTGGTTATGGCGGATAGGAACCTCCTCAATCTCGATCTTGACTTCTTCCTCGCCGTGGCGGTGACGGTGACCTTCCTCGAGCTCGATTTCGATCTCTTCACCATGCGGGTGGTGGTGGTGGTGACGGTGACGATGACCTTCCTCGAACTCAATTTCGATCTCCTCCTCACCGTGAGGGTGGTGGTGGTGGTGACGGTGACCTTCCTTGAGTTCAATTTCAATCTCCTCCTCACCGTGAAGGTGGTGGTGGTGGTGACGGTGACCTTCCTTGAGCTCAATCTCAATCTCCTCTTCACCGTGAGGGTGGTGGTGGTGGTGGTGACGATGACCTTCCTCAAACTCAATTTCGATCTCTTCACCATGGGGGTGGTGGTGGTGGTGACGGTGACCTTCCTTGAGCTCAATCTCAATCTCCTCTTCACCGTGAGGGTGGTGGTGGTGGTGGTGACGATGACCTTCCTCAAACTCAATTTCGATCTCTTCACCATGGGGGTGGTGGTGGTGGTGACGATGACCTTCCTTGAGTTCAATTTCGATCTCCTCTTCACCGTGAGGGTGGTGATGGTGATGACGGTTACCTTCCTTGAGTTCAACTTCAAACTCCTCTTCGCCATAAGGATGGTGGTGATGACGGTGACCTTCCTTGACTTCTACCTCGATCTCCTCGCCATGAGCGTGGTGGTGACGGTGACCACGGTGTTCCTTTACCTCGACCTCGAATTCCTCCGCATCATGGTGATGATGGTGATGGTGATGGTGATGATGAATATGCTCTTCACCAGAATGCTCGTGGTGACGGTGATGCTTGAACGAAGATAGTGAGTGAGGAGGAAGGTATGAGAACGTAGGAAATTCATCTTACCGAATGAGGCTTTTCGTCGTCTTCAACGATAATATTGAGCTCTCGGGCACTGAGAGCCTTGGCTCCGTTGGCTCCATTGGCTGCGTTGGCTCCTGTACCCGCCACGGCCGGAACAGGGCCGCCTTGGGGAATCGGAGCTGCACCCGATAAACTTTCGGAAGTAAGAGCGGGACTACCAGAGGCAGTAGCAGCAGGAGACGCGCTACTACTGGTAGCAGTTAAACCACTGGTCTCGGAGGTTCCAGAATGAGGCAAGGGAACAGAAAGAACAGAAGACGCCGCTCCGACAGCGATGACAGCTTTGAGGACAGAACGAGAGTAAACCATTGTTTAAATTTGTGATAGAAGAAAGGATGTTAGTTTAGAAGGCGTTGGTAAAGCGACCGGCGGCTTTGCGTTGCTGAGTGTGTTGCGATGTGTGAAAGAGACCAGCTCTGTTGGGGGAACTGAAACCTGGGTACGGGCATCTTTTATACCATTTTACCACTGCAGGGAAGGTGAATCTTTACCATTTGCTTACCGTTACTGAAATGGTGAAACTTTGCTGGGTAAGAATCTGATGATGTACGGGCGCCGAATTCCACCACGTACATACGACCCTGCAGTCATATATTTGATTTTTTTTTCCACAGCCAGAGAAATACAGTCAAAAGAACATGAGCTAGATTAGAACAGAAATTCAGAATTAAATATCTTTGTTTGCTGTAAGTGTTTTCGCAAAGTTACAGTTGCGGACAAGCAAAGCCAACAAATTTAGTAATTCACTGATAGGGCCTGATTAAGATTTTTTGAGGCAAAACTGAGTGCAGATTTGGACTCAGAATGGCAAAATACGTCAAAAAACACATCTCCGAAGTTTTTCCCACGAGTTTTTGGGTACCGCCAAATTTTTGGGCCATTTCATCGAGATTTTATATACTATTGGACCATTTTTTGTACCCATCTACATATTAAAGATTGCTTCTATGCTCATTATTGCCTACTGAGACCATGAACCGACCATCTTGCTAGACCTGCTGCAGGTTTGTCGAGTGCAAAATCATCAGACACACCTGCCGATGCATCAAGTATCTCATCATCTGAATCGTTGTCAATGTGAGAGAGAACTGCTCAGGCCAGTCAACAGTGGTTGAGGAACTTCCTGAGGACCAGCTTCAGGCTGTCCTGGCTGGTTCCTCAGCTCAATAGGATCTCGTTTGCGCTTCGAAGAGCGCCCTCAATGTTTCATTGTACTGATTATGGGTAAAGACTTGAAACATATGTACAGTTGGAGATCACAGCTTGAGTCACACGCCTTAACTGCTCGGCCATCTTACCTTCACCGATGAGCGCTTACTAAATATTTCCTTTTTAGGACACCATTTTCTGATTTTTTCGAGTTGACCTCCTATCAGAATCATGACCACATTAACGAAAGGATTATTTTCCGCATTTTTAGGGATTTTTATCGATTTTTTCTGTGGACCGCCAAATTTTTGGGCTCAAAATTTTCAACTTCAGTATTTCGAAAATCGGCTCGTAGAAATATAACAATATGGCCATATATAACATCTATATACAGTTTATTGACTTTTCTGAATACTTCCCAGGCTCCCATAAATCGTTCAAAAAATTGGTTGGCTTTGCTTGTCCGCAACTGTAGCAAAGGGGAAGAATCAGGTACGAGCTTGGACGCCGACGATCAAACATTGATCAATGTCGTCACAGCGTACTGCCACAGTCTATATAATCTATTTATACATGCTGATCGATTATCAGATATAAATTATCTCGTAAGCAGCTCGGGGCCCGGGCCTTCCGTTTGTAAAATGTTAAATGATTCCCTCCTAGAAGGATTATGAACAAAAATACAAGCCAGAACTAGATATCAGTCCACTTGAGCTCATGTCCAAGCTCCTTGACTGCATTCTACATAACAATTATCCGGAGAATCTGTTAATTGATGAGAAGATTGCCAACCGACATTGTATAGCTTTTACTCCACCAACGTAAAACTCGAGGCTTTTGCGAGGGGCCAACCGAGGCGTATGTATCTGTGGCATTTACAAGCTATTTATGGCATTTATAGAGGTCTACTTTGTTTCAGGCTGTTCTCATCATTCTCACGCAGAATTGACTTCTGGTCTTCCCTGATGCGCTTTCTCAACTTGACTAGCGATGATATTTTGTGCTGCTACTCTGGGTCCAACAATGCTATGGTCCTATCACCAAGCTCATCGCATTTGGCTGATGTGCCTTCTCATTGCTCATCCGTGTCTCTACGCAGCTCCACGAAATCAGAGTCGATAATCTCAAAACATGAGAGCTTGAGGATCAACCTATCTCTATCACTCGGTGCTTCATGGCAAGCAATCAAAGTCCCTTTGGACTGTCGTTGGAAGATTTATGCTACTCGGGTATATGACTAGAGTGTGTTCTAGCCTTCAGTCAATGCTAAATATATTGAACAGTCTTCTAGGAACTTGTATCAGTTTTCTATCTTTCCAAAGAGGAACCTAGCTTCCTTTCTGTCTCAAATTCCCGACAAAGTCCCATTGTACTCGCTATTACTTCCTGGTACACATGATACGTGCGTTCACTATCCTACAATTGCGATTTTAAACCTCATCTTTTCACGATTTTTTAGTATGGCATTCTACGGTTGGATAATCTCCCAATGTCAATCTGCTGAAACACCGCTACATGTTCAACTACAGAATGGTATCCGAGTCATTGACATTCGACTCGCCAACATCGAGGGAAGACTTATCGCATACCATGGCAAATATCCTGAGAAAACGCCATTTCTACTTTCTGCAATATATGCATTCCTTACCTCACCGGTATCCTGTAGAGAGACCATCGTCATGTCTCTAAAGCAGGAAGACTATGCAGTCACACCGCTACCCGTATTCTCCCGTCTTGTGCGCGAAGAGTTTACCCAGAGCGCTGGAGGCTTGGATATCCTTTTTCTGGAGAATAGGATACCAAAACTCGGTGAAGTGCGTGGGAAGGTGGTTCTACTTAGTCGGTTCGGTGGAGACGGCGCTGAGTGGGAAAATGGATTAGAGGGTCTCGGGATACACCCCACGACATGGCCAGATAGCAAGAAAGACGGCTTCACGTGGGAGTGTAAAGACGTTCATGTCCGGACGCATGATTGGTATGTTTCTCATTCTCAGTCTATCATCGTGGACTAGATGTACTCAAGTTGATTCTACCCAGGTACGCGATACCGTCTTTCCTGTACATACCAGAGAAGGTCTCGCTAGCGGCCAAATTCCTTCAGCGCCCTTCAAACAATGACATCCAACCAACGTTATCAATTGTATACACTTCCGCAGCGTCTTTCCCGTTTGCAGCACCAAAGACCATCGCTCAAGGTTTCGGATGGCCGAAATGGGGATTTGGCGTCGAAGGTGTGAATAGCCGGATGGGAAAGTGGATATTGGATGTCCTCAGTGGATCGATAAATACGATGGAATTTGCGAATAGAGATATGAAGGTTGAAGAAAAGGACGGTTTGAGCTTGAGAGATGGTGATTGTGTGACAGGGCCGTGCTTACGCGGTTGGGTCCTTGTGGATTTTTATGACCAACCTGAACATTCCTTGGTGGACTTACTTGTTGAGTGTAATTTCAGAGGTCGACGACCGGGCGAGGAAGGGTGGTGATAGTGGAGACATTGTTCAATTCGGACAGTTACTTCAATCATGATGTGTCTTGTCATTGGGCGAGACTAGGACTGAGCTGGCCAGCCTGTGCGATTCAGCATCCCCGATGTGAGGCCGTTGTATCTCCACTCGTGTCTTGAGTGTCGGGGTTTACAGGATGTGGTCAGCATTTCGAGTATAAGGCTGTCATTGACGTCGACTTGTCGTACTACCCATTATGTCTATTGAATATTGCAATCGCAATTTATTAACTCGAATTGTCTGTTTCCTATACCATGTAATTCAGTGATGAAACTGTACAAATCACCGGGAAGGCTTAGCTTCGATCCAGGAAGTCGATTCAACTCCACTAATAATTAAGTATTTGTGTCGGCACAATAAGTACCATCTTGAAAGTAGGATGTTTCCAGATTGGTGTTCTATGATAACTTAAATACGTCTGAAATATACATATTAAACAGATATTGCGCACGCACATGTCCGAGATGCTCTCGACTCCCAAGCGGTGGCTATTCCCCCTGTGCGTTCCACCGGAGAAGAGGATCGTAACATCCCCTCACGCCATCTTAGCTACAAGAGCCCTAGAAGAAATCTCTATTTTCGACGGCTATACCAATGTCTTTAAATAAATGACAATTCGAGGCAGACCGGATTTGGATAAATCGAGAGCCGGAAAGACTATTCATGGACTTATGTTCTGGGTGTTCCCTGGGGGGGGGGGGAAGTATAGCCCTTCTCATGAAACAGGGGATGGTCGACTCAAGACACATGTTTTGTTGCTTACCGTCGAGCCTGGTGTGTAACCAGAGGAAATTGCCATGAGGAGAGCAAGAGAGGGATTAGTGGATGGCGTGACTGTTTACGGGCTCATGTTCTGGGTGTACCCTACTGGGAAATAAGGTCCATTCGGCGAGACTTAAGACGGTCGGCTCGAGCAGCATGGATTGCTTCTTACCCATAGAGCCTGGTCGCTTGCCTGAAGTAGTTGCAAAGAGGGCAAGGATTGAATTGAAGGATGGTATCATACACCACGAGCATATGTATTAGTGCTTGATCATCAGAGCAACCTTAAATGGTAGAACTCAAACAAAGCATATATTTCTGTTGATGATGGTTCAGGTGCCTCAAGCTTCGACCTATGTAACTTCTTGTTCACCACCGCGGCAGCTGGCAGATGCTCAACTAGAGGAAAGTTCCATGAGGTTCAGCGGGCTGAGTGGTATTTCAATTATGTGGAATTTCGACTTTTTGCTCTCCAGTGACCATACTAATCGAGTATGAATTTACTATATAGTACTTCTCAAATTTAGTCTTTCAGAAGGAGAGCCATTCATAGCCAATGTTGAGCGATTCGGAATAATAGACTTATGAATAATGATAGACAAATGGGATTCCGCTGTCACTACAACCTTCGTTGAGCATACAGCTCAACGAGCGATAAAGGACACTCTGAACTTTAAAGTTCGATGCCACGGACGGAGACACTCCCATTTTCCACGTGACCGAAATACTCCGCGCTTACAGATACGCGTCCACCTGTAGCCTGTTAACAGTAAATTAAAAAAGGAAGGCGTGCTTACATAGTCTCACTGTCTTATATCTTCGGAAAAGTTTCATCAAATCTGGCGTTATCTTCTTTCCTTCCTCAAGCTACAAGGCTGTCCCGGTCTGTACAAGTTTTCACTCCAAGTACAAGATTACTTCAGGTAGTCAATAGTAGTCACTCTACGAGTAAATTGGCTGATTATCGTCAAGATTGCTCGGGCTTTCACCTCTTCTTCATCAGTGACAATGCCTCCGATCTTCAACAGACCTACAACGGATAAGTACGATCTTGTTATCATTGGAGGAGGAAGTGGAGGAAGTGGTTTCTCAGTGAGTATCCAGTCAATCCACTCGTCAATCGTGCACTGAACAACGTTAATGCCTTTCAGCGCAGAGCTGCTTCGTATGGTAAGAAGGTTGCAGTAGTTGAAATGACAGCACATCTCGGAGGAACCTGTGTCAATGTCGGATGTGTGCCCAAGAAAGTATGTACTGCGCTTCGTTGAGGTGCTCGCCATGATTCTCATTCGAATATCTATGTTAGATCATGTGGCATGCAGCCGACTTGCGAGAGAGGCTCATGTATCATACCTCGGGGTACAAGATGCAAGGAATTCCGGAAGCACCTAAATTCGACTGGGCGTCCTTCAAGCCTCAACGTGATGCGTACATCCGGAAACTTAACGGAATTTACCACAGCAACTTTGACAAAGAAGGGGTTGAATTTCATCAAGGCTACGGTCGTTTGAAATCCCCCAAGGCTGTCGAAGTCACACTTGCGGATGGTCAGACTTATACCCTTGAATCCGATAATATCTGTATCGCTACCGGCGGCCACCCAACCATTCCTAGCGAAGAAGTCATTCCCGGAGCAAGCTTAGGTATTACCTCCGATGGCTTTTTCGAGCTTGAGGAGCAGCCGAAGCGTGTTGCAGTCGTTGGAGCAGGATATATCGCTGTCGAGCTTGCAGGCGTGTTCAACTCTCTCGGTTCAGAAACGCATTTGATCATTCGAGGAGAAACCGTTCTCCGTACATTCGATCCTACGCTACAACAAGTCCTCACACCTTGGATGGAGCACACTGGCATTAAAATCCAGAAATCGAGTAAAGTGGTCAGAGTTGAGGGTGAGAAGGGTAAGACGCTTACTGTCACCTTGGATAGTGGGAAGAAGATTGAGGTCGATTGTGTCCTTTGGGCTATCGGGCGTCATGCCCTAACCCAAGATATGGGATTGGAGGAACATGGCGTGAAACTGGACGAGAAAGGCAACGTGGTTGTGGACGAGTATCAAAATTCGTCCATCAAGGGAATAACAGCAATCGGTGATGTCCAAGGGAAGGCTCTACTTACTCCTGTGGCCATCGCTGCAGGCAGACGACTAGCAAACCGACTTTTCGGTCCCGAGAAATTCAAGAATGATAAACTCAGTTATGAGAACATCCCCACCGTCGTTTTCACGTATGTACAAGATCCACATATTCGTTTTCACTCCGCTGATCTCAAGTTTGTGCAGACATCCTACTATCGGGACTGTAGGCTTGACTGAGCCTGACGCTCGCAAAAAATACGGCGATGACCAAGTCAAAATCTGTAAGAAAGAATACTCTCACCTGATAATAATGCTGAGGCTGATCAATCCACAGACAAATCCTCTTTCCGTTCGTTGTATTTCTCAATGGTTGACGAGGAACATAAAGAGCCTTCGACTTACAAAGTCATCTGTGTTGGACCAGAGGAAAAAGTTGTCGGAATACACATTATTGGGATGGGGAGTGACGAAGCCATGCAAGGCTTCGGTGTCGCTGTCAAAATGGGAGGTATGTCCGCGGCTCAGACTTTCCAAATTGGTGTAACCTCAGCTTATCTTGTCTGTGTTCATCAGCAAATAAGCAAGATCTGGATGATACTGTTGCAATTCATCCCACTTCGGCTGAAGGTCTATTTTATCTTCTCTTTCGTCTCTGATATTCCACTGATATCTGACAACTCTCAGAACTCGTCACCCTGCGGTAAATTAGTATACTTGGATCTCGCATTCTCTTAAGAGCATTATCGTTTCACTCAAGTGTTTGTGACTTTTTGGTTGGAAGAACTGTAATCAACTGTATATAGACCGTTGACGGAATTATTATGACCACAATCCGTAAACTGCTGGTTTCTGAGGACATGCTGATTCTATGCGCCTTTGACTGCCTTTTGCAGAATGAATTTGAGCTACTTATGAATCCAACCCTCAATGAACATATAGATCCTAAAGATAAAAGACGAATTTGCCTCATGTTATCTCTCCATCGCACCGTCCTGAATTACTACCCACTGAACATCTACAGTCCGCACTCATGCAGAATGAATTATGAAGCATACATATCCCACGCCACTAGCGCGCTATCTTGAAATTAATCCACCATCCTCATGTCCCGAGCACACGATCTACCCGTGAGCACTGACAAAAGCCTACATTAGATCACTGATACAATCTGGGAACAGGTTCTAAAAGCTTCTATACACGACATCAGATACTTCAGTGCTCTGTTGCGAGGTGTAAATTTCGCCAATGTTAGCGTCTGTTCCTGCAGCCCTGCAAATTCGCATAAACCTTCATCCCTAATAATACCTTGTATATCACCGTAAGAGAGCTACTGTGACGGTCACGGAGAAAGGCCTGCTTGTGGTAGTTGAAGAGTCTCGGACACTTCTAGGTGACTTGCATTTTGCTTGGGTCTCAACAAACTCTGAAAATAGACTTACAGGAACCGCATACATCTTCTCGGACGTGTTCGACGAATTCCTCTATCACGCAGAAACCGAAAATCAAGGATCACAACAGGGACAAACCACAGACCAAGAAATTTTCTCCGCCTTCGAAATCCCTCTCAACAATTTTCTCGAGCTTCTGAACATTTTTGGAACAGCAGGCGGATCGACTTCTAGTAAAACTGGAAGGTACAAGGCATGGAAAAAGGCTGCCGACGATTCAGATGAACACGAGAGTGAAGGAGGTGAGGGAGAAGGGGACCGTGAAGGAGGTAACGCGAATAAGAAAAAGTCAGGACCACTCTTTGGTGGCGCCGAAAGGAAGACGGGAATGCGTTTAACTTACATAGGCCCAGGGTATCCATTGACTGTGATTGTGTGGGTATCCGTGCTTCGTTTAGTGATATATGCTCAACTACAAACAGTGCAGAAGATGCCTCAGGTCCAACTACAACTTGCGAGATAGCTACTTTTGATGCAGAGGATCACCTCGAACTACCTTTTGACTCGGAACAGATGTAGGACCTGATTTGTCTTATGAGCTTGAACTAACGTCGTTGCGAAAGGGCGTTGAAGATAATTCTCAAGGTAATGCTACCCTTTCTCGATGATCGTCAAGAGCGTTACTTACTATTGAACATAAGTCATCCTGGCTTCGAGATGCTTTATCCGAACTCGATCCTTCATGTGATAAATTGACATTCATCGGAAATCCTTCAGAAGCCCTAGACACCGGTGCTCAAACAGCAAGACAGCGGCAAAGGGCCCGTTTGCAGGCTACACCAAATTTCCGCATTGAAGCTACGGGGACTTTTGGTAATACTGAAGTATGTGTTCAGTCTCTCGTTTTGTGTTCGCGCGAACATTGACCTGCATCTAGATGGATTATCCCAATGATCGAGACGTGCTAGAGTCTTTTGAATGCCTAGCTCCCGTAAGCTTCAGGTCCGTCAACGAACCGCTTTGATGTTCCTTTTTCTTGATTGCTTCTGCTCGATTCAGCTATCGTTTCTCTCATATTACTCGCACTATGCGTGCTATGCAGACATCAGTCAAAACCTCGCTACGAATCGACAACGAAGGTCTACTCAGTCTACAGTTTCTCATGCCTTCCTCAGCCCCGCGAATGAATTCAGGTGGAGGAACCTCGAATTTCATTGAGTTTCGTGTAAGCTCATTCTTGCCCCTGTCTGTGCGGGATAACTTATCTCTTGCCGGAACTTAGTGTTTGGCGTTGGAGGAAGATGCTTAATATCCATAACTACTGTAATAATGTGCTGTACTTTGAGCTGTAATCATGACTGAGAGTTGGGGCAAACACGTGGGATGCGCGCCCCCCTTTGACATCGGAACGAGCGCTGATTGCGCATTGAGTTACTTTCTTCAACCCATTTAAATGTCTTTTCTCTGTCCTGTGGCCGCCATTTTCAGCTACGCGCTAGAACCGATAGCGCCATTCACTTGGTTCGGTCTTCGTATAAGCACGCTCGATGTTGCCGCCGCCTTTCGTCTATGTCTTGTCCTGCGCCAGATAAGGGAGGATCTACACAGAAAGCATGTCAAGAGCCATGGGACTACATTGATAGAGCCAAGGTCTTTTGTTAGAAGCGCATCTACAGCGCTGACAGTAGTTTTTGGTGGAGAAGCCCTCGCTTGTGAGTACATGTTTTATCGCTGGAATTCCAGTTGGTGAATGACCTCGTTAGGCCCATATCTCATGGTACCACCTTCATTCATGGTTTCTGGCATCGTGCCAATATTTTACACCGCCATTCAAGGAATCGTTGACACGGTACCTGCTGTGCCAGAAATGTTTTTCGCGATGGAGCTCCCGTTGTCAATATTCGATGGATTTTCTCGTGCATTCTTACTCTGCGATCTCATACCACCTATGGTGACAGCAAATTCATCTTCTACAATCTCCACGTCACCTTGGACACTTCTTGTAACCTCTCTGGTGCGGTATACTCGTTTCACGAACGAATTCTCAGAGTCAAAGTGCTGACTGGCTATCTCAACCCAGGTGACAGCAAACGGTGGTTTCTTTCTCACGAACTTGTTTTCATTCATGAACCCTACGCCTCTTGCACTTCAAACACCGCCAGAACTGCAAGTCTATGGGTGGACCACTGCGGATCTGTGGTGTGCGCCACTCGTTACCGGGGTTTATGCTCTCCTCACACATGCGCAACCTTTTTGGGCTGAATCTCATGCTCTATTGATTGAACTGTTTGGTATGGGTGTGCAAGGGAAGTCTGTGGAACCCCTCGATTCTGAAACGGCTAGAGCCTTTTGTGCATTCTTACTCGCTTGTTTATTTTCCGGGCGCACGGTGAAGAACTTCACCAACTACTTCAATCGTCCGATGGGGATCATCAAGAATAAAGTGACGAAAGGTATTCAAGCTTCGTTTATTTCTTTTCAATGTTGCTGACCGGTTTTGGATAGAGCCGAAATTGAAGACCCAATGATCATGATTGCGTGTTTGTATAGAGTCAGACAAAGTATCAGTCCGACGGGGATATCATGAATTCCTGCTACAGGCTTGTTTTTTACCCTTCGTCGAATTTTATTCAAGACGACCGCAGGAATTGGAATGTTGTCCCTTTGTGTCTAAATGAACGATTTCAGTACTTGTATGCAATAGAAGCACGATCTATTACCCCAAGTTTGAACGACCCGGATCGACAAAAGTTCTACTCGGGAATTGAATTTAGAGACTCGCACTCTGGCAAATGGAACATGTATTACATGTAGCCCCGGTCATCCTTGACACCCAAAGTTCTCTCAAAATGCTCAAAGAGAGTTTTGCTGTAGCGCGCGCATGAGTCTGGATCAAGGTTACCGAGACTTATCTGAACATACTTCAACGACTGCGAATAGTCAGATGTTGATGGTTGTACTTACTACTGTGCATTGAAACGCAGGATCAAGAGTTCCTTGGAAAGTCATAGGCTGCGACGAAACTGTGATGTTGATATATTTCTCTGGTTTTCCTAGCGTTTCTGCTGCTGTCTGGGACAGTAGTTTGGTACTAACATCAGATAAATGTACGACTTCGATAGACCTTCGATAACTCTAGCATGTATTTGTTGACGTCTG
Organism: Lentinula guzmanii; assembly: GCA_027919855.1. NCBI lineage: Eukaryota > Fungi > Basidiomycota > Agaricomycetes > Agaricales > Omphalotaceae > Lentinula > Lentinula guzmanii. The sequence goes on from JANVFO010000015.1 coordinate 197,053, forward strand.
GAAGGGAAACGTTCGTCTTTAGATCGAGAGTAGGCATGGTGGATGAACGAAATGAGAGTTTGATTTCGGTTATCGCCATGACCATCTGACGGAACGTTTCGCTTCATTGCGATACCCCCATACTTAATCAGTGAAGACCTCCGGCACAGCCTGAGGTTCGTTACTGGCACTGAACGCGACGGCGGATACAATATACCAAGGATTGATTGCTAGCAATGGAGCTACATAGACTGATTGTAAATAGTTATTTATACAGGGCTTACCACTGGAGGAAGGAGAAATTGATTTCAGGTGGCTTTTAAGAGCGTCGTGTTGGCCTGGAAATTAAAGGAATGTCATTGTTGATTTGGAAATGATGTACTTACAAGACAAGACACAATACTAGTCCAGAGTTATTGTGACCCGACCATAGCTTAGTTGGTAGAGCACAAGACTGTAAAGGATAACTTATGTAATCTTGGGATCGCCTGTTCGAGTCAGGCTGGTCGGATGATTTTGTGTCATCTTTATAAAAATCGCCTCTTTTTCCCAGAGAATAAATTACTTTTTGCTTGAAATGAAAGTAAGTATTGCAACCATGGCTCAGCAGTAACGGCAATACGAGGTCAGGATGGACAGTAAGTTGAGCTATAACAATAAACGACAAAGCTTTGAATAGCGGTAAGCTCTAATGTGCAATGACTACAATGATACATAAGGATAATGTCTACAGGAGAGATAGTTCTGGTGCCTGCGAATCAAGTCAGCTGGATCATTCAGCCTTCAAAAGTGCAACGACGTACGAGTCCCCGAGTTTCAAAGGCAAGCCAGTCTCCGGTTCCAGTTGGCAATAAACCCATGGAACGGCACTTCCATAGTCCAACACCTAGCGTCAACAAGTTGCAAGCAAAGTACGCCAGTTTTTGTAGCGTTAGAGTAGATAAAGATTTGGGACTCTTGGAAGCAGATGGAGCAAAGGAAGCAAAGGCTGAGAACGGTCATGGTATATCACTCTCGTTCAGATACAACTCAAACACAAGGAACGCACCTTCATTCATACCAGCAATATTCTTGAATGGAGAGGAAAGTAGCATGAATATGATTCCCATGCTGAAAATTTGAACCCCACTTCCGGACATGTAAAGCATGAAGAACTGCATAGGTAATGATTTAGCAGGCGAGATAGCCAAGTCCCAGGCGCGCTTGTCCTTTAATTGGTCATAGGCTTCAGGAGTTGGATTTGATGCAGCAATAGCCTTGGAATTTCCCTTTGCCTACATCACACACGCGTTTTCAGCAAGACGAAGAATGTATTTGGGCATAAGCAACGTACAGATGTAACAGTCTTTGAGAAACCAGGTGGAGGAGGTAAGTTTTTCCATCTTTGGAGGCGCGTCATTATTCATTATTATAGAATGATCAGAAGCTGAAAGCTGCTTACCTCGATGTTGATTCCAAAGATGAATATTCCAAAGAGCTCGACATGGCTGTCGCGGGCCAGAGAGTACCACGTGAATTTTCACACGAGTCGCGTAATGGCGCAAACCTCTGTGTCAAAGTCCGTGGTCATCAACAGCAGGGCTTACAGTATGCTTCAGGAGCTCAAACCAAGACGCGTGTTGTCTTGACACCGTTACGGGAAGACTCATGGTGAAATTTAACTAAGCCTAGTAGGCTGTCATTTGTGGAGAAAAGCATATTCGGAGTAGTGTAGACAAAGAGAGCTTTTGAAATCCACCAACATAGTAGCAGGCCCCGGCCGCGGCGAGTCGAAACTGACAGGATACAGCCTGAGTATGCAGATGTTTCATTCATGTTTGCCCCACTCGTAGTGATGAGGTTAATTTGTCTCCTCGTCATTAACGCTAACTGCTATAAGTTATGTGTTGGAATAATTGTTTCCGGAATATTCTGAGGTGAACTGGTTGGAATGATCTGATCCAAAGTTCGATGGCCTATGGGACAGCGGAGTAACCACAGAGCGCAGCCTGACAATCCGATTGTGGCGACTCCTGACCAACATACCTCTTGCTAATCGCTATCCAGTCTCCCAGGCTCATTCAAAGCTATATTAAGCATAGCAAGGAAAGCACCCGCAATCTTTCATTAATCCTCTTGCGGGTCCGAGTGACCTATTGTCCATATGCCACTACTGACAATACTGAAAAACCTCGTTGAGCGGAAAGATGAAGTGCCTGAACATTGAACGAATATTTACGAGAAGCAACATTGCTTCGAATTTCTAACACCGCACAGTCGAATACGATAGTTCGTAAAGCCCAGGGGTCGTACAGCCGCGCACCCTCAAGAAGCTATGACCAATGAGGAACGATAGGTAAGTAGACCCCTGATGATCCTCAGGCGCATATGAACATTAAGTCTCGATGCCTGATAAGCAGCTTCTGACGCCATTTAGGCTTGATAAGAAAGTATGGCATTCAACGATGGCCCAAGAAAACAATCATGATGACTCGCGGGTGACAGCACCCATGGCAAGTTCGTTCTGACATATCGCGCAATATATCGAAGGCAATAGTGGAACGTTATGCCGCACTGAAATGATTGATAATTGGCAACTGATTATACAAAAGTTAGGAGTCATCCTACCGATAATCCACAAAGCCTGTCATTCGGAGAACAGATCGCAGTCGAAAACAAGAAGTTGAAGAACCAAATGGGATCCGATTACATATGACCGAACTGCACTCAAAAATACCCCCAAATGACTATGACCGTCTAGTACGGGATTCATTACTAGAACTGAGGCTGAGGGGGAGGTACCGGTAGCTGCCCGGGATATTGTGGTACGGCGAAGCCAGGCGGCGGCGGCGGGGGAAACGATCCGTACATGGACATGCCTTGAGGCGGGGGCATAGGCGCCATCCCGGGCATCTGCATGGGCATGCTTGGTGGTGCCATAGGCATTTGCATTTGCATCGGCATCTGAGGCATGATCGTCTGTTGTGGAGTAAATCCAGGCGGTGGAGGAGGTTGAGCTAGTGCGCCGGCGAATTGACCTTGGTAAGGGCCTTGATAGCCAGCCATGGGTGGAGCGCCAAATGGCATTACTGCGGGTGGTGGACGGGCACTGACAGGTAACGCGTTATTTTTACGCGCTTGAGCTGCAAGCAACCGTTCGGCTTGAGTGCCATGACGTTCACCTTTCCCGTCTTTTTTGAATGCGTATTGAACGGTGATTGCTTTGTTCATTAAAAACTGGCCGTTCATGGATTCGACAGCAGCGTCTGATGCTTCAAAGTCGGTGTAGGAGACGAATCCATAACCTTTGGACGTCCCCATACCAGGATCTCGTGCAACCTACTCATGAATAAACAAATGTTGAGAGAAAAGGAGAAAATTGACACAAACCTTGGCTGTAGTTGCGAGCATTCCAAAAGCACTGAATGTATCATATAGTAATCGCTCGTCTACATTTTCATCAAGATTGCCGATAAACAAGTTCGCTCCAACGTCTAGTTGTTTCTTGTCGGAGGAAGCCTACAAGACGTTGTCAAAACCGAAACATGGCTTAAAATGGAGATGAAGGAATAGGACAAGAGCGGCGGTCCTTACGCGGACTGAACAAGTATGTTGAAAGACAACATACCTTATTCACCCTAATTGGCTTCCCCCATAGCTTGATTTGATTCATTATTTTACAGGCATATTCAGCATCTTCTTCGGTCAAGAATTCACAGAATCCGTAGCCTTGATGGGCCATGGAGATACGATCTTTCGGTAGATGTACATTGACTGTAACAAAACTAAAAGCTCAATCAAATCGAGAGAAAGAAAACGATGCAATAAATAAGCGCACCAACTGGACCTGCCTGCAGCATTAATTCCCAAATCAATGCGTCCGTACACCTCTCGTCAAGATTACCCTACAAGGAGTTAAGTATGGGCTAAGAGATATTGCGAATTAGTGGGAACGAACAAGATAAACAGTGGCCTCTTGATTACGGTCATCTTGGGGACGCGACATAATGTTGTGGAACTGGAAGGTTGAAAGTTACCTGTCACAGTCACGGAACGTCACAAACACTTTCTTACTTCCGACCGTGACCTACCGCAGTGACCGAGCCCTATCAGCTCAGCCTTCAAATGACTATTATCTATATCATCTTTGGCACAGTGCGAATCCGGGATAATCGCTAACTTGCCTAACTTGACCTCCCTTATCTTACGAGAAACTACCAGATATCTGCTTACCATCTCCATGAAATTGTGAAAGGAGGTACTCCGATGTATACGACAGATCTCTCGAATTGAACTTCCGAAGGTACAGCTGATCCGTTCTTCTTCCACTTTGATTACGATTCATGCCTCGATGTATCTAGTTCAGTCGACAACATAGGATTAAATGGTGCCTAGAAATCGTTAACGCTCCTACCTCGCAGTGTTATTGAGGTAATTTGTTTGTCTAACGTATAACACACCCTCCTTGAAGAGAATCATGGGCCCGAATTTGAGGTTTGTTATGTTATCCGGCCGCTCACAAACCGCGATAATGTATTATCATGTACCTCAGCGATACGCTGACTGAACAGCAACGCACGAATTCCGAAAGATACTGCCACTGGAAGATGAAACTTGACGGTATCTTTGGCGCCCTCTTGTTGATTCTAAGTATAAAGCTATCCTCGAAGATCGTTCTTTTGTCCCTCATCGGCTTCCACCCACTTCACTCAAGTGAACTTTTTGACAGGCCGAATCTTGAGCAATGATGTCCAAACAAGTGATTCTGCTGTTATTCACCGTGCTCCTCCTCGGCCTCTTTACCTCTGCTGCTCCAACGCCTGTAGAGAGGAAGGCACTCAAGCAGTTGAAGCTGAAGCGCGGTGGCCCGGAACCCTTCATGAAGCGGGATGATGCTCCTAAACCCTCTGGCTACGTGTGAGTACTGCCCACTTCAACTTTTGAATTATCCTATCAACTATAAACTTCAAATTGCAGAGCCAAACGTGACGAAGCTTCCAGGTTCTTACATTTCTGAGATCAAGTATTCTTCAAACTCAGAATTATACAGGGTTGTCAAGAGGGATGAGCCTAGCGCTCCCAAACCATCCAAGTCGGTTTATTTCTCTTTCCTACGTCGACTATCTCTGAACGCATCTTGCAGATGGTACAAGAAGTGAAGGGCTTATCCTGCAATGATATATACGCACGCCATTGACCGGTGAGCATTCATCAGTAAGGAGTCGCGAGCAATTTCACAACTAGCAGGCTTAGCGTTCTTTTTGCTTCCAACCATCCGATAGAACATTCGCGAGCGGTTCACATGTTTTTTTCTACATATCCACTAAATCCTTGAAAATCTATTTTTGAATTTTACCGAACGCTCTACATATGTGTAGGATCTCATCGTACAGAAAATTAGAAATTCTAGTTGTTGTTTCTTGAACTGGTGCTGAATGACAATGGTCATTGGCTGCATTTTTCTCAATGATTAGAACCATCTCATCCGTTACCTATTCACCACACATGTAACACAAGAGTAACGAAAATAAACAAACTAAGATCAAGTTCCTATCCTTCAAGAAAATGTGAAAAGAGGATGTGTTGTTGAAGATAGGTGAGAAAGACTGGATTGGAAAAGAAAAAGATAATACGAGTCAAAGGATATATAGGAAGATCATGGCGTACTAAGAAATGTCATAAGGTGAACGTGAAAGTAAAGAAGAGCTCCAACCATGGCACGTAGAAATCTATTAAACGACGACACATTTGGTTCTCCTGTGTTTCACAACTGGTGGTTCAAGTGCAGCGACAATAGCCTATGACGAACGAAGGAATGAGCCATGTAATCTCAATAATGAGAAGTCGAGGATAGAAACATACCTCATCGAAGACGTTCTTCAAGCCCTTTTGCGTCAGCGCTGAGCATTCCACGTACTTCACAGCCCCAAGCTCCCGAGCGAGCCGTTCACCTTGCTCATTCATTACCGGCTTCTGCTTTTGCCTTGCAAGCTTCTCTATAACTTGACTGTCGTCCCGAAGATCGATTTGCGTCCCTACAATGAGGCAAGGAACGCCCGGACAGTGATGATGAACTTCAGGGAACCACTTCTCTTTGACGTTTTCAAACGAAGCTGGCGATGTTACACTGAAACAAACAAGGAATACGTCTGTCTGCGGATATGATAAAGGGCGAAGTCGATCGTAATCCTCCTGACCTGAGCGTGAAATAAGTCCAAACTGATCATGATGTGAAGAAAAATGCCGCACCGGCGGTATCGAATAAGCCCAATGTATACGGGTCCTCGCCAATCATGACCGTCACAGCATAGTTGTCGAAAACCTGGAGGAAGAAATGAATCGACATCGCTACAGTTGATAGATAGAAAACGCACAGTCGGGACGTATTCACTGGGAAACTTGTTGGTAGTGTATGAAATTAACAAACAAGTCTGCAAGGCGAAAGAATAAGCCACCAGGAAAAAAACAAAAAGGATATAATGGCGCGCCTTGCCCACAGCACCATCTCCAACAACTACACATTTAATCGTCTGCATGTCTCCAAGTGGGATCTGGTCCAGGAAGAGAAAAAGTAAATGATGGATAAAAGAAGTTCAAGAGCGATTTAAGAGCACAAGCATGGGCGTGGCAACCGACAAGCCTCGTGGCCATGACTTCTTGAGGTCGAGGATGGCAGTTCCGAGCTTCAGGGCAACGGCGAGAAAGCACTTACTTGTCAAAGTACAGGGAGATTGTACGGAGTGCAAAAGAGAACCTGGAATCCTATGTGGCGAGGAGTCGAAATAGAAATTGATCGTCTTCGAGACAAGAGCGCTAAAAGAGGCTTGAACTTCAAGTTGAAGAAGACCTGAGCTCGATGCAGGGCTCAGAATCTGCAGAAAGAACTGAGTAGACAGTTACTGGACGTACAGAGATGGAAAGGAGAAGCTAGATCAACGCTGGTGAATTCGTTCAGGAAAAGGAACTGTTGCAACCACAGATTCAATTGCAAATGCGTGACGGGGCGTGACGCGCGTCACATCGCATGGCGTTTCAGGGCTATCTTATCTGAGGCCTGAGCTAGGATGTAACGATTTTTTGATTATAAACTACTGCTGTACTGGTTTTTATGCTACCGGTTTGTCTTCGTACACAAGATATATGCAGTTCAAAGAGCCAAGATGATACTATAAAAATGAAAGAAAAAGCAGCACCTTCTCACGATACTTTGGGTTTTTTATTGGAGTCTTCAAGTGCGTGAGTGTCGGCGAAAAAATGTTGACAGCAGTTGGAGAAGACTGACCTGAATTCGCGTATGCAGGTTGCGACCACCAGCTCAATAGTCCGGTACTTGTCCCTGTCACTATGCATCCTCCATTGGGGGCGTCCAGGCTCTGTAAAAATACATCAACAAATGACACATACCCGTAAACAGAGGCATAACGAACCGCAGCGGCAGTGACCGCTTCATCTGGAAAAGAATCAGCCATCATACCTTGTCCATGATCTTCCTCTCCCAAAATATGGTCCAATCCATACACTAGCGTACCCTTCTTAGTATCCCAAATGAGAGCACATCCTTTGATATCTCCAAACAACACGCCTTGACCTCGTGCAGTAAAACATGCAAAAGTGTGCAGCTGATGCGGACTGGATTCCGTGTCCTTATTCGCGTATGACTGCTCCAATTTGCCTCTTTTCTCTGCTTGTAAGCCTATTAGACGAGAGACGCCGTGGCAAGCTATCGTTGGAATGCTCATGAATTCAACTAGACTTGAACGCAATTGCCCAAACCCAAATGCTCACCTATTAATGCGTGTGTTTTCGCAGAGTTGACGTCAATCGAAAAGCTGGTAAGAGTATGAAAATCTATTGGCGAGCAGCGTATCAAGAAAGGTCTTACATCTTCGTCTTCAAAAATGCGCAAGCGCGTATGATACCGTTGGGAACTTCGCAAGCCCATCTAGGAGTAACAAAACAGCGTGAAAATTATAGCCGAACGCACCAAAAAAAACTCACAATACACCATCGACTGTTCCCCCGAGAAGAGTCGAGCCACCCTCGATGAATGTCAAAGCCGTGACATTGGGTCGAAGAATGGGTTGTTGAGCTTGCCAAGAACCTGAATAGACAACCCATTCAGCACATGAATTAGCCTGGCGTGTGGATATTCACCTGCACCCTTAGACCAAACCCAAAGCTTTACACCCACTGTGGGTAACGACACAGCTACTCTGTCTTTGAAATAAGCTAAACACATTCCACTGTCTATTTCCTGATAGTTGGGTCGAATACCAATGTCGACCATCTTAGCCCACGTCCAATGATTGAAACTCTGCTATGATAGTGAATATCGGAGTGCTTAAGGATTCCGGACTAGGTGCGAACCGTTCTGTTCCAGCGACTTATCATACCGTCTTCTCCGAGCGAAATGATACCGCTATCGTCGTCCAGCCAAAGAACGCTGGCTACCCGTGCGTTGTGAGAGAGACGAGCCATCTCCGTACGAGTGCTGTTGTTCCAGATCCGAATGGTTTTATCAGCGCCTTGGTCGTTTCAGCTTAGTTATAGCATTTATGTATAACTGAACTCAACTTACAGTTCAAGGCCAAAAGTGTTCCATCCACAGTACCAGCAATACCTAGGATAGTGAGATCACCTTCGCCTCTCAAAAGTGTCGAGTGATTCGACTGGAGCGTCGGCCATCGAAATGTTCGTTTATGCTCCTGCATGCTGTCTAGAAACTCGTTAGCAGTCGGAGAGGGCGCGCGCTCTCGTTTGACACCTCGCGATACAGCAGCCACCACAGGCTTTTGGGGTAATGGATGAAAAGTCTGAGGGATAGAAGACAAGTCAACAGGAAATGTTCCTGATAAGGCTGGCAGTTTCACAGGGTTTATGGCGGTTGCGGCATTCCATGGAATGAATAAAGTTGGGGAATTGGTTCTGGTAGCGGAACCATTAGTGGGATTAGAAGTAATTGGACTCGGTTGTGCATGCGAAGGTGCGTTGAATCGGCCATTATCAATAGTCTGGGTGGATGGCAGAGAGGTTGGAGTAGGTGGCATAGGATCAAGAAGAGTTGAGGTAGGGGGCTGAGGAATGACGGGTGACCGCTGTGGCTCTGACAAGATATCGAAGGAATGACCATTCGTTTGATTCCTCTTAGGAGTCGCAAAATTCGGAGATCTTTTGGAAGAATCTAATCGTGAAGGGAGGAAAGGCACAAAAGTTTTGTTAGTCGGATGCGGGTTAGGTGCTCTAGAAGCTAAGAGAGATATATGTCCAAGAAAAAAACCTATATGATTAAGAGCAAAGATAAGTTATTTCTCTGACCTTTTGCGCTGACGGTAGGAGAGGTAGTATCTATACTCGGTAAGCGCTTCCATTTGGTCTGAACCGGCGATGGAGGGTGTTTAGGCGAGTCGGCTGGCGGCGCGGGAGTGGGAGCTACTGGAGGTGAAGGAGAGGAATAAGCCACCAAGTTGGACGTTTTCGGCATGGATTGTGGACAGAAAGGAGGAGGATGGGAATTCGCATCTGCCATCGCCTTAGCCATGGGCGTTCCTACCCCTACTACTACACGTTTTTTAGTTTGTATGCCAGCGAGGATTCTGGATCCAGCCGGAGCCGGAGTCAATGTGGGTGTGATTGATCTGGAAGGTTTGATACCAAGGGGGTTGTTGTATGGACTTGAAGAAGAAAGTACTGCCTGAGAGTTTCGATTTGGCACAGGCTCGTCAACTTGATTTCGAAGGCTACGCGAAGCTCTCGAGGCGTTGGACATAGGCTTGGCGTGTTCCAGTAAAACTTTGCTGCTGGAAGCGACAGCGTTTCGAGGCCCAGTCGGTATACTTGCATGCTGCAAGAGATCGGTATTTTAGATATTCTTATGAGCTACAAATGAAATTACTACGACAATTCGCCATGGGACACGAACCTTTGCTTCCTTGTTCTTGAAATCACCTGAGCTGCGAGGGTTCTCCTTCAACAATGAGTCGTTCGTACACTCTTCCTCTTGAACTAGCGGATCTCTCCTCGCCTTGGAGTGAAACTCAACATTTAAGATGGACCAGATAATGCTGAAAGACAAACCGGGGGTGACGTATTTGTTCGTTCGACGTCGAAACTGGTCTGCAAAGACTTCAATCTGGATCGGACTCTGGACAAGAATTTTTTGCGCACCTTGACTGAATTTCCCAGAGGATGATTGGTGTTAGATGTAGACTGAGTGAGGTCCATTTCACACCAAGAAATGTTCGAGATGGTGAACCAACATACCTTGACAATAATAGAATCACTGTCTTCCGCACGCTATGTAAATTGCTCCATGAAACAGGCCGAAAGAAACCTCAAAGCGAATAGCATACCTTGGCGGCACCAGGGAAGTTTGGCGGAGAATTCCTGATAATTCCAAATCCCTTTGCTTGCCCTGTGGTCGCGCAGCTGTCACCAGTAAACTCGGTCACGAAACCCGCTGAGACAAATGGATTATATACAGATTTCCTATGTACTCCTTTCAGAGCTCCCGAAGTATTATTATCGGTGGGGTACGGAAGGATCGACTTAGTAGAAGGCGAGGATGATTCGGGATGTAGAGTTTGCGTTTGCAACGAGACAATGGAATGGTCAGGATTGTCGACAGTTATACTTTGAGGGGAGATGGCATTCGGAGATATTTGCATATCGACCTCCTCATCGTCGTCCGGCAAAGCAGGTCTGTGATCAGGCGTTAAAAAGGACGGAGGTATACCCGATGACGGAAATGGGGATGACTTGGACTGGGGAGTTCCTAGTGATGACGACGTCGAATCAGCATCAGGAGAGTCCAACTCCATAGGAGAAAGACTTCGGTCTTTAGCTCTCGGCTACTTCTATTATTATTGAGTTTATGAAGAATGAATGAAGAAGCTCACAGTTGGTTGGGTGGAGGTGTCAATGGCTAAACACGGTGCTAACTCAGCTTGGACAAGTACGGAACGTGTTGCATGTAGAGTCTGTACAGAAGCAGATGCCGATGATGGGTTTGATTGAATGGAGACTGTTCGAGAAGGTGGTTGCGCTTGAACGTCAGTTGAGCAAGTGGTCGGAGTGGCCTGGATGCCAATGGATATCCGCGCACTGGCTGATCCCTCTGGAGGCCATGATTGGATGTGAGCGAGAGAGTCCGCGAAATTATACTACTTACTGTCTGGTTTCTTTACCCAAGCGCGTCTCATTTTGGGAGGAAGCACATTTTTCGGTAGAGGTGGTATGTCGCCCTCTTGAACAGCCTTGAACATCTCTTGCACGTCTGACTCTTCCGACGTCAGGGAAGTTCCACAGAGCAATACAGCATGATCTTTGAATCTGTCGTCTTCAATAGTCAAGAGGATCTCTTTGCCGGGAGTGATGGTAAATCGTTTTTGAGCAAAGATTTTGAATTGAACAAGAGAGGAGAGTTCTTCTCCTTCTTCACTAGAGTCATCAGATGGTTCTACGCGTCGCAACACTGCGTGAGGTTTCTGAGTTGATTTGCGCGGGCGAAAGCATAATGAAGTTTTTACGCCGAGTATCTGGGATAAAAGACCCCCTTCGCTGGGCATAGAGAAGGAATCATCCATATAGGATGCACTAAATAGTAGTCAGCCTCTTAGCTTTGTAAATGCGGCGTATAAATATTTCGGGGAAAATAAGAGGAAGGTGGTTGTCACAAGAGTTTTGAAGAGAAAGTAAACTTCACAACGACGGACGGAAAGTTGCACGTGGCTTTAGCGCCTCAATAAGCGCCCGTAGAGGGAGTACATTACGAGAAGCCGCTGACAGAAGATGATGCAATTGGCACAGACATACGTCTCCCCATAACCACCACCACCACACCACTTCACACCTACATATAACTTTCTTGCTCATACATCTAACCTTTGCTTCTGCGATGCAGAGTGCATCCTTTGGAGCACGGCGAATCCCTCGCCATGCCTCCAGTATGATCACTGGCACTACAGCTAGATCCATACACATACCAGCATTTGCTCGTTTCACCTCTCCTACGTCTGGGGTACTGCTAAACGGATACTCTCCGAGGCCCGTAACATTCTATCCCGCTTTGTAGGCCATCTTACTGCGCCAGGCATTTCAGCTCATTCGCCTGCCTCTTTCAAACAAACAGTCCAAAGATCAGCTGCAGGTCGCATGAGCAGCATTCAAGAAAGATTGTCGTTTTCAGCTAGACATACTCTTTCACGCCCTTCACAGCCGCTCTTCTTCCCCCGTGGTCCGACATTTACTCATCGTTCTGTCGCTCAAGTTGGATTCGGCACAGCCAGAAATTTTTCTTCAGGTCGTTCCGTCTTCCAAAACCTAGTGGAGAATGTCCCGCTCGCGGGTCGTGCTCTGTATGAGGCAGACTGGGAGGTTCGTATGCAGAAAGAAAGGGTTGCGATGATGAAGATTTCCAAAGGTGAAAATGCCAAGGAAGAACGCAAAGAAATGCTGAAACCGAAAAATGTCTTCCCATACAATTCTGACCTGGTTCCGGTACCCGAATCCGTTTCGGATATGGACCACTACTTTGCTACTGCGATTGGACCTTCAGTCACCACTTGCTTGCTTGTCCCTCTTGCGCCTACTACCACACGTCGTGTCCCTCTTCCTTCTGACGTTCCTGACCATTCGACGTTGCTTCCTCTTCCTACCCTGGCATCCATCCACAATTCACATGAGTTGCATTCATTGCGTGTTTCTGCACTCTTTTCCCGTTTGGATGCTGCGAATGTATGGGCAAAGGGTGTGTTGTGCTCTGCTTATTCCGAGTCCGGTCACGGGGAGGGCGTCTGCACCATCCTGAAAATTGAATTCGCTGGTTGGTCAATAGCCGAGGTTCGCGGCGTCATTGGTGAAAGTGGTTCTGGTTGGTGTGCGCTGGAGGAGATCGTAACGAAGTCAGAGCAAGTCGAGGACGGAGACGCATTCTCAGATGTGTCTTCTCTTCTGTCTGACTATTCAGAACAGAGCTCTGATTCGCATTTTGCTGTCGAGCCAGCGCAGTCTCTCCTCTTACCAACTTTGGACTTCTCCTTTGTTTCTCTTACCTCTCCTAACAATAATAATAATGTCTTGGAAGCCGAATCTGACCCTTGGGCGGATTCGTCTTCGGAAGACAGCTGGTTAGATCACAATCATTTCGGTTTCAGCTCCGATTTTGTCAGTAGGCTCGATACACACCAGTGGCAATCATCCTCTGGGGTCTCTGCTTAGCCTACCTATTGTTATATTGTATTCTTGTCTTCCTTCTTTTCTTCCTAAATCCCAATCTTTGTACTTTTTTTCATCAGCTCGCATTTCGTCCTCTTGACTATGCCTCCTGTTGTAGTAATGTAACATGCTAAATATACGTCCTCAGTGTTCATTCGCCGGCAATCAGGGTTGATAAGACAGAAGATAGATGCAGGCATTTCCGTCGCCCAGACCAGGCGCAGACAGATGATGAGGATAAATCAGGCCATCTCAGGAGGAGTCGAGCCATAGAAGAATCTTTCCATATAATCAAAACATGCTAGAATGACCATCGATATCATTGGCCCGACGTTTCAGAAAAAAACTGATGTCCTCCGTTCACTTGCAGCACTGATCTGTCGGACGAAAGCCTTTGTAAAATGCGATAGAACCTCTTTATAACCTCACCTTTAGGTGACAAAGGTTATAAGTTTTTAGTCTGCTTTCGGGAGACAAGATAGAACCGATAGTAAATCACTCTTTCTATCCAAAGACCATGATCTCCACACCAATATTGATAATACAGAGTTTTGTGACCCTTTTTAGTAACAATCGAATTACATCGGACTCGTCAGCAACGAACTTGACAATTTTAGCGCACAGATTACTTTCAATTATGGCGGAACAAGGTCTTGGTTTACCCGTGAGCTCTTTATGGGGCAAGAAAACGGCTAGAAAGAAGGAAAAACGCAACGAAGGTGATGATTTACAGTATGACACAGCTCTGCTATATTAGGTTTGGATCCGTGGATAGTTATATCATAACATATGTATCTCATAACAAGCTATTCTTATTTCGTAGCTCCGTTGGCTTTGCGTCTGATCTCGGGTTCTAAGGGGAACCTCTGGTCGTCAGAATCGACAGAGTATAGCCGTTTCCAAATGGGCTGCAGTGGTTCAGGAGTTGGCCATGCCAGCTTATCGTTTCGTAGCCACAGACGGATGAGATGACGACTAGAGCAAGATATTGTGTCAATCAAAGAATCAAAACTCAGAACTGATAGTTGAAGAACTCACACATGTTCAGGATCATCTCGGAAAGCATCCCTAGCATGCAGGAGTCCTAAGCTGTTGATATACTGGATATCGCCCTTTTGGAAGTTCAGCCCCAGCGAATACTTTTCTGCAAGGAAATGAACAGCATCCAAAGCCTCCGCCTGGGCTTCTGTTATAGGGGGGATATCAGAACTTCGACTTTGGGTGCCATATCCAGTGAAATGTCGGCGAGAATATTGGATGATAATGTGCCCATCTTCATGATATAGCAATGGACGACTAGTGTAGCTCGGCTGTCCACCGAAGCTGAATTCACCGGGCACACGTATTTAGTCACCATGTTCATCAAACAACGGTAGACCTACGTGTCCAGAATCCAAGGTTCTGATAGTGTTTTGATCAAATCCGGCCTTGTCGCTGCAAGCTCGTTGTAAACGCGTGCACTACTGCTGATTCTAGACACACCGCCTTCCGCTGCCGTAGCGAGTGCGATGAGTGCAATGAGATCCCCAACGTCGGTGTGGAACACCTGCTTGTCGGTTGTATATCTGTAACCAAAGCTAGTAAGTAACGAACGGTATTGTCGGGCACTCTACATACGCCGCATTGCCGATCCCGCCTTTTTCATGAGCATGGCTGAGGGTTAAATCTTTTATGTGAGCTAAGACTGCTCCAGTCCCATCTTGTTTTCCGCGAGCAGAGCCCACATGCGAGGATATTCCTGATTACAAAAAAGAAGTCTTCATATTTTCTGCTGCGGTCAGAAGATCGATAGGAAATCTTACCCGCGTAAATGATAGCTAAATCGCTCCTTGTGTAATTGTCAACTGGTATGGTCCTCAGAACGAAAAAGCCTCGGCCGGAATAGAGCTCGTTTGCCAATGATTCCAGAATCTCACTCAAGGTTGGGAGGGGGAAAGTATCTTTCGAAATATACCCCATCGGTCTATTGAGCGCTGCGATGCAATATTTACCATCTTTCACACCAACAGAGGTGGGCAAAAGTAACCGACCTTTAAAGTGAGCAAGACCGTCATCGATCTCTTGTAGTTGTGCAAGGGTCAGATGAAATACCCACTGATCCTCAGAGGTCCAATCTTTGCCTTCCCAAACGATAGGCCCTTCAACTTTGGAGGGAAACCCAGAGGGCAATCGAGACTTGAGAAGACTTGGGTTTTCCGCTAATCTGCGTGCAGTGCGTTGTTTATACTTGGCTTCGTCTGGATGGTAGCAGATGTCAGGTTGGGCAACGGGCGCGATAGTTTCTGTCAGAGTGTAGGTCATGGTAAGAAAACGAGGTATTTAGTGGAAATTGAAATGGCGTCGAATAAATACTGTACCCGAAATCCGGAAATCGGAAAAATCTGACAATAATGATCAAGATCACTCGTTAGTTTATGATGCAAACTACAAAAACTACAAGTATCAGGAAAGTCAATTTTGGGAAACATTCTAGACTATCACTGCGGCACCGTGAAGGTACCAAAGAATTCCAGGAAGGCTGTGAACATGTCAAAAATCTCAACTTCAAAGAATCTCACGAAGTATGCATGGAGAGTGCTAGCCAGTGAAAACGATGACCTCAACCGTTCAGCCATTCATTGGGCTTGAATTAGAGGTACATCTGGGTTTTACTGTGCGAGCATGGAAGAGAAACTCAAAAGGCCCAAAAGACAATTCAGTCTGATGAGAAAAAGATTCGAATGAAGAGAAACCTCACAAGGCCTGACTCGGTGAATGAACACGATTTCCCCTTTGCTGGTCCTCGGCCGATGATCTTGGAAACGAGGCCTACAAATCACAATGGACCCTGATTGGGTATTTATGGATTGAGTTTACCATACAATCTGACATTACAATCATCTAGGCAACTAAAAAGTGAGAACAGTGAATGTTATTACAAGAACGCACTAACACATTCATAATATTAAGTTGGTCCTGTACAGAATTCGAGCCGAAATTGACCGCTCGATTGGCTTTTCGTCTGAATAAAATGTGCCTGAACCATCTAATAAAATGAACGTGAATACTCCCAAGGACGCCATCGACGTACCTCACAGCCCGTTCAAACCATTTCCGCATCCACTTGCTCGGGCTCATCATACACCATGGGCTCAGATTTCTTCTCACCAGCTCTTTCCCGTGCCTTTCCCTGCCGCCGTCGTTTTGTATTGCGAGTGGGACCACCAGAAAATTCACCATCCCCGATCTTGAGAGTGACCTTGAGCGTGGACTTTCCTCTCGTTCGATATGTGATATCCTCTTCCTCGTCTTCCGGCAGGACCTCATCCTGTACCTCAACTGTCCCTGTGTGAATTTCTGTGTGAATTTCGTCTGGTGCAAAGGGAAGGATTGGTGGAAGCGCTAGCGAAAGTTGAAGGAGTAGTGGGATTGCTGCTCCCATTGCGCTGAGATGCAACATCTTGTAGCTAATGGTAAGAGATGAACAGACGAGCGCAAGTCACGAAGTGGAGCTTACCCATCCTTGATGATTATATTCTTACATCTTCGCATGTACGCTCCTAGCGAAGTCATACGCGTGATGCATATGAGATTTTTACCCTCTGTGTGAGCTGAGGGCGGACCGGAGGCAGACATGGAGGTCGGAACTAAGGGAAATGGTCGCGCCGGAGTGAGCTTATGGATGCGTGGCGTTGGCTTGACCCTTTCTGTCGATTCTGGTTGACGAGGTAGGACCTCCTTGACGTTGTTTTCTGGTAACTTAAGAGTCGACGCGACATTGAGGGATACGTGACTGTCAGCAGAGCTCAACTTCAGCTTCTTGTATGCTACAGCAGTCGGCGATGAGTTACGGGGCCGTTTCTTTGTGTTCTTGGTGGTGCTCATCGTTAATCGTGACAGAGTAGCAATTATTGCAATTCAAATTCAAAGCACGTGACCTGTACAGCACACTTTTTTCTCGTTCGCCAAAGCGCTTTTTCGGGTTTTCAACTTCTAGCACACTCCAAGGAAGTTTGTTGTTGCCCAGAATGAGTCAAGACGCTGCAGAGCAGAACATCCAAATGTGGAAGGTCAAGAAGCTCATTAAGAGCCTTGATTCCGCCAGAGGGTACGTCGTAAATCAAGATCACTGATTTAATATTCATCCCTTGTGCACTACACAACAGAGCAGGAACGTCCATGATCAGTCTTATCATTCCTCCTAAGGTATTCTGATTCCTTTCGATGTACCCCAAGATCTAAGAATCGTGCCAGGATCAAATTTCCCGAGCTTCAGCCATGTTGACGCAAGAATACGGCACAGCGTCCAATATCAAGTCTCGAGTCAACCGTCTTTCGGTGCTTGCTGCTATCACTAGTACTCAACAACGTCTCAAATTGTACAATCGAGTGCCGCCAAATGGTCTCGTGCTTTTTGTTGGAACGATCTTGACCGATGAAGGAAAAGAAAAAAAGGTGTCTTTCGATTTTGAGCCTCACAAACCTATCAATACGTACGTTTCTCAAGGATGCAATGAATCTTATATTGACTCTTATCACAGCTCTCTCTACTTATGTGACAACAAATTTCACACTGAAGCCCTGTCCGAACTCTTAGAATCAGATTCACGTTTTGGATTCATCGTTATGGACGGAAATGGAACCCTTTTCGGTATTCTCGCGGGGAATACCCGTGAAGTCATCCACAAGTTCACTGTAGATCTGCCCAAAAAACATGGTCGTGGTGGTCAGTCAGCCTTGCGTTTTTCTCGTCTTCGAGACGAAAAACGTCACAATTATGTGCGAAAAGTCGCCGAGCTCGCAGTCCAACATTATATCACGAACGATAAGGTCAATGTGACTGGACTGGTCCTGGCTGGTAGTGCGGATTTCAAAACCGAGCTCAGTCAAAGCGATATGTTCGATCCTCGATTGAGCGCCAAGGTGATCAAGGTTGTGGATGTTAGCTATGGTGGCGAGAATGGGTTCAATCAGGTATGTTGTTTATTACATTCTATCTCTTTACTTCTCCTCAGATCTTGATTGCAGGCGATTGAACTTGCGGCAGAGTCCCTTGCCAATGTCAAATTTGTGCAAGAAAAGCGGCTCATACAGAAATACTTTGACGAAATCAGTCAGGATACCGGCAAATATTGCTTCGGCATCGATGACACTCTTAAGGCTCTGGAACTAGGTGCCGTAGAGACGCTGGTCGTTTGGGAAAACCTTGATATCACTCGCTACACACTCCGGAATGCTGCTGGAGGTTCGTTTCTTTCCCTGATCTTTCAATCTTTCAACTGACACCTTCCCTCTTCAAGAGGAAATTGTCGTCTATGCTAACAAAGAGCAAGAGAAGGACCGAGAAAAATTCATTGACAGGTCTACTGGTCTGGAGATGGAGCAAGCCGACGAGCCGCAGTCTCTTCTCGAGTGGTTCGCCGAAAAATACAAAGATTTTGGTGCTAATCTCGAGTTTGTAACGAACCGTTCGCAGGAAGGTGCACAGTTCGTCAAAGGCTTTGGTGGGATCGGCGGTTTACTCCGATACAAGGTTGATTTCTCTAACCTCACGTCCATCGACGAGGAAGAAGAAGACGAGTTTTACTCTGACGACGAAGACATTTGACGGTATTGCCGGCTCTTAGGAGCCCCGTCAAACCAGGGTACACCAGGCGGGGCTGCGGGTAGGGGAGGTCAGGAAGAGGTGGTGATCCACGGCGAGATTTGTGCATTTGGCGATACGATCAAAACGTTCAGCACTACTCGATTGCGCTCGGTACTCCTCGCTTGTGGCCGTACCGGACGTAGCGAGAATGCTTCAAAGTTGTGGGTGAGGCTCGCAGATGTTTTGTCTTCAGGTAAGGTCTTAGCTTTCGCCCACCTTTTTTGCAAAGTGTTCATGGTTCTCTCAGATTAACTTCGCACTCGTATGAGCTGCTGTATATTTGTCGTTTTGTTGTGTCTGTTGTAAATCTCGTGTACTGCTACATAGTAATTTAGGTTTTCGGCCTAAACGTGGCCGCGCTGTGCGGCTCTACCGGAACATCCGCTTCTTTTCGCGCTAACATTCTTGGTTGTCGTCGACATTCATGAGATGAAGGAAAAGGTCGATATCTATCGCCCTAATGTTCTTGTATCTAATACTGAAAGGAAGCGCAGAGCTCGTAGCATTCTCAGCTCACTGGTCTTGCTCACTGTAGCAGCCACCTTCTCCTTGTTCTTCTCGAACTATCCATTCTTACGCGATTGGACTTATCCTTTTGGCCATCAAGGAGTATTGGAAGAATGGAAAGATGATATCTGGCCCATTCGTGAACAGACTCCTTGGGATATATCAACTGACTTCCCTCATCCCCGCGTCTTGGAATACGAAGTCAACGAAGGAACGTGGTTGCGTCTGGATGTGCATCCTACAACTGGAGATATCGTGTTTGACATGATTGGGGACTTGTACTGTATCGAAGGCCAGAAAGCTTTACAAGGAACCGTCAACACAGCTCATCCAGTGACTTTGGGCGTTCCCTACGACTCCGACCCTCATTTCTCTCCCTCAAGCAACAGGCTGGTCTTCAGAAGTGATGCTGGGCTGGGAGTGGATAATATCTGGGTCATGGATTGGCTGGGATGCAAGCAAATGAACCTTCGTCCCTCCGACACCGAAAGTGCTGCTCCAGCTCTCCGATCGGCACTTCTTTCCAAAGCCGAAGATGAGAACTTGCTACGTAGCGGCGTCCCAGAGACTGCAGAAAGGAAATACAATCGTCTACTCAGAGAAGGACGCGCTGGAGGTGCGTAATTGAGCTATTTTTCTTTCTTTTTTACCCTGGCAGCTGGCTGATCCCTTTTTTTAGCTTCTATGGTCACGAACGAGACCTATAGATACGTTACTGACGCACGCTTTAATCCTTCGGGCGAAAAGATCATTGCCACCAAGTGGTACACTTCGGAGCGCTCCCTGGGAGGCGGCGAAGGTTGGGAGTATACTGTTCCTTCCGTGGCTTCCAATAAACATCATGATATCAAAGCTGGTAGTGGCAAGCGCGTCGTTGGTCGTACACTTCCTCGTGGGTGGACTATATCACAATACGGTGACCAGCAAGTTGGGCCAGAACAGTTCATTTGGAATGGCGAGGACAGCTTGATATACTCCAAGAATGTGCGAGATGAGTTTGAGTTCTTGTACAGTAAAGGTGAGGCGTTGTTTTCATCGCCCGACATAATCTCACATTTTGACTCTTAGACGTGCATCAAGGAATCTATGCTCTGTTCTCATTCAACATAACGACTGGGAAAATGGACACGCTCGTGGACGCTTCGCCAGGAGGTGCTTCACGTCCTGAGCTATCACACGATCGTCGTACTTTAGCTTTCGTACGACGTGTTCGGGACCATGAAGTTCTCGTTTTGAAGTAGGTCTTCTTGTATAGGCTTGAAGTTCGTCCTCAAACCGACTACCTGTAGAGACCTCGAAACAGGTTCTTTGAGCTACGCCTGGGACGGTTTAACTTTCGACCTCTCAACTATCTCTGCTCCCATGGGCACCTATCCTTCGTTCTCCTTCACTCCAAACTCCGAAGGAATAATCATTTGGGCAGCAGGCAAGATCCATCATATACCATTGGCTTTTAACAATCAAAGAGAGAGAGTACGCTCCGGTCCGGTCAGCAAAATTGAGTTTATTGCTCATATTGAGAAACATATCGCCGAAACGCTCTGGGAAGAGAAAGTAGTCGACCTTGTGGGTATTGAGACTCAAGAAAGGCAACGAGTCCATGCGATTCGTGATTTACGGGCGGATGAGACCGGGAATAAAGTTGTGTTTAGAGCAGGCAACATTCCAGTCGTCCAAGTTGTAGGCAAGAGTGACTATACTAAAGTCCCGACTCTTCATTACGATGACGGACAGACTCCGTACTATTCACCCTCTTTCATCCCTGGGACTGACGGAAACCTCATTATCATGTCAAGGTGGTCTGACCTCCATTTCACCTCATTCGAGGTATCAGATCTCTCCAAAGGAATATCATACGAGGTTGAAGGACTCCCTTTGGGAAGATATCGGAGTGCTGCTATGTGTAGGTGCAAGGGCTGGAAAAGGACGATTGCGTTCCTCAAAACAGGCGGTGACTATCTGACTGGGAATGTAATTGCCACTGCCGGTACTGGTCTATACTTAGGAGACATAAATCTCGAGCCCTCTCCCTCGCAGAAGCTCCTTGTCAGTAACCTGCGGCTCGTACCATCGGACATAGATCCACAAAGTGCGAAGTTGGAGTTCGTGGACAAGAACCAGAAACTTTTGGTACAACAGTCTGACCGGGCATTCATTGTTGACCTTGTAGGTGGGCCGGTTGACATTGAAGGTAAACCCCCGCATTACACTATGGCAACAGGCAAAATGTCTACTGAAATTGCCGTTGCACCTCGTCCACGTTCGGCTCTTCAGAAGCTTCTTTACGGAGGAGAAGGTCAATTCGCCGTCGAGTATGTCGCATTCGTAGATTTTTTCCATGTTTACGTTGCAGCCGGAAAGAGTTTCAAACAAGGGGAGGATGTCTGGTCCAAACCTGGGAATGCTACAGCAGGCCTTGCTAGACTCAGCTTGGATGGTGGTCATGATATTGCTTGGAGTTCTGACGGGAAGAAATTGTTCTGGTTTCTTGGTGAGGCATTGCTTCCATTTTGTCGTTACTTTCATTTACGCAAAAAATGACAGGACCGTATTTGCATTCTTTGGAGATCAGTAAACTTGAAAAATGCTCTTCTGCGATCAAGCACGATTCTAACACTTTTGGGATCTCTTGCGTCAAAAGTCTGGTCCAATACCAAGAAATTGTAGTAGAACACCCGACTGACATCGCGCGCCTGAAGGAACAGACTCAGGCTTTGTCTTCGAGTGTGAATTCTGATATTCTGATCGTGTTCAATGCCACTTTGGTGACAATGGAAACTGGAAGTCTAGATGAAGATTTGTTACATGACGCGGTACTCGTTATCCGAGGTGGTGTCATTGAAGCAGTTTTCTCAGCGACCGGGGATAGCTTTGTTGCCCCGGAAGGCGCCACCTTGATCAATGCTAATGGAGGTAGATTTCGTCTGCTCGCTCTGTTTTAATCATGCTGAGTGAATTCGTAGGATTCGTGATCCCTGGCTTTATCGACGCACATGCGCATTGGAATGGGTTTAGTAATCCTCACCCAGCCAAATCTTGGGAAATGCAGGTTTTCCTTGCATATGGAATTACTACTATGCATAAGTGGGTTATCAAATACGGATTGTAAAAAATTTGGGCTCACTTACATCTGTCAATCAGTCCCAGCTCGGACAATGTTAACGGTTTTGTTGAGCGCAGCCGTTTGGAAAGTGGACAGTTTTTAGGACCACGAATTCTCCATACTGGCAATGTTATTTATGGCGCCGGTGCACCTGATATTCATGCCGATGTCGTTGACATGAATGATGCGTACTCTACCCTGATCAGAATCAAAGCTGAAGGAGGACCTATCAGTACCTCCTACAAAAATTTACAACTTGCCAATTCGGTGAGTGACGTTTGAGTCCCGGGCCAATCGTTGATTGAGAGTGAAGCTCATGAAATGAGGCAGCGCTACGAGGCAGAGACTTTTGCTTGCTGGACGCAATTTGAGCATGCTCTGTGTCCCCGAAGGAGGAATGAACTACGATTGGGATCTCGCCTACATCATGGATGGTTGGTATTTTTTTGACATTTCGATTGCCTTGATCCTGCTAAACATGGAACTACTCAGGGATGACTACTCTTGAACACTCGCTTCCCGTTCCTACACAGTACGACGATGTCTTGACATTATTCGCACTAAGCGGTACCGCCAATACACCGACTCATCTTGTCAATTATGGCGGCGCATTTGGAGAACAATTTATCTGGGCGGCAGAAGATATCCCTAATAATTCCAAGCTCCGTCGGTTCTCTCGACATGATGTTTTGGAAGGCCTCACGGAGTCCACTGCAAGACCCAAGTTATGTACGCCCTCAATCTTGAGATGATATCAGAGATATAGCTCTCATCTTCACTGCCTAGCGTACCAATTATTCAATACATCTGCTTCCAACGCAAAGATGGTGCCGCTGGGCTTGAAGACGCTTATCGGCGCCCACGGAGAGTTTCCATTAGGCTTGAATTACCACTACGAGATATTCTTCACCCAGCAAGGTGGTCTAAGCAATTACGAGGTTTGTGGTATTGCCTTTATCGGTATTCTTCGTAATGACCACTCATTGCACAATACTAGGCTCTTCAAGCGGCGACATCCTGGGCTGCGAAAGTGTTCGGCATTTTCGACTCGCTCGGCTCCTTGACGCCAGGAAAGCTGGCAGACTTTTTGATATATCCTCCTGGGGTTGACCTCCTGAATGGGTCGATAAAGGAAACATTGCAGCTGAAATATGTAGCAAGAGGTGGTCGAGTCTGGGTTGCTGAGACTCTGGAAGAATTTTTCCCCCGCAAAGGCAAAGATCCTCAGCAAATGCCCCCGTTCAATCCTTGAAGAAACGAAGCCAGATTTCGTTCGGTTACTACGTGGTATCAAATAATACAATGATCATGATTGACGGCAGGATGTTGGATAACGCCAATTACTCTACATGTCCTCGAAATCCTCCATTTCCAATATTTCAGTCAAGGTGACCACCGGAAGCTCGCTAGCAGTCTCGATATCTCTTGGGCGTGCTCCATGCGTTGAGCAGCTTCCTTGGAATATCAAGAAAAGAACGCGGCTACAGAATACAGACAGTATAACGCGCTGAGGTCTGAGGAAAACAAAGATGAACTTGACTGAGCATCAACCTTCGAGGTGAAAACCCACGCTTCGAGCCATGGGCCAAACGCCTGTAAGGTAAATTATATGGCGTGAGGAACAAAACCTGGCGAAATTGGAAGAGTATCACTCACCGGTGCTATTCGATAAGAGACAATATTTGTGCATGATAATACTAGGAACGCAACGATTAACTCACAGCGATCCTCATTTTTAACTATACACACCAAGGAGGTAAAAATAGAACACGATACCTGCGACAAAATGAAATCAGGCATTATTAGTAGGGTAAGTAGGTGCTGCCTCACCATCTTTGTATAGCTTGGTGACCCAAGGGGATCGCGTTTGTGGTACTGATTGTGAATGTCATTCAACACACATCAGTGTAAACACACATCGACCCAGCAATAAGCCTTCAACTCACAATGTTGACACGCTGGAACAGCGGTGAGTACTGCAAGCACTGTAACCGGCAGTTTATGATCATTCGCAACAAAAACCGAGTAGGGTGAACATACATGTTTCGTATGCTGTCAACAGACAAAAAGCAATGAAGATAATGTTCCTCGTGGCGGTAATGCGACATCCGTGGAGGGCGACAACTGCAAGGACCCATCAACAACTCGAGAGGTCGCGGATAAACATCGAATTCCTACAATGCTCTGAAACCACTTCCATCTTAGTGAGAACGATTGCTGGGATAAGAAACCCCTGTGGAAAGTAATTTCAATATATGTACGCCGCGAGGTAGGCAACGGGGGGGAAATCTACTACCATTGTTAAGAGAATTAACAAGACCAGAATTGACCTCTTGCGTCCCCATAGAGCATATGTCCGTAGCATGAGAATCACTATGTCTAACAGTAAGCCTTGGATTGTTCGACGACGTAGATGCAGATTTACGTTCAGAGTGTGAAATACCCTAGCGCATACATTAGAAAGGTACAAAGTCTCGGACATGGACTTACGACAAACATGAGCCCTACAAAATGATACGAAAACTCAAGTTTTTTCAAGTAGAAGGACATTTTATGACGCCTACAAGATACTGCGCGCGTTTGAATTGCACATTGCTAGAGATGTGTTTATAGATGAAAGCATGTTGAATAGAGATTGTGGCATACTTCAGCAGAAATGTTAGAATTGAAATTCACTGGTGCTATACGTTAACGGCGTTCTGCTGATAGATGAGTAGATAGAGGACGTACTGTTGATGCTGAGAAATGTGTCGAAGAAAGGAAGATAACGATTCACAATAAATATCATCGAAGCCAGGCCAAAAGGACTAGACCATAAAAGCTCAATCTGGAAGTTTGAGTGAGCTATGCTATTGTTTTTGTGTATATTGAGGAAAGTGCGTGCCTCTTGGTCGAGGGTGCAAATGTAATCATAGACCTGTGTTAAGATTCAACGAGTTATCAGGTAGGGCGTAAAGGGAGAGTTGTTGAACCATTAACCAGGAGAGTCGCGCTTACTGCAGCACCAGTACGAACCAATACTACACCGAAATCGGAAAGGTACCCTGTACTTGTAGAGATCGACGTCGGCATGAGCAATTTCGACGATCTGCATCAACAGGGATATATTTAGAGTGGAGGGAGAAGGCGAAAATGGTTTAGGTCATGATTTTGAGCAATATTTCAAGGACTTCATTTCAATAGAGTAGTAGCTGGATAACAATACATACATATGCGTCTGGTCGCACTGACTATTCAACGGTGGGTTATAAGTATCTCATTGGTGAGAGTCAGTAAATTCACAACACATTAGATATGCATTACAGTCTACGTTGACCCTGAAAGCTAATATAAGTTACACTTCTCTACGACCAGCTCTTCGAAACACTAGCACCGCTAGCTAAAGCTAATCACCATTCTAATCTATGCGAGTTTGCGCGCGCTAGCCTGGTTGTTTCACGGGGTGTGACGAAGAAAATCTCAAGGTTCGTTGCGAGCGCCGCCGTACAAGGAGAACGTAGCTATTGAATTCCAGTTCGGTCCAACGGATGCCAGGAACTCGGAAATATTCAACTTAAACAAAAAGTACAGTATAGAAGCGTGGGAGTTTATCAGTTGAATTGATGAGCTTCCGTCTGCCTCCGTTTCCCGCTATTTCGCTTTCTTCTCTCTTGACCTTCCGGCACAGCCCGTCGATACTTGCTGCAATCACTCCGTATCTAATGACCTTCTAACCTCGAGAACTATCCCTCGCTGGGCACAGGAAATAATCCAATTGTACTCTATTGGTTTCAATGAACACAGCCGGTTATGGATCCAAATTAATTGCCAAGATTGATATCTATCTGCATCAATCAGCTAGCAGCGGCTTGGCTGCGACATTAGCGTATATAAAGGGCTTGGATATGACCGATGCGAACTATATCATCCTTGCTGGTCGAGTATGAGCGCTACATCCACTGTTCTTGTGCAACGAGTGAACTCCTTGTCGCGGGCCGCGAGGGGCAGCTCTGTAGGTCCTAGTCGAGTAAGGCAGCAATGTCAGTGTGCTTTCTTTCTTTGCAGCTGGATTTTGTGCTAACTGTGACGACCAGCATTCCATGAATCTCGAGCGACCCAAGCAATAATGATGCCCGCTTTGTCCCCGTTCATGACTGAGGGTACGATAACCAAATGGCTGAAGAAGGAGGGTGAAGCATTCTCAGCTGGCGATGTTCTGTTACAAATAGTAAGCCTGAACGCTCTGAGATTTTTGAAATCTATTCAATTTGGAGCCAGGAATCCGATAATTATGCCACCTTAGACGTGCAAGCAGAAATGCCAGGTGTACTAGGAAAGATATTGGTATCGTCTGCTTTTATTAATTTTCACGAACACATGACTGACTGGTTATCTCTTGCTCATTTAGATTCCGGATGGCACTTCGAACGTGCCAGTTGAGCAGGTTCTGGCTGTCGTAAGTCGAGATGCCCAGGAACTTATGCGACTGAGGCCGCCTCCGCCACGTTTGCGACCCATCCCTCCACCGCTTCCACGTCTTGATGTTCCCCCGACGCCAATCCGGGCCTCACGTAGTCCTTATCCGGAAATCCCTACGCCCATTTCAGCTACCTCATTCTATCAGATTCCGTCTCCAAGTCTGCCACTAGAGAGTCCGACGAGCACTCCGGCTTTGCGTCGGCCGTCGCTGCATCACCATCACCCTCTCTCCACTGCATCTCGAATGGAACTATCGCAGAGTAATGCAACTTTATTGCATTCTGCTACGCATAGGTCGCCCTCAGGATACGAGTCTCCCACAGCGACGGGAGACCTGTTCATACATCCCAATGGGTGTCAGAGCGGTGCTGCGTCCGTGCGAGGAATGATAATAGATCATCATCAAACTTCTTGCCGAAGTGCAGGATTGTGCGAATCCGAGTCGACTGTTGGATGTGAAGCGTCTCATTCGCGGACGGTCGAAGGTCAGGTAGAGGTTGCCGGGCTGGATTTGAGGAGGAAAATTCTGGCGAGCTTTTCAAAAGGGCCGGCTGAGAATAACAGTGCTTCGGAGTACTTTAATGGCATTATTTAGGTAAATGGAAGGTAGCTAACTAGACTGTACTATGAGGAAGTCACTCAGTGTAACACAAGAATTTTAAGGATATGGAGGGGCATTACTATTTTTTGTGCCAGTCGTTGCTATTTTTATCTGCTAATTTTAGGGATGGGACCTGGACTGCGCAATTGGGACATATAAAATATAAAATCACGGAAAGGCATAGCTCGAATGATTTTTGTCCCCCCTGATTCCTTTCCCTCAACTCGATATGCAGATTCAAAGCATTATGTTCTCGCTGGATTCGGCTGATCTAGTGTTCTGAAAGTTTCAAACCGTTCAGCTTCCAATATTCCGTTGTTCAATGCTCGGCTCCAATTTCTGATGACAGACTCCAACTTGACTCCAACGTAAATTTTCAAGAGAAAAGATGTCAAGAAAAATAGGGCTAGTTCTCGAAAAGTTTCTGGTCATCCTGCTCTCAAAGATACAGACTTTCGAGTTCTCAAAGACTCAAAACTTGGACGATTGAAGTCGGCGAGGGTGCAAGCAAAATCTAGGTATCTTATTCTCTTGGCGAGCTCGCCGCTTGACAAAATTCCTCCTGTGTGACGTGTGACAATTGTCGTCTTGGCAGTCGTAGAAATACAGAATCTCGCCAAAACTCAACGCTCTTCCATACCACGACGTTCTTCCAGCTCTTCAGCAACACCGACGCTCTTTTACTTCGTTGACCTTAAGCAATGTTAAAACTCGCTTATTCTTCCCTTGTGGCTGCTGCTGCAGTCTCCTACGTTTCTGCTCAGTCCTTCGTTTC
Source organism: Lentinula guzmanii (assembly GCA_027919855.1). NCBI lineage: Eukaryota > Fungi > Basidiomycota > Agaricomycetes > Agaricales > Omphalotaceae > Lentinula > Lentinula guzmanii. Next base: position 225,293 of record JANVFO010000015.1, read on the forward strand.
TGACCCTCTCGTCGACAAGACTGTGCCATATACCGCTATTGTTGGTCACTTTTCGCTGCATCTTTCTCACTCTTAACGCCTTTCTCCAGCCTTACCAAGTCGATATTCACACCGATGGTCGTGGTCCTCAGTCGGGTTACAACATTTGCAACTCCACCACTGAGAATCAGGAATCCATGTGTCAAACTGGTTTCATCAACCACCTCGATGGTTAGTCAATTTTAACGCAGTCACGCTAAGTACCACAACATAATGCGTGTCGCTGTTACAGATTTCTGTCTCTTCGCACCACCTGAAGCCAACTCCACGATTGGTGATACTGAGGGTATCGAAGTCGCCTGGTGCACTAAGAAGGGCCGCGGCGCTCGCTTGATTCCTGAGGGTGCACTACAGGGTGTGCAGCTCGTCCAGAGTCCTGGCTACATTCAAATTGTTGGTTATATTGACCAGACAAAACTGAACATTGCGGCCGGTGACTATGGAGGTGAACTTGACTCTGGAGGGCAGGATGGTGTGAGTGTCCCTTCACCTTTTGGCCAGAAATTTTCTGACAGTATCGCTATCTAGCGTGGTAACCCTATCGGTGGTTTATTGTACACCAACGCCTTCCCCTCCAACAACGGTGACAACTCTACCTACCAACAGGGCAAGCGCTGGACCTAGTTAGTTTACCTTTTTCCTCCAGTTACCGATTTTGACACCTTCCACAGCTTCATGGGTGGCAACATGTTCTGTGCCAAGATCTGTGACGACACCCAACCCAACGCTGAATCTCTTTGCCAGCACATCTACGATCGCATTGGTTGTGCTTACAATGCTCCCAGCAACGCCCAAAACAATACCTTCGTGGCTTGCCAGGGCGATGATATGACCCCCGTGGGTCAATATGTCAGCAACGGCGTTACTACTACCTGGACTCAGCCCGCTGAGACTGTCTCCATCACTGGAGTTCCTTACACCCCTACTCCCGCCGCCTCCAGCAACTGTGTAACCTACACGTCTGCGTCGCTGTACACCGACCTTGCCAGCGTTGGCATCAGTGGCTCGCCTGCTGGTGCTTCTGCTACTGCTTCCAGCGGTAGCTCCAGTGGAAAATCCAACGCTGCTGCTACCAAGTCGAGCGCTGATTCTTCTTCAACTGCATCCTCCAACTCTGCCGGAACCGCCATGGGTATCTCTTTTGTTTCTGCACTCGCTGGAGTCATTCTCTCCACTTACATGTTCGCTTAAATGCATGATGACCCTAGTTCAAGAACGTTGTGAGGAGGAGGTTAGGTTGTATAACGACCGATTAAGGCAGCTATTGCCGTCACCCTTATTTCCTACGAATAATTAACGGACTGTTTTAATATTTGCATCAATGATCTGGATTTTCCTGTTTTCGCTATCAGTTGAACTGTTTATAAAAGCAACTTTATCGATACTTCTCTGATCCTTTGAGATTTAGGAATGCCAACTAAATATTTGAATCCTGTGGCTCTGGCTTGCGATTTACAGCTTTGACCGGTGTGAGTACCCTCCTACCTTCGCTGACGACCATAAGCTCAACATCGCATCGTTTGACGCAGCGCCACATTGTGGCCTTATGGCGGTGATAGTTTTTGGCCTAGTTCCCACGATGATGTTCACAAGCCGACAAGTCCTGTGAAAATGCAATCCATTTCAGTCTTTGTGTTCAACCACCACATTCCCCATCTTGTTTGAAGGAATTTTGGTCGCTCTCTTTACTGTGTCAGCTATGCCGAATATCGCTCGCTGTTCTCTTTTGCTTGCGGCTGCTGTAGCCTATGTTTCAGCTCAATCTTTCGTCTCTGATCCTCTCGTGGACAAGAGCTTCCCGTTTACCGCTATAGTCAGTCGTGTCGGTGTAGGATGTTTTCTTTGCTAATTTTTGATCTCTTAGCCCTACCAAGCTGATACTCACACCGATGGACGTGGTCCCCAGTCTGGCTACAACATCTGCAACTCGACGACGGAAAACCAACAGTCCATGTGTCAGACCGGTTTTATGAACCACCTCGATGGTCAGTTAATTCTGGCACCAAATTACCTCTAATGTTAAACCATAATCTGGGCTTTGTTTCGTAGATTTCTGCTTATTCGCCCCACCTGTATCAGACTCTACCATAGGTGACACCGAAGGTATTGAAGTTGCCTGGTGCACAAAAAAAGGACATGGCACTCGTCTTATTCCCGAAGGCACCTTGCAAGGTGTTCAACTTGTTCAAAGTCCTGGATACATTGAAATTGTTGGTTTCATTGACCAGACAAAACTGAACCTCTTGAGTAATGACTCTGGAGGGGAGCTTGACTCTGGAGGGCAAGACGGCGTGAGTACACCGTAGTCACACGGGTTAATAGTCCCGCAATCATACGTCAAAACTCAAACTCGTCTACACAGCGTGGCAATCCCATCGGTGGTTTGATGTACACAAATGCCTTCCCCGCCAGCAACGGTGACAATTCCTCTTATCAACAAGGCAGGCATTGGACATTGTAAGTTCACGCTTTCTATTATGAGATGCCTCTTTTCACATATATCACTAGCTTCCTTGGCGGAGGTGCATTCTGTGCTAAAATTTGCGATGACACTCAGCCCAACGCCGAGGGTCTCTGTCAGCACATTTACGATCGTATTGGATGCTCCTATAACGCTCCAAACAACGCCCCGAACAACACTTTCCAAGCTTGCCAGGGTGCGGATATGGTTCCGGTTGGCCAATACGTCAGTGATGGTATCACCACAACCTGGACACAACCTGCTGAGGAGACTGCTCCCATTGGTGTTATTCCATATACTCCCACTCCAGCAGCTTCCAGTAACTGTGTGACTTTCACTTCCGCGTCATTGTACACCGACCTTGCAAGTATCGGTGTATCTGGAACAATAACACCCTCCGCATCTGCGACTTCAGGTTCAGGTTCAGGTTCAGGCTCAGGCTCCTCGGCTGCGTCTGGTACCCAATCTGGATCCGGCTCTGCAGCAAGTGGATCTTCTAACGCTGCTGGAACTGCTATGGGCATTTCTGTTGTCGCTGGATTCGCTGGAGTTCTCATGTCTATTTTTGCATTTGCGTGACCAATCGAAGCTTGAAGCTTCCAGGTTCCCGGATGGATTTAGGATATTCTTCTCTCATCTTATAATATCTTCATACTCATGAACTTTTCTGCCAAATCTGTCAGTGTACGTCCTTTCTGTTTCATATTGGACTTATTCATGTTGATTATACTTGTTCGATAATACCAACGATTGATAGCATTGCGCTTTCTTCTTACTGTTCCTACCGCTAACTGTTCCTACCGCTAATCAAAGCGAACTTTGCAGTCGTGAGGATGTGAGCACGGAAGCAAGACTGTTTGAATTAACGAGTTGTTAAATCATGCGAAACCTTGATGGCTCGCATGGTCTCTGCTTGCACTCTACCGCATACGATACTCCCGCGATAAAAGAGAATACAGAAAAGGTAGACCCGTCACGAAGACCTGGAAGAAAACCCTCGTGTAAGCTCCTGTGTTCATGTCATGACAAGAATTGTCAAGCTTCGTTTAAGGATTCGGAGGATCGAGGACTCACTAGTTTGACCACAGAACTCTCCACGAGACAGACTTTGATTAGAATTTACATTGGAAATTGCAATCCATTTGTCTGATCCCATGGTCGTACTTCCCGACAGAGCACCGAGATTTGGCGTCCGAGTTCCACTTATCTTTACCGAAGCTGAATGATAGTGCTGACTTGTCATTGGGACCAGTAGTGATTGTAAGTGGATCGTGCAGCTGGCTAGACACTGGGACCGGTTTCGACCCGTCACCGTCTCCTTCAAAACCGACGATTACACCCTTTGCATCCTTGATAATGGCGACAATCGTATAATGATTGACTGGGTTCTGCTTCTTCTCGTTCTTCTGGTATTGGTAGACGTGAAATGCACAATTTCCTGAATTTGGATGGTTCTTGGGAGCGCCTCCAGTACTGCATTCACATATGCTCAATTCAAGAAAAGTGATCGCGAGGTCGAAGTTTGCACTCACTAGACCAAACGATGGTTTTGATAACCTACAGCCTTGAGTTGGGCCGCAGGAGCTGAATATGCCCACTATTTACAAGATGAGAAATTTCCTTTTTCCAATAGAAAAATATCAGCTCACATTCATATATCCACCGTCACCATCGTTCATAAATATTCCAGCGCGCGCTAGCATTCGGCGTAGGTGAGTTGACAGAAGCTGTGAGTAATGCGCTACACACCAGCATAAACATCGAAATGATATGTCCCAGTAGCCTAAGAATGCTATGAGCCTATGGCCTCACGGAGACGAGGCAAACAAGACGGCGCACGGTTTTAATGGACGTGGTTGAGTGAGACCAATCGGTGTGTTCGTTGCCTTGGAACCAGGTGGTATGTTTTGGATGAACCGTAACCACTAGCCAACCAGGGTGCTCTTCAGAGCGAGATAAGTTCAATTAAGATGGACTTCCGGAAATGGTTCACTAACTTTTCAGCGTCTGATCAGTGACTTTCTGGGTAAATTCACCACTGAAAAAAAGGATCTCGGAATTTGACTAGCGCTCGGATGCAATGTGAAAACTAACCGTGCCTATCAAGCAAAGATCAGCAACCAGAAGAGAAGGCTCAAATGCTCAATAACTCACAGCAGCAGACTCTCGTTCCGCCTTCGCAATTGCACCGAAAATGCTGCCAAGAAATTTCAAAAAGCTCGCGACAACCTGGATGGCTGTTCCAATAATCTCACCCACTTCAGGAATGGCGTCGGCTCCTTTTGCAACTTTGCCTAGCACGCTCCCAGCTTTCTTCAATCCATCTCCTGCCTTCTGTAGCTTGGCTGCGTTTCTGCCATGGATAACCAGATCCGAGCTAAGACGGACAGCAAGGTCGGTATTTGTGATCACACCGTTGTTCGGAGATCCCAAATGAGAGTCTCGGTCCAAGGCTACAAGGTCCCCCGCTTCAAAAAGGTCCAAGTCGTTTTCCCAGTGGGAGGAGGTCAATTGACATGGTTTGGAAGGAGGACATCCGGGACCCGTGTAGAAAATACCATAACTTTCATCAGCCTTCGTATCCTGAACGACAGGAACAACCTCCCGTGTCTTAAGCAGAGGTGCTCCGATGACGAGTCGTACGAAAGGTAAAAAAAGAAAAACGTTTGCGAATTTCATGGCGAGCTTGACAAAACCGTGAAGTCGGAAACGACGATTACTAGACCTGCTAGCTAACGAGAGGGGGGGGGAACGAACCGGTCGTACTTGTGAACATACGAAGATCGTACTGATCTGGCATTTATTCTGAATCGATTGCGAGTCCCGAGTGTGGGCATACTACATTAGTATTCAATAAGGCTGTATGCATGAGCGTTCATCACTGTCACCGTTGTAGTGAAACCCTCTAGGCGATAAGTAGGTTCTTGTGGCATTAAACTAAAGGGTCAGCGAATCTCCCCGAGGTGCAACCTGATTTTGAAAAAAAAGATTCCCGAATTTGAACAAAATAGATTTCTCGATCATCGGTTTCAACCCTGGCTTCAGCCTTTTCTCATGTACGTCGAAAAGAATCAGAATGCTATAATGAAGGTCTAGGTAGTGACGAATACCGGAGGGCAGTGTAAGCAATGCACATTTTGCATTTATCAGTACTACGCAGTTGATACTTGGCGAGAAGACTTTGGACTTCAGGCCTAAAAGTGTATGACACAATGTTGAGTAGATATCGATCCGTGGGTTTTGATAGGATCCTTCATAGAGAATCGAGCACGACCTCGACTGTAGTTGTGTTACGGAGGTAGTACGTAACGAGGGCAACTTTGAGTTTAACTAGTACAAAAAGAACATCTCCAAACAGTGGTTTCCTACGTTTACTTACATGTATGTATCATGGATGAATTACGATAACAAGGACTTTATCTATCACATTTTGATGCCAGCGACTTACTTCATCAGAATTTACACTGGAAATTGCAATCCATCTGTCTGACCCCGTGTTCAAATTTTCCAACAGTGCACCGTGATTTACTGTTCGAGTCCCACTTGTCTTTATCAAAGCTGAAGGATAACGGTGCCTTGTCATTAGGCCCAGTGATGATCGTGAGCGAATCATGCAGCTGGCTGCTGACTGGAAGAGGTTTAGACCCATCGCCATTTCCTTCAAAGCCGACGATTACGCCCTTTGCATCCTTCATGACGGCAACGATTGTGTAGTGATCAAGTTCGTTCACCTTCTTGTGATTTTTCTGGTATTGGTAAGCGTGAACCATACATTTGCCTGACGTGGGGTGATTCTGAGGGGTTCCTCCCGTACTATGTTTACACAAGTTAAGTACGAGAAATTGGGCATGAGTCGGAATTTTACCCACAAGACCAAACGACGATTCTCATATCCTGCAAGTTTGATGTGCTGTGAGGGAGCTGACCATGCCCACTGTTCACTTGGTGAGAATCCAAAACTCGTTTCGAGCAAACAAAGATCATTTTACATTTTGATATCCACCGTCACCATCATTCGAAAATATTCCAGCACGGGCTAGCGTCCAACGGGAGTCAGAGAATGTCAGATGCTGAGTTAAAGTATGCTATGTACACACCGGCATATACATCAAACTTGTACGTCCCAGTAACCTGAGTAGTGAAATTTAGATGATGGCCCCTGACCGAGCCTAGGAAATGACAAACAGTTTTGATGGAGGTGGTCGAGTGAGACCAATCGGTATGTTCATTGCCTTGAAAGAAGATGGTATGCTTAGGATGAACAGTGACCACCAACCATCCAGGATGTTCTAGATCACAGAGTGATGTTATACACAACTACCCTCGGCATTTGGGAAGAGAAGATGTGTACTTACCTTTGACTGTCTGATCAGTAACTTTCTGAGTAAATTCGCCACTGTCAAAAATCAAATCTTCAGAACAATTATGCGGCAATGTAGGACTGACCGAGCCTATGAGGTGCGTCAGATATGAGTGTATGGAAACAAGGCCGAGTTCAACGATAGCAAGCTTACATGAGCAGATTTTCGCTCTGCTTCTGCGATTCCACTGAAAATATGCCCCAGCAATTTCAGGAAAGTGGCCACAACCTGAATAGCTGTTCCGACGATTTCCCCAATTTCGGGAACAGCGTCGACTCCTTTCGCAGCTTTCCCCAATGCACTACCGGTCTTTGTCAACGTTTTTCCTGTCTTTTGAAGTTTAGTTGCATCTCTGCTAACAAGGACTAGATCTGAGCCAAGACGGATGGCAAGTTCGGTGCTAGGAACTGAATCGTAACCCATGGACTCGCCATCGGAGTTATGGTCCATTGTTACTGAGTCCCATACATTGAAGGGGTTCAAGTCGTTGTCCCAGTGGGCGGAGGTCAATTGACATGGTCTTGACGAGGGACAACCGGGACCTGTATAGAAAATACCATACTGAGGGTGGTTATTCAAAGAATGACAATCAGCCACATCTTCATCAGCAGGAACGACCTCCGAATCCCTCGTCATGGGAAGAGGGGCTCCAGCGATGCTGAGTGCGAGTGGGAGAACAAGAAGACCGAAGTTTACCAGTTTCATAGCGAGCTCGGTGTTAGGGACGTACTAGACCTGCTAGGGGTGAGGAGAGCAAACCAGTCGCACTGGAAAAACGGTATAAACTCGGACCCGTTGATTTATAGCTGCATCGAAACACCCATCGAGAAACCCCGTTCGACACAACCTTGGCATGCCTTGGGTAAGAATACATAGCGAAAAAGAATGAGCGCTGAGCGCTGCGGTGATATCGATTTGATTTTGAAGATGATTGAGCCATACAAATTCAGTGGAGGGGATGATTTCGGTAGAATGCTAACGAGATGTGTACAGTGTAGGTGTAGGGGTTTAATCCACGCAAAGACCAACGAATGTTACGGTAAGTGATATCAAGCGCCCGTGGAATCTCAAATCTTGATGCGTACAACTAAGTAGACCTTCCCAGCTTTTATTTAATCGGCGCCGCGACAGCCTTGCAAATTTCCATAATAGACCCAAGGTTTTCAGGTGGAGATCTTCCTAAACCACACTCCGTCGCAACCCCAAACTTGTCAGACTGAACAAACCGGGCTGCCACTTCGACTCTCTTCAACTTGGTTCCTTCCTCATCACCTGCATGCACCAAGCCTAAATAAAGCTCCGTTTTTCCTAGATTGAATGCCTTCAGCGGTTCAAAGTATGCCTCATCGTTCCTATTCTTTGGAACAGGCATATGTAACCAGTTAACCTCTCTCTTCTTCTTGACCTCTTCAAAAACCATACCTGCAACTTCAATCATCAAGCCCATATCTTTTGGCTCTACAAAGTGCTGGTTCTTCATATCTCCATAACAGAAGTGATATCCTAATTCAACATCCCGGCTAACAATACTCCCGAGTCTCACAAGCCGCTCGACAACGCCTTCTTTGACAGGATTCCACCATGGTGCAAAATGTGGCCAATACGATTCTTCCAGGGTCATAAACTCGCCAGCGACATCGAACTGAATCGCAAGATCCTCGTGAGGGATGCTCGCTTCAATGTGTGCGATATCACGAAGCATAGCTGCTTCGTACAACTTCTCAACTTCCGGCTGCAGACCCTCTCTGATCAAGCAGGTGACGACCATAACTGTCGGTAGCGCCACCAGGAATTTTACGCCCTGTGGAAGAATCCCTTGGTCCCGCAGTTTACGAAAATCCCCGTAGGACTCTATCGCCGCGTCGTCGTAGCCTGTGTGCAAGGGCGGCGAAGAGAGCTGTGCGACGATGGACTCGATCTCCTCGGAGGAAAGCGACGGCTGAGGGATAGAATTGAACGTGGAGTCGTACTTGCGCAATGCGGCGGGGCATTGTTTGAAGACGCCCATTTGCCAACCAATGAAAGAGGCACGGTGGGCAGGCTCGCCGTCCGGAATGCGGGAGACATGATTCGGAAGGTTTTCTGAAATTTTGGTGATCGCTTCGATTGTCGTTGGTGCACCACAGATGCTACCGACGAGATGGACACCGACGGTGGCTGGGGACATTTTCGTTCTGGATAGAGCGAGGAAGCAAATTTCGACAGCGACTCGCTTCTCGGCTTTTGTGGATATTTGACAAATTCCTGCTGACCCTTTTTGGTCCAGGGTTTCGCAGGAAAATGGTTTTGCTTTCTGTTCACTAAGTATTGGCTTCTTGCGTCCAATTGACAGTTGTATATTCTCAAGTACGGCTCATTGCGAGTTGTTTGAGATAATTCAATAAATGACAACAATTTTTCGATTCTGTGCTTTCATAATCACTTACTGGCAATCCTGTAAGCATAATCTCATCTCAATTGTCCATGGTCGGAACGTGAAGCTTTGCCATGCCTTTGGCTCCCCACAGACCGATACGTTTTGCAGTACTTTTTATTTGTAGGGTTCAAATGTTCACGGGAACCCTGTAGTCAATTGTCCTCGTTTTTCCTGCCACGGTAAAGCGACACTCGTGGCCTTCTGGATCAGTTACATGCGAGAGAAAATGTATGCATCTTAACATGCAGTGACTCAGAGATTCATAACCTCTCCCATCCTTTTGGCAGTCTTGCACTTTGAGATATCAATCAATTGGTAGTCATGTTTGGAGTTGGCGTCCTACGCGATACATCGGTCGGCATCTCAACATTCCTCTGAGTGCGAATCACATAGGAGTTGCGTGATTCGTTACTGAGGTTTTCCTTCAAAGCGGAATACTTCTTCTACTTCCTGTCAGCATTCATGAAATCTTGTGCGTGCCAAAGTGATGGTTGTGAAGCAGACTTACTGTCCACCAAGGTATATCCTTACCGCTTCCTTGAGCGCCTTCTATAAAACTTTCCTGCATTCCGTCAGTTACTGCCCACCACTTCTGCGTCTCCGGATCTTCTGCGACTAGTTTCATATCAGCTTCATAGTCCTGGCCAGTATACTTCATCGTGGCAATGAGCAGTTGTAACGGAGGATGATAATGAATGGAGTAGTCCACGATATGAGCTCTTTCCAGTGCAGCGAGGACTCCGGGCCAGACCGCAGCATGAATGGCTTTATACTCGTCTACCGCCGAAGGCTTGAGCTACAATTTTCTGATATCGTCGCTGAATTACGAGGGAGGGACATAGGTCACACCTTGATTATTTGGCAGATTCTCTTGGTGTGAGAGACCGACATTGCAAGAAAAACTACCTGATTAAAACAAACTTTCATGTAGTTCTTATAATATGGGGCGGCCCGGTTCAACGACAAGATAGAGCTCTCATGACCTAGGAAGAGAGAGATTGATTCAGAGATAAATCGATAAAGCTTCGACTCGTGAGTGGTTGAAAAGAGTAGGAGAAGAGTATAAACGCCTAGGGCGCTTACACAGCATTCGAGTTCCGACAAGCGACACTGCAATAAACGTTTCAGTCTCTTTCACTTGAACTCTCACAGACCTTCTCAACGCTCTTCTCACAAACGATTACAATGGCCGAAGGCAGCAACTACGATTATCTTTTTAAGGTTATTATATCAAATCTACTTCTATCTAGTGTTCTTTTGGCTTAGGCATCCAACAATAGGTCGTTCTCATTGGAGATTCCGGTGTCGGAAAATCGTACGTCTTTATGTTCTTTCTGTTGCTCATTCCTATGCTAAACGGCTCGCAAACATACAGGAACTGTATGTGTAAATTTCTGCTTCTTGATTGCTCATTTCTGGAACTGGATTCCTCTTGTCTCTCAGTGCTTTCGCGATTCACTCGCAATGAATTCAACCTCGAGTCAAAGTCCACTATTGGTGTCGAGTTTGCCACGAGGTCCATTAATGTTGATGGAAAGACTGTTAAAGCACAGATTTGGGATACTGGTGAGCTGGCAATCGTATTCTTCATTCTTACGTCGCTGCCGTCGGAGGACGGCACGGCCCACAAACCACAAATATCGTCGTTTTCTGACTGTTCTTCAATTTTTAGCCGGTCAAGAGCGTTATCGTGCGATTACATCCGCGTTAGTTCTGAAATTCCCTTCCTGTTTCTCGGTCACTGCTCACACAGCACGGTTGATACAGCTATTATCGAGGCGCGGTCGGTGCCCTTTTGGTGTACGATATTGCTAAACATGCAACATACGTGAATGTCACCAGGTGGTTGAAGGAATTGCGGGACCATGCCGACTCCAACATTGTAATCATGTTAGTGGGAAACAAGAGCGATTTGAAGCATCTGAGGGCGGTACCAACGGAGGAGGCAAAGTCGTTTTCCTGTGCGTGTTGTCTATTCATATGGCGTCCCATACTCTGACTTTCTGTTGATAACAGCGGAAAATGGCTTGTCATTCATTGAGACATCAGCGCTGGACGCTTCCAATGTCGAATCTGCTTTCCAAACTATCCTGACTGGTGCGTGATTGACATTTGATGACACGATGCGTGTTCATTCATGTCGCTTTAGATATCTACCGTATTGTATCGAGCAAGTCGCTCGAATCATCGACGAAAGACGTGGTTGACCCTGGCCCTAGCATCAGCGTCGGTCCGAGTGTGGACCCTAACGCTAACCAAGGAAGCAAGTGCTGTTAGATTTTGTCTGTGTTCATACACTCTTGCATGTGCATTCATGTAATGAATAGGTTGTTGTGGTGGGAGGACCTTTCTGTAGCTGTATATATTTGACCAGTTGTTTTTCTTTCCCCCGTCACATAGTGTACATTTGTTTTCCGTCTGACATATATTTCGCTGGTTTACTACAATAGTTCACCAGGTCTATGTGCAAGCTGCGCTTCGCAGCTCATGTGATCTCCTTTATTCGGAAATTTCAGCTGGTGATCTGGCTGTACGCGGAGGTTTACTTCTCTCTTTCAAACTATGTGCCTGAATTGAGTGTGAGTTTGTTAAACTGTAGAAGATGAACAGGTTGGCTTGAGTACTCATTCATTGAACTGTGAAATATATCGAGGAGCTAAGGTTCCTAATATTATGCAAGGTACGGTCGTTGACCTGAAGGATCGCCGAACTGCAGACTAAATGACATGGTTTTTCTGAACATTTGCAGAACATAAGGAGAGTGCAGATCTATAATATTATTATAAAACATCGAGTAGTATTGGGGCGTGTAGGCGTGGCGGAAGATTGGGCGGGCAGATTGCCTTGGAAGATTGATCGCATTCGAAAAAATTTAGCCGCGCCTTATGTTCTGCAAATGGCTGTAAACTCCAGACTAGACTGATGACTAGTACTAACGTTCTACTTTTGACATTCCGAGTACGCCTTTCCACCTTTACCACTTCACTCGTCCCTGATTGTCTTTTCTGATTTTCCGGTTCCGCCGTTTTGCAAAAGAAACATCATCGTGATGGGCGGCGGCGGATTTCAAACCATATGGCGACGCTTTGTCTATCCAGAGGTCGGTATGCGTTCAGTTAGCAGATCAGCTCGTGGAGTAGTACTTGGCATTTGTTTTCACTTCGTCCACAAGCGTTTACCTTCTCCTCTGCTCGTTTTTCTTGTTTGAACGATCTAAGACGGTCCATAAATATCAAATCCTTTGGACGTTTCGGCTGATTCATTCCCAGATTATCCGGCAGACAAGAGGTCGGGAAGAAGACGGACGAATGCCAGATAAACGTCTGGAGCTCGGTAAGTCTGAATTCGCTCGAGGATTTCCGAATCATCTCTATCAAACCTGTGTGTATTCAGAGTTTTCATTCAATTATGAATTCATGTGGAGTAGAACCACCAGCCCCGCCGTTCTATCTACTTAGGTAGCTTGTCTACCAATCAACTAGTCTTCAACGACTCGGACAAAGAGTTGAAACGAACGACGTGTTAGATCCTGTGCATACTTCGTGGACTTCGTGCAAGTCGGGCTCTGGTTGAATTCGGGCAACGGAGATGTCTTTTGAGAGCTTGGTAAACATATTCGGGAAATGCAAAGTTTGATTCGAGAAAATTCAGGTTCTACATCTTCGAGCATCGGTACGTTAAAAGATCATCCGCTACCTGCCTTTCTCTCAGATTCTGCACAACATTGCGAGTCAGATAGGTTTGAGAGAAGACCTAGTTTACCAGATCCTAATCAGCCTGCCAGCGTCAACTGGAATATTAGAATCTGATCGCGTATGTTTTTGCGATATCCCTGATGCCCCATGCGCATCTTGCGTCATGCAGCTTGTCTAGGCTCCGAATCCTACGTACATACCTGGCTTATACCTCTTTCAGAATGAAGCCAAGTCGCGATATCAACGTATTCAATAGATCCAGGCACTATACAAAAGAGCACTAGGGTATTTAACCGCCGTGGTCGTTTTCAAAAGTAAGCAACACTCTGTCACACATCAACAGCTTGGTACTAACGTCCACGATTCCGTTGTGGTGGCAAGATTTTCCCTTCCAAGCTCTGATCCAACCTCGTCATTGTGTCACTCAATGTTCGAATTACTTCGCCAAGCGTTGATTCTCGCGACACTCGTCCTTCCTCTCGTCATATTTCTGCAAAAGAGAAATGCGCGGCTTCGTCTCCCACCCGGCCCCAAGCCACTTCCTATTATAGGCAACGTCCTTGAAATACCTACGGAACGATCTTGGATCAAGTACGCAGAATGGGAAGGATATACGGTCAGGGAATTACAACCTCCCGCTTCGAAAAGATGTCTTGACTCTCTGTTCATCAGGCGACGTGATCCACATAAAGGCGTTCGGACAGTCCATGATTGTTCTGAACTCGGCAAAGGCTATTTTTGATCTTCTCGAGCGTAGAGGAGGATTGTACGCTGATCGTCCTCCAGTGGTAATGGCGGGAGATTTGTGAGTCTTGTTTGTTCATAGTTCAAGGGATTCAGCCTCAAGTGTACTCTTTTTGCGTAGAGTTGGATGGAACAATAGTCCGTTCTTAGGCCAGAGTGGACCCGTGAGTATTCAAGTGTTAAAATCTAAAATCTTCGGATAAAATCTTAAAATCTGGTCCATTCCCAGAGACATAAAGAATATCGACGGTTATTTGCCGAAGTTCTCAGTGCTCGCAAGGTTGAAGAATGGCGCCATTTGCAGCAAGCGAAGGTGATCCAGCTCGCAGCTCAGTTGATGAAGTCTCCAGACGCTTTCAGACCTCATATAAAGAGGTTAGTGTTGGGCGTCTGATTCTCGGAATTCGAGTGATATCGATATTTAACAAATTTCCCCGTTTAGTCATGTTGGCAATCTCATATTTGAGATATCGCATGGCCATGTTGTCAAAGATGAGAATGATGCTCTGCTCAGCGTGGCGCAGCAGGTAGACCATGATTTTGCGGAGATGGTGGTCCCAGGCGCATTTTTGGTTGACGTATTTCCCATTTGTAAGTGGTTTTCTTCTATGGTTCGTTTAGCATTGTAATATCCTCCAAACTCAGTACGCCACATACCTTCCTGGACCGGCATTTCGTTTAAAAGAAAGGCAAAGCAGTATCGGGAAACGTTGTCAGCCGCTCTTGAATGGCCATACCAACAAGTCAAAGACCAGATCGTACGTTCGAAGAACATACAATTCCCTTGTTAATCCTGCCGACAAATATTTTCGTAGGCTGCGGGTACTGCATTACCTTCCTTCACCACCGGTCTCATTGAACGCAAGGAGCATGCAACAGAGGGGGATGAATTTAATTGGAAATGGGCTTCGCTGGGTTTTGTCTTAGCTGGTTCAGACACCGTGAGCTTCACCATCTTTCTCAAGAGGAGCTTCATTATTCATAGTGTTAATGATCTAGTCCTATGGCAGTCTGACGTCCTTTGTGTTAGCTATGTCTCTACATCCAGAGGTCCAACGCAAAGCACAAGCCGAAATAGACTCTGTCGTAGGGAATTCACGGCTGCCCACTTTCTTAGACCGACCAGACATGCCGTATGTCGAAGGTGTGATGCGGGAAGTATACAGGTGGAACCCTGTGGGCCCAATTGCTTCCCCCCACCGGCTTACAACCGAAGCAGACGATGTATACCGTGATTGGACAATTCCCAAAGGTTCTATTGTGATAGCAAATAGTTGGTGAGTTATGATTCTGAATAGAATGTGTGAGAAGAACTCAAGGATGTCCCTCATTATGTCCAGGGGAGTTATGCACGATCCGGAAGTATATCCTGATCCATTCGAGTTCGATCCAGAAAGATATACGCTTGGGAAGACGAGCTCGGATGGGATCCGTGTATGGAATGACCCTTTGGGTCCAGATCAAATGGTGAATCCCGACCCGAGAAAGTTTGCTTTTGGTTATGGACGAAGGTGATTATCAGAGAATCATCAAAGAATTCATGCGTATCTGGAAACTGACCGATTCTCCCAATAGGATCTGTCCTGGTCAACTACTCGCGGACGACACTGTTTTCATGGGCGTCGTCACAATGCTTGCCTTGTTCAATATAGGCCCTCTCACTTCCGGAAAGCCTCCTCAGTACACTCCCAACGTGATAAGGTATGCCTGAGCTTGGTTTAGTGGATATTTAGCTAACATGAAAAACGATTTCAGTCATCCTGAACATTTTGCGTGTTCTATAAAACCGCGATCCGAGCAAGCCCAAGAATTGGTGATGGGTCATTAAAATGCGATATAGTGTACATATAGAACGTTTGTAATTGTCCGAAATGTAATCCTTTGAAAAAGCTTTCAATAGCTACTACTATGATAGGGTCTTCACTCTTCAGGTCGTAAGCGCTTAAAAAGGAGCGCTGGCGGATCAGAACGGCAGTTCCCCTTAATTGCTCTTCATATACTTCCTTGATGACATTAACGCCTTCACAAAAATCCTCAATTTCTTCTATCCTCGATGTTCTGCTTACTGCAGTCGCGACACCTCCAAGCAAAGCCAAACCTGGAGAACTAGGAGTTGGAGGAACTGGTATAGGCACTGGCAGAGGACGCAAGAGGCTGTTGAGTGGAATGTTTTTAATTTCTCTGGATCAGAATGATTGGGCGGAATACTACGATGTAGGTTGAAAACCCTACATGTAATACAGCAAATGTTCAAACTTCCTACACGTAGCTAATACCCAATCCACGCGCTCTGCATCCAATTCGCGACTCGCTTGCCGAAAACAAATACAAGGACGCGCTGGAAGTCTATACAGACTTGTCTCTGGTCTTCTGGAATGCCATCTTCTATAATGAGCGGGATTCTCAAATATCTAAAGATGCTGCAGTCTTGAAGACCCTTCTCGATATCGAGTGGGCGAAACGCGCTGAGTTACCGCAGCCTAGGTCGCATTCGCCTCCACCTGGCTCAGCGCAAAAGGCTTATCCGGAGGTTGAGGAAAAGGAAAAGGAGAAAGAAAGAAAAATGGAACAGCAAATGGAAAGGGAGAAAGAGGCGAACGCGAAGAACAATGAAATACTAGTTCCACAGGCGCCTCAGCAACCTCAGGTTTTATACCAGCCTCTACTAGCTCCGAGTTCTGCTCCGGA
Source organism: Lentinula guzmanii (assembly GCA_027919855.1). Taxonomy (NCBI): domain Eukaryota; kingdom Fungi; phylum Basidiomycota; class Agaricomycetes; order Agaricales; family Omphalotaceae; genus Lentinula; species Lentinula guzmanii. Next base: position 241,697 of record JANVFO010000015.1, read on the forward strand.
CATCATCGACATGGAAATGGACGTGCCAGATTCTGAGAGCGAATTAGATCAGAGTGGTGATGAAGGCGAAGCTGACGACGAAAATGAGTCCGATTGTATCGACGGCGATCTCATCGTTCGTCACCTGGAAAGCAGCTTACCTAGATGGCCTGGATTCACCGATGATGAGACGGAAGGGTGGTTAACCCAAGGGAACACTGTAAGTCGTTGCTTACCTGCCTGAATCCTCCAAATCTCCTTCCATTGACCGGCATGTTCAGGAGTCATACTTGGAGCTCATCCATGCAGTCAAAGGGCACAAAGACGTCATTGGAAACCGCCTTGCTGCTGTTTTCGAATCTATTCCAGACGTAATCGACGGGCCAACGAGTTCAGGTAAGGGAAGACCAATATCAATCAAAGCCATCGAGGTGGGTTGTTTGAGCACACTCGCCATTAAATTCAAAACTCATCAGTGTGCAGGCACGGATAAAATCCAAAGCTTACTCAACCCCCGCATCTTTTGACAGGGACATGATGCTGCTGTTTGAGAAAGGGCGCAGGTGGTGGGAGCCTGCGCCTTCACATGTTGATTCTTCAGCTTCCTCTAAATCACACTTGGCACCTTCTGGGAAACCGAAAACCGTTTTTGGTGGTTCCAGAGAAGAATACGCCAAGGTCCTGATACTACAGGTGAATTTAACTCTCAGAAATTGTCCCTTCAGCTCACGATCATGATCTGTAGCGGCTTTACCAGAGCCTTACCTCTCCCCACCTTCCAGAACGCCACAAACCAGGCTCAGGTCCGTACTCATCCGAGACCAACTTTGCCGCACTCCGGGTTGGACCTGGGCGAGTTAAACATCGTGACTACCAGAACCCGTCTGAAGGAGAAGAGCTAGTGTTTGCATCGGGATCGAAACAGATCCACACCATCACCAACAATCGAATTTTCCTTGATCAGATCAAGTACAAGGGCTGGACAGTTCGTGTGGGTGACTGGGTGCATTTAGCGAATGGAAGTGATATGTATAGCGGTGCAGGCGGAGGTGGCGGCGGAGGGGCTGGGCGACCAACCGTCGCTCAGGTTTGGAAGGTATGGCAGACAAAAATCAACACTACGAATCGCAGTGCGAATGGCGTTGGACCTAGTGGAGAACAGGATGGATTTTCAGAAAAGGAAGGTCAATACGGAGTTACCGTATGCTGGTATTACCGCCCCGAAGAAACTTTCCATTCTCCTCAAAGGGTGTTCTGGGAGAACGAGATATTTAAAAGTAGTGAGTTTCTTTTTGACTTCTGGGTTTGTGTTTTCCTGTTATCTTACTTTCGGGCATGAAGATCATTTTGCGTCTCATCCCCTCTCAGACATACTTGAGCCCATTTTCGTCCAGCATACTCGTTCACATATTCGTGGTAGACCTCGGGGATGGTATCCAGGATGGCCATTATATATTTGTGATTCACGTTATAGCTATAGCAGGGGATATAAGAACCATCGCAATCGCGCCAGAGGTCTACTAGGACGATCGGCAGCGAGCTCGGCTTTTGTCCGTATCAAGAATTGGAATTCGTGTATGCCTCCGGAGATCTTGGCACAAATTTCTAAATCAAGTCAACGAGCGATATACCCTTTCGAAAATACAATTTATCCGGTCAGGAGAACAAGTCCTTTCGTTGTTGGAGGTGGGGGACCTGGTGGACTCGTTGAGGACGGAGTCCCAGGCACTGTGTCTGGACCAACAAAAGGCGCCCTTGCTGGCTCTGCTGACGTTGCAAAGTCTATGGCTAATGCTTTGCAGTACTTGCAACAGTACGCGAATGTACAATCGCAATCTCAGCCGTATTCCCAGCTTCACCAGAACTATTCTCAGTCCACAACGGTAGTATCAAAACCATCAAAGCCAGATCGGACCTCGACCGTATACGCCATGGCCCAAATTCAAGGAGTACAGGCCGACCTATCGATGTTGCCCAAAGATACTAGTAAGCAGTCTTCTTACACCCTGCAGCTCATCACTCATTGTCCTTCCTCCCCTTCCGCAGCTCGTCACTTTTCTCGAGATCCATCTACCGGCTCGCTACTTTGGTTTCCATCCGCACCTGTGAATGTCCCAGGCCGCAGTGGAAATTCGGCTGGCGCAACCGGATACACTGGACCTAATTCGAGGGTCAGGATGGGGCACAGTTTAGAATACTTACATTGGAGGGCAATGAAGGTGAAATCCACCAACGATACAGAGAAAGGTGTGAACCACGATGAGATAGGCTTAGCCAAACGAAAAATCTTGGAAGAGAATGAGGTCAATGGTGGAGATATTGAGAGAGAGATCTCGAGCTCGAGGAAGAAACGAAAGTCAAATCGGACGGCAGCAGAGACGCTTGCAGGAGTATCAAATGGCACGTAAGGTTATTCAGAAAGCATATCACTCGAGTACAGGTAGATACGGGTCTGTCACAGTAGCAGCAGGATTTTATGTAAACGCAGACAAAATCAAAACGACAATCAATGCTCTTCCAGGAAAACAGGCACCTCTGCCACAAGCCTTCAGCATAGTGTAATGGTCATCAATCAACATTGAAGATTCCGAGTCATTAACTGAGGCTCAGAACATACAGACGGAGGCACGGGTTTTGACCACTGGAACGGATCAGAGTATTCAATGATAGGAACAGCAGCCATTCAAATTCACCGACCGGGTGTTTCAGGCATTTCTCTGCGGTAGGCCTCTCATTCGGGTCCATGGTCAGACAGCACATGATGAACTCTTGTGCAGTTCTGGAGACATGAGCCCAGTCGACGAGTGGCTCAAATTTGTATTCCTACTTTGGACAAATAAGAAGTAAGCAGCATTCGGGCTTCGGCCTGTGCAAACGAGAAAATTGTGCCGCACCCCAGAGGTGATAGCCTTCTCTTCTACATCTGAATCTTCCCGAGCGAATGGACTATTACCGGACAGAAGTAAATAGGTTATCACACCGATAGCCCAGACGTCGACTGGTTTTCCATGGCCAGCTACAAGATTCAAGAATGAGCAAGGAAAAGGTTTTATTGAAACCTATGATCAACGTACTTTTTTTGAAGATCTCTGGTGCCATGTAACGCTGAGTCCCGCATATCTCTGTCAACAAATCTGACTCCTTTCCAGCACCATTTGACACTACTTGGGCAAGTCCAAAATCTGTGATTATCAAATCCGCATCCTCCGCAGAGGTCCTTTGTTGTTCGTGAATGTAAGTTGTAATTGGGTACGCAACTGACTCGGGGGGGGGGGGGGCAAATTACCTGAAGAGTAGATTTTCTGGTTTCAAGTCCCTGTGTACAACGTCTACGGAGTGAATATACACGAGGTCGGTGAGGATAGAGCGCACGAGCTGGGCAGCATCACTAATGTAGAGCCAGTGCATATTAGCAAGCTTTATGGTCGACTTTTAATGGAAATATAGACTCACCTCTCGAGATAGTGTCCCTTTTTTAGAATCCTGGTGAAGAGGTCGCCACCTGTGCATAGGTCGACGCAGATATAGACATTAGGGTAGCGTGAATAATTATTGGCCATGTTATTAACGAAGTTATTAACATTGACCTCAAAAAGGGTCATTTTTAACGTGGTTATTAACAAAATTTTTAACATTGGGTGAAAATGTGAATAACATGTAAAAAATATCCAAATTTAACATGTTAATAACATTTACTATGTTAATATTTTGAGGAGCTCATACGTGCTCCCAATCAACTTCCTCCTCAATAGAAACATCACCAACAACCCCTGCAGCCTTGATTTCGTGTTCCAAGAAGGCCTCAAACACAGGCAACGGAGCATCGCACTCCTTTGGAATGACCTTCCTTAAAAGGTCAGAACCGAGTTCAATGTCTTCATCTACATCAAAGTCGATGTCACTGAATGGCATCTCTACAGGCATGGAATCACTTTCATCTTCATCTTCTGAGTCAAGAGCACTGTAGAGTGCCATCTCAGAGTCCAGGTGTAAGTCCAAATGTGATGCTGACACTTCGGAAGACGTATCAGGGATCTTGGACCTGTTTTTTGAATTGATAATTTTGCCCGACTCGAAACCGACACAAGGTTTCTTATGAGGTTTTTCGGGCTTCTGTAAAAACTTCAGTGTTGTTGTCTATGAGGAAAAGTAAAATTGATCACCATGTGAGTTCCGTACCACTCGCCAATTTGAATCATGTTTGCGATTGTACTAGGTTTCTGCTTGTTCCTCAAAGGAGCATTCATACGGGTCTTCCGAGATCCCCAACGCTCATCCGGCATGGAGTTCACCAGTATTGAATACAGCTTTACAGCACAAAACTAAAAGAAATTCAGTTTCGCATTGCAGATACACGAGGCAATAAACTTACGGCTACCACACGCCCCTTGGGATTGAGTAATAGTTCTCGCCACCACTGAAGCATGGACTTATCCCCAATGGGGTCCGTAAATGGATACTCGCGGCGAGAATATGCAAGTAGCTGTGGGGTGAACTCTTCTACAAGAGCTTTCACCGACCCCGTTGCCTGCACTAGTGTGAAAATGCTGGTGGTATTCCCTACCTTGAGGTATAAGTCTACCTCGTTGCGTAAGATCTGTTTCAATGCCTTCTTTGCACGTCGATAGGCTCTCGGATTTGGTGTTGTATGTGCTTCTGGCGCATCGTCTTTTTGTATGGCTGGTGGAATGGTGATGGTTAGATCATTGGTCGGAATCATCCCAGTCTTCTTCAGTATATCAGACCCCACAAATCCTGGAAATGAGATGTAAGTAAAACTTGAAGTGCATTATGTCGAGTCAAGTCAAGCACGCACGAGGATCAAGATAAAGCGTAGTGAAATATGGGTCATCAGGATTGTCCTTAATAAAGGCTTTGAAGCGACGGTTGAAGATCTGGATGACCTTCTGGGCAAGACCCCTTTCAATCCCCGTAATATCTTCGTCAAGATCAAACAGAGCTCTTAGCTCAGCCCCAATTCCAAGCCACAGGAGGAATACATCAGCAGCATTAGTTTGTACACCCTCCATTGCCCATAAAGAGCGTGCAATTGGATCGATGATTCTATTATACTGGACAAGACTTAGCTGGAATTGCATACTGTGGCGCATGCCTGTAAATGTTGAAACAATTGTTTTGTTCTATGATTACCAAATTAAGTTATTGAAGTGAACATATGAGTGAGACACTAGACCTTGGGTTCAATTTTCTTATCAAGTATGATTTGCTGGATGAAAGGAAAGCATCTGTCGAGTGCCATTGAGGCACTGTAATGAGTTGCGAAACGTGTTTTTCCGATTTTGACCAGTCCTTCCATTACGCCATGCTCAAGCCGCTCACTTTGAAGAACCCTGGACGCAAAGTTCGAGTGACTGAAGTATTTGATAGTCGCGCGAAGAACAGTTTTCATCTTAAGGGAATATATAAATAATGTAAATCTAAGGCTGCTAACGCCAAAAGTATCACATACCTCTGCAAATTCAGGGAGGTTGGTGATATCCTTTATGGTGTTGTGTGCATGATGAGGCGGGTCAGGGAAATCCAAGAGGGTAGGAGTCTCATCTTCCGACAGGGCCCTACCCTTTCGGGTGTTACCTGTATTGTCTGAGCATAATGCGGCAAAATGTTCACGACCAACAAGATCAATGGACTGTACCTTTATTTAGTACAAAGTTCGATGCAACAAGAAAAGTACTACTGACCTGAAAGATGAAATTCTTAACCCAGTTCGCATCGTGGTGTTCATCAGTACCTTCATACGAATGAAGAAAGTATGTTTTGCGATCTGCAGTGGTTGCATGGGCTGTGTATACTGAGTCTTGTCCACGAGTATCTCCACCATCAAAAGTCAACGTTAGATTGAATTCCTTCTTAAGAAGCTCGACAGTGGCTTTATGGACATGTGACGCTTCATTTGGAATGTGCCGCTCCTCGAAAGCATCAGATGGTGTTGCCTTCAGCTTGTTTTTTGTAGCTACCGCAATGAACTCACGCCATTCATCGGAATCCAAGATGTTTGGCACAATACCCTGGACACAGATTAACTTCATGATGCAGAAATCTAGCGCAGTCTGCCATTCTTCCTTGCCAGCCTGAGTAAAGTCAAGGGAAACTGACCCGGACTTCAATGACAGTTGGGAGTCAGTGGATCTAGCGGCGGCTGTTTCTGAAGAAGCGGCAATGACCGACATTCGAGAACCTAAAGAAGATCCTGCCGAGCTACTGAATGCGAAATTGCGGTCCTCATCAGATAGATGTTTACAAGGAGTGGTGGCATGTTTAAGGACACGAGGTTTTGATGCGTTTCCTGACTGAAGCCAAGAGCACTGTTCTGCCACGCAGCCGAAGTAAGGATCACCCGTAATTTTGTGCTGATACTTTATGGCAAGTCGTTTAATGATGTCGGATTCTTTTCGTCCAGGTCCAGCCACTACTTTTCGGGATGAATTGACCAGACAGAGGTCATCAAACTTGCTTCCAAGTTTCCGCCGCTATTGAATTGCACGTTAGTTCTACAATTGCTGAGGTATACCTGACACATACCTTTCCCATAGGATCACTTGTATCCTCATCTCTGCTCTCATCCCTGTCACCTTTTCCTTTCGCATGCTTGCGTTTTAGTACTTGATTATCGACCGGAATGTCAGGAAGCTGATGTTTGTTAGAATTATTGCAGGTATTCTGACATACTACTCACCTCCTTCCCATGCTTTTTAATTGCTTTTTCACATCCAGTTGAAATATCCTCTACCCATTTCACAAGAACAGCATTCGGTTGACCAGAGCTGTCCTTATACTTCTTGAGATATCTCTCAAGAAGGTCCGCAACAGCACCAATTCCGTGTTTGCCACGCTCTTCTATAGGTATAATTCCGTCACCTGTAGTCCGTGTTTTCCAACCGAAAATGCTCTTGAAACCTTCATTGATTGCGCCCACTTCATCCTCAGTCTTTTGGAGGTGTGCGGCATCGGGGCGGAAAGTTTCAAATGGATATTTAGGAATCTCACCTCTCTGAGGTGTCGGGAGCGCTGAAGGAAGATTTTTAAGAAGGGTCCGGAGCCAGAGAAGCTTCTGGATAATTTCGGTGGGTAGGTTTTCGTCGCTGTCCATGATATCCAGTAAAAGAGATGAGCTGTAAATAAAAAGGTCAAATTCGGATAATTTGATGTTGATTTGATGCGCCGATGGCGAGTAGATACCAGTTTCATGCGCTCCGCAATTATTCACATTTATTAACATGGTCATTTGGAGACTGGTGTTATTAACAGGTTATTAACATGTTAATAACCATGTTAATTAACATATGTTAGCAATATCTCAATTATTCACGCTACCCTAATAGACATTGCGAGAAGACTGTGAGTCCTGTATTAGGAACTGCTAATAGAGGGGAAAAGCTCGAAGAGCAAGATATGAGCGCACTTCGAAATAATCATACAAGGTAATAATGTTTTTACTTCCGCCCGATAGAAGCTTGAGAATACGTATTTCGTTCAGAACCATATTCTCGCGACCTTGCATATCATCCTTGTTCACGATCTGGTTTCGAACGATTATGTGTCAAGACCTTGTTTACGCAGATTTAGCGAGAACTAGCCTTGCAGGCGTAACGAGTACCCGTCTCAATGTTGATAATCTCCTTGACTATGCTAAACGATCCACGGCCGAGAACCCGCCCTGTGCGATACTACAATATGCGGATGACGAGAATAGAGGAGCAGGTAAGAGTGCGCTAGCAACTCAACAAAAGAGGAACTTGCTGGGCGTTTCGATTCCATGGATAATGTCTCTTCCTATTTCGAGTAGAATGAGTAAAATATCCCTTTTCCGACCTATTAGAGTATGAGATACGAAATGTATGAATCATCGAGCTTGCGGCTGTAGCAGTATCGTTCCACTGCATGACACTGATAAACGAGAAGTTGGCGGGCGAATGAAAGTGGAAAACGAGAATTCGGCTCGCAAATGATGTGCGGTTGTATACAGTGAATTGACTGTATAACAACAATTTGTACATGTAGCGCGAGACAAAATAACAGCGGTGCTTGAATTAGGTATACAAACCTAAGATTTAGTTTAATGCTTGAGTAGTAGCTGTCTATTGAGTCAAGGGAAGGCTGAAAATGAATGCTAAGATGATGAGTGCTCTAAGTATGAGTGTTTCAAATCGATGCATAGAGCGTGAGATCCTAGCAACCAAATAATGGTCAGAGTATAGATGGGCAGCAAGTAAAATCGTTCATTAGCCTTGCATGTCCGGTGTTTCCCTGATATAGGCCACCGTTCCGGGTCCATGGTTAGACAACACTTCATATAATTTTGTGTAAATTCTGGAATATAATCTGGTGTGTAGAGAGGTTCAAGTCGGAGGTTCTAATCAGGAAGAGTAAGCAGTACAGAAAGAAGGTTTCCGAATACTTTGACGCACACAAGAGATGGTAGCTTTCTTTTTCTCCACTTCATCGTCCGGAGTTGAAAGGAACCTTTTCTAGGAGCAGGCATCTGGCAGATTCTGGCTCAGTCGATCGAGCCGTCTTCCAAAACTAGCTACAAGGATTAGTCAATCAAGGATCCTTAGTTATGTGCGAGCCTCCTTTTCTCCCCCTGCAAGATATAGATATTTACAGTGGATCATATTCTTCACTCGGAGAATTAAGAAAAGTAAGGTCTGACAAGAGCGGAGAACTTGCCAGACGGATTTGGGATCTGGAGCAAGTAGGATAATCTTTTTTTACGAGAGCACGAAGGCATCACAGTCCTCAGCAAGTTGAACTGGTGCAGAATCCAGGTGGGTGTCGACAGATTACTGTAATAAATCGGTCGACGCGGTCTGTGACCTGTGACTACTGTCGAAATTCTGTTTTCGATTTCGTGAGACCTGTGACGTATGAAAAAAATTCGATAATTTGTGGCTTGCTGCGCTCACACCGAGAAGCCTATTATTGTTCACTCAATTCTAGTAGTGATTAAGTAGCAGCAAGTCTGTGCGCCGATCCAAATGACTAGTGATCATTGCTGTCGCGCTAGTCGAACTTTTCGTCTCTGTCTACCACAACCTCATGTGCTCTACGGAGTCTACGCATGGAGGACCTTCTTCGGGAATCGGCATCCTCCTGAATTTTCGGTAGCATACAGTACCCTTCTACACGAATCTTTTATCTTGTCCAACTTGAGCAAATGCAGGGTGACCTGTGACGAACCCGTGTGTATGTGACCGCTGAAATTACTTAAAGTTAATTACTCAACACTAGCTAGTAGTTGTTTGTAGAAAGAGGCAGGTGCAGTCTGGAGAGATCTGGATAAATCAATGCGTAAAGATTTTCATACGGGTCATCTACATTTATCTGGATGTATTATGTGGTTGATAGTAGTGCAAGCCTCACAATAAACTTGAAGAACCAGATTAATTATATCTTTCATCCAAGAAGGGCTGCTTACATAATAGAATCTACAGGTTCTTCCGCAGCTTTTCACCACATACTACTGCTAATAGAAGTATCTGCCTCGACACTTTCGTTTTCTTCAACTTCCTACCAACGCCTAGACAAAGATTGCTGAAGCTCAAACCTGATATCTCTCTCCACTCCCGTTTTATTTTGGCTGAGCCACATTCAAGAGTTCAAAGAACAATTTAAGCGCAATGTACACTGTGAATGCCAATGATGTTCTCGACGGGACGTTCAGCTCTACTGCTTTACACCGACTTCTCACTAGAAATGTACAAAGTGCTCTCACTCCGAACGCGACGCAACGTACGACCTTGATCGTTGCAGGATGCTATATTCTGGTTATAGGAATACTGTGGCATATCCCAATCCTAAGCTGGATAAGTGAGTGTTTTACGAGCTGCTACACGGTCAAAAAGTTTGATCATGAGCTTTTCGCAGTTTATCCTTTCAAGTATGTTTTGTTCAAACTACTGGAACTAAGCCGTTAGTGACATTCTTTCTGAAGGCTCTTGACTGTAGGCTTCCATGAGGTGCGTAGTAGCCATTTTCTGTGCAACATGCTCTGAGTCTCTCATTTGCCGCAATCATTCCTTCAAACGCGAACGCTTCATTGGCGAATCTCACTCTGGCGGGTGTTATGTAGATGTCCCATGCGTTCATGGGCCTTCTTACCTGCGCACATATACATTCAATAGAGCTGGATCGTGAGTGCTATCCTGTTCCCGTTCCTCCTCTTCTAGGATTAACCTATATGTCTCCATTGCCCGCGAACAGCCGATGAAGGCGGTGCCACGAGTATGTCCGGAGGAATTCCATATCTTACCCTTCCAGCAGGCTATCTTGGCTCTTCCTTGATTGGCGCCGCACTCATCGCCTGTGGTTTTGACACGAATGCTAGTAAGATCGCAAGTATAGTGCTTGCTGTCTTCTTTCTGTTCACATTATGGTGGGCAAAGAGAGATTGGCTGTAGGTGTATCTATATTGCACTACTATTGGTGTTGTAAACCTTATTAATTTCGAACTTATAGAACCTGGGTCTTGATTTTGGGCATGTCTGGGCTTATAGTCTTGTTTTGGTTCGTCGCCGGCGGAGTAGCACTGCGATACCTGGTCCTATTCATCGGAGTCATGAGCTGCATGTATTGTTTGTGGGACATTATTGGTAAGTCGTTGTCTAACCTACTTGGATATACGCATAAGTTGACTTTGCGCGATCCCGTTTCTGAATAGACGACACTATATCTCGGAAAGTGAACTCTTCTGACGCATCGCAGTTCGCTAAAATATGCGGATGCTGTCCATCTCAAGGTACGTGAAGCTCTCCGACCTTTTCCGAGTATGTATTCACTAGTCACTGTGTATGCGCAGTATGGGGTGTTCTTTGGCTATTCGTCTCGCTCATATTTTTCATCGCTGGTGTACTTGTTGGTCTTGCAGCTTTCAAAGAAAGCGCTGCACAGCAGAAGGAGGATAGTTCGGTATTTCTGCCTGTACCAGGAAGTAGCGCCGCGATGGCGCTGACTGTAACGAAATCTGGTATTGTAAGCATGATACTGGCGGTTGTTGTCGGACTCCTTGGTATTCCGATGTGATGCTGGAAGTCTTGGACGGACCTCCGTACGAAATGACTGAATGTAATGCTTGCTTGGACTTTTGCGATGACATTGGCGGTACAGTAATAGCATCTCGTGTTCAATGAACTTAAATGTATGTTTTATTTAACAAAGTATGTAGCGTTGAATGTATCAAGCTGTTGTGTTGAAGGATTGGTGTTTGACAGATTGCAAAATTCAAAGCGGATCGGAAATACATAACTGAAAGCTGGCACGTGTGAAAACTCAGGTTCATTGTCAATGTTGGTCGAGTCACTACTGGTTAGCTTTCGCGTTGGAAGCACAATCGAGTTGCGGAGGCTGTTGGGCTGCTGTAGGCTGCTGTTGAGGTAAAGTGAAGTCTCTAATGGCATAAACAACGCTCTCATTCGCTCACTGTCGTATAAAAGGACCAGGAAAACGAGATCCGTGACACCCTTTACCGAAAAAAGAGTCACGAGCCATGCCGCGGGTGCTCAGTTATAAAATTCGAGGTCTTATTGCTTCAAGCCGACTATTATCGACCTCATCAACATCTATTCGTAAAATGGCACCACTCACTGTCGAATCACTGAACCCCGCTATTCTGAAGGTTGAGTACGCTGTCCGCGGCGAGCTCGCTATCAAAGCGGAAGAGTACCGTACAAAGCTCAAGTCTACCGGCCACGACCTGCCTTTCGACAGGATCATATCGTCCAACATTGGAAATCCTCAGCAGCAAGGATTGGACCAGCCTCAGATTACCTTTTTGAGGCAGCTAGCAGCGTTGATGGAGTATCCGGCGTTGGCAGAGCTTGCACCCGGCGTATTTCCGGATGATGTCGCCCAAAGAGCTAAACAGCTGCAGGCCGAGATTGGAAGTATCGGCGCTTACAGTCATAGTCAGGGTGTACCTCTGATTAGAGAGCATGTCGCTAAATTCATCGAAGGTACAGTACAAGATGTTACTATGCTTTGGTTTCACTGACACATACTATCTCAGAACGTGATGGCTACCCATCCGATCCAAAAAATATCTTCCTTACCGCTGGCGCATCTGCTGGAGTCTCTCTTCTCATGTCCATGCTCATCTCCTCGCGGGATTCGGGCATCTTGATTCCTATCCCGCAGTACCCTCTCTATACTGCTACCATCGCCCAATATTCCGGAAAGCCCATACCGTATTACCTTGACGGATCATCGGATTGGAATACCTCTCTTGAAGAGATAAAACTTGCCCTGGAGAAGGCCGAAAAAGAAGGAGTCAAGCCCAAAGCCTTGGTGGTCATAAATCCAGGTAACCCAACTGGCGCACTCCTTTCCGAGGACACGCAAATCGAGCTCATTCATATCTGTGAGAAGCATGAGCTTGTCCTTCTCGCTGACGAAGTCTACCAATCCAACCTTCACAAACCTGACACACATCCCTTCACGTCGTTCAAAAAACTCGTGTCTCAGTTGAAGTCTTCTGTACCTTTGGTGTCCTTCCACTCTGTATCCAAAGGTGTTTTGGGTGAATGTGGTCGTCGTGGCGGATACTTTGAGTGCACGAACTTTTCTCCGGAAATTCTCGCTCTGATCTACAAAATGGTTTCCGTTGGACTTTGTCCTCCACTCCAGGGACAAATTGCTGTAGATACCCTGGTGCGTCCGCCCAAGGCAGGCGATCTCTCATTTCCGAAATGGAAAGAGGAGACGGACAAAATTCACGCGGCGTTAGCGGAACGAACAAGAATTATGGCAGACAGATTGAGCAAACTCCCCGGAGTGGAATGCGTGAATTCTCCTGGGGCATTGTACCTGTATCCAAAGATTACTCTCTCGTCGAAAGCTATTGCAGAGGCAGAGAAACATGGGAAACAGCCCGATGCGTTCTATGCTCTACAGCTTTTAGATGAGACGGGTATCTGTGTCGTCCCTGGCAGTGGATTTGGACAACGAGAAGGTCATTGGCACTACCGATTGACTTGTTTGTGCCCTGGTGTAGAAGAGTACGTAGGAAAATTAGAAAAGTTCCACCATGGGTTCATAGAGAAGTATGGGGTTTGATTGTGTCAAGACTCGTATATTTTTGCTTTGTACGCGCAGGCATAGCATAGTGGAATATATAAGGATTCATCTCAAGTGGTGATACGATCCCCTCATTCTGTTCCGGCCCGATTCTCTACTTACTCAGGCGCTCCTTAGGCGCCTGAAATTTTATACTTTCATGCCCACTGGATCATCCCAACACAAACGGTTCAGAGCAGATGATTCAATAAATGCTCAAGATACCAATCTCACATTCAAATCACCAGTCGAGATTGATAGAGCTCTTACTTTAGAGGGAAATGTGGATGGAGTCATTAAAAGTGTGTTCTTCGTTTTTTTCCTTCCTTTTTGAATCTGATTCTGATACTCTCAGCCCTCAGTTCTCTTCGATGGCAATTTCAGCACCCTGGAGCGCACCAAAATAACCTCGAACAATGGCTGAGATCTTCCTCTGCCGAGGCTCTATTGAATCTATGGGACCAACTAGAAAACGAAGACAAAGTGACCTCTATGCTAATTTCGCTCCTGTGCACTATTCTACAATTTCTTCGAGCATCTGCAGACAGTGACAATCGACTCGCGCGCTCCCTGCTTCTGCCAGAACGCATGGCCAAACTGAATACGTATCTCGCAGGCAAAAACTCCAACAGGAATCAGAACGTCCATTTAGTTCCGGATACATTGAATCTCTTGGCAGCACTGGTGGCTTGGGACCCAAAGACTGTCTTGGAGGGTTTGCGATGGGATATAGAAGTGTGTTTCCTTTGTTCATGCAAGTGACAGTACTTGATTTAACCTGGACGTCTACTAGGCTTTTTCTCGTATCTTGCGTGGATATCGAAACCGAAAAGACGGGAAAGGCAAAGGCAAAGAACGGTCGAAGTCTCATCAATACGTTGGTCCGTATGATTGACTTGGCAATTCTAACGCCAATAACCCTGATATGCCCAGATCTACGCTCTCGAGCTTCTCTTTTGTCCTTGACAGTTGCCATGCTCTCCCAAGACGTCCCAGCGCGCGTCAAGAGCGTATTTTTAGCTTCAGGAACACCAACTCTGTCTTTGCTTCAAAATATCCTATCTGGAATTGGCGATTCGTATGACGAGGAGCACTATGTATATTCGTACGCGGAAATCAAGACCCTATTCGAGACGCTTTACGCCGGAGTTTGGTGCGACAAACGCGTGAGTAGGAGTGTTAAAGTGGCTATCTTCGTATTCGGGCAAGGTCAGAAAAACGGATTGCGGAATGAGGGTATTTGGGATGTGAGGCGAGGTGGACAAGTAGCAGGAGAGAAGGTGTGGAAAGGGGTAAGTCACTATAGAGCCTTCATGACTAAAATGTTGAGATATATGTGCGATAGCTTCTGGCCCTTTACACCCGTACGGAACACGAGTCTTCCTTTCCTGGCATCGCGGAAGGAAAGCAAACACAAACTGGCGATGATGAAGGCGGCGTGCCTGCAGATCTCGTTCACCATTTCCTCCTTGCCTTATGCACCCGTCCAGGACTAGGATTATGTTTTCGTGATCAGGGATGGTACCCGCCTAATCACAATAACAAAACCGTAGCCGGGGATGATCCGAATCACGATGAAGAAGCTCATCCTAGCTCCAATCACACCTCTTCATTGTTCCACGCAGATGAAGATACGCAGAGAAACCCAAAATACAACATTCACAATCCTCTTCTTCTACGTGTTTTGAGACTTCTTACTCCCACCACTGATTCGCGACAACAGGAACTTGCTGCAAGAATCCTAGAGGCATGCCCAGAACTGATCTCTGCGTGCTCCGACCTCATCTCTGGTGGTCCTGGCGCGCTCGATGCAAAGGTTAATGCGCGCTGGATGATAGGCATGGCCTGGTATGGGAGAGTTGTTGCGCTACCTGTACCAGAGGATACGTTATATATGTCTGCGACTGGGAACGCGAATGCGGCTCGAACACCACGTTTAAATCCTCCTCCTGTACGCAACGTCGTAGAAAGTATCATTCCTTCATTTACTGGCGGAGGGACCAAATCTCTCTTGACGAAGGCTCTAGGCACGAGCAGTGGAACGGAAAATCGAGCTACAGGAGAATCTACTGATCAGAATACTGGTTTCGGGCTAGGACTCGTCCAACATACAACGGCGCTCACTCTCTGTCGTTGCCTGAGGAAACTCACAGAAGTACAAACGTCATTCCTCCGGGCAGCTCGAGCAGTTGGTGAGCTGGAAGAAGATGGAGAAATGATTTACTCAAACGCAGGGGGTAGTGCACACGCAACGAGCCCATGGACTCGTCGCTTGACAGAAGTTAATAGAGAGGTTCGGGCACGTTTACCAGATATTCAGGTCGTGCTGGCTTTCTTAAAACGTATCGAAGCGGCTGCATCACAGGTGGAATCTCTATCCACTTCGCCGTCAACGGGGACAGCCAATTCTACTGCTCTCGCGCTTCTCTCCGAAAGTGCACACCGACTGATCTGGCTATATCATGCCTGTTTTGTCTCTGCTTCAACTTTGAGCACGGCTGAAGAAGGACTTGGGAGGTTCGATGTAGGCGGTTTGATGGCGAACGTCAGCATGTTCGCCACTGAAAAAGATCTGCAACGCCAGGAAAATGCTGCAGCTGGTGATATATCTGGACTGAATATGTTGAAGGACGTACACATCCTTAAAAACCTTTCCCTCAGTAAGGAGTTTGGCTCACGGGTGTTTGGGAAAGTTGGTGAGTGATTTCTTTGTTTAGTATCGATATCATTATACTCAAATTACTATAGGGAACCTCAAGCAATCACCTTCCCATCTTCTATTGTGGGCTTTCTCGCGAGGTTCAGCGCCCCGCAATAGTAGGAAATGTGGCCATCATGTGCTTCATAACGAGATACGTAGACTTTTAGAACAGGTCCTCTCACGTAGTATGCTGTTCCGCCGTTACGAAGAGAAGGAGCCTCGATACCGAGGCGGTGCTGTGGAAGAGGTGAGAGTTTGGCTTGCTGCCCTCGCAGATATCAAGGACCATTCCGAGGCAGACGCTATTGTCGACTTTTTGGACGACTGTGTCCAACGATGTATGCGAACGCCTGAACGATACCTCGACGTCTTTGAAGAAATACGCGACGCAAACATTTCAGATACAGCTCGATGGCCTCAGGAGACCACTACGGGCGGGCTTCCCAGCCCATTGGTCATGACATTATTGGAGCAACTAGACCATCGAATTCATGCAGTATCCGTACAAGAACAGCAACACTCCCCCGGATATGAATCAGCCATCTATTCCCTACGTGCGCTTTTTCGGTTCATAAAGTGCCTGTTTGTGAGCCTTGCTGCTCTTTGCGAGCCTCGGGCACTTCCGGTGCTCAGAGCACTGGTGGACAAGATAACTACCGGTAAAGGTTTCAATGATACAACAGGGGGTGAAGCCATACGCAGTTCTCGGGCGGAAACTCTGCATTTACAGATGTTGCTCCAGTTCAGACACCCAAATTCCGAATCGAACAAAATTGACGACTCTGCAATGGCCCATGACAGCGCGCATGTAGCTAGCGAAGAGAATTTCGAGATGTTTCTCGCGAAATCGATCTCCGTTACTGGTCTTATCGATGATCCGGTCTTGCGAGCTCAGCTTATAGAAAAGGTTATGGTTGGTCATGGAGGCGTAGACAACGATCAAGTTGGAGAACAAGTGTCCAACATTCTTCGTGCTGTGTGCCTCGTTTCCCATAGGGTTATGGCACTCAAAGAATCTCATGAAGACACGGAACGTTATATGAGATCGCTCATCCTACTAATTGCAGAACTGATGGCTAAATTTATGGTTCAATCACCACTCCCCATGCAGCGGGCGGTCAGAGAGTACGTCTTTCGCGAGAACGAAGTTTTGAAAGGGTTCTGGAACACCGAAGAAAGCTCAATTGTGTCTGAAGGTAATATCACGCGTGAATATCCTTTCTTGTGTTCCTTATATCTCCCGTAGCAATCGGCCACCTTCTCGACAGCAGTGGTCTGAATGTCAGCGAAACTCCTGATTGCACGTTACTAGAGGATATCACTGGGCAATGGGCGTCATACCTACACAGCCAACTTCGGAATCCGATATCGGGCGCATTAATGATTGTAAGTACATTGATATCTGTAGTATATCGCGCTTACATTCTACTGGTAGGATTCGAGAGAAACAAACCCGAAGTTCGCACTGGCTCTACTATGGCTGCGATATGCACACCCTCGTGTTCTTTGCGACCTCTTTGATTTGGCGTATTCATATCGATCCCAACCCGAATCCTCGGCGAATGCGATGCTCCTACTTGATACAACTGTGGAGGCACTGGGAAGACACGCCAGAATCACTTCTGAGGTAGCAAACGGTACAAACACTGAGCCTTTCTTTGTCGAAGGGGAATTAAGGCGTCGACTCCCCGTTTTCTTGACCCTCTTTTCCGAAAGGGACACATACAAGTTTGACTCGGCTTCACTGGAAGAGCTCATCTTGCATGCACTGCAGTCACGGTTGCCGATCGGTTTTGACGGCATATCCTCAGATCTATTAGCTGAACGTTTGATTCATACTCGTCGTCGACATCATTGGAAGCAACGTCTTGAAAATGCCTCCGACATGCTCGATTCAAATGTATTCTTCCAGATATATCTCGACCGCGATAACGCTCAGAACTGGTCAAGTACAACAACGAAGATTGTATGTAGTGCGATATACAACGGATATATTGAACTCAATGCGCTGAGCTCATGGTTGATACGTTTAAGCACGGCTCCTTCCCATACTATGCTGCACACCGCAGAACTTCTGGTACCTGTCCTCCACGCTTACCTCGACTGTTCGCGTGTCTCTGGATACCTGTCCAACTCGGATAAGAACAAGCAGGGAGAGCTTTGGCAGGCTTACGGAGTACATTTCTCGTTTCTCCTCAATCTTGCCTCGCATGCTCCTCCGATACTCTCCGCGAAAACGCAGATGATGTGCGGTATATGCATAGTCATTCTATTAGATTTGAGCATTGCTCACCCTTCAAGTCATGGACAGAAATTCACACACCTGTTGATGAAACATATCCTAACTCTTCCAAGAGACGATATATCATTAGTATTGCTGGAAATTGGGAAGAAATGTGTATCTTGTCCTGATCGCGGGTTCAACGAGGTGGGAGAAGGTGTCGTTGATCACGCTTTGCGTTGGACTGTCAGGAAGCTCACTGGGGGCCGCGAGATTGAAGGGAATGATATCCAATTTTTATCTGAGATCAGTAAGTGTCGGTGGACGTTGCACTTGCGGAATAGTCTCTGAAATACCGTGATTATCAGCCAGTCTCCTTGCAGCGAAATCCACAATAAAACCACATCTGGCTGAACCAGTGCTCACAGCCGTTGTACGCGAGCACCTCCACAGCGAAATTGCCCTCAAATTGCTTACAATAATGCTACCCAAGGCAGATTTGAAGGTCAGGACCATTCCTTATCGGGGGTAATAGCAGACTGAGAGTGTTATCGGCAGCCTTTGGTCGTCAATCGGCATCTACAAATTCTTGTACAGCATCCCCATTTCGGCAAACTTACCTCTTCTTCAGTGAACCGCGCTTTAATCAACACCCTGTACACACTTTTCCATCTTCACCCATTCAATACCTGCCAATCTAGCCATGTCCAACCCCTCGTTGCTCTTTACCGTGGTTCGGCTTCTGTCGCTGACCGTAAGCTCTTAGCAATTTTCCGTCTTTTCGAGAATCAACGTCGCACTTCCGTTGCTTCATTACTCGCTAGGTGGAATCCTTCACCCGAAGGTTTCCATTCAACAAATGCATTTGAAGCATTGAAAGATGTTGACTCCTTGGTGGTCCTCCGCACCACTCTTCACTTTCCCCAGTGGCGTGTATTTGAGAACGACGAAAGTTGGGATGAGTGGCCGGAAGCTTCAGAGATTTACGATCCTGCATTCCTTTTGCTTCTTTTTGCACATGTTCTTGTGGAAGATATACCTAAGACGGCTCCAGGCTGGGTGGAACTTTTCAGAACTAATGTTGTAGGCTTAGCATTTCGCGCACTTTCGGCCAAGGACGGTACTTTGCGTGAATTTGCTGCCGCTCAGATTGCAGTTTTATGGAGGTGTCTAGAGGTAAGTCCAACCCTAGTAGCTGTGTTTTTTATTCAACTTGTGTTTTTTAGCATGCCGAGATGCTGGAAAAGCCACATGTATTTCACATCCTCAGCCTCCTTCGAGATGCACTTCATCCTGCTCATGGGCACACGCCTGAACGACTTCCTTCATATACTACTTTGCTTCTCGCACATGCTCTACGAGGCGTTTTCTACCCGTCCAACTTCGTGTATCCGTTAACTGCTCGTTTCCTACTACAGCGTCCAACTTTGGATATTGGTGACGTGCCTATGCTGTACGGAATGCTTTATAGTAGTGCGGAGGACCATGGAAAGAAAGACCATGCATGGATCATCCGTATGCTTGCGGACGGCATGCAAAGTTCTTTGGACTGGCGCGTCTTCAAGAGACGTCATACATGGGACTTGCTAGCTAGTATATTTCAAAGTGAGGAGAAGGAGCGGGCGTTGAGACGTGGTGTACTAGAGGTGAGAGATGTTCTTATATCTTTGGGACAGCTTTCTTACGTCCTTTCTGAAGGTTCTAGCCAATTTGACATGTATACCAGAAGCTGCGATGTCGCTGCTGCTCAAGTCCAATCTACTCACTTGGATTGAGATGCAGTTGCTTATCCCTCAGGAAGACGAAGGACTGGCATGGCTCAAAATCTTAGAAAACATACTGGTTGTTTCCCATCACGAAAAGATGGAAACATCGACTGGCGGCCAGTGGCGTGCATGCCTTGCTCGATGCATACTCCTTCTCCTGAATGCATTTAAATCTCGTATGTGATTTAGCCATATTCACCTTACTGATAGGCTAATTAGTTCACTAGTACATTCTTTCCCGATTGCTCATCTAATTACCGGGATTGTGCTCCGTATTGCCTTACTCTCTGGGACCTTGCCTCCCCAAATGCCCAAATTATTGACTCGATGTGTCTCTGTGATCAAGGAACAAGAAAGGAATTGGACGCTACTTCCTGTGACCTCTTCCAATTCGATGATCGCCCCGGGACCACTTTTTCAAGCGCCGCACGGTGCGTTCAAGCTACACGAAATCCCACAACTCTCTGAAAGTGCTTCTGGTGAAGCACAGGGCGAGTCGATCGAACAGCTATGGCGTGTCGCTATGCTAGTTGACGTGGACCGGAAACTTGCTGCTTGGGACGAACTGACTAGTCTGCTTTTGTTATGGAGAGCGTCTAGAGGGGAACTTTCGGTAGTGGGCGAGTGGGCGAGGAAGGAGGCAGTGAAGAATATGTGCATTCGTGGGATTGAAGGAGTACGCAAAACTTAGCTAGTGATTATATCACAAGAATCATTCATGTATATTCGATGAATACGAGATTGAAGGATAGAAAAAACTAGTGTCTACTGCTAAATCCTGCCCTCTAATTTCGGTCCGCGACGGCCGTTGACTGTGACCCGGCTCTTCCTCCCAAACTCTCATCTGATCAGCACAATGTCGCCTACTTTCCTTACGCTTCCGGATGGTGCCCGTATCGCATATGAACTACTAGGCCCTGAGTGGTCAGGCCACTCAGAGCCGATTGTCTTTGTTGGTGGTGTAAGTTCTACAAGAGAAGACTGGCAGCGACTTGCCCAGCCGCTATCAATGAAACGCCCAGGTCGGTTATGAGGCGTGCACATTGCACTTCTCTCGTACTGAATTCTTTGCGATATTCCTCAGTTCTGATCTATGACCACCGGTATGCTCTACCTATCGACTTCGCCGTGCATAGAAATACTTGTTTTATTGAGACAGTTCCCTAGAGGAATAGGGGAATCGTCGTATTCAACAGCATCTAAAGATGATGACATTACCATCGAGCTCATGGCTCGCGATTTGCTACTTCTCCTTCAATTTCTGAAGTTCTCCGAGATTGCTCTATGCGGCTTCTCAATGGGTGGTGAGTCAAAAACTTGTGCCCATCATAGGCCTTTCCGGTACTAGTAGGGTTGAACTACATACTAGGGGCTGTAACGCAGCAGCTCCTACTCCTCCCATATCTTGCCTCTGATCCAGTAACCTTGCCATTCAAGGTTACTAGTGTCTTCCTGACCGGCACATTTCCGACTATGTGGGAGGAGAAAGGATATGGCTTAAAACTAGATAGGACACCCATAACAGGGCCTTTGACAGACGAAGAGAAAAAAGCTCGCGCGAGGCCAAACCTCGAGAGGAGTTTCGATCCGGAGTGGGTGGCTGATCCTGCGAATCAGGATAGGTTCAACTGGTGGCTGGATCGTCAAATTGTTGGAAGGTGGGTTTCCAAGTTTGCCACTGGGGAGCTGAATTCACGTATATGTCCATACTAGGCCTCTTCACACTATCAGTGAGTCAAGACAATACCCGTTCCTGTCCCCGCTCACTAAGTTTGTAATGCACATAGTAAAGCAAAGTCGAGCGGTAGGTGCACAACTACATTAATGTATAATCTATAACTAGAACGCACAGGTGGCTCACATGAAACTCTACGGATATGAACAAATACCCAAGAGCACGCATTTCCTGATCATTCATGGAGAAAAGGACGCCATAGTACCTTTTTCTAACGCAGCTAAACTTCTACGGGTAATCGCTCAAGCCTCGTTCATTCAAACAGGCTTTGAACCGGGCCAGATCCCAACCCTTGCGTTTGGGCACCATTGGTGGGAGTACTTCGACATAGAAGTATGGATTAATGTTATAGAGACATTCTTGTCATCGAGGGATTTTCAGCAACAAAGTAAACTTTGACATGGAAGAAAGTTATACCCACAGTAGTCGTCACATTGTGGTTAATGGCCTCATGAAATCAACCTTGATCCAGGGAGCAATAATCTCCTCTTCATACGGCCTCCAATATATTTGTTTCCATTGGTCAACCTCATTAGGGCTGAGGTGGTCAAAAAGAAGGAGGTCCTTAGGCGACTGAGCCGCTGAATGAAGGACAACGTCTTCTTGGCCTTGACTTCTTAACACTACTTTCGGCCAGAACCATCTCGTCCGTGGTAATAGCCAAACTTGACTACTATTATCAGGGTTCCGTATGTTCTTTTCAAGATCGGAAGGAATAGTTGCGAGGTTCAGGGTGACAAGGAAACGATTATCATAGAGCAGTTCAAGTGGCGAGGTATCCCCAGAATCAAGCTTCGGTTTAATTCTAGATGTGATATCGACACGAAGAGGGTTTACGAGACCACGTTCAGACATTGTGTCATGACTGGGAGGATTTTGACGAGAGGCAAGCCAGCCAAAACTCTCTGTATTTTTCAGATTGACATCCCCGTTTGAACCTCCGTCGACAAAACGAAATTTGTCACCGAAGATAGCAACAGGTGTCCAAGAGACGCCACCGCCTGCACAAAACGGTCGGATTTGCTCCTGAAAAGGATTTCCGCCCCATAGTTTGTCTACAATCTGAGATAGACTATTGGTGCGACGGTTGACTTGTGCGGCGAGAGAACCCCATGGATGGAATGATGCGTAACGAAGGATACGCAGGACGATGGCTCTCTGGACCTTTGGGTTTTCTATCGATGCCAGACTCCGGTGCGTGATTAGGTATGTGCCCGGAGGTGAACGTAGAGCGTTACGAGATAGAATGAAGTCCACTTGAAACTATGAGGAGACGCGAATGGAATCATAGAGTCTCATGTAACACACCTTCGTGGTCAATATCGTCCGCTTGAAGAGCCAAAGCATTGACAGCAGAGCGAATTTGCCCTACTCCACCTGACAGATCAATGTCAATGTCGAATGCTGCGAGTTTCTTGCGAAGGATGGACACATTGAGAAGATGTTCATCAGACTAGTAGATAGAATTAGCTACAGGAAGAATAAATGATTCTTTTACTTGCCTCGTTTTGTTTGCCGTCGTTCGCAAGCCAATGTCGCAAAGCGTTCCGGAGCGTAAGCTCAGGCTGAAAATTGGTCTCATCGTTGACGTATGAAAGTCTGTTTTCTTCGCAGGTGGCTAACAATCTGTCCTTCGGTGATGTGAGTTCAAAAAAGTTTTTAGAAAATCATGTAAATCATCATGCGCACCTTAGGGAAAGTCAGAAGTGGGCGTATAATCCATCTCCCCATTCCTTCGTAGTCCATGGGACCTCCTGCCCCAAAGTAACCAAAGTTCATGCCCCATCTCCTGCAACGTTTCATCCCAGCAGCTCCATCTTCTGTAGAGCCCTTCATTATTCGCATGAGGGACGTTTCGACTTGATCATCTGCATGATGACCAAGTGCCAAAACACTTGCGTTGACCTTAGTCATACCATCGAACAAGACTCTGTACCTCGCAAGTCGAGCGATGTGTTCCAAAGGACCTTCAGTAGGAAGCTTCGGAAAGCCGTCTTTTGACCAGGGAACTTTGACAACGTGGTGCTCAACACCCAACGATTTCGCATTTTCCGTACAACGCTGAGCCATGTCTTCAGACGCGACTTGCAAGCCATGATCCACGTGCAAGGACACTACGCGACGCGGCAAATTTGGCACATGTAGGTTTTCTGAAAGGTAGCGGTGGATGAGAAATAGTACACCAGTTGAGTCTGGTCCTCCAGAATTTCCAATAGCTTATCGAAGAAGTCAAGGACTATTCTTTCAATGAGGAAAGCGTTATAAAATACCTATGGTTTCGGGCCATGGTACGAGGGGCTTGCAGAGACGAAATGCTCTGATAAATTCATCTCTAGAGATTGGCCGAGAGAGAAAAGTCATGCAATCGCTAGTGCAGCGTCAAGTACCTCTTGGATATAAGGGATGTTGAAGCACAAGGAAAAGCTGCAGTTGGTCAAGCGCTCGAAATTCGCGGAAAACCAGAACTAAAAGATACATTTTCGTACATACTTTGAGTGATGTTTAGTATGTACAATCTGTCAAACGCATAAATGAAAGTTGTAAGCTACTCAATATAAACCAATTGCGGTGAACAAGTACAGTGTAGAAAGCGAACAAGCGGGAGTCCACGTCCATTCACTGTCCAAAGGGTACAGTACATGTCCATAGTAAGATTGTTTGATAGCAGTACTCAAATCAAGAATGATAAGGAGGTTGAAAGAAGATCAGGCAAGGTGTAGGTCAGGACAGGGATAAAAAGGGAACAGGAGAAATCGTGAGAGGGTAACACAGCCCATGACGATGGCAAGTAGAACTCTGCAGGCTGAAGATAGAGAAGGGTAAATTATAATGGTAACAGAAAACAAAAGGATTTCGGACAACATATAGAATGATGAAGATAGCACAAACCAAATTTTACATATGATAAACGATACCTTTATTGCATTTAGTTGACAGGAAGGCTCGACGCCAACAAAAGAAGGCGATGTCAAAAGTTGATGAACCCTTGACCTCCGCCCAGTTGCTGTTGCTGCTGCTGCTGCTGCTGTGGTGCACCGGAACCGGGAGTCGGGTGCCTCATAACACTCTGATGCATGGCCTGCGTTTGCGACATTGGGAACTGCGACCCCGCCATGTTACCCATTCCAAGTCCGCCCATATTCATGCCCATCATCTGCATCTGCATCATCGGGGTCATTTGAGGCATTTGATAGGCCAGCGCGTTAGGATTTCCTTGCATCGCAAAGAAATTCGATTGTTGTTGAACAGGCGACTGTTGACCGGATTGGAGAGGTGACATATTTTGCAGATTAGGGGAGCCGAAGCCTCCACTCTGGTTGCTGATTGGAGAAGAGGGACTGGACTGAGCTTGCATTTTCTGCATAGCTTGGAGCTAGGGACGCTCAAAAGTCAACACAGGGCGAAGTTACTACCAGACGAAGCGAGACAAACCTCGTAGAATGCAAAATCCTGCAGGAGTGACGTTCGTGCTGGATGGGTATGAAAGATTCTGAGCATTTCTTGTCCAGCGTCAGGGAGCAGCTCTTGAGTGTCCCGAGAGTTAGTCACGGGCTTGCGTTCTTGGGTGTTGCTGATGTTTGAGAGAAACTGGTTAACAAAAACAGCAGAACAGAGCAAGTCTAAATCTTACTTCAGCTTGATATGTCGTAGGTTGACGTTCGGTATATCACGAACAAAGATCCACCGCACTTTGAAGACACCCTTCCACTTATCGGAAGCCCATACCGTACTGCTTTGATTATAGTCAACCTAGAACATGTATGTCAGTCATGGACGAAGCGGAGGGTAGTCAGATAACACGCACTGAAGTCAACATTTCTGCCATACCACAGAAATGACCACTGAAGTACAAGTTAGCGAAGTCATAATACATTCATTTTTGATCCTGATATACCTCGCGTTGACGCTGAAGAACAGATATATTGGACCTCTTCCATTGCATTCTTTGAACGCTTTGTCGAGCCGTTTGTTTCCTGGATCGGTTGAGCTCCAGATTTCGTATTTGAGCGATTTGTGAACATCATCTTCTGTGTATGATTTGATCACGAAGAATCGAGCCTAACAAGAAGAGTTAGTGTGAGAAAAAGGAAACACGCGAAGAAAGAGAAAGAAAAAGCTCACAAAATTAGGTCGAATGTCAAAAGTGGGAGGGTTATATCCCTTCGTCGTGATCAACGACGACACGTCAAGCGGACCTTCAAATGCCTGAGAAGTATTCTGGCCAGTTGGAATATCCCTGTTTTGCCCTTGCTGATTTTGTCCACCGACAAATGAGGTCGCAACACCGAGCCGGGCTTGTTGGTTACTCTGGAGTTGCTGCTGCTGATTTTGCTGTAGATATTGCGTTGGAATCAGCGGAACGCTGGGAATACGCTCTCCACTGCCTGCACTACCTGTACTAGGGCTTTTCTGATGCTGATTATACGCATATTGAAGGTTCGGATTGGAAATACGTCCAGCGAGCGTATCGTTGCCTCCAGAGGGGTGATACGACTGAGCTTGCGAGATCGGCGTTTTGCGACCGTCGTAGTCAAACCTGTTGCCCGGATTGCCGTTACCTCCACGCATACCGGGGCCTTGGGTAGGCCCTGGGTGTGCCGGATTGAATCTAGGCGGATGGGCACTTTGGCCAAAGGAACCGGGAGCGCCAGATCCTGAAATCTCCATGCTGGTAAGAGCACGCTGCACGTCATCGATGGCATTGTTGACAGCTGGTCCGCCAGGTGTGCGCCAATCGCCACCACTTCCCGAGCTACTACCGGTAGATCCCCATGGAGACGAACGGCCGAGTGGACTGGTAGGACCACCGGCACCATAGGCATCGTAAGAATCGTATGCAGCGGGATCTTCATTGGCATACGTGTATTCGTATTCTTCTTCGCCAGTGCCGGCTACGACGTTTTCGGGCGTGTTGTTGACAGGCAGCGGAGTCTGGAGAGTACCGGCTCGTTTGAGGGAGGTTACCTTGGGTCGGTTAACGCCTGCGCCTTGGGCACCGTAGGTAAGAGATACATGACGTCGAACACCAGAAGCTGCAGGCGGAGGAGAAGGATCTTGTGTGGAGGACCCGTACGCTGGTTCGTTTAGGTCTGTCGTATGCTAAGGTAGATAATATTGGTCAAAACATTGAACCAAAAATCAGGAACAAGTTAAGCACTCGCCTCCTCTTCAGGAACGACATAACCACCGATTTCTTTTTCCCATTCCTCCTCGTCGCCCTCGTGACCCGCAATCGCTGTCAAACTGTTCATCGTCTTGGGAGTCATACTACCTGATTTCGATCCAGAGTTTTGGAAGGCTGAACATGATAAAATGATAAACTTGGATTGACAGCAGCGGGGCAGGAAAAGCAAGCACACCTCGATGATACTTAGTGGGTAATGAGGCTTGACGATGAAGGCTACTTTTTTCTCCTACGGCGCCCACACCACCGACCCAGTCCTCTCCAACAACTTCATCATCATTCCAGAGCTCCGGATTCTGACTTTCTTCTGAGATTGTATCTTTTGCGCTGGCACGGGCAGTTCTAGAGGCTGCAGAGATAGTATGGTGTCGTCTGACGCCGCCTGTAGTCGGCGGGGAGCCAGCAACAGCAGGGATATTCTGCGACGACTGAGACGACATAAAAGTCGTCTATGATGTAGTTACAGGGACCACAGAGTACACACAGAGTAGATATTTGGGGTAGATGATGGAAAGATTGCAGAGAAAAGCGGAGAGAAATTATTATGTATATGATATCAGTGATCGGATTCACTTGTCACTCTTTTTTTATTATCTTTTATCGATGTTTCTTTCAGTCTTCCACCATCTCACTGGCTATATGCTTCGCATAGTCAGATTACCTGCATATTTTCACGAACCCTGATAATATCTTATAAGCTTTAGAGCCGCAAATATTGTTGGAAGAGCAACACAGAAACCGGCATCGATATACCGTACAATACGGTGTTTTACCGCCATCAATGGAGCTGTTTAAATAAAAGGTGCCGATAAGCCACCTTTCCAAAACGTACTGCAAAAACAACATGGCCTTCCAGGAGATCTCCTGCCTCATACTCAATCAAGCTCATCCGATTCATTTTCTCTTGAAAGGCAGAACCCAGTGTCAAATGAACTTCAATGCTACTATCATCGATTCGATTTATTCTTCGTTTGACAGATTTTAGCATCAAGTAGTTAATCTCAAGTTTAGGTGGGTGATCCTTCTATCCATGGCGCGATACGCGACAGGCGTCGGTGAGCCCTCTAGTTTTCACAGGCGCTCTAAAATTACAACCTCAATACGCCAACAACCCTGACTCAATGTTGCTGAGAGCGAGAAGAATTCGAGAAGAAAAACTTTACGGGTTGGAACAAATTCTCTTTCGAAATCAAAGCCGGACATGACGAGTATGGTGGTGGCTTCGAATGAACTGACTGACCGGGGATTATTACGTGTTTTTTTTCCGCATAAGATTATCATGAACTGGTTGGAGAATATTAGACCATTCAGTATTGCCTTTACTAGACGTGCGTCGTTTTATAATCTGTAGAGTCTATATACATGCAGAAAATACTTTCATAATCAAATTGTTCGCAATAAGTACGTAGGCACAAATTTCAGGGGCTAATTTGATGGTGGAGTTGACAAACTTGCAAATCAGGGTCGCAAATTGGAACCCTTCACCTTACCAGCTGCCTTCAACAGTACGACCTTCTTCGACCGAGTGAGGGTTCATGCCCATAGTGGCTGCAGCAAATATATGGTAATTCCCATAACACATGGCAACTATCATCAAAGTTTCCGCAAATGCACCGTTAGTAGCGCCCCCTAGGTGAGTTGTCTTCTGAGATCTTTTTCCAAAGATTGACCCAAACTCTTATCTCTTTTTTTGTTACGGGACAGCTTTGTATTAACAGGAGCTTGGATCAATCTACTCTTTTACTCAGTCGAATTCCTCGTTGGGTCATACTACTTCTTCAAAGTTCCTCAGAGGAAAATCAAGGCTTTGGTGGCGGTAGCGCTTCTATTAGACACTGTTGGCACAATTTCCACTTGCCAATATACATGGGTGGTGCGTCTATCCCGTTATATCTCGCTCTTCCGTTCTGTTGATTCTTTGCTTCGTAACATAGGCACTAATAACTCGTACATATCTTGTTCATTTCATTCTAAATCTCACCAGTATCTGAGAAGACACTCCTTATTCCAGCCAACAAGACAGTAAAAGCCGTTGCAGAACCTTTCCTGCTGGCCTCCACGATGAGCAGTCTTTCCGCTTTCATCGAACAGTCATATTTTGCACATCGAGTTTGGACCATGTGAGTACCCTGTCCAGGACTCACTTTGAATCAACCGCGCTGACTACGCAATGTAGTACTCAAAGTAGGCTCATAATTTCGATTTTGTGTGCTCTGATTGTCATACCTGTTTGTCGTACTCGTCTATTGCAAACAACACACTGAACTAATCAGCGATCGCCTGCTTGTACAGATGGCCTGCGTTTTGGCTTCAATAGCTCTAGCCTTGAAGCTGGATCCTGCGGTCGATCAAAGTGATATGGCTACTTTGAACATGTAAGCTTTGACGATCTCTCATTGCTGGCTAAGTTCACAGACCAAAGGACAGTATCGCCAGTTTCTTGGGCGTCATCACCGATGTTGTTATTGCGGTGTATCTGGTGTATAAGCTGAGATCCATTAATCTTATACAGTTTTCGTGTTCAACAAAGTAGTATGTGCTCACTCATATATCGGGTGCTTCTCCTTTCTCTGATGGTTCGAACCTTATAGTCTCATTCGCAAAATCACGGCGTACACTGTCGCGTGTGGCTGCATCACTGCATGCTTCACCATAGTCACAACGACCTTGACTTTTGTGTCTGTCGGACGTAAGTGCGCAGCTTGGATCCAATTCTACATTCATTCTGACACGCCCCTTCTTCCCTGTGTATTATAGCTTTTATGATATTCTTTGCCTGCAACGGACGCGTGTACACCCTCACCATTCTCGCCAACTTTCTCCTTTTTCATGAATGGCGTAGGGATTATGACGAGAAGCGCCGTTCGTCTCACAACGATAACGATAACCAGAACACATATCTCCGATGGAAAGACAGTACCTGGTCTCGGCGATTTACTACCAGTGCGTTTATTTAGTCTCAAACAAAACAACATGAAGATTGCTCATTTACAATTGCGACAGGTCTAAGCCATACTTCGTCACCGAGTCCGCGGTACCCACCATCGGCACTCAAACACAGTCGGACTTCTGTATCCGTCGTTCGTATGGAGGTAAGCGGTTTCCGTGGGTCTCGTTCATATCTCTTGCTCACTGTTCATCGTGTAACAGATTCACGGAGCCGTTCAGGGAGCAGTTCACGAAACGTTCCAGAAGCCTGTTCCCGGGCCACCATTTTCCATAGAGTCGATATTTAGCAAATCGGAGGAGGACTTGGGAGAGTCTTGAGCAGGATCTTTGGGGTCGGCACGACGTTGTGAACTACTTTCATATCTAGCACTATTGTAAATTTTTGTAAGCTATCCAATCTCGAACATAATCTTTGCCTTACCGATAAGGACACAAATTGACGCCGAAATCTTCTTGATCACCATCAACATACCTAGGCTTGACAACATTTGCATGTCGAGTCCTCCGCCAGCAGGGAACATCTTCGAAGAAAACCCGTATGAAAACCATCTTAGTCTATCGCCTGTAGAGGCTGAAGTCCTTTGGGAATACGCTAAACTAGCTCAGAACGTGAAACTGGTCAGTCAGTCACTGCAATGACTTGTTCCCACAAATCCACTTTATATTTTCGGGGCTTCATTCTGTAATCCTTGTGCTAAATCAAGATATTGTTGGAATAAACCTCAAGGTAGCATTGAAAACGCGAAAATTGATGGATGAACCTGATCAGATGTTGGTGTCGAGACTGAGGTCGTTAGAAACGAAGATGGGGCTGGTGATGGTCTTGGTTCGTCTTCAGGTTCGATTATTGACAACGGAACCGGAGCTTACGCAGTTTACCCGCACAGTTTAAAGCCTCTGTATGGAATGTCATTAACGAACAGCCAGTCGACGCAATGGACGCTGCAGAAACAAGCGGCGACACGACTATTCGCCGTTGATATTACTCAAGCTGTGGTGCATATCTTCGCGTTGTATTAAATTTACAGTGTATTAATTATATTTTGGGCATTGTATGGCACGCCTGTTCATCTACTTTACATACTCATCGCAGCCATCCTGCCAGTCAAAGCACTAACCGAAGCGGTATCCCAGATGACCAACGTGCCATCTACCCCAGTCGTACTCACTTGGGTGATCTGCCCGGGTACGCCTGCATATGGACGAACGCTAGTGATCGTATTCTGATGAATGGTACTGAGCTTGGAATCAGTTGTGCCACTGCTCGTTTGACCGCGACTGTCAGCATCGCGAAAAGTTGCGAAAGCACCGGTTTTGAGACGACCAACAGAGCCTGGTCCCGCTTTGGACCCAGAACCATAGCTGCCATTATCGAGAGTGCCGACTTCTTGCCATCCCGCGTCGGATCCGCTGAAGACTATGGGCTGGCAGTCGTGGCCTGCGGCGATGATTGTGTCTTCTGAGGTCCAAGTCAAGGTGACCAAAGGCAGAGTTGGCATACGGATGTTGTGGATAGCGCCACCTGGATAGGCAATGCTAATGGAACTGTCATGACCTGAGAGAACGGATCAAGGGGAGACCATGTCAAATCAGAGAACCAAAACACACTGGCAAAAGCTAGAACATCTCCAGAAGGAGAAAATCCGACACTATGAACCCATCCACCAGCAGCACTAGCAAACTCTCCGCATATAGTGTTGAAAGGAAGTTTGGATCCCCAGACGGTCGCAGCAGGTCTAGTTATCATTCATTGAAGGTTACATCATGGGATGAAGTTCGACCACACCTTTCATCAATTTCTTTGACATACGCGGAAAACACACGAGCTTTCATGTCTGCACTTCCAGCCGCAAGTAATACATTGTTTGGATGCCAATCCACAGCCAGAACGGTAGATCTGATGGGTTTCTTGAGGTGCTTGGATACCCACCAGTTATTTTCGGGATCGAAAGAACAAATCGCAATAGCCCTGTCACAGATGAATAAGCGAGATCACACAAGGCAATTGGTCAAAAAAAAAACCTACCGTGCACCACTAGCTACAGCGAATTTGTCTTCCTTTGGACTCCATCGGACATGAGTCGCTGCTCGGTTGATCCTGAGGAGAACCAAAGTTGGTTTCCAGACAATTTTTCCCGTTTCTGGATCTGGAGTTTGTTGCCAAACATATGCGTTCCTGTCTTGCGAAGCTGTGACGATTTGGTTGGAATTTGGTGCCCAGTCAATGGACGTAATAACTTTGTCATGCTAAGGATGTTCTGTTCATCGATACAGGAGATACAGAATGGGAGCATACTTCTGTTAGCATCTCACTAGGAGCCCATTCAGAACCGCTGCGAGTGAGTATCTGAGCATCGTTGGAGTTCAAGCTCACAGCAAGCTCTACAGAATCAAATCAGTGCCTATTACAAGAATGAGGAAAGACTAACGAGAGCGATCGGCATTGAAGGCATGCGCAGTGATTGGGGTTTGAGAAATGTTGAATATTTCAGGCATAACGAATTCGTTGCAGTAGGACCAGCAGTCTACTACTGTGATTCGTAGAGTCGTGAAGATGGAGTTCGCTGAGAATAAGCGCCAAAGCAAGGGGCCAAAGGCACCGACCCCGGCCCGAATTCTCCACACGATATTGACCACTTTGACCGCTCATGATGAACTCTCTCTGTGCAGCTTCAATATTCGATATTCAATATCCAGTGCTCCGCAACTCTCTTCAGCTTGGTTGGCTGAAAATTTGACCAGGATATCAGTAGAAATTTTAGTCAGTTAGTCTATCGCTGTCCCAGTTGCGTCTAACTAAGTGTTTGAATATTATTTGCAGAATTCCAACGTATAACGTACTATACGTCGCTTGGCTTTCAGCACCTCCTCAACTGGACCATGCTAAGGTAATTAGAGATCCAGAGAAATTCTGGGATCTTGAGCGAATTTGTCGATACAGGTACCTGCCCCTGCCTGACGTCTCATATGTCTTCATCCCCGTCAGATCCCGTCTGCATGTGTTTTGCAAGACAAGAGAGCACTGTATAACCTGGATCTAATTTACATCCGCATCTTCTCGTTTTGATACAGACATCGGTCGTTTCCGCCAACTCTAACCTTGATGATTCGCAGCAGCAGGTAATAGCTTGTAACACTATACAATGGTTTCCGTCGCTCGCGAAGAGTCGCGACATTTTTCGATTTTCACATCACTCCAGTGTCAAGTCAAAAAGGTTATCATATGTAACGACAAGACACACTGCGATCGGAATGTATATGCCAGTCTCAGTATACCTTATTATGCCACGTCGGGACGTCGGGCATGCTCGAAGACTGCGCCATTCGGGCGGCCGATGAAAATTTTAACCAGGTGCGGATCTATTTCACAAGTAAATATCAATCTTTGCGTCTGCAATGTGTATCATGGTCTGATGCACGTCTAATTCAACAATCATTTATATCATGGCAGAGGAAGCAGAAAACAGGCATAAAATTTTATAATAAACATGCTTTCACAATCAGCATAAAGCGTCGGATAATGTTCAGATCTGCGAAACGGCGCTATGTTACGCGTGTATACACGATCTATTTGATGCAACCGGCCGCAAAAAGACAATAAAAGTCGGGACGTGATCAGTAACTGTTGCCGGAGGTAAGTCAAAAAAAACAATTGGATGCGATCTGAGCCAGATCTGAACGTGTAACACGCATCTCTTGCATTTGTCCATAGCGCTTATTCTTTTTGGGTATAAGGAGTGCGAGTTGTTTCGTGAGGTTCTGAATTATTATCATCCCAAACCAATTTTCTTCTTCCCCCAGATCTGGACTCTCCAATATTTCTTTTCAACTGTAGACAATAGCTCGCAAGTTAAAAAGGATTGATTCCTTCCGGTCGAATCCACCTCATTCCCAAATGTCTGTCCCTGCCACCGAGACCCACGCAACCCTATCTCGAACATTTCCTCCTCCTTCGTTGGCTGGCGTCCCCTTCGAGT
The DNA here is from genome assembly GCA_027919855.1 of Lentinula guzmanii. Taxonomy (NCBI): domain Eukaryota; kingdom Fungi; phylum Basidiomycota; class Agaricomycetes; order Agaricales; family Omphalotaceae; genus Lentinula; species Lentinula guzmanii. The sequence continues at coordinate 275,281 of JANVFO010000015.1, forward strand.
ACATACTCGACCAACTTCGTAACTTGGCCCCATCTTACTGGGGAAATTCCGAGAGTTCGGATTGCACTTTAGGTATGTTGATGAAGGTTGCGACTGTGTTAGACCTCAATATGCTCAACGCCCTCCAGTCATTCCTGTACCATATCCTCGAGTCCGGTCGACTTCGTCCTCTCCCTCTATAACACCTTTTCGACCTTCCTACGACCCATCAGGGCTGGGTCGTCGAGCCACAGAACCAAGTACACTAGCCATTCTACCTCGAATCACTTTAAAGGTATGCGGTCCGCCGAACCGAACACAGCCCAAAACTTATTCTAGTCGTTCTTGCTTCTAGTTACATAGCGAATATCTATCAGCTCATTCAAACTTTCTACGATCCCTCTTTAGCGGAGCTTCTCCTCTCGGTCTCATCACTGACGGTCCGAGTACACATCCCACTCCAAATACTCCTTTCCGTACGCCTTCCGGGCGCTTCACCATTCCCGCTGACCGCCTGCCCCGACTTTTGAACTCCTCTCCCACTCATCCGGTCTTGTTCGTTCCCGTTCCTGATCCATCCTCTATCGACTTGGTCTTTCATTGGATGTATTTTGGCGATTTTCGTCACATTCGAGATTCTCTCCACGAAGGGTACATCCAGTGGGAAGGCATTGCTCGTAATGTCGAATATCTCGGATTATCCGATGAAATCAAGGTGTTTCTCGGGGACTGGTACGCCCGATGGCTACATTCTGACCGTAGGCGTTCATGCGAAAATCTCACTTCGCCTCATTCCATCTCGGACTCTGAGTCAGATTCCGACTCCCTTTCTGACGACGGGGAATTGTTCAACTTGAACGGTGAATTCAGTAGCGATGAAACCCTTGTGTTAGACATGGACGATGATATGGATTGTCTGAACATCAAAGTCGTTGACGCTAATCGCGAGCAGCCTACTCGGGGTAGAGACAGGGCTACTCGAGGCCTTTCTTGGACCTCAGGGTATGAAAACAAGTTCCCTGATGCTAGTTCAAACCCTTCCAACGCTAGACGTGAAGGATCACCTATCCCTCCTCACTGCGCATCCTGATGGTGCAACATTTTATCTTTTGTTCATTGATTTTTGATTTCTTTTTTTGACTTCCTCCTGTTGTTGGACCTTCCTGGCTTATCATTATTTCGCCTTCAAAAAGTTCATATTGAGCGCCTAACGTGCCACGCATGACACAGGTATTTTGTGTTTTAAAAAATACAGTACTTTCGCAATTCTGTTATTCATCACATTCTTTTGATTCAATTCTTCGATCATAATCGTTTCACGATGATCTTTGTACGAGTATCGGGAGCTAAACAATGTATTTTACTCTACTACCATATAGCCATAAAATGATGATTAAATTCAAGCTGAAGATACTCGTGCACAACACTCACGTTCGGAACGCCGAGTGAAATGCAGCTGGCGTCAAGGCATATTTTTGCCCGATGTTATTGTTGAACACAAGAGAAGGTTCATGCAACAACAATCGCCTCTATCAAAAACAATTACAGTACACAAAAACTAGAAAGACAAAAGCGATCAACGTGTTAGAGGTGTGCGACAAAGAACAAAAGAGGCTTAGCATGTATAGAATAATACGGGGAAATCAAGCTCATCTGACGACTTCAGTGCTACTTCGAAAGGGGACCGCCATTACTCCGTCTGGAAGGTCAGTGACGAGTGTTTGGTTGGTAATTGTAAAAAAGGGAAAGACGGCGGGTAAACAATGACCAGTTTATATTCAGATCGTAAGGCGACGGTTCTCATCTTTAAGGGTAATCCAGAAAGTTAGCGTCCAGACGGGAGGCATAATGTCTACACGGCGACGAGAAAAAAATCCCGTGTGCAAAATAATATATTTGAGCTCCAGCGAATGCCACAGCCCAGCCCAGACAACAGTGAGGATAGAAATGGATAGTGTGGGTCTGGGCTATAAATTGTCTCTGAGATTGCGTAGAAATCCGAGGAATTCACCATGGTTCTTGGAAGGAAGCTCTTAAGAAGAAGAGTAGAACAAAAAGGTCGTAACACTGACGACCTCGAACAAATGTATTGAACGCTTGCGAAGCACTTTATTTCTGAGAGGTCAATAACCTTCCAAACATAATCAGTCTTTTCCCCTATATTCATCCAGATACATTATTGTTGTAAATCGATAGCAGGAAGCCCGTTGGACAGGAATATTTGCAGCACCTCAAATGCTAGCAAAATGATAAGTAAAGACGGAGCTGGATGAGATTGAGACGAGAAAATGTTCACATCAATCGTCCGTGTCGGGGAATTTGTAGCTGTGGCTTTCCATCTGCGGATAATATGAGAATCGGGAAACTTTCGTCAGAATGTAGAAAGAGCGCTTACAGTGATATTTCCGCCTTTATAACTACCACGTTTCTTTTTGTTTTTTTCCTTGCGGAATCCCGCTCCACGAGTAACGATGAGGTCAGCATGTGCTTTGGCACCGTAGTCGTTTTCTGGAGCAGCCTATGGTGATTCACAAGGGATATAGATTAGCGACGAAGCTGTAGCCAGTTTGACGAAGATTTCAAACAGAAGGTTGACTCGAGAAACTCGGTTGGTAACGGGAAACACACCTTATTCTGATAACTATTGTCTCTGATGAGATGCGTAGGAACCTTGTCAATTTTGATTCTCTGAAACCGTTCATTAAGTCGTCGTTTTCCAGATTGAAGTACGTTTGCAGCGGAAGCATTTGGTGCTGCGTCAAGACTCATTGACGCTGTGGCTGTAGGAACAGCTGCACCACTTTCGGAAGTTCGGCGTTTTTTAGTGACTTTGTCTTGATCACCTACAGCGAAGTCAGTTGAGGATTTGCTAACAACAACACCAACAGTCTTTGTTTTGGTTTTGTCATCTGCCTGTTTAGTGGTCTTTTTCGCCTTGTTTTTGGTGGTAGTGTCAGATTCCGACTCCGAATCCGAATCCGACGAAGAAGAAGAAGAGGGATCTGACTCGGGACCTGATTCAGAAGATGAAGAGCTTGAAGAATCGGGAGAGTCGGAGGTCTTTTTGGAAATCTTCTTTGCAGGTTTTTCCTGTTTTTGTTCAGGTTCTGAATCCGAATCTGAAGACGACGACGAGGAGCTTGAAATCTCCGTCTTGCCGCCCTTGTTCTTCGCGATTTCCTTCTGCTTTGTCTGTGGCTCATCAGGCTCCTCATCGGACTCCGACTCTGAAGACGACGAGGAGGAGCTTGAACTCTCCGTCTTGCCGCCCTTGTTCTTCACGATTTCCTTCTGCTTTGTCTGCGGCTCATCAGACTCCTCATCAGACTCCGAATCTGAAGACGACGAAGACGAGGAACTAGGGCTGTTTGCTTTGCTTTGCTTTTCAGATTTCGGCTTTCTAGAAAAATAAAGGGTTGGTTGTGGAATAATCAAAGTCTGAACAAAACATACACTGCAATAACAGTCTGTTTCTGACTATGAAGCTTCCCTTTCTTACTCTTTCCTTTCTCTGAATTGCTCGAAAGAGTAGAACTAGACTCGCGCTGCTCTGGTTTCTTGTTTTTGTTTTCGTCATTCTCGTCTCCTTGGGCGTCGGTTCCATATGACTTAAGAAATAAAGCATGTCACTTACCGCGTACAGAAGATTCGTCCGAATCTTCTGAATCTAAGGAAGAAAATTAATTGGGGACACAGATTGAAGCCAGCAGTAGCAGGTCATGTACCATCAGAGTCGGAATTTGGAGCTTCTTGTTCAAGTTTCTCTTCTGCCTTTTCAGTGGAGTTATCAGAGTCGGAATCAGAGTCGGATGAGGACGCGGCTGATGAGGAGGATGACGTCCGCTGGTTGGGTTTGGATTTCACCAGCTTAGACGAGGTCCCTGGCTTTTTCTTTTCCTGCCGTGAGGATTCATCGCTGCTAGAAGAGACACAACTGGATTCCGAAGAGGCTGTATGTATATAGACAAGTGAAGTGCAAGAGAAGGAATTACGCATGATGAGAAGTTATTGCAAGAGACATATGTCAGGACACACATACAGCTAGTGTCACTAGTGAAATCGGACGTTTCGCTTTTAGAACAATGATACAAGCCAACTCTTGAGGACCACTTACTCGATTGGAGGGTCAATTTCGTCGGAGAGATCGAGCATTGCACGAGACATAGACCATGACGACAACTCACCTCTTGTTCTCCAGGTTCTTCCGGTAGACTTTCCATTCCTTGATTATCTCATCCAAGCTAGGCGTCGTATCATCCTGAGAGTCCTTCAAAACAACAACACCTTTTGCGGCCTTTTTCAAAGCCTTTGCGACTTCGTTGTGTTCGCGACTTTTCAAGAAAGCATATATATGTGTATAGGCCGCTACGGTATATCAGAAGATGCAGGCTCGAGGTTTATTGAAGCTTACCCGCTAAATGTTGGTCTCCCATGGCGAAGGACTTGGAGAGAATAAGTAGGTAAGGACGAAAAATTTGATTGCTCATTGCATACGCACGTGCTTAAGGCGCCTAATTACACTGGTAACAAACTTCTTGTGTATGGCAATGTACACTAGTGACTAACAGCCATGAGCGAAATCAAGGGTCCTTCACCTGACGCTAAAGTCGACGGTTCATCTCTTAGGATAGCTATCGTGCATGCGAGGTGGAACAAAGTTATCATCGATGCGCTGGTCGCCGGAGCATTGAAAAAATTGAAGGAAGCTGGAGTGAAGGAGAGCAATATTGTTGTAGAATCCGTTCCAGGTAGCTTTGAACTTCCTTTGGCATGCTCTAGGTACATGTCCATCTTCTTCGTTAGCTACACATACTCAGATTGCGACAGGATGATTGCAGGATCACACATCCAAGCTGCATCCAATGAAGCTGACTTGCTTGGTGGTCTAAATTTCGGTAGTGGAAGTGGCATCCTTTCTCCCAAATTCCCTTCTCGCTCTGGTACACCTGCGCCGGCAATACCTTCTGCGAATCAGGCCTTCGATGCAGTCATTGCTATTGGTGTTCTTATCAAAGGAGCTACTATGCATTTCGAGTACATCTGTGATGCAGTCTCTCATTCATTGATGAAGATCCAAGTAGACACTGGAGTTCCGGTAATCTTCGGCGTTCTGACGGCGTTGAACGATGACCAGGCGTTAGAAAGAGCTGGACTTGGTAAAGGGGATAAGACAGGGCATAATCATGGCGAAGAATGGGGTCTTGCCGCAGTGGAGATGGGCTCGCATGTTAGACGTTGGAACTCTGGAAAATTTTCATGAGTAGATTGACTCTGGACCGTAGATTGAGAAGTTGTATAAAACAAAAGAATGTAAATGTAGAGCAATTCATGCGTGCACGTTTGTCCTTCTACCGTCACATCGACGTACGCGATGAAGAAAAAGGTAAGGATTACCGGCGGTTCTTACTGTAAGAAATGAATTGTATCCCTAGGTCCTTCTCATGGGTGCCTCTGGCAGCGGCAAGACGTCTATGCGATCTCTGATATTGTCCGTCCAAGTTCTCTTCTGTTCTTGCGGGCTCGACTTCAACTTTTCCCAGCTCCAACAACCCAGCATCTTCGACTGCTCGTCTCGGCGCCACGATTGACGTCGAGCAGAACCATGTCCGTTTTCTTGGTGACCTTATACTCAATCTCTGGGACTGTGGTGGGCAAGACGCGTTCATGGACTCGTATCTCACCACTCAGCGCTCAACGATCTTCCAACATGTCGGTGTGATGATATACGTCTTCGACGCTGAGACTCGAGAGATGAACAAGGATCTGGAGTATTACCGGGACTGTCTGGATAGTTTGACACAGTACAGTCCAGAGGCAGCGGTGTTTCTACTCGTGCATAAAATGGATCTGGTACAGGAACCGAAGACGACAATGTTCGAGAAGAAGCGCGAGGAGGTGCAGAAAGCCAGTGGAGATGTCATTATCACCGTTTTCGGGACCAGTATCTATGATGAAAGCCTCTACAGGGTAAGTGTAGAAGTTGAACATAAAACCGCCTCTAATATTGAATTGCCCTGACATAGGCCTGGTCAAGTATAGTTCACACTCTGATACCCAATGCTGCTGTTCTGAATAAACACCTCAATATCGTTGCTGCAGCATGTAGCGCAACAGAAGTCATCTTATTCGAACGCACAACTTTCCTCGTGATAGCCACCTCCACTGCATCTTCATCCCTGCCGGCTTCCGCATCAACTACTTCCTCACCTAGCTCCATATCATCACCCACCTACACATCCTCTCCTCCGTCACCCTTAGATCCGCACCAGATGCACCCCAAACGTTATGAACGCACATCCGAACTCATCAAAGCATTCAAGTGGTCCTGTTCCCGCGTACGCGAAGAGTTCCATTCTCTCGAGTTGGATATGTATGATTTCACTGCAGTGTTGGATGAGATGACGAGGAATACGTATGTCATGGTCGTGGTCCACGATCCGACGATAGGTAAGTCTGTTTCCTGATGTATGAGGAAACTTCAACTCATAAGTCTCTTCAGAGACGGCCGCAATCAGGTTGAATATCCGTATGGCTCGTAAGAAGTTTGAAGAGCTACAAGGTGATAGCATTGGTACTTGAATTGGATGTCATTCGCAATCAAGGCACATTCATACATAGGAATAAAATATAGACGAAACTCTCACAGAAATACGCAATAGTGCCACATTCGAAACAACGATTCAAGTCAGGCGGCAGTCATTCGTTCAGCTTGACGAGCCGCCTCAGTTCCAGGAATAGGTTTGAAATGTGAATTATACGTTTCTTCTTCGGTCCTCTTTTTTTTGTGCGCACTGGCGCGGGTACCATCGACAGGCACCACAGAGCTGCTGCTTTCAGATGCCACTGAGGGAATCTTCTTTTTCGGCCTCCCACGAGGCTTTCCGGGCACGGGTGCCACCAAAGGATTATTTATTTGCCTACCACGAGCACGGCGAGGAGGCGTCTCTACGACGACTTCAACCGGAGCAGACACGTTTTCGCCAACATTTTCCAGCATATCCCGCACCTGTCTATCATCATCCGATTCCTCGTCCTCAAGTTCTCGCCCGCGTTTGCGCAAGTCAGAGACGTTCGTTGCTTCTTGAAGTCCTCCGACAGGATTCGGTTGCATGTCTGAGTGAGATTGGACGTCCGGAAGCAAGTGTTCGTGTTCGTGTTCGGGAAGTAGCTCTTCCGCTTCGTGCGAAGCTTCCCGAAGTGATGACAGAAGTCTAGAAGATGCAGTTGTCCGTACTTTCGGTTTCCGTTCCGCTCTCTTCGTTGATGGATCAGGAGCAGGAGCAGGAGCAGGATTTACGGACGCAGACCGCGAGCGTGCGCGAGAACGTGTATTATGGTAGATCGGCTCTTCAACCGTAGCAGGCTCAGCTGAAGCTCGAGAAGTGTTTGTTCTCATGCCAGCTGGAGGTATCGGCTGTTCAAAGGATAACGTGAATGGTTGAAAATCTTCTGATTCACTACCCTCAGGCGTATTTACTTTTGACCTGCCACCTTCATCCTGTCTAACCAGTTGCGAGGTGGGATCAATGTTGATCAAGGTTTGAGAAGGCCCTGGCTCATTCGTACTGTTGGGTGTGCTAGTGCTAGGACGCGTACGTTGCCTCTCAGAACGAGTGTGAGATTGAAGTTCAGTTTTGGGTTTGGGTATTCGAACATCATCTGCATCCTGATTCTCCTCTTCTAGTTGATCTTCACTTTCGACGGCGCGTTCCTTTCCTTTCTCTGAAGTGCGATGCACATTGTCTTGATCGTTTGCCTCATAGGCTTCCTCTTCATCATCTGCGAGTCTGTTCGCCTCTTCCTGGTCGTCTTCTTCCATCTCCAGGTCCTCATTGGGGCTAGACAGTCGTGTTTTATAGTGAAAGGCCTTGGGATTGATACCTTCTTCAGCAACAATCTCCGCTATTCGGAGGTCGAGACGAGCTTTATTCTTCTTATAGTGCTCCCGCCAGCTTTGAGAAGTATGTCTTTTAGTCCAACTGTACACATCTGGAAGATATTTGTGCTGCAAGTACTAGTCAGTATACCATTTGCCAAATAATACGGATAATTCACCAAGGATATTAATTTCTCGTAAAAGATCAGAGATTGACGACCGCCGAAAGTGGGATCAGGAAGAGTACGAGCCAAGTGTTTGCAGAGATTTTCGTCATCTTCTGCGGTAAACGCAATCCTTCTGTAAACAACACAATCAAGTTCAAATATTGATGCCAACTAGCTAAATACATACGCTCTTCCGGGAGGCATTCCAGGCATCGGCCTTTTGGGTGGAGACTCCAGATGAAGACAACCACGCTGAATACATTCGTCGACAAAAGACATTTCTCTAACCCAAATTTTGCTCTTGTCTTGATCAGGATGGCAGTCGTACGCGCTCTGTAGAAGACGCTGGTCTACTCCTGGTCGAGTAGGATTAATGAGAAGCATGTCGGCTCCCTCGTCGTCGTCTAGGACTTCACCGCCGTGAGCCTGAATATAAAGACACATATAAGTCTTCCGGAAAGACTACTACTGTAAGTTTTTGAAAACTGACCCATATCTTCTCCGCCAAAGCCTTTATCGCACCAGGGTTTCGTATCGAGTTATGAAAAGCAAAATGAATTGGGACGCCATTTCGGGTGAAGATAGGCTGAGGCGCGTCCATGATGGTGGTCCGGAAATAACGGGTGAACCAACGCGCTTGTCAAGTCCAGCGCCTACCATGTTCGGCGCCTAATCCTACCCAACATATGTCCAGAGCTTCCACAATAGAGAAAACAGGGCTTCACTTAACAAAGTAGAGGTAGAGGTAGAGGTAGAGGTAGAGCTCCAGGTGGAGCTGTTGGATAAAATAGAGCCTCGAGCTTTTTCCAAAAGGTAGAGGTCCAACACAGAAGGTAGAGCTCCAGGCCTCTACTTTCCTTTGTAGACCGTAACAGGCGACGGCTTCGCCGGTCCCCAGCCCGGCTCACATGCTCTCAGTGTCGCGTCTCCCGACAACGAGCAAAAATGCGTCGAACCGTGCATTGTACAGACTACTTATGATCTTTCGATTATTTCGTGATAAGTTTCCGACAAGTTCTATATGCCTAAGTAAGTAAGTACATGAAAGACCCTCAGAATGAAGAGAAGTTCTCTGGCAAGTTAACTATAAGCCTAAGTGAGTACACAAAAGACCTGTAGGTAACAACCCTCAGAACGAAGAGAAGTTCTGAGGGGAGTCCGGCAATTTCATACATGTAAAAATTGTAGTCTCAACGAGTCGATAACAGCCGATAACCGTCTGTCAGCCATGTGATCACCGCCATGGACGGGGTTGGCCGGTACCGGCCGAACAAAGTGAAGCTCTACACTTTCAGGCCAGGTGAACCTCTACCTTATACAAAGCTTCACTTTTTACGGCGAGCGGAAAAGGAGAGTTGCTCGAGCTTTACCTCAAGCTCTACCTCTACCTCTACCTCTACTTGGAAGTAGAGCTGTTTTCTCTATTGTGAATGTCCTCCATATGTCATACGAGTTCATCCGATTTCATCCGATACTCTTAAACACAATGACAGATTCCCCCTCTGCAAGTCCATTTTTTTCTTTAGCCCGCGAACTACGTGATAAAATCTACGACTTGCTGCTTTGGACACCTATCGGAACAGCTTTACCGTCCATACCTGGACATCTACTAGACATCCCAGAACGCTACTATGTAAATCGTCCAATATGTGATTGGCACTGGCGGATCCCTGTTAGTCGAGGCTCTTGTTTTGGCATACTGTATACTTGCCGCCAAGCATACGCCGAAGTCGTGGAGTGCATCGAAAGACAGGAAAGACATGGCGGCATGTCATTCGAGCTCGACATTGCTCTGATTGGAGAACCAGCTCTTGAAGAAACAATGTATTTGGGTAGCGAGCGAATATGGCCTACCTGGATTTTGCTTCCATTATGCACGTATCCAGTCTTGATACATGATCACAAAGATTTTGCGGACTCGTTGACTTCGATCACCGTCAATTCGAAGTGCAAAAACCTACATGTTTCGTTGAGGCTTCAATCGGAACTCACTTACAGATGGCTTGGGAACGGGGGACTCTCAAGACTTACCCGTAATCTCTTCACAATGCTGGCCAGGTTTCTGCTTTACGGACCTGCGGGTCTGTCCAGAAAAACAGACGCCACTCGTGTTTGGAGCATAGATACTCTATCTGTCAATGTCTTGAGTACTGGGACATTCACAGATTCTTACAGCGATCGACCTCATACAGTGCCCATCGAAGTCGTGGAGGACAGTGTCATTTGTTTGAATGATCTTTTGCACAGACTCTGCAACGCAGGTGCATTATCTGACCGAGTCAGGGTGGTCAGACTCTCTGTGGAAGGCGTCCTCAAAAACGAGTGGCTTATCAACGGAGGAGAAAGCTTGCCGCCTCCTGAGAGGGAGGTTTGGGCAGCTTATGGATGGACAATAGACAAAGAGGATAGATTGAAAGAATTGAACCCACATGGAATTGATATGACACCCAAAGAGAGACATTTACGTTGGAGTTTGAATTCATGTTGTCGAGTGCAATAGAGACGAAGGTGTCTACAAACTAATGCAGGAGGGGCATGTATGTAATTCGTCTTGTGAATAAGTTAAATATTGTCATAAATTACACCTTTATTCTGTTCAGAAGACATAAATCGTGAAGTGTTCATGCTGTGAACGGAAACATCCATGGTGAGGCCCTTAACAGCCATTCGTTGAACAAGGGCGGCTCCCATACTTACCAAATCCCTCATCCCCAAGAAATGTATATCTCGCATCTGGCGAATGATTGGTGTGGGAATACCTGCACTTTCATCATGGTAGGCAACGTTCCACTATCCGCTGGCTAAGCTTGCGTAGAGACATCAGACTTCCCCTCGGGACGACATACCGCGTCAAGGACGGTAAGCAATACACGAAGTCGAAGCACAGGCTCGACTGCCCTCTCTCAATCGTGTAAATAGCCATCTGAAATCTGATGAACGCTGTTGATTCTCGATACGGATCGAACGACCATGCTGGATAGATTCATCTGCGATGCATTTCTTGACGGTGAAAACGACGATGAACCACCGTTGGCATCATCAACATTGACATTGCTCGGCGAAGGAGGCAGCGGCGATGAATTGCCTGAGCCGCCTGAGTTAGCTAGTACCATGCCTGCGGGAAACGTATATGGTCGGATAGGAGAGCCACGGGTGGGTGTGACTGCCCCATCACGGACATTAGAATTCAAACCCGTGAGCACCAAAGGGCGGGTGCGAGATCGTTTCGACTTCGGAGCGATCAACCGTCGTAATGAGCGTGTCCATTTTGTTGAGCCAGATGTAGGGGAAGGCGGTCTGGATATGACTCCACTTCCGTTGAGGAATTTTCCCTCCTCCAGTGAAAAAGTATCACGTTTTACAACCTTCCGTAATGCACGCAAGCAAAACGAGCGGGATTGACGACGCAAAGGGCATGCAATCAGAAGCGCGATGATGAAAAGAGTGGTGAAAAAGATGAGAAGAACGGGAGAGAACCCTAGTGAGTTTCTGTGGAGAGATGGTGGTAAGTGAGGAGTGAGACGATCCTCTAAGCCATCCAGAGACGACCACGGGCGAATAGGTTTGATAGGAAAGTCTTCAGGTATTTGCGGGTCGTTGATTGGAGAATTGGTACCATGCAGAGGAGGCACTTCTTTGCTCGCCTCGAGGACCATCTTTCCCAGTGTCCAGCTGATAGCGATATCACCAACAGAGTCCATCGACTGAAAGGTAGGCCTACCCAAGCCTTTCTGCTCTACTTTCGCAGCCACTTTATCAGTTTCGGACGTGGAATTTCCCTCCGGGTCCACTATTCGAGGTAATCCTATGCCCTCATGCAATACATTTGCAATCCACGCAGCCTTGAAGCATTGCATCTGCAACCGAGATATTTCCAACTGCGGACCCCACTTCCCAACAGCAACAACCTCTCCGTTTTTACCCTGGACCTCACCATCTCCGTCCAAAGGGTGGAGTTTGACTGATTCTTCGTGTTCGCGCATGATATCTGACCAGTTTCTAGAACAGAAATTGGAGGCTGCACGTTCGTATTGAACGAAATTGTAAGGACCGCCAAGCCCAAAGACATGCTCCGAAGAAAACCAGTATTCGGAAACACCGATGAAATGAGACACTGAGAAATCAATGGGTGGAACATGAACTCCGTTCATGAGACATGGCACATCAGGACAAGGAGCGCTTTTGTTGAGCAGCGTGGATGTTTTCTTCATACACTGCTCGAAAGAGCCAGTACCTTTCATATGATGTGTTTCCCGGATATGGTCAGACGCATAGTCAACGAACGCAGGAGTTTCAATTAGCTCGAGATTCTTTGGTAAACATGGGTCAGGAACTACGTCGGCTTCGGCTGAGCGAGTGTCCTCAAAGGCTTCGATAGCCATACCGACGTATCGTTCCCTAGCTTGATTGGTCCCATAGCCTAACCATGTAGTGACGAAAACCTTGTGATGTATCTCTTCACCGTCCAATAAACGCAATCGAACGTCTATAAGTTTGTTCGCGTCTAGTTCGTGGTCCTTGCCTGGCTCGAAAGCGATCTGAGTCGACGCGCCTCCCATGTCCAGAAATCCATACGTGGTATGCCCTTGTTTGTTCGCGAAACCGTCCATTAGATAGTTAACTGCTATCCATCCGAACAGACCTTCCTCTTCTCCGGTTATAATGAGTACACTTGAGCCACATGGTCCGCTTTCTGAAGGTTCGTTGATTTTGAAGTATGAATGATGAACAAGGAAAGAGCAGGTCTCTTTCAGAATCTCAGCCTGTTTTTCCGGAGAAAGAAGACGCATTCCAGCTGTAGCAAGGAGAAAAAGAGGTGTATCTTTGTGAAGTGAAGGAGGTATTTTGTCTCTAGCATGACCGAGAAGAGGTCGAAGATAGGCTCCAATTTCCTCAGGATTGTTCGCAAACGTGGAGATTCCTGGACGACCGATGAGTAGAGGCTTTGTATTCGAGAGTGTGTAGTTGACCTGGCTCAACCTTGGTAGACCAATCCTTTCCATCCTTCGTACCCTTCTCAACCTTGGGCAACGCATGCAAGAACGGAGAGGACCAATCGGAAGAAACAATTGAAGGATCCTTCCAGCTGTAGATTTGAAGGCGAGAGCCTGACGATCCAGCGTCTATGACAATACCGAAGTGACGACCAGCCAGCCAAGGGTCGTTCGCTATGGGAGGAGGCATTGAGTTAAGCCGGAAACTGAGATGCCGGGCGCGACTCGGAAATGGGTTAAACGCACACGTGCTAACTTTACGCGACTTTTCACTTTCCCCTCTCACAAGAAACCAAAATCTGATTGGGACTTCGTGCTAATATCACTACAATCTTGTCATTAATCAAGACTATTCGTCCATGCCCGTATCTTTCAAGCCCCTCATGGCTAGGATCTAATACCAGGCCTTTGCCTTGAGAACACTTCTCGAAGCACCACCTTGGGCCTTAGCAGAATTGACGTCTCCAGCTTCCTACCATGAACAGAAGTGTCCATGTCCTTCAATCCAACTTCACTGGTGAACAGGATAGTCCCGCTTGAGGAAGAGTGAGATGATTTTCCTCCATCTGCATCCTCCATCATCCTCGCATCGAAGTTCGCTCCTGATGCAGGGATATCAAGAGCCAAGTCCATAGATGTAAATCCTGTCATGGCTTCATCGAGCTTCTGGAGGTGCGATATGATAATGGAAACTCTTCCACAGATATCATTATTGATTCGAGTCTCTGTTTCGGGACTCTCGCTCGGCCACCTTCCTGCCACGATCACAAGGGCTTTCACTGCTCCTGCAATGTGTCCATGAAGTTCCGGGACCTGATACACAACCTTTTTTGTCCACGCCTTGGTTAACGACCTCCACGTATGGGATACGACGCGTTCTGTAAGAATCTGGTGTATGAATAGAATATTTGCACTCAATCACGATCGAAACTGGCCTTGTTCCGTTCGAATACCACCGAATATTTGCTCTAATTGTTGGTTTGCACTTCCAGGATAGGTCCATAGGCCAAGAACATACCCAGATAGGTGATTCAGTCCGGCTTGCAGAGCAATCTGTACCAATGTTATGTGGTCGTCCGTCGCCATATTGCACTGCAAAAGCATTGTCGGATCTTCCCCTAATATCTCCCTGATTCTAGTCACTGCACTTGGATCGGTTGAACCATTTCTTGATGAGACTTGGCCAGTCATTGAATCGACAATGGTATCCGTTATGGATGCTGCAGCTTGGAATATTTCTGCATTCAGCGCCTTGACCATTGACACGATATCTGCACCAGAATGCGTGCCGGAGGTGTTCAGAAATGCACGTGTTCCTTGTAACTCCTTCCTTCGTGAATCCAGCAGCTCCTGGTTGTGGGCAATCTGCGTCGTATACCTGCGAACTTCTGCCTGCGTAGCACGTAGGTTGTCCTGCAACTTTTTATTTCCTTCGTTTACCATTTGCAGATCCTGATGTAACCTCGCAATTTCACTATGCTTCACATGCAGGTCCTGCTTCATATTATCAATTTCACCGTTCTTCGCCTGTAAACTCTGCGTTAAACTCATAACTGCTCCATCCCTCGCTTGAAGGCTCTGCTTCAACTGCCCGATTTCAGCGTCCTTCTTCTGTAGGCTCCGCTGCCACTTTTTAATTTCTCCATCGTTCTGCTGTAAGCTATATTAAGCATCACGAAGCTGAACTTTAGACGCCTACTTACTGCCACGATACGGTGCTGCACCCTAGATTCCTTGAATACCGGACTCTGAGCCCCACCAATAGACGGCACTCTAATCGACGATGACGAGTTCCTTTCGTGTACATCGCTTTTGTGGTGATTGTCGACGTTTGAACGAATCATATTTCGATTGCTAGCTGCATCAGAAGGGGACGTGCCAGCTGCTCCTGAGAATCCCACTGTCGTCTGGATCGTTCCAGCTCGAAGATCCATGGAGGCTAGATGGGTATCACTAGGATTATCATGTCGAAAAGTAGTTGTGGAGTCCAATGAAGCAATTACAGGATGTTGATGTTGCTCTCTGAGCTTGTACTGGTCTTCGGATTGACCTCCTTTGATGTGCGATTTATCGTCTCCCTGATTTTGTTGGCTCGATTGTTGATTGAAGGTTTCGTCGGGGAACTCATGACTGCCTCGTTTCGTTTCGTCGTGGCCTGATGGTGACGGTGTAGGTGCACTATGAGTAGCTCGATTGGCGATGCTAGGATGTGACATGGCGGGATTGGTGGTGCTGGTAGTAGTGCTGGGTGAGCGGGTTAACCGATGCAACCACGGTAACATTGGATTTGGGACACTGTTCGTGAAATGAGAAGTGAAGACCTAGATCTCCGCGACACGAGTCACTTATCATCTCAAGTCTGCTACATGTGCCAGTTCATGGCATATGCTGCGTGTATACACTTGTGAGCTTTTCACGTCTTCTTTGCCGCTCTACAATCTCTTGGATCGTTCATGGAAGCCCTATAAGTTTAGGCTCTACTGTGCCGCAGCTACCATGAGGCAACCTGCAAGCTCATAACCTTACTTTGTTGATCATTTATGCTGCCTCCGTCCAGCTTTCAGAGGTCCTTTGCAATTCTTCACCCTGATGTTCAAGCGCAAACCCTTTTCCGGAACGCAACAAGGATTGGTGCTCGCCATAGACATTGGCACCACATACTCTGGCTGCTCGTTCAGGTATGTTTCCTCATTGAATTGGTGCTATTTGATAGTCAGCTTACTGTCAATAGTGTTCTCGACCCAGGAGTAGTCCCCGAGATTAAGGGCGTCACTAGGTCTTCCAATTGTTACCAATGCTATATGTGACCTCACTGCTGATAAGTCGGATCCGCTTCAACAGCTTCCCTGCTCAACCACCTAGTGGTGCTTCAAAAATTCCCTCTGTGCTGTACTACGATTCTGTGGGTGTATTGCGCGCAGTTGGAGCAGAGACACTCTTAGAGTCTACTATCGAACAGGCGGAAGACGAGCAATGGACCAAAGTCGAGTGGTATGTGCAGTGTATCGAAGTACTCATTGTCTTTCCAGCACTCATTTGCACAGGTTCAAGTTGCATCTACGACCCAAATCCAGTAAAACTGCTGACCTTCGCATCCATCAGCAGATACTCGCACTCCCGCCGGACAAGTCTGTAATCCAAGTGTATGCTGATTTCCTCCGATACTTGTTCTCGTGCTGTAGGACATTTATCGAGGAGAGAATGTTGTCGGGTGGCGTAGGCTTTTGGGAATCTGTCCAAGATCGAATCGTCTTTGTTCTCAGTCACCCGAATGGTTGGGAAGGACCGCAACAGAATAGCATGCGACGGGCTGCGGTATTAGCTGGCCTGATTACAGAAAATCCAGAAGATCGAGATCGTTTACATTTTGTAACGGAAGGAGAAGCAAGTCTACACTTCTGTATCAATAATAGACTTACAGTCAAGGTATACCTCGGAGCATTATATTTTCTTGTACACTGAGCCGGTTTCTGTCTGCTTAGAAGGATGAAGGCATTATTGTTGTAGATGCTGGCGGGGGGACCATTGACCTTAGTGCTTACTCTGTATCTGATCCCGACACTAATACTTTTGAAGAGATCACCCCATCTGAATGTGCGTTTTTTCGATAATGTCTATTCAATGGGCGCTCTGATTTAATTAAACCTTGAAGGCTGCTTTTCTGGATCGATATTTGTCACTGAGGAAGCTCGTAGCTATTTTGAAGTTCGTTCAGGCTCTCGCAATTACACCATCACTTGCTGATTATTGTACTTAGATAAACTATATGGAACCCGTTTTGAAGAAGATATACCAAGAATCACCGAATGTTTTGACCAGACCACGAAGTTACAGTTCAAAGATAGTGATGAATCTTACCACGTAATTTGGGGGATTGCGAGATCGTGAACCCGACCTCGATATTCGCTCTGGTCAGATGAAGATAGCCGGGTGACCTACGTATACTACTCCTAAGGCATGTAAGTACTAACTTTTTTTCGTTTCATAGACTCACAATGGCACGGTTTTTCCAACCCTCGATTGACACTATATCAGAGGCGATCGTTGACCAACGTCGTGATGCATGTAAAGTCATAACTGTGCGCTCTCCGATCTCCTTTTCTGCCGCACAGTCTTGTCTATACTGACATGTTTTTGATTGGAAGACTGTGCTTTTAGTGGGTGGATTCGCTGCAAGTCCCTGGATGTTTTCTGAACTCAAGGACACTTTCCAACAACTGGGACTGAGTATTTATCGTCCTGATACTCATGTGTAAGCGGCCTTCCAGTATTGATTGTTGCCATTGTGTATCAAATGCTGACCTTGACCTATCTATCTATGTAGAAATAAAGCAGTCTCAGATGGCGGCGTTTCATTCTATTTGGACCATTTTGTGGCAATTCGAATGGCCAGATATTCCTATGGCATACATGCTCATCCTCTTTACAATTTTTCAAATCCAGAGCATCAGAGGCGTGGATTCTTCATTTCTTTAGACGATAGCACTCGGGTCAAGAATTCATTCTCACTGATATTGAAGAAAGTGAGGTTGCCGGGCCTTCTTCCTGCAAATGACTTAGCTTGAAGTCTGAAACTGTAGTATTAGTAGGGGATACAAATAACGCAAGCACAAGAGTTCCGAAAGTCATTCCAATGCATCACCAAACACCGTTTGCAAAATATTTCTGAAAATGTATATGAGATGACAGCATGTGAGGCGAGATGTTGAAATTTCACTCTCGCATTTTGATGTGAGATCTGTGTGAGAGGCCTTTGAGTTGGATTTCATGTCATCGTGATTGGAGATGGCGGTCTGCCAGGACAGCAAATAACCATTTTTGTCCATAGTTGTGCCGCAAGTGAGTGCATTAGGGAATAATTGGGAAAGGTGCGCGCGCGCCAAATGGGCACACATTTTTATTCATCTCGTACGACATCACTATATACTTAAATGCAACAGAACATGGAAAATGTGAGATGGTGGCTGAATTTCCAATCTCACATGATGTTGTCTTGTAGTAACAGAACATAGTCCACTACAAAGTGTTGAAATTAGATTAGTGCTTTCAACTATCTTATCATTTCATGTGTACTTATTTAATTAGTACTGACAGTTAATATATGATCGACATGCGGCTCTCATATATTTTGTAGCCCTTTAACAATATTTCTATATTGTTATACTCATGCAACATACACCCTCACTGCTGTATTTCATTTGACTATGCTCTCATTATGCTATTCATCATAGCTGTGCGTCTCATGGTCTGCACACCTTTATGTTATTCATTTACTTACACATTATGATCATTCTCAACTCACTCCATGCTGTATACATGAATCACTATTACTCTTTAGTTGTCATAGGGTGTAACTCTAGTTAGTATAAATACTGTAGATGTTCCTCTGTAACAAAAAAGCCTCTTAACAAAGAGTATTCTAGTGTCTTCACTTTACTATCAAGAGTTCCCTTCAGTTTCTTACACTAAGTGAGTATTCACATCAATTGTCGTAACTACTTAATTGCTGTTTCAACACAAAGATTTCTCAAAATTCAGGCTCAAATGGCATCAAACTTGTCTAATACAGTATATGCTGCCCGGAGAAAAGTAGGGTAGCGTGAATAATTATTGGCCATGTTATTAACGAAGTTATTAACATTGACCTCAAAAAGGGTCATTTTTAACGTGGTTATTAACAAAATTTTTAACATTGGGTGAAAATGTGAATAACATGTAAAAAATATCCAAATTTAACATGTTAATAACATTTACTATGTTAATATTTTGAGGAGCTCATACGTGCTCCCAATCAACTTCCTCCTCAATAGAAACATCACCAACAACCCCTGCAGCCTTGATTTCGTGTTCCAAGAAGGCCTCAAACACAGGCAACGGAGCATCGCACTCCTTTGGAATGACCTTCCTTAAAAGGTCAGAACCGAGTTCAATGTCTTCATCTACATCAAAGTCGATGTCACTGAATGGCATCTCTACAGGCATGGAATCACTTTCATCTTCATCTTCTGAGTCAAGAGCACTGTAGAGTGCCATCTCAGAGTCCAGGTGTAAGTCCAAATGTGATGCTGACACTTCGGAAGACGTATCAGGGATCTTGGACCTGTTTTTTGAATTGATAATTTTGCCCGACTCGAAACCGACACAAGGTTTCTTATGAGGTTTTTCGGGCTTCTGTAAAAACTTCAGTGTTGTTGTCTATGAGGAAAAGTAAAATTGATCACCATGTGAGTTCCGTACCACTCGCCAATTTGAATCATGTTTGCGATTGTACTAGGTTTCTGCTTGTTCCTCAAAGGAGCATTCATACGGGTCTTCCGAGATCCCCAACGCTCATCCGGCATGGAGTTCACCAGTATTGAATACAGCTTTACAGCACAAAACTAAAAGAAATTCAGTTTCGCATTGCAGATACACGAGGCAATAAACTTACGGCTACCACACGCCCCTTGGGATTGAGTAATAGTTCTCGCCACCACTGAAGCATGGACTTATCCCCAATGGGGTCCGTAAATGGATACTCGCGGCGAGAATATGCAAGTAGCTGTGGGGTGAACTCTTCTACAAGAGCTTTCACCGACCCCGTTGCCTGCACTAGTGTGAAAATGCTGGTGGTATTCCCTACCTTGAGGTATAAGTCTACCTCGTTGCGTAAGATCTGTTTCAATGCCTTCTTTGCACGTCGATAGGCTCTCGGATTTGGTGTTGTATGTGCTTCTGGCGCATCGTCTTTTTGTATGGCTGG
The DNA here is from genome assembly GCA_027919855.1 of Lentinula guzmanii. NCBI lineage: Eukaryota > Fungi > Basidiomycota > Agaricomycetes > Agaricales > Omphalotaceae > Lentinula > Lentinula guzmanii. Next base: position 295,039 of record JANVFO010000015.1, read on the forward strand.
TGGAATGGTGATGGTTAGATCATTGGTCGGAATCATCCCAGTCTTCTTCAGTATATCAGACCCCACAAATCCTGGAAATGAGATGTAAGTAAAACTTGAAGTGCATTATGTCGAGTCAAGTCAAGCACGCACGAGGATCAAGATAAAGCGTAGTGAAATATGGGTCATCAGGATTGTCCTTAATAAAGGCTTTGAAGCGACGGTTGAAGATCTGGATGACCTTCTGGGCAAGACCCCTTTCAATCCCCGTAATATCTTCGTCAAGATCAAACAGAGCTCTTAGCTCAGCCCCAATTCCAAGCCACAGGAGGAATACATCAGCAGCATTAGTTTGTACACCCTCCATTGCCCATAAAGAGCGTGCAATTGGATCGATGATTCTATTATACTGGACAAGACTTAGCTGGAATTGCATACTGTGGCGCATGCCTGTAAATGTTGAAACAATTGTTTTGTTCTATGATTACCAAATTAAGTTATTGAAGTGAACATATGAGTGAGACACTAGACCTTGGGTTCAATTTTCTTATCAAGTATGATTTGCTGGATGAAAGGAAAGCATCTGTCGAGTGCCATTGAGGCACTGTAATGAGTTGCGAAACGTGTTTTTCCGATTTTGACCAGTCCTTCCATTACGCCATGCTCAAGCCGCTCACTTTGAAGAACCCTGGACGCAAAGTTCGAGTGACTGAAGTATTTGATAGTCGCGCGAAGAACAGTTTTCATCTTAAGGGAATATATAAATAATGTAAATCTAAGGCTGCTAACGCCAAAAGTATCACATACCTCTGCAAATTCAGGGAGGTTGGTGATATCCTTTATGGTGTTGTGTGCATGATGAGGCGGGTCAGGGAAATCCAAGAGGGTAGGAGTCTCATCTTCCGACAGGGCCCTACCCTTTCGGGTGTTACCTGTATTGTCTGAGCATAATGCGGCAAAATGTTCACGACCAACAAGATCAATGGACTGTACCTTTATTTAGTACAAAGTTCGATGCAACAAGAAAAGTACTACTGACCTGAAAGATGAAATTCTTAACCCAGTTCGCATCGTGGTGTTCATCAGTACCTTCATACGAATGAAGAAAGTATGTTTTGCGATCTGCAGTGGTTGCATGGGCTGTGTATACTGAGTCTTGTCCACGAGTATCTCCACCATCAAAAGTCAACGTTAGATTGAATTCCTTCTTAAGAAGCTCGACAGTGGCTTTATGGACATGTGACGCTTCATTTGGAATGTGCCGCTCCTCGAAAGCATCAGATGGTGTTGCCTTCAGCTTGTTTTTTGTAGCTACCGCAATGAACTCACGCCATTCATCGGAATCCAAGATGTTTGGCACAATACCCTGGACACAGATTAACTTCATGATGCAGAAATCTAGCGCAGTCTGCCATTCTTCCTTGCCAGCCTGAGTAAAGTCAAGGGAAACTGACCCGGACTTCAATGACAGTTGGGAGTCAGTGGATCTAGCGGCGGCTGTTTCTGAAGAAGCGGCAATGACCGACATTCGAGAACCTAAAGAAGATCCTGCCGAGCTACTGAATGCGAAATTGCGGTCCTCATCAGATAGATGTTTACAAGGAGTGGTGGCATGTTTAAGGACACGAGGTTTTGATGCGTTTCCTGACTGAAGCCAAGAGCACTGTTCTGCCACGCAGCCGAAGTAAGGATCACCCGTAATTTTGTGCTGATACTTTATGGCAAGTCGTTTAATGATGTCGGATTCTTTTCGTCCAGGTCCAGCCACTACTTTTCGGGATGAATTGACCAGACAGAGGTCATCAAACTTGCTTCCAAGTTTCCGCCGCTATTGAATTGCACGTTAGTTCTACAATTGCTGAGGTATACCTGACACATACCTTTCCCATAGGATCACTTGTATCCTCATCTCTGCTCTCATCCCTGTCACCTTTTCCTTTCGCATGCTTGCGTTTTAGTACTTGATTATCGACCGGAATGTCAGGAAGCTGATGTTTGTTAGAATTATTGCAGGTATTCTGACATACTACTCACCTCCTTCCCATGCTTTTTAATTGCTTTTTCACATCCAGTTGAAATATCCTCTACCCATTTCACAAGAACAGCATTCGGTTGACCAGAGCTGTCCTTATACTTCTTGAGATATCTCTCAAGAAGGTCCGCAACAGCACCAATTCCGTGTTTGCCACGCTCTTCTATAGGTATAATTCCGTCACCTGTAGTCCGTGTTTTCCAACCGAAAATGCTCTTGAAACCTTCATTGATTGCGCCCACTTCATCCTCAGTCTTTTGGAGGTGTGCGGCATCGGGGCGGAAAGTTTCAAATGGATATTTAGGAATCTCACCTCTCTGAGGTGTCGGGAGCGCTGAAGGAAGATTTTTAAGAAGGGTCCGGAGCCAGAGAAGCTTCTGGATAATTTCGGTGGGTAGGTTTTCGTCGCTGTCCATGATATCCAGTAAAAGAGATGAGCTGTAAATAAAAAGGTCAAATTCGGATAATTTGATGTTGATTTGATGCGCCGATGGCGAGTAGATACCAGTTTCATGCGCTCCGCAATTATTCACATTTATTAACATGGTCATTTGGAGACTGGTGTTATTAACAGGTTATTAACATGTTAATAACCATGTTAATTAACATATGTTAGCAATATCTCAATTATTCACGCTACCCTAGAGAAAAGAGCTACTTGCACTCATCAATCAACTAAGATCGGTCGGGTGAGTAGCGAGTTCACCAAGTAGTTTTGCATGTCTCAATAACATGGGGTGGCCCCATATTTTTAGTGCTCAAAATGACCTAGATCTTCCAAGGATTACTGTCATTGGTAATCAAAGCGCTGGAAAGTCGAGCGTAGTAGAGGCAATTTCTGGAGTGAGGGTTGGTATTTTTTCATTTTTATAATGCTCAGTTTCTGTTGTTCTAGATTACCGTACCCAGAGATGCGGGGACATGCACTCGCTGCCCAATGGAGTGCCGTTTGTTATCTTCAACCAATGACTGGAATTGTCGAATATCTATCCGAAATGAATTTGACTGTGACGGAAATCGTCTCCGAGAAGTTGCTGAAAAGATTTTCATTGAAAAAATCACTAAAAAATCTGAGGTTGAACTTGCTCTTCGAAAGGCTCAGTTCGCTGTTCTAAATCCCGAGATATCATGGACAAGTATTCTCGCTGCGTCTGCGGAGGAGCTGAAGACGATGGGGAATGCGAAATACGTTCCGTTTTCCCAGAATGTTGTTTGCGTTGACTTGGAGGGTCCCGAGCTCACGGATTTATCTTTTATTGACTTACCCGGTAATCAAAAACAATTCATGCTTGGAAGGCCAATCCGCTGATTTTCCTGTTCTGACCAGGTTTAATTCAAAATGCAGAACCTGAAGTAGTGCAGCTTGTAGAGGATATGGTAGTGTCTCACATCAGAGGTAACTGTATCATACTTGTTGCGGTGCCCATGACTGGTTTGTACTCGTTTAGTTCGAAAGTTTCTAAGATTGCTCATTTCTTTGTTCAGATGACATAGAGAACCAGAAAGCTCTTCGTCTTGCAAGCCAAGAGGATAAGGATGGCCGGCGGACTATTGGTATGTTGCATTCAAGTTTGTTCTTTGTCTGCGCGCAGTTCCTTAACCGCTATGACTAGGCGTTCTTACTAAACCCGACATGCTGACAACGGGTTCTACTAAAGTCGCTCGACTGTGGCTTGATGTCCTCGAAGACCGTCGACATCCTCTCAGACACGGGTATTACTGCACACGCCGACCTGATGATGACGAACGAAGTGCTGGCATTGCGCAGAAACAAGCTCGAGAAGCTGAAGAGAAATTCTTCAAGACTACAATTCCTTGGTGTCAGTCTACAAGTCCGACGAGGTTCGGCACTCAGAACCTGGTATTCACGTTGAGTCGGCTTCTAGTTCAGGTTATTAATGACAAGTGAGTGTCTTTGATATGAAATGCTCAGGCTCTCGTAACACACTCATCATTTTCCCAAAGCTTACCCAAGATTCGTGAGGACACCGCTAAACAGCTATCAGATTGCTGCAAGGAATTAGCTCGAATTCCTCCTCCGATTTCGGATGAACCAGCAACTTACATGTTATCTCTCGTCACCAGTTTTTGCTCAGAATTTCAGACACTGGTACGTGGAAGAGCGGATTCTGCCGAATTGATCCGCCTGCATCGTCAGTCATATGGAACTTTCAAGACCACAATCCGGAAGACTGCACCCAGTTTCGTTCCATTCGAAGCAAATCAGACAGTGACGGACTTCGACAATTGCCTGGATGATGAAGAAAATGATCCAATAGCCAAAGTTTCTGCCATCGCAATTTCATCCATGAATCTTACAGAAGTCAGGAATCACGTCAATAGGTGTGTAGTGCTCTCTTACTGATAAATCTGTGCCCAACGACGACGGTTCAAATCAGGTGCTTGGCCCGAGAATTACCAAATAACATACCGTATGAGGCGAAAGCGTCCCTCATACTTCGATTCCAAACGAGTTGGCCAGAAGCCGTGGATGATTGCTTCAGGGGCGTCGAAACTGACACACTCCAAATTCTAAACAAGATGATGGAACAGTATTTCGGAAGATTCACTCTGTTGCACTCGCATATGAAGTAAAGTGATATGTTCCAACTGTTCCTATATAGACTAATCACTATATTCTCAGAAACTTCGTGAAGACGTTGATGGACGAGCATAAAGAAAGGTGTAACGTGGTGTTGAAGGCTACCATCGAAACTGAACAGATGCCGTTCACACAAAATGGTCATTACCTTGAGTCTTGTCAACAGGGTTGGTTAAGCAAGTATAAAGCGGTGAGATTTGGCGAGGTTGGGGAAGCAGATCATGCTCCGAAGGAGACGAAGACTCTCGCCAAGCCCAGTCGCGTCAAGTATAGTTCTTCTTCTTCCCCCAATATGGCAAAGACGATTTCAAAACCTCCCAACCGATTCCAACAGGCGGCCCAGGCTTCGTACGACGATTATGACTCAGAGATAGACAGTGAGATGGAGTCGGAGACAAGCACCCCCAATGAACAGGCCCTACAGGAAGCCATTAGTCTTCTCGTGGAAGCTGGCTTGCCTGTAAGTTCGTTGAATCCCATGGACCTTCTGGGTAAGCTTGTACCGCCAGATGAGTTTGAGACGGAGTTGAGGGTGATGGCGGACGTACGAGGGTACTTCCAGGTCGCATATAAAGTACGTCTTTGCGTGCCCCCTAGAAACACCGCATTCCTGAAAACCTTGTGTAAACAGCGCATGATAGACAATATACCGCGCTTCATCGACCTATTATTTGTCAGGGAACTTGGTAAAACTTTGCAGCCGTTCATCATATCCAAATTCGGAATGGGAACATCTTCAGCTAATGAACGTTGTACAAGTTATCTGGGAGAAGATCCAATGCTTGTGTCACAAAGGGATGAGCTCTTGGCGCGGAAGAAGAGACTGGAGAATGTTGAAAAGGAATTGGACGAGTATTCTTTGCATATATAGTCATTCGCGAACTCGAATCTGGGGCAGTAGCTAAACGGAGTGTTACATTGTAAATACATGGCTATCAATTTCTTGGATCTTTCGTCGTTTCAATATGTTCAAATACTTTATGGTACAGGTGTTGCCGAGGACGTCCAACATTATCTCAAAGGATTCGCCCATTATATCAGACATATTCTAAGCCCTCAAGAGATGATTTGCCAAGTCTTCATCACGTTGGAAGTCTTTCACTTACAATTCACAAGAGATTTGGGTTAGATTGTGCTTAGATAAGTACAGGTGCGCGACATAGACAACCGACGTTATGTTTCTCAGTGTAACTGATAGAAGTGCGGCAAAATGTTGGACGCCACTCCGGATCTCCCGATAATCACAATCCAGCACTCAATAAGGTGGTGGACTGGCATATACATGGTGCTGTCGAGGTTGGAAATATTTGAAAGCGAAGATACATGCATGCATACAAAATGTAATTTAAACCTTGGCAGCCGCCTTTGCATCCTCCGCAGCGGCAACAGCAGGGTTTACTTTCTTGCCGTCCTTCCAGCGGACACGAGGTGGAGGGGCACGGTTACGACGACCTTCGCGTGAGCGCACACGAACGACTGGAGAAACGCACATCAATTAACATCGCAAAAACAACAGGATTAGAGTGTGAACTCACCATGGGAGTGAATAGCACATGATACACAGTATGCAATTTTGATGTATAACTTAGGGACGGCATACTCTGTAAAAACTAGTCAGACTTCATGTGCTTGAGTAGGTATCATACTGGAACTCACCGGAGTAAACTGAAGCTTCGCTGATATCCCTAACCGCCGCACTCTCCACCATGTTCCTTACAGTGAACCGCTTGATAGCTTTATCCTTGGGTACACATCGCGAGCAGTTGGAGCAACGCATGAAGGTAACATGGCCGCGACCTTTTTTGTTACGGCCGCCATTTCTTCTTTTCTTGGTCTAAAGAACGAGTGTTGGCGTAAGCATTCGAGTCAATCGAGGTGGAGAGTATGATAGGAGACAGCCAAAGGTTGTGCAACCTTCAAGCCAGCACACAGATCGCACAGGACCTGTATTCATCGAACAGAGCGTCGGAAAAAACGTCCTAGAATCCTACAGCCAGCAATCGACATCTGATCCTCTCCGTTCAATCCAGCCCAAATTCCATAATCTGTCTCCAGATTTGCACAAGGAAAGACACCAGATGGTCGACACAAGCGAATGGAGCCTCTAACAGCGTAAACTTACCATCTTGATAGTCGGGAGCCTGGTGGTTGTATTCGACGCCGCCTGGTCCGTCTGTACTTTTCAGAAGGCAGTATCTGACGTAAGTTTGTTTCCCACGCTCAATACACTTGAATTACTGTGGACTCCGTATAACTTGAACCCGTTGGAAGCTAGCAGTACTTAATGTTCTAGGATGTGGTTTTGCCTTCTGGTTTATTGGACGACTCTACTAGTAAGCTGTACTACTACTCTCTAAACCACTAGCTAGCTAGCGTTGGGCTCCAAATCTTGCTCTTCTTTCACAGCCTGACTTCACTTAATGTAAAACCATTTTCGTATTCGAAAACACGTACCAATCAACCGCGGATGCCCTTAGACTCACGAAGTTCCACAACCGTCTGACCTTGTGGATTGATCAACTTTGCAGTCATGGAGCGGCCCATCCGTTCCATGCCATTCAGATTATATGAAAATTCGGAGTATATATAATATCCTGGATAAGCCCCGTCCTGCCTTCCTAGTCCCTCCACAATGATGGAAAAAGTGACGTGTTTATCCTTCGGAGAAGCTTGAGGATTCCCTCGCCAGTTGTGAACAGTCAGATCCGGAGTGCCAGGCATCTGCCTCGCAGCTAAATGCGCTAAGGCTTGAACATTAACTCTGGCCATCTGCATGATACCTTCGTCAACAGGCTGGTCACCATGGAAAAGCACGGTGACGGTGAATGGCTTGGCGGTTACAACTTGCAGAGACGATGACTATCGCAAGAATGGTCATTGAGAGATGGGCGCTATCAGGGACCAGACTGTAATGGAAACGTTACAGTTACTTACAACGGAGGCTCCTAGTGCAATAGACACAAGACCGAGTATATTCAGGATGATGATGATGCAAACGCCATACGGTTGATGCCAATGCATGGTGAGCAGTTTATGAAAGGGCCGCAGACTGCAGGAACTGTAGAGCCCGTAGCAGAAGGCTGGAAGAGGGTATCACGATCGGGTGCGATTGAAGCGAAGCGAAGAGTGGGGTCGAGCTTTTGACCTGCAAAAGACCAAGACGATTTGAGACGCTTTCATTTTGTCCGTCCTGTTCTTTATTCATTAAATAACAGATCCTGGGTATACATTGATGATCACTTCTTGACAGTCAATGCTATGCAGAACATGTGTCCGAATGATGACTACCAGCCACAACTTTTGCTCTCATATTTTCAGTCCTGATGCGTTCAACGTGAATCGCCTTTCACCCATGATATGTAGATACGACCGAGATTCGTGTATTGCTGTAGAAAACCAATGTGCTAAAGCTGCTACATGTATAAAACATTGAAACGTCAAAATTCTGCATTTTTTGCTATTTCATCGAAGCAACCACCACGGCTCCAGACTTCACCGTAACAAGAATCAGGCGGTTTTGGACTGTAAACCCTGTGTATGAGTGACAGTCGACGAAATCAGATTAACAAGCCACTAATCCAAGCCGAAAAACATACCATTTGTAAAATCCTGGCTTCTGGTACTTTCAGGTCAAGCAGCGATGCTCCTTGGGGATTCAACAGCTTTGCAGTCAAAATGCGCTCAATTCTATCATTGGGTTTTGCAGGTTTGGACTTTGATTTTCTCTCTTTTGGTACTGGGAGTACTCCTGAATAAAAGTAGAAACCTGTATAGATCCCGCAATCCTCTGGTCGCAATCCGCTCACAGAAACCTCAAAAGTGATCTTTTCGGTATTCTCAGATTGTTGTTTCGCATCCCAAGTTGCTTCGTTGATGGTAAAATCCGGAGTGCCATGGATTTTTCTCGCAGCCTCATACAGTATGGCTTGAACGTCTATTCTGGCCGACCGGGTGACATCGACTCCAGGGAAGTTTCCGTGGAATGTCACATCGACCGTAGGCCGAATGGCTTGGGAGGAAGCATCGAGCGAGGACTTTGGGGAGGGCTACAAAGAAATGATAGAACAGATGGGACTTGGATCAATGAGCAAATTTTGACTTACGTGTTCAAGGATAGGAGATAGAGCAGCGGCTAATGCAGCGGAGACGAGACCAAGTATGATGACAATGTCGAGTACAACACCGTACGACCGATTGCAATGCATGATGACCAACGAGCAACAAATGGAGGCGACGAGCAGCAGGAGCCTCAGGTGACGAAAGAAATCAGTTCGAAGACTGGTTCAGTGTAGCTTTTTTCGAAAAAAATATTTTCAGCTTTTGACCTGCAAAAAGCTATAGACGGCGGATTAGAGTGACAACCAGCGAGTTTGTGACTTTTTAAAGGACCCGCCCCGTCGGGTGGCGATGATTGATAGTCCAGTCCGTTACCAGGCAAACTTTTGCTGCGAGGTGTTCAAGAAAGTACCTCTCTAATTAAATCTTTTTGGGTCAATTTGACGCGACATGCTTAGTTCCGTGATAGAACCTTGAAACTTTCTCAAAATCTTGTCAATGGCTAGTGAGTAGCGCCATTTGTCATATTGCTTTACTAAGACTCTGAGAGAACTTACGGCATTTCCTAAAAGGATAATACCAGCGTGCATATAACTAAGTAGCTATGAGAATTATTATGACGCGTCAAGCCGGCAGCCTGAAAGAAGTCTTATACTTAGTCTTCAATCTTCCAAGCTCTTCAATACATCCTCAAAGCAAAAATGGCTTTTCGAACAATAAAGCTTGGTGGTACTGCCTCAGATGTGACGGTTGCTCCAGTTGCTGTGAGTCTTCATTCGAGTCGTAATTGCTCTGACCTTGAACCTCTTCGCAGCATGGTCTGATGATGATGACGTGCGCCAACTCATTCGATCCGTCTAATACTCCCTCTCACAGACAATATACAGGTGGACACCGAATCCGATCAGCGATGAGCAAGCTTTTGAAGCTATCAAAGCTGGAGTTGACGCGCTACCCCCTGGTACTAAAGCTTTCCTGAATAGCGGTGTGTACACAAGGGTCTTGAACTCCCGCGATTGCTCTAATCGCCGTTGAACTTGTCAGGCGAATTTTATGCCATGGACTGGGGCACTGCCAACTTGAAGCTACTCTCCAGGTTCTTCGCGAAGTACCCAGATTACGCGGATAAGACTTTTCTTTCCGTCAAAGGTGGCGTTCGCAATGGAGGGCCCGATGGCTCGTAGGTGGTTCCGGTTGAAATACTCACGACCTTCTGATACATGAATCTCAGCATGGAATGTTTGAGAGCCAGCGTTGATAATATTCAGAATGCCCTCGGGCCTAACAAAAAACTTGATCTCTTCGAACCAGCTCGGATTGACCGCAAAACTCCCCTGGAAACTATCATGAATAATCTGGTCACTCTCGTTAAGGAAGGCAAATTTTCACATATCGGTCTTTCGGAGTGCAATGCAGTCACTCTGCGCAAAGCTAATGAGGTAAGTTTGATCACGTTCAAGTTGCATTGTGTTTTGTTGTTTAGACAGCTGCTTTGCCAGATATATCCTATAACTGCCGCTGAGATCGAAGTCAGTCCATGGTCCTACGACGACAACCAGAAGGCAGTGATTGATACCGCACGTGAACTCAATATCACTGTCGTTGCATATTCGCCCTTGGGAAGAGGCTATCTCACCGGTCAAATCAAATCTACGAACGATCTGCCTGGTAGCTACTCTGAAACTTTCTCTCGATTACATGTACCAACGCTGTTACTTAGAGAATGATATTCGCCGCAACTTGACTCGTTTCAAGGAGGACAACTTCAAGGCTAACTGGGCCATTGTCGAGGGTTTGAATGCCATCGCCGAGAAGAAAGGTGTTACTACCGCACAGTTGAGCCTTGCTTGGGTAGCTTCACTCGGACAACACATGTTACCTCTTCCAGGATCTTCGTAAGTTTGCCCGACTGTATTGCCCGATTCATAGTCTCAAGTGACATTGTGTGTTTATAGAAAATCTTCTCGTACTCTGGAAAATTTGAAGGCCGGAAATATCCAACTCACTCCTGAAGAGTCGAAAGCTATTCACGAGGTAATCACTGCCAATCCTACAGTTGGTGATAGGTACTTTGGTTCGGACGAGGGGGCCCATCTTTGGGGGTGATTTCTGTCTCCGGTCATTCATATCAATATTTGTTGTACTTTACAAACTGCAATTCATGGATGTTCTTTGTAAGTTTTTTCTCGCTTCCCCCAGATGTCAGCAATGGTGGTGAATCATGCGATAATGCGCACTAGCTTATGTTAAATTCAAATTAGGACAAATGATTAAGTGTTCTACCCGGCAGAATATTCAACTACACTAGGAGAGGCCTATTTTTCAAGGCCGCCTTGGTGACTCTGAAAGAATCGAGAAAGCCTCCTTCCGCTTTGTCGGATGATTGGAGTCCTGTATCGCGGAAACGTGGATAGTACAATCGGACATACGAACTTGGTACGTATTAACTTAAAACGGGACGCGGGAATCAGGAGGGACCAGCTCGAAGGACTCGTGTAACCCAAATGGCCGAGGAGAAAAGCTTGAATGGACATTGGAAACTGAGATGTAGAATTGTTGAGTTTACTTGTGAGAGCACATGCAACTGTGCATTATAAACGCCTGAACAAGACCAACACCAGAAGAAGACTGAACCATGTAAAGATAAGTAGTAGGTCGTCGTTTCCACGTGGTGACCATTATTATGTTTCCAGGTTATTTCCCTATTGTATGTTTGACGTTGGTCCTTGTATTCAGATCCTTGTTCTCTGCCTCGACGATATAATGGACGTCTTTGGCCACCTCTCTTCATTCACTCTGCTTTACGCCCAGCTACACTTGATACTTGCTATATGATGTCTGCCGACTCTGCCCTCTCACACACCTCGGGAACTGAACCTCGCCATTGCTTCATACCGCATATCGAAACCTGTATTTCTTTCTCGCTTGATATCAGACGAACTTTGAACCTTCTCCGTTGCGAAATCGACGACGAAATCCAAACAGCTATTCAGAACTTTCCAATTCGAAAATACGTCGCGGTTGTCCGGACTGTGAGTGACCTTGTACTAATTCTCTTGCAACTATTTCTAATGTTTGCACGCTCGTCAGTATGAGAACATACCTTTTCCAGGGTGCATATATCATCGCGCAGGCTTGCGATTACTTCAACAAGGTACTCCGGAATCAATGACGGAGGTTTGCTTTGAATCACTTATGTGCTTCCCAGTAGCTCCAGAAACCGATCTCCCTCTCAATCACTCTCCCTTCAGATTTAATAATCCACCTCTATGGGATGGAAGCTACCATGTGAGCTGCATGGATCGCATAGTGTGCATTCCTCGAGGTCATTTCGATTACGCGGATGCTTTCGTCATGACCATGTACAGCGATGATCCCTCTTATGAGGACACTAGGGTTGCGAGAGCTCAGCAGGCCAAGGCTAATGGATCCAGTCAAACGGAGGATATCGTAGAAGATCTTTGTCCTTCGAGTCCCTCAGTTCGGAAAGTCGTGGAAGAAGCCGAAAGTCTGGACAATTCATCGCGAGAAAACAGATCGATTGAGCCTAGTTCTCTCCTTGCTCAGTCAGCACCTCGCTCGGACACAAAAGCACTCAGATTTTATAAGGATAGAAACACTGTTCGGCTTGAAGAGGCTTTCGATGAGCTCTCGGACGAATGTTTCATTGGCTCCGAGTCCGATGCTGATTCACAGAGCGCTGAGAGTTGGTTTTCTGCTGAAGAAGGATTCTCTACCGACGAAGGGGAGAATAATTCTCTTAACGATTCTCATTATATAGATGATACCATTCCGCTAATGAACCACATCTCTAAAGTCTCAACCTCTTTCGATGGTTATAACGCCGATGGGAGTATCGTACCTGTGGTCAACTTTTCACTGGATCTGTCTGGGATTCCGTCTCTTTTGAGTGTCGATGAGTATTCGAAGGACTATGATATGCTCGATGCGTAAGTTCAAACCCTCCTTCAGTAAATTTTCGATCGCTCGTTACTTATACCGACATCTAGCTTGGTTAGAAAATGTCGCGAAAGCTCCACTCCTGCCAACGTGGAAGAAGACGATGGCGAGCAATCGGGGTCATCGCTGCTATGCATTGAAGGAGCCTTAGATTTTGAGCAATCTACTACATCATCTACTACATCGGAAACTAGTCAGTTTTTATACTGTTTCTGCAAGAAACGCTTTTGACTCGTCACGTTCAGGTCATAACTCTCTCAAGGAAGCCTCAAATGAATGTGCTGTATCCAATACTGGTGAGCTTTTTGGAGCTTGGCTTGCGAAAAGTATTTTGATTCATCTGCCTCCAGATCTTGGTGCCTCAAAGCAGGCAAAGAGGTCAAAACCGACACTCAAGTCCAGTCGTGTAGGGCGATTTTTGTTGCGCGTATTTTCAAAGTTGAACACAGGAAAGTAGCCGCTGCGCACATAGTTGTAATCCTTATAGTTGTAACTCTCATCTTTTTGGTATAGATATAGTTTTCGAATATTGTGATTATGTAATTGCAAATGGTTACCCGAAGTGGCTTGATATGTATCGCTTTGACCGACGACTCAGTTAGGAAACTGTCTGAGCCGCGAGTTTCAGCTAATTTTAAGACATTGCATGAGGGCTAGAAATTTCTTTGTTGTGTTACAGTCAAACTTGACATGTTCTGCACTCAAATAAACCATATTGTCATGAGCTGGGAGTACCCAGAGCACTTACTGCTTCCCAGTCTCAGGCTCTGAAAGGGTGGAGATATAGGAATAAAGGACTGATGAACGCCCAAGTAGTAACTTTCATTCTCACAAAACCAGCAAAGTCTGGCATTCTACATTACACATTCCTTTACGATATAGTAGTGGGCACTTACATTCATCAGGACTTGGTACATGAGCAGGTATGGCAGTTGATAACAAGAGGGTCAATATATACATAGTGGGATTCAAACACTTATGTTTTGGGAAAAGGAAGTCATAAGTTAGTGCAAACAACATTGTTGGAAAGCCTGATAAAGTCAAGCAGAGTATACATACTTCCATTAAGAATCGCTCGACTTTCCGCTCAGACTTCGGAAGAATTCTGCATATGCATGGTCCACATCGAATAGCAATTGGCGCGACTGTTCTTCGGTAATCTCTTCTGAGGCTTTCATGCCGTTGAGAGTGATCAGCCTAACGGCCAATGTATGTGAGGTACTGCGCTATGGACGATAACAAGAGACCGTACCAGCTAACCATCCGACTTCTGCCTTCCCAATCCTTGCTTCCTTTGAAGCGGGCGTAACCAGTCACAAGCTCTTGAAGCAATGGGTGGAGCTGATCTTTGGCTCTAAGGCGAAGCTTGAGAGCATCCATGAAGGTGATAAAGCTCTAAGCACAGGGTAATGGCGTGAGTGAATGGTCTACTGGGATCAATTTCAAGCCATACTTGGGTGGTCTCCGCTACCCATTTGGCCGTCTCCGGGCCAGAATCGGTCGGATGCTCGACTGTTGCTGGTACTCCAACTTTGACCCGTTCCAGTGCAGCGGAATAGTCCATCTGAAAACGATCATGGGAACCTGAACATGGCCATATAACTTGTCGACTAACCCTATATCGCTTCATGAATTCCTCGATGGAAGGAACGTCGTCTCCGACAAGCTTCAACATGGTCTTGTACTGTGAGAGTAGCCTCGAGCATGCTGGCGAATATCTCTTTCAAGCTCTCCCTGAGCCTCAATTCGAATAGCGATACGGAAAACATACTCTGTCGCAGTGATTGAATCCCGTAGATAAGCATTTTCGAGGTAGTGGATGGCGGTAAGTATCCCAAAAAGCGTAGCAAGGGAGTTGTATTTCTCTCTTTCCGCATTTGTCGCGTAAAGCCGCACCTCTTCATCTAGAGAAAACGAGGCAGACATTGTGGCATTGGCGGTGGTACTAGTAACCGGAAAAGTCGTTGTTTGGCCCTGAGCGGCTTTACAAACGTGACTTTTTGACTTCGTTGTTGCGCGCAATAGGATAAGACTGAATTCTTTTTTTGTCTTTGACCATCACCATCCCTTTACCCATGTTAATGCTCTATCTGTTCGTATAACCTTTTTGTCTACATCTTCTTGCATAAGGATCTACATCTCAAAAAGCCCTGTTCCCGACGCGTTTAACCGTTTAGGAAACATCTACGTCCAGTACCATAATCCCTTCTCGACAAAGTCTGCAACAAATGAGCTCGACATTATCATCCTACACAACTCCTAGTCGCTTGAGTCGCGCTCTGAGTCCGCCGGCGTCGATTTCGAGCTATAGTACACCAACTATCACGTCCCTTGGCACGCAACAGAAGCTCAACGTCAATAGAGTTGCCATTGAAGGCAAAGCGAAGCAGAATGAAGACAATGTCTCGATCAGGATGTATCTCAAGGTCTGTCACTGTGTATCAAAAATATAACTCATACTGAGCTCGCATTAGATGTCTTTGACGTTAGACTCTGTATCCCCAGGAATAACTGTACAACTATTTCCAGGTCAGTTGAACTCCTACGTGCGAATCTGTGGCTCATCCTTTTTTCAGAGGAGAATGTTAAAATCTTGTCCTCTCAAGTCCATCCACTGGACAGTAACTCTGTACCCTATGATTTCGATTCGACTGTTTCGCCCTTGCTCAATCGCGCTGCTCGTGCATTGAAGCTCCCCGAGCGCTCTAAGCAGACGTTTCAGTCTGCATTCAACTTGGCCTCGGCGGACTCTTCAACGGTCGTTGACACAACTTATACGGGCCACATCCTTGTCAGTAATTACTACATTTCATACGTGCTTCCAAAGTACTTTCCTTCGGAATCAAGCACTTCTATCTCTCGACGTAGATCGTCCGTAGGTGAACGAAACCAGGTCCAGTTCATGGCTGCCATCGATATGGTTGTCCCATATATTTCTCGACCACCACGTTCGCCGTACCTACTCTCCATCCCCACTCCTCGATGTCTACAGAACAACATCAGCCTTCGTATATTCCCTCCAAGTAACCCCAACATCTCTTCCTCATTTGCATCCCTTTCATCCACGGACAATGATGACAGTGGCTCTTGGGATCTCGCATCAGAGCCCCCGGTGACTCGTAGCACATCTTTTCGATCCCGGTCCAACTCGTATAGTAACAATTTTGCAGACGATGAGTCAAGCGATTCCTCCACCGTAGGCTTCTCATATGGATGCGGTATCCGTGGAACATTTCCCAGTGCTGAGCGAATACGTATCCGTTGGGCTAAACCTATCAAATCATTCGACATGGACGATTCAAGTGATGGTCGACGAAGGGTAGGCGTGAAAGACGTCAAAGGAGAAATGACGTGTGTTATTCGAGGGAAGACAGATACTGGTGTTTTGATGGACGTCTCGTATAAGGGCACTTGCAAGGGCGTGTGGTTTCCTGGTGTCGCCACGATGCTCGGTATGGATGTCGGGTTGGTTGCCAAAAACTCAGAAGTTTCGTGGGCTGAAGAGTTTCCGAACGAGTGGCAGGTCAATGGTGGTACGGGGTACACGGGTTTCGATGTTGGGCTCAACCGGAAGCTGTCTAAACATGACTCTCTCGAACCTAACCGGAGACCATCCATCAACGTCCTACCATCCAGTCCCAATGGTGAACATAAATATCCCCGTGCTTCAGGACTTGCTTCTAGACAAGACTCAACCTCTTCAATCACATCCTCGACGTCTTCTCTACTGCGCGCGCCCCTTCCCACTCAGAATGTAGCTGAGTATTCGTTTGAGGGATCGCCCGCTGATTCTGGGACATTATCCTCAAACGGCCTTGGATCGCTGTCTTCCCTTCCTGCCTCCATATCCAATTTGACTTCCCAGTCTCAATCCCGAATTGAAATGCCCTCTCGCGGGCCCGAACATCCAGTAACACTGCATCTCAATATGAACGAGCTTCTGCCGGCTTCTCGAAACAACTTTATCTTCAGTATCTCGGGAACTATATTGGTCACACCACGTCCCACACATCCCCGACTCAATGGGAGCTCTGCTGTTCATTCCGGTTCAGAGGGTGAAAGTGATTCAGACGAACCTATGTCTATCACAGTCCCACGGTTCACTGTACATGCTGCCGATTCAGAAAGTATTTCCATAGTTGTCAAAAATGATCTACCTGACGGTGCAGTCGTCGAGGTGTACAATGACTCTGTGTCATCCTCATCACTCAAAGGACGACCATCTCAGTTAAACAAGGGTGCCATGACCAAGTCTAGCGGTGACAGCGGGTTACGGATCGCTCTCAAATCTGTGCCATTTCCGGTATTCATCAATGGCACTAATAGCAAGCAACAGACTGAACGAGCCAAGTTACGACCTCCTAATCGGCCTCTTACCCCGAACGGAAGCGTAGGAAGCAGAAGTTCTAGTCCAATCAACGGACAAACCAACAATCGCGCTCAACGCACATCACTTACTACTCTAAGCAAACTCCCGCCTGGCACGACAGTCGTTGCAAGACCAGTTCGGGATGGACCGTTGATGATATCTTGGGTCAGCGCGACCGTGACTCCATTGCTTCCTTCGATGTCAGAAGGGCTTCCTGAATCCTACGCCGTCAGACTGTGCCTTCCAGCACCCGCAGACATGGATTCGGAATGGCTAGAATTCGGATTAGCTAAACCTGGGACGTCTGCTGGGTCAAAAGACGCAGAGCGTGGACCGCCTAAGATCGACTTGGTCAATGTTAGTGTGGAGGGCGTGCCCGTGCGGTTCGAAACGACCGCTGCCACTGCGCCTACAACGACACAGGAATTAGACGTGGTTGATCTCGCTGGGGTGAAATTCGGTGAGATGAGTACTAAGGAATGGATAAGCTGGATACGGGTGCGGGTTGGTGGCGCGGGAGGTGCGATGGTTGTCGTGGACTATGTTATAAGGACTGAGGATAATGAAGTGAAAGGCAAGGGAAAGAGGAAGGCGCGCGACGAAGTTCTGATGGATGTCTACCTTCCTTCGTTTTCACTTCCAGTGGGAAGGTTGGAGGTTGTTGTCGAAGATTCCCCAGGTAAAATTTCTCGGAATAATTCCTCGTTTTAATATCCCTGATCGAATCATCAGGCTGGAACCTGTCTTCGTTGCGGACTAACCTACACCATTCATCTTCACCCACATCCAAACGGAGACTCCTCCATTTTTCAACAGAGGAATTCTTCTATCCGCATCTATCCTTCTATGTCCGCCCAGACCCTTCCAAGAGTTCCTCAGCCTTCCCAGCCTATTCCTCCTTGCTCAAACTCCTCGCACTCTCGATAGCTATCCTGTTCCTCTCCGAAGTGCGTTGGAAAGTCTATCATCTTGGAAAATCACTACACGACTCTTCGTTGGTTGTCAATTCTGGTTGGAGTGATATTCCTGAACCAGTCACGGTGACTACTACGCTGTACGAGGACAAGATATGGTCAAGCAAACCAAGTGCACCCGAGGTGGAGCCTACACTTTCCTTGCCTTCGTCGATATCTGTCTCTGCACAACCAGATACCCTTTCCATTACTACCACACGCTCACTAGCGCCCTCCAACACCAGAGCGAGGCCTACATCCTCTCGAACTTCATTATCCCATTCTTCTTCTTCCTCCCCCTCCTTGAAAGGAACATATGCCCTTATACCTATGCAATCCGTGTGGGAATTTCAGTGGCAGGATTTCAGACTGCTCGCCGAGTCTACTGCGAAAGCGTTAAAACGAACGTTGGGTCCAGTATGGAAGATCCTAGAGTTGGTTTGGTGGGGACCTGGATAATCCTAGAATTTTTGGTTGAATTCTCGATCTCTTTGACGATTTATGATTGGATTCTCAATGTGTTTGATGATTTATGATCATTTGTACAGGCATCTACTGCTTGACTCTTTTTTTTTTGTTTTTCTTATTGCTATCTATGAGTATTACAGTGATCTCATCCTACTCATTGCAAATCAGGACACTGCATGGAAATCCCCATGTCTGCCACTGACAGCAGGCTTATGGAAAACCGACATGAAGTTGCTAACCATAAAATTGGCAACTCGAGTTCTATGTGTTGAACTTGAGACTCTTTACTTTCTAGTTATTTTGTGTCAAAGTTTAGCAGAGGTTTTCACAACAATACTTACGCTTTTGATCAAATACATGTCGGTAGCAACTGTATGACAAATCTTAGAAGATGACATAATCAGCGATAAGATCAAAGTGAGTTCTCCCGAAAGCTAATTTTCCGTTTCCAATTCTCAAGAGGAGAGCTTCCTTCTGCTGGTCAGAACATCATATCTCGCTCTGTATGTGCTGTTCTGGGTAATCTTATATCATCTGACATAGTTTTTATAGCGACAGCTCGACGCACTGATCTTATCCGACGCTAATGATTTTCCGAATCCTGCCTTGGTCGACAGCGACGAGTCAAGTGTTGCTCGTATATCTTCTAGCTGCTGCGCTCCTCAGTATGTCTGCTGTTGGCCTTCCGTCCGGGTAATCTTTGCATCTCAGCCTCCATCTCCGCAATCCGCGACTCATGCGCCTGAGCTATCTACTACTGGTAGGTCGACTACTAAGCTCATCCTGTTCGAGGGATTAGAAAATGTGACACAAATCATCAGACTCCTCTCAGACCATCAAATCGGAAGGCTTTTCCAAGCTGATGATTGGTCGTAAATTGGAGGGTAAATGGGTCAAACGATGGGAAGAACATCGGCCTGATCATATGTATGTCCTCCTCGTTGGAGATGACGCTTTTGCTCTCAAGTCTAGTGCTGAGTCAACACCATCGATGGAAGCCGTAAACATGCTTTCGAGACTCCCACGAATTTCCGCTGGAGATAAAAAGTATATCAACACCGATTATATCACGTCTCTGAAAGCATCCGCGCACTTTGACACAATGGGATCAAGAGATGCGGCCTTGCGTAATCTGAGAGACATCCGTGCCCTCAAATTCATATACAAAAGGACAGTATTCAGAGATAGTTTCGACTATGTTGATTGCGCTCTGGCTTACATCAAATCGTATCATGTTTTGTGGGGCAGTCAACGCATTCTGGACACGGCTTGGACTGCTTATAAAGCCAAGAGGGAGAACGACTTGAAGGCGGCCAGACCACCGAAAGCCGGACCACAGAAAGCCGGACCACAGAAGGTTCAGACTGGATCGAATACAAGTCAAGCTCAAGGTGAGTTGGGAAACGTGTTCCATCCACAGTGGCTAATCTGTATGGTGATCAAGCCGCGAGTCAAGTTCAAATCGATAAGCCGCTGCTCAGATTCGCGCGTCAAAATTCAAAGGGCGAGTGGCTCAGCGCTAGAACTAAATATCGCAACGATGACATTTTGAGGACATTCACAATAGAGAAAACAGCTCTACTTCCAAGTAGAGGTAGAGGTAGAGGTAGAGCTCGAGGTAAAGCTCGAGCAACTCTCCTTTTCCGCTCGCCGTAAAAAGTGAAGCTTTGTATAAGGTAGAGGTTCACCTGGCCTGAAAGTAGAGCTTCACTTTGTTCGGCCGGTACCGGCCAGCCCCGGTGATCACATGGCTGACAGAGGCTGACGGTTATCGGCTGTTATCGACTCGTTGAGACTACAATTTTTACATGTATGAAATTGCCGGACTCCCCTCAGAACTTCTCTTCGTTCTGAGGGTTGTTACCTACAGGTCTTTCGTGTACTCACTTAGGCTTATAGTTAACTTGTCAGAGAACTTCTCTTCATTCTGAGGGTCTTTTGTGTACTTACTTACTTAGGCATATAGAACTTGTCGGAAACTTATCACGAAATAATTGAAAGATCATAAGTAGTCTGTACAATGCATGGTTCGACGCATTTTTGCTCGTTGTCGGGAGACGCAACACTGAGAGCATGTGAGCCGGGCTGGGGACCGGCGAAGCCGTCGCCTGTTACGGTCTACAAAGGAAAGTAGAGGCCTGGAGCTCTACCTTCTGGTGACTGTGTTGGACCTCTACCTTTTGGAAAAAGCTCGAGGCTCTATTTTATCCAACAGCTCCACCTGGAGCTCTACCTCTACCTCTACCTCTACCTCTACTTTATTAAGTGAAGCCCTGTTTTCTCTATTGTGGAAGCTCTGGACATTTTCGTCCTCGTCATTGGCGACAACGATGTCTTTGAATTTGTACCCAGTGATGCTTCTGGTCCAGCTCCTGTGGGAGAGTCCCAATCATCTTCATCATCGATCATACAAGCTGTGACAGGGAAACACATCGTAATACCAACATCTTTTTTTTTTTTTGTGGAGCGTTGTGTCTTCGGGCAAGTAACAAGGTCACTCCCTTCAGACCGCGTAGAGTGCAGGGCATAAAGCCGAGCTGTATTTTGAGAATTTGTGACACCACCTGGGGAAATGCATTACGCACGGGATACCATCGTTTGTATCACTGTGTAGGACTCCGTTCTGGCAATACGATCATTCGCAGAAGCTGAAAAATTAGTAATCGTGACCGAGGGAGACCCCCGGCCCGCTGACTAAACACCTTACCGTTGAACTTACCCTTGGCCAGAACGTCTACCCACTAAAACCCCAGCCTCCCCGGTCCAGTCTTCAGGGAGGTTGTCTTCGTCACTTATGACACTTCTCCATGTTCTTTCGACAAGGCCTTTCGACAAGCTCCGTTTCCGGAATTGTGCCGTGACCATTAGGCGGTCTAGCCCAATTCTCGCCTCAATTGATTTCTTCCACTTTCTGGTAACCTCCTCCGGTGAAGGTGAGTTTCGACCTTGTATCACTCTTTCACATCGTAATTTCCATATCAGATGCGTGGACTCGGACGTTACTATCCTCAAGAAGCGAGCATCTCCGTCTGACGGTTTTCCTTCCCGTTTGTTTGGTTTTATCACGCCTGCGCCTAGAATCATCCCTAGGGATGGTTCGTTCCATTCTATGCCTTTCTTGGTGCAAATTTCTTTGGTGAGTTCCCATATCTGTTGTTGCCCAGGGCACTGACACTCCGTCAGAATGTGGTCCATTGATTCGGGAACCCCGCACGGATGGCAATTCGCTCGATTTTCGAAGTTGGATATGTTCTGCCAGTAGTTACCAGTCTTGTAGCCTTCATGTGCCACCATCCATATGAAATACCGAAATTTCCTGGAGAAGTCTTTGTGCCGCAGACTCCTCCATAGTATCTTGTTTGATGGTTCTGACCCCATGATCTCTTTGACCACGCTCTTCGCTCTCCCCGTATTGATCTTTGTGTTTCGTCTATCTATCGCTTTCTGATACTGTTTTTTTGACATTTTTATCTGTCTGATGGTTTTGTAGGCTCGGGTTTGCGTCGTGGAGTTGAGTTTCGCCCCAGTCACGCATAGGTTTGGTGGAATCAGTAAGTCCACTTCATCCTGTTCCGCTTTTTCACTGCCCTTTTTTGCTAGTGCGTCCGCTTTATCGTTTCCTTCGAGGCCCGAATGTCCCTTTACCCACTTCAAGGTTGTAGGCGTGTTACGTCTTCGAAGGGTTGCAATCGTCGTTCGCAGTTCCTTGGCGTTCGCTACTCCAGCAAAGCCATTATCCTCCCACCGCTGGCGGTTACGGGTGAGTCCGTCGATGGTTGTTTTTGAGTCGGAGTAGATCGTTAAGGAGTGGTTTGGATCTACATCTGCCGCTGCTGTGGTTATGCTTATAATCTCCCCGGTCTGGTTCGTTTGAGGTAGGTACTCGGGAATCCGCATTGCCTTATTTAATGCGTCTCCGTTGCTATAGTACACTCCCGCGCCCGCTCTTGCTTCGTCACTTCCGTTGTGTTGACATGAGCCGTCAGTATACACTTCGACTTTCGTGTCCGCAGGTTGTGGGTCCCAGGCCGTTTGTGGTATTGCGTTACTGGTCTCTCCTTGTGTGAAGATTCTGAAGGCGTCAGCTAAGGAGCCTCGCATTGTGATTCGGTGGTCAAAGGTGATTCCCTCATTGATGTCCGGTGGGTGCAGTTCATCTGGTTCATGGTCCTCTGGGAGTACTGACAAGGGATTCCACTTCTCAGGTAGAGTTTGCAGGAGTTCTTTCGCTTTAGCGAAGCATCGGTATGGCGCTTCACAGTGGTTCTCGGTCCTAGCAGCCTCACATGCCGTGCAACGACAGTTTCGTCGACGACCATGTCTTGGGGTCTGGGTTTTATTTACTTGGGCTTCAGCGTCTCCTACTGTTATCACTTTATGGTTTTGACGGAGACAGCGGCTCTCCTTGCTATTTCGAAGTTTATGTGTGTTTTTTGCTTCGCCATGAAGCCAGATTGGCATCTGGCGAATTATTTCACGCGAAAAGGTAAGGCCTTCGAGTCTAGTTCCGTATTTTTTGGCAATGCTGATCATGTCTCGTAGATCTTTGGGTAGTTTACTTGCGTTCGAGGTCCATGATTGTAGGAATACATTAATCCTTTCCCGTTCCTCCAGATTGACAAATTTGCTTGGTACATGATGTGCTAGTATAGCGTCCGCGGCAAACGTCCACATTGCTCTCTTCTCAGTCAGGTTCAGATAGCTCCGTAGCCATGAGACGAGGATTGCTTCATTTCGGGCAAGCAGGTCTAGTAGTTGGCGGCCGCCTTCATCAATCGGTGCGTATATGGTTTCTTTGTTTATCCTTGCCAGGGATTTATCATCCCAGAGGAATTTCCTTATTCGCTTTTCCAGGCGGGTTTCCACTTCTTTAGGCATTCCCTGTACTTTTGTCAGGTATTGAGTCATTCCGCCCACGATCATGGAGATGATCAATCGTCGGCCCTCCATAGTCGGTCTGCTTTGCTCCCAGCGTGCCAGCGATGCGTCGATTTTTTCTATTACTTTGGTCCATGGAGTGAGTTGACTAATGTTGTTTCCGATGAGAGCTCCGAGGGTTCGTATTGCCTCACCCTCTTGCGCGATCTTGATGTGATTAGGTATCTGCGTACCATCCTGACCATTCAGGTATCGCCTTTGACGAACATTTTCACGGTGTGCGGGAGTCCCAATTGGAACGACCTCCGTCTTGCTTATGTTGAATTTCGCTCCGGAGGCTAGACACCATTCCGTCAGGATTCTTTGGAGGGATTCGAAGTCATCGTTCTTGGATAGGTAAACTGTTGTATCGTCTGCGAAGAATGTTGCTATTAATCGTTCTGCTTTTCCAGGGATTTTGATTCCATCAAGGTTGGATTTCCGTAGCGCTTCCCCAAGGGGTTCAATTGCTAAGTCAAACAGCAAACACGATAGTGGGTCCCCTTGTCTTACTCCCCGGGTTACTTTAAAGGGGGAGGAGCTTTTCATTCCATTAATGATCACTGACGTGTTTGCATTGTTATACAGGGCTTTAGTTGTGTTGATGAACATCTCTGGTAATCCGTATCCTCTCAAGGCTCTCCATAGGTAATCATGCTTGATTTTGTCGTACGCTTTTTCCTGATCTAGCGCTACGATCGCTCCGTCTTGTTCAGATACTTCGGCCAGGTCAATGACCAGTTTCGAGAGCCATATCTGGTCATAGATGTGACGTCCCGGTACAAAACCAGCCTGTGCCTCATTTATGATGTGTGGGGCTGCTTTTGCTAGCTTTATGGTGAGTGCCTTTGTCATGATTTTGTAGTCTGAGTTCAGGATCGATATTGGTCGATAGTTTGCTATGTCTGCCTTGTCCCCTTTTTTGTATAGGGGGCACATCCAGCTTTCAGAGAAGGTAGTCGCTGGAGCCATTCCAAAAGTCTCTATTTCGTTATACACCATCCTCAGGGTTTTAACAATATTGAATGCTGGTTTGTTGTGCATCTTTGCGTTCTGGTATCTCGCGTTAATTGTTTTCCATATTTCGTAACTAATGCCGTTTAGGCCGGGAGCTTTGTGGTTGGCAGACAGCTTAAGCGCTTCGCGAATATCTTCGTCAGTGAGTTTCTGGTTCAAAGATTCGTTCGCTACCGCCGTGATTTGTTTATCAATCCTTCCTAGCACTTCCGCGATTGCATTTTCCCGATCGTGTTCGTTTGTATCCATTCCATCACCTTGTAATCGATCATGGTGCGTTCTCATCATGTCAGCCATCCGCTGTGAGTTGGTTTCATATCTTATCGGGAATTCCTGTTGAGCTACGTTGTCGTTCAGTGCCTCTTCCGCTTGTGGCATGTCGGGCGGTTCAGGTTCGAGAGTCCTTAGGCGTGTTAGGGGTTGACGCGGGGTTTTGTTTTTGTTCTGTTGTGACCAGTAGCGTGAAATGGTTTCGCCATAAATGTGGTTCCTCACCCTCGTCGTTTCGCGGGTGGACCGGTGCCTTTTCTGTTCAAGGGTGGAGAGTTTTTCCTTCAGTACAGTGGTTGATAGCAAGCGTTCATCTTCTGTTAGGTGAGGGTCGTTACTTATCGTGTCGATTTGGTTTGCCGTCAACCTGATCTCTTTTTCCAGTCTCGGCACTACGACTTTCGTCCGTTCTCTTGCGAGGGTGGTAAATCTTGATTGGAAGTGCATCCATTTCGTTTGCATGTTGTCGTGAGCACCCATTCTTGATCTTGTAGGGTTTCGAGGGTTTCTTCCAACTTTAGACCTTCTGTGTCTATGAATTCTTTTATGACACCATCATATAGTATGTGGGGCGGCATTACCCAGCGTCCTCTGCCCATCATTGGGGCTGATTCAGATGTGTATCTCACAGAGACCATATCATGGTCCGTTTTAATGCCCGGTGATTCTATCTTCCACTCGAAGAGTTGGTCTCTGATGCCTGTTTTGTTATAGATTCGGTCTAAACGTGCATGGTGCTTGGTTTGGTCTCTGGTAGTTCTCATGAAAGTATATTGGAGGGTGTTTGGGTAGGTGTTTCGCCATCCATCTTCTAGTCGCAGTGCTAGTTTCAGATCATCTAGGACATCTACTGCTCCATTCGCGTCGTTTCTCATGGGGAGACGGTCAATTGGTTCCTCAACTACGTTGCAGTCTCCTAGCATCAAGTCGGGTTTACGGATGCGCGGATTTCGGTTGAAAAAATCTTGTACTTTTGTCCAGAAGACTGCGTTGTCCTGCATACTTGCGTTCAGTGCATATATTCCTAAGATGGACAATCGTTCATTATTGTGCCAATCAATTTCCATTAGAAGTGCGTGACCCGCTACAACTTCATATGTCTGGATGTTTTCGGTGTTCGTTATCCGTTTATTGAGGGCAAAGGCTATTCCCGCAGCGTTGGCCGTGTTTGGGAGACGTGAGAAGTATACTTTTAGGTAGGCTCCATGAACTTGTTCGATCTCTGCTCGTCGTTCAGCATCCATGTGAGCTTCCCCAACTACTAGAATTCCAATTCCTTTCTGATTCATGATTTGTCGTGCATGTAGCCATTTGTTGTCGGGGTTGTCTGGGTTTATCACGCCGTGCCCTCGTATATTCAGAGCTGCAATTTTGATTGAGGCTGTCGTCCGTTTCCGACAGCGGTGTTGTTGTGTTTTCCTCCTGTCTGGTTGGGTCATGTTATTCCTTTCATGGTTATCATGATTATTTTCTCCATTGTTTGGATGTGGATTTGCCGTGATCGGCGTTGAAGGGGTATTGGTTTCCCCATGGGAAGGAGGGTCTCCCCGTTGTTCCCACTGGTTGTGGGGTGTGCCCTGTTGGCTCTGGTCGTCTGTGTGACTCTCGATATCCCTAGCGTTGTCCGTACCGGGGGTGGGTTTGGATTCTCCCGAGGTTGTGCCAGTGGCCAACCCATCTCCCTGTCTGCCCTTGGCCCTTCGTGCTCACCGTTACGGGTGGGAGTCATGTCCGTCGATTCTCCGGGCCTCGGGGTACCTGTAGACGATGAACCATTAGACGATGAGAGAGCACGTACCGGAGTCCGTGAGGAAGGGCTGAAGGGTAAACTTAAGGGGACAGTGCACTACACTAACGAACTACGAGAGAGTCCAGACCTGATACCACCCCGCAAGGGTAGCGTGAAGGTCTAGGGAGATTCCATCACTTTGTTACTGGGGAGACCCGAGTCTCCTTCAGTATGGTTATCGTGAGGAGGCCAGGATTGCTGGCAGGTGGTCTCCAGACTAAATAGCCCCACCACTGCGGCCCTCCATGTATACTCAAACCTTTTGCCCATAAAGGATTGCGTATCGATAAAGGAGAGCGTTCTCTGAACCGTTTCCTGTCCCGCTTTGCGGTCAGTATATTTGGCGGCCCAGGTTTGCACGGCACTAACCGCCGTGGCTTCTCCTCCTCGGGAAGGAGTAGGTGTGTCTTCCTCATCCAGTGTGGTCTTAACTCAGCTCATCTGATCCGTTTTGACATCCACCTATTCACTCATATTCAGCAAGATAGATATATTCTAATTTCAAGTCCATGTGCTGCGTAAGCCTTAGTTAGCCTACATATTTTGATGTGGTTTATTGTGAGCTGGGGGTAGCGTATTGGTAAGACGGGCAAACTTTGGTTATCCAAGAATTATTTAGAAGACTGGGCCTTTTCCTTCAAAAAATGATCCTCTATAACTTCTCGTACCTGTTTACGGGGGCCAAACCATGTATCTGCCTCGATGAAGGGGCAACTGAACGTCGGGTGGTCATCCAGCTTGCAGATGGTGCACTCAATTGCGTGAGGGAAGATAACCATGTGTCGCAAGCGGTATTGCCCAAAGGGAGGGGAGATGATGAAGCGGCGGATTTCGTTTTCCTGCTTGGCGCGTGTCATGGGGTCTGGGTGACGAGACACAGGGGCTGCGAAGAGGACCCAGCAGGCCTGGTTGATATTTGCACTTTTGTATTTGTAGGGCTGGAGAACGAACTCAAAGCTGTTCGTGAATTCGATGACTTTTTGGCATGTGGAGGTAGGGCCGGGGTTCGCTCGGGCTATGAGGTCTCCAAACGCTACGCTTTTCCATAGCATCGACTTCACGGTGTATGCGAGGTTGTCGGACATGACGTCGTTGGTGCGGCCATACTGGTTGGTATGAAAGAGTCCGGCCGCCCATGAACGTTCATAGGGTACCGGTTCTGGGGAGTGCCACACCTTTGTGGCATGAAAGGCTACCAAAGTGTCGAGCGCTGTTGTACCCAGACCTAGCAGATAATGTCGTTGGTCGACGTTAGAGATGCGCACCGCAAGGGTTGTCGAGCCGCTGTATTTATCTTCCGCCTCCCCACCCTGCGTTTTGGACGAGTTCGTTTTGCCTCCGCGACCGCGGCCACGACCGCGGCCCCTGGTGGCTTGATGATTCACACCTCCTCTGCCTCGAGCTCTGCTTGCGAGCGCTGCCTCTTCTTCAATCTTATCTCTGTATGGGGCTAAGATGTCTTCGAAGTCGATCCCGATATTGAGAAGGAAGTCTGCTACCTTTTGGGCCATATCCGGGATTCTACGGAAGAGGTATAGTCCACCGTTAAAGATGGTAAGGAGGATCCATTCCTCAGGATACTCCAGAACCTCTGTGCGCATTTCTTCTGAGTAACCTCTGAGGGCTGTTTCGAGGTCCCGTACGAACACCGGCATCCACCCGTTATTGAGGGAGGCTGGAGCCGTGGCAACGCGCATCAGGAATTCCGCAAAGTCTGGGTCTGTTGGCCCTTGCTCTGGGCGAGTACCGTTTGGGCGGAGGTCCCTGTCGCGAGGTATCTTCAGTTTCTCCTGGTCATACGTCGGAAGAGGTGGGTCCGGGGTTGGGGTCGCTGCTCCCGATCCATTGGGGTCATCGTCGTCCTCTCCCGGGCTCTCGTTGGCTATATTGTTGCGGGTTTCCATGTTTAGTACAGTCGGGAGATGAGTGCCTGGCGCAAGGACTATCGACGCATGCAGTAGTTCATCCATGATATCCCCTGCTTGTCCCTCAGGGATTCTATGGTCAGGGGCCGTGGACGTACGGTCTGATTGGTTTTGTGGCATTGGATGGGAGGGATTGGGTTGGGATAGGTTTCTTTCGTGGTTATCCTCCATTGCCACATTTTCAGGGTCCATGGACGTTGTGGAAGCCGAACGGCGAACGCGATTGGACGGGGTAGGTGAGACGGAGTTTCCTCGCGATGAGGTCTGCTGTCCGGGGGTTTTGCGTCGAGATCGGTCGGGCGAACTCTGTCCCGGCGTTTTGTGAGCGTTTTCGAAGAACGAGGTCCGACCTTTTTTATTTGAGGGTGTTCTTGGAGTAATGTCCTCTGTATGGGACATTTCTGTGTAGTGTTGCAGTTGGGTTAGTGTATATGGGTTTTGTTGCTGAATGTATATTACCTCGACGTAAGATGTCTTGGTTTCTTCTACTCTCTGCCCTCCTTGGTTGGGTTGAGTGGGTTAGGGATGGGTGTGAGGGGGTGTGGTTTCAATCTTGTGGGTTTGTCGTTGGGGTTTTGGAACCGTGGGAGCAGCTATATAGTGTCTTCACGTGCGCCGTACACGTTTTTTCTCGTTTGGCGGGGGGCGGAAAGTGTGCATCCTTGTTCGTTGGGCGACGTCTAGGTTCGAGCGTTGAGGTATTTGGTCAACGTTGTGCTACGAGAGTGAATTCTGGTAGCCGGCGCCACTATCATGCTTCTTTTCTCAGCTATTCAGTTCATTACCATTCATTCGCGTATTTTCGGGATATTTTCCCGGCTGGTTCAAGTTTCTCATTTCGTGTTATCAACGTCTCAGTTGGACTGTTTCGTAGGATATTTAAGTGGCTAGTGTATTTTAGATACCGCCTAG
Source organism: Lentinula guzmanii (assembly GCA_027919855.1). Lineage (NCBI taxonomy): Eukaryota > Fungi > Basidiomycota > Agaricomycetes > Agaricales > Omphalotaceae > Lentinula > Lentinula guzmanii. The sequence goes on from JANVFO010000015.1 coordinate 324,288, forward strand.
GCAAAGTCTGCCTTTTTCCTTCCAAAATATGGAAGCGGGGGCAATGCGTTTTGTTAGCGCTGGACTTGATGGTGGTGGTACCGGATCAAGGGGCCCAATACCAACATCTTCCTTATCCCCTCAGGTGGGACAAGCTCGTTTCGCCCAGGATCAAAGAGACGAAGTTTCCCAAATCTTGCGCGATATTGACAAACTTCAGGGACAAGTCGGGAGGAAGTTCCTTAGTAGCTTTGACTATGTTGATGGCGCTTTGGAGTTTTTGCTGGAAGGGGATTATGTTCTGAACTCTCATACCTTGGAGAAACGCTGGAAGAACATAAAAGTCATGAGAGGTGGAGAAGAGATAGGAAACACAGAGAATAACGCAGGAGTGAAAACTAACAAGAGAAAGGGAAGCCCGGGTTCAACTTTAGGAAATGCAAAGAAATTGAAGCTGAATTGAGAATTGGGCGAGGTTCAACTTTTGCATTGTCAGTATTTATAGCTATACTAGATACAGTATTGAGGTGAATGCACTTGAACATGCCCTATGCGAACGCAAATTAATCGGCATGTTACATAATCATGTTAGACAAGGTAATTAGTCAGACTATGGATTATTAACTACCGAAACCTACCGAAACGCGAACGCAGTGAGCCCAGTGAACCGCCTGTCCTCCGGTATAGTCTCATGCAGGAGGTTAATGGGATATACTATGAGAAATTTGAGTTGTCATATCTACTGATACCAAGCTCCCGATGTTAAATTTTTCCATACCGAGAAAGAATGCAAGTGCAAAAAGTTACGCTTTGAGTACTAATTAATACAAGATACAATGGTCAACGTTTCCCATACTAGACATTTCAAAACCAGTACACTTGCATTTTTCTGATATTGCACAAAAAATAATACAGAGATAAATAAATACAATAAGGATACGACAATTACTATTTGCTCTTTGCTATTGTTACTACTACTACTCTAAGATCTGGAACTGTATCGAAAGCATAATGGCCTAGAAAACATGGAGAATCATTGCATACTTCATAAGGTATTCGAAAAAATCATATCACAAAACAAACGAAAATCATGCCTGCATCGGTGGTGATGGCGACTTTGCAACATACACGGCACGAGGATTGCCAGTGCCAATTGCCAGCGCATTGATTATCACCTCGTACGCCGAATCAATGGCCATCCAAAGTGCATCATCGAACGCGCCGAGCGCACAGGCATTCTGCCAGACACCATGTATCACCTTCGCATGCTTTAGGATGACGCTCGGATTGAACGTCCTCCCGATGTGTGTCGCGAGCGAACGAATCTCCTCCTCAGAGGTACAGTTTTCGACGAACTCTGTTGAAAACTCGCAAGGGAAGAAAGCTCGGAAGAGGACTTCTTCGCGGCGAAGGTAGAAATAGTGTAAGAGGTAGGGGAATGTTGATGGACTGGGGAGACATAACGGGCGAACAGGCAGAGTGATTGAGCGTGGTTCGTTGGATGCTGGAGAAGATTCAAATGCAGTAGGAGAGGGAGGGAATGGACCAAGTTTGGCGCAATGGGCAGCCATGAAAAGGGAATGTACAGGGTACATTTTCACGTCGGTTTTTGGTGGAACCCATGTAGCAGGTGCATTTTCAGGTTTCTTGGGCACTGGGGCATAGACGGCGAGCATATGCGTAGGATAGTCTGTCGCAGCGGGGTCATTGACGACTATATCCAATTCTTTAGGAAGAACGGCGCTATCAACCTGCGTCACCACGCTACAAAGTGTTCGCAAGGATCTATCAATTATGAATAAGTAAATGGTTTGATAAAATGACGAGCAGAGGCTTACCGTGGTCCGGAAGACTCAAGGTTATCACGAACAAACGCTGCAGGTTGGCCGCAATAAGAAGGGCCAGTTGAAGCAGCGATTGCCTCCTCAGAGGGTTCGGAAACTGGTGGCTGATTCAAAGCCCTTGGAAGCGTGACAGGAACGATCGCTGGATGTTGTGATGTACTCGGTAATTCCTGCATCTCGACGTCCGCGCCACCGTTGGCGTTGCCATAAAATACAACATTGAGGCGGACAGGCTGAGCAGTCTTTTGAGCCTTTTTCTTAGCCTGTTCGGCGTCAGATTTAGCTGCAGTGATATTTTTCTTGGCTTTCCGAGTGCGAGTTCGGCGAACACTTTTAGGAGCCGGTTTAACGGGAGGGGTGTTCTCTGTTGGGCGTTTGGAAAAGTTACGAGCACGGAGAGCGCGAATCATTGTCGATGGATAGAATGAGAAAGTAAGTCTTGAAGAAAGCGAAAACGGAGACTTGCTGATGGGACATTTGGAGAACGCGGCAGCATTTATAACGAGTGGCACTCCAAAAGAAGTGAGTTGCCTCCAATCGCTATCCCCGTGTTCTGAATATTACCTGTTTAGGTAAGATCCGTTGGGAGTTTTACCAAAGTAGGTTTGTTTGCACATGTATGCAAGTACATGACTGTGTAGTAGACCAACAATCCATGCAAAATTACTTGAAATGGTAATAATTAGAGCAGCAATCAGTTCGGTGATTATAAGAGCGTATGTCTTTTGCGAGCTTATACGTACAAAAGAGAACAAAAGTGTGTGTCGTCCCGGAGTACTTCCCAATCTCCCAATCTTCCAATCTTGCTAAAGAACAATGATAGGGAACAAAAGGAGACCTTGAAACCTTTATGTGGTTGCAAGGCGAATTTCGAACCAAGTTGGAAACATCAGCGCCAAACCCGCAAGGATTCAAACTGGTTATACTCAATATGCTCGGGAGTGGCATATTAATGACTCGCGACGTTGAAATAATGAGAGCTGGCGATGAACTCCGTCGACCACGACAACTGAAGATACTGTATTCCAATTCGTTCTGCCGAAATTCGAATCGCATTCTCGTTGCTGATTGTAGTTGAACGCCACTTGATAACACTCTTTGACGATGGATGAGGCGCTGACAAGCAAATGGATCGATGAAACTTAACTTTTGATACAATCGCATGAAGCTGTTCTTTTAGGCTGCGAGATCCGATTGTAGATCGTGCAAAAGAACCACTATGCGACAGGTTGTTCAACAGACCGAGACGAGTCGACGAGCCCAGCGCAAGGCTGTGAGACCCGTCGTGCAGCCCCAGCTCGAGGTAACAGACATGCTGTTTTTCTGGAATAAAAAAATACAAGTCCGTTCCGTGACTTAGACCCTGGAGATGACAAAAGACTCTCTGGGGTTGATGTATACTTGATAAATCGATGAGCAGTGTTATACTTGAGAGTGGAGCGCTGCTACAGCTCATACATACACCACAATTTTTACAGAATTTGGCTTGAATTTGAAGTTGCTGAGCTATGTATGCGCACCTTTCGATTGCATGCGAGGTCCAAACGTATGGGAGAGCTTGAGGGAGGGCACTTGTGACCACTTCACCTGAGTCCTGGCCTTGGCCTGCTTGTGTATAGCAGCAGTCTTGACTAGAGTCCATTGCGATATCGCCAAGAAATACTTCATAGATCAACGTTCATCTGCGGATTCGGAGTTAGAGTGGCTAACTGGTGGTTGGAGTAAGAGGGGTCAACTTTTTCTAGCCGCTCAAATGCCGGACATCCGCTTCATCCGATTCCGCGCAACCGGTCGGTCACATTCAAACCTTCAAAAAGCTGATGAAAAACTTGATCTCTTACCCTCTTCCACTATCCTTTTCATGACCGATCCAGAAAAGCGAGGCTCAATGAGCAGCGATGACGCCGGTACCGTGTTGTCTTCACCAAGCAAGGCTCAGTCTTTTTGGAATTATCTCAACACTGAGGTCGAACCCAAGGAATGTACTGGCCCCTTGGCTGCATTTTGCTTCATGACTGGGTTTATGTGAGTCCTCTTCAAAATCTAAATCTAATGATTGGGATGCAAACATCTATGTGTGCCTTTAGAGACGCAATCTCCTTCTCTTCGGTCTTCGTCTGGTGTGGGTTTCAAACAGGAAACTTTGTGCAATTATCCCTCGCCCTCGCTCGGTTATTCAGCGTAGGCCCCGGAGGAGCTGTCGATCGAACTTTTCACAAAGCAGACCAACAAGCTCTAACTTCTCTACTTGCGTTCAACGTTGGCGCTTTTGTTGGTCGTTTGGGCGACCGCATTGGCTCTCATAAACGTATCTGGCTCGTCTTTGGAACTTTCTTGCAGACATTGTTCACGATGGCTGCTGCTCTGACTATATGGAAAGCTGGTCAGCCAAGTGTTGCTGACGACCGTGGTGATCCCAGTTGGACGAATGTACTGTCTTTCGTCTGCCTGGCATTCATGAGTATGAGTCTTGGCACTCAGGGTATCATTGGAAAACGGCTGAACACACAATTCACTACAACGAGTCCGTAAATTTCTCTCGACACAAGCTATATTGATTAAAATATTTGTTACAGTTGTACTAACCACCGTCTGGGTCGAACTCATGGCCGATCCTGGCCTTTTCCATCGCAAGAAAGTCATCACTCGAGACCATAAACTTATCGCCGCCAGCTCGCTTTTCATTGGCGGTTTCGTCTCCCGTGCTATCCTCGATAAAGTTGGCTCCGCAGGCGCACTTGGCGTTGGGACTGGCGTTAGGCTTCTTATCACTCTCAGTTGGCTTCTTGTCCCCGGGAAGAAAGCTCCTGTTTCCAAGAGCGCCAAGTGATGCCAAGTGACAGAATACCCGTGATGGTCTCGTCTTGTATCGGACAGTTGTTCGAAGTGGTCTGCTGGTATGATGGGATGGATAATTTGAGAACGCGGTTCCAAATTGAGGAATTTTGGGAGCGCCGCGTGGTTAAGACTTTCTTGAGTCTGTCGCACAATCGGTTAGAACCGGAGGTAGTTATTCCACGGTAGAAATGGGTTGGTGCTTTTACGATCGTTGACTGAACTTGAGAGAACCCTGTCGAGCTTTTTTAGATTTCTTAGATCCATAATTTACTCTTCTCACTATGAGGTTGGTGAACGTATCATAGTCTAATTAACGACTACTTTCAATGAGCTGATTATTTACAGTTCGCAATTTACATTATACATGTACTTTGGAAAAACCGTACATTCATTCCTTCTTGAAAGCTGTCTTGCATATATACAGGCTATTTCATCCATGTTATCTTTCCACTCCACAATACCATCGTTGTCAGGGATAGTTGGTGATCATGGATTAGACTATCCCAGTTTTTGCTCGGGCGACGCCCAACGCAATCAGGAAATTCATTAAGAATGTGAGGGCTCTCCTTGAGGGGTTTTTAAGTTATTCAAAATCAAATAGTGTATTATTCAGATTTTTCATATCTTTACTGGTTGTTCCGCTACGCAAAGTTCAAACTATCCCTGACAGCCATATATTAGTTTACAGACTGGGCAACCGACACTTGCTCTTTTTCACAGTAATCATTATCGCAACCGTGGACGCAATAATCTGTATCGGTTGAACAGCAGCAAAAACATTGTACGAGAGACTATGATACAGAGTTAGGTAAGAATATAGCATACACCTGGATACATCTCAACTTCGACGTCAATTCATGGATCTAATACACCATGTTGTTCGACTCTGTCTTCAATCCCTGTTGACCCCATGGTGTGTCCATCAGGTTGAGTAGCGCATCGCATTCTTCCTTGTAATTCAACGGCAGAATGCGAGAGACTCCGTATCTGATGCGACTATTGTCCTAGAGCAATCCACGTCGTTAAAAAGTCGAGTCAGACGACAATGAACGTTGTACAAACATTATAAGAGTCGCGTTTTGCGCGAAGAAGAAAATTGTACGATTGACAGCAGGCCTTGGCCAAGAGAAGGTTATACTGTGCGTCATCACGTTCCTGTGCGAAAGAAATCAGTCTTACAAAACTACGCTCAGTTGAAGCATAGCTGACCTTAATTTCTATAACCTCATTCGCCGTTTTCCCAAAGACTGCGTCGCCAACGTCGTTGAACCCTTGGAACCAAAGTTGGCCAGTATGATCAGAAACAGCAAACGACATGATATATCTTTCATCAAAAACGGTTCAACGCCGAGAAGCAGTCAATGAAAGGATAATATACCTGTAGGTAGGGCCAGACAATGTTTTATCACATTTATCACACCGCCATGAGCCTCCATCTTCAACGATTTTCTTGTTACAGGTCTCGCACGCCGGATAGGCGATGTTTTCACCTCTGACGTGCATGACCATGGCCCTGGTGGAGAAATAAACCGGCTTCTCTTCTGATTCAGGGATTCGATTGGCTTCCAACTTCATTTCCAGGAGCGGCTTAATCTCTGAGCGGTTGAATCCGCTTCCACCTGCTCCACTGAAAGATCCGCCACTGGCGTTGTGCGATTGGAAGGTGGAGCCACTGCCGGACGAGTCGTACCATCCGCGAAGAGCATGCGATTCCGGAATGTCTGGGTTCTGAGTCATAGTCGAGCTTGCTATCATTCCCAGTGAGCGTCCTGAAAGAAAACAACTCCAGTCAGCAACCAGCTTCGCTTTTAAGAAATGAATCCGTCTGACCTCCAAAATCGCCGACCTTGACACCTTTGAAAGCAATGACTGGGCTTTGTTCATCGGGTTTGAAATTTTCGGCTTGATTTCCCCAGAGAGTTAACCTCACAGAAAACCCGGATTTATCGACAAGAGTTAATTCTCTTTTCTTCATCTAGCGATGAAGAGTTACTACGATCAATATTATTCAAAGACGGAACGGAAGAGTGCCTTACCGTGCGGTTGGTGGCTCGGGAAGTGATTTCACTGACATCACTGTATTCCTTCAGAATAGCAATGATATCTGTTCCAATACTTATAACAGCACATATCGCCATAACCAGTTGGACTCACCACAGGTGGAATCCTTTGTTAGCTCTTGCAGCTCCGCCAAGCTCACGAAACTGTACTTGATCATGGGGAGATTTGTAGTTTCCAAGCACTAGGATGAAGATGAGGACGCTTGGACCAGAGCGAATTGGCAATCATGTGAAAACCCCACCTCTTCAACCTCGGCCTGCTTTTCTAAACTGATTTCGAAGTCGTTCATGACGTTGGAAAACTTTTTCTTCGCAAGGTTCACTTTCCCCTTGGAGACATAATATACCTTCCCCTCCTCCAGCCTTGGATACAGCGCTTCGGCGATCTGATTGAACGCAGTAGCCCGTATCTCGCCCGTTTCATCCATGAAGGTCACATTAAAAAGTTTTCCCTCCCCGCGTGCATTTGAATAATGTTTGAGTTCTGACTTTTGTGTCACTCTCGCTTTGATAGTCCAATTGTTCTGATATGGACTGAGACCCTCAATAGGATGCCAGTTACTTTTGGGGAGCGAACGACTGACAGGCTGCGCAGTAGGTATGACTGGTTGGAAGGTTGACTGTTGGAGAGGCCTTTCGGGTGCGGGGGTAGGAGCTTCGGAAAGACTGGCATCTATGGAGACTGGTTCTCCAAATTTCTTGTCTTCTTGACCAATAATACGTAGCGCCATTATAATGATGAGTCTGAGAGGAGATCAAAGATTGAACGACGAATGCAAAACGCGTCACGTACCGCTTTTCCTGCACATAATTACAAGACAACCTCTCCACGCAGACTATGCTGTATCGCGTAAGGTGTTTCTCAACAATCATCTCATTGAGTTGAGTAGCCAGCATAGCTTGTAGAAAATGCACGCCGTCTGATAACACAATGCGGTAACGATCTGTGGGAAGATTGGTATTCTCCGTTTGTTTACCAACTTTCTTCAGAGAAAGAACTTGAAGCGTATGAGAGCCATTGAAGAGTTCATCTTCGTTGGGGGTCGCATTGTGGAGTCGTTGACAGATCCCTGTGCTGAGTGAATAGGTCATTGTGGTATGGTTCAAAGAGTTTCGAAACGTGACGAAGCGCGTTTTGTGGAATCACAGCGTTACGTCACGTGTCGTTGAGTCATTGTCGCGTCTGATAGGCTTGCCGTACTATGGTAGTTAGGGTAGTTCCGATATTTTGAAATTCGTTTTTCCTGTGCGCATTTCTTGTCATATCGAGGTTCTGATTAGATACTATGGTAGTTGAGGAAGTTCTGATATTCTGAAATTTTTTTTTCCTGTGCGCATTTCTTGTCATATCAAAAATATAATTAGACAGGGAAGTTAGGAGTACAGCACTTGGTCCAGGATAAATCTTCCATGAGCTCCTGAAGGACGAGTGAGACAGCGGACAACGACCGAGGAGAATTTAGGAAGTTCTGAAGATTGGTCACACATATGTCACAGTGGAGCCGTCGAGCGCTGTTGCTCGGCATTGTGGCAGGGCTAGAGCGAAAGATCCATTTGATATGATGATGAATGACGGTCACTTTGCCGCACTACGGCATACACCTAGGTGTCACGCTGGGCAGACCTCCTCATCTTCGCTCACTCATTGAGGGTGCAATTAGACTGTGATCTCTATAAAACTCGAGCTTGATACTCTCAAGAAGATGTTGAATCTGGATATGTACTCTGATCCCTACTCATATAGTCTATATCTACTGTTCCTGGAGCTTTGGGCAAAATCACGCCTCACTCCCAGTTGTAAATGTTTTTCTTAATGCGTATCTTATGCAAACTTATTCTTCAAATTGTATGATGATTTGAAGTATCGACTAATCAATACACATAAAAAGTCTTGAGTGTGCACACTGGCTTGAATGCGCAGAAATAAGAAAAAACTAGAAATCGGAACTTCCTCATGCCCGGAACTACCCTAACCACCATAGTAGGGAAGTTAAAAGTATAGCACTTGGTCTAGAATAAAATTTTCATGAGCTCCTGAAGGACAAGTGAGGCAGCGGCCAACGACCGAGGAAGATTCAGGAAGTTCTGAAGACAGGTCACACATATATCACAGTGGAGCCGTTGAGAGCCGTTGTTCGGCATTGTGGCAGGTCTGGCAAATTCGGCAGCAAAAATTTATTTGATATGATACGGTACTTAACTACTGTTATGGCTTTATACATTCATAAAACAATAAATAACAACTCAGCTTCCAAATCATGAACTACAGTAGGACTAAAAGAAGTACATACTCTAATTACATAGCTCGAACATTATGGTAAGTATTCGCAGGCTAAATAAATTATAATAAATTATCTCCATGATACAAGGTGCTTGTTGATTCAATTCTTCAATCCTGCTCGGGTTGTCGCATCTCTACCAGCCTTCAACAAGGTTACTAGATCAGTTCCACCGGTTCCTCGAATCGGCTCTCGCTTTTCGGCTCTAGCGCCAGCCTCCATTGCCGAAGCCTGTCGCTCCATCATAGCGGCCGCAGGACAGACAGATCGCGGATTCTCTGTCTTCGACATATTGATCACATACAGGCAAGCAATACGCATGTGTAGGGTTCGCAGTGTCTTCAAAGCTTTCACCGCATTGTTGTATGGCTCTCGAAGGATAGGTGTGCGCTGCGCCAGTTCCCGTATTGAATGGGGTGATTTTTCGAGCTGTTCCAAGTATGCGCGATGTCTTCCTAGCATGTACTGCCTCATGCGGTCCATGAAACCGCGGTCAGCCTTTCTATTTTCTGCGCTGGGTGCAGGGTGACGCTTCGTTTGGAGCTTGTGGTCGATATCAAGGAACAAATCGAGAGCATGCATGACTGTACTCTGTCCACCAGAAGGCCCACTGAGATATTGAAGCTCAGGCGCCTTGGGATCCACCCCCTCGTAAATCCATCCAGGGTGTGAGGGACCCTTAGAGTCGCTTCCCTCAACCCACGGGCGCATTTCCCAGTAGAAAATGTGAGGATCACACCCACTTCTCATCGACTGAATCAAATCACTGATTTCCCCAATGATGGCTGTCAAGCGAGTCAAGTCCTTGATCACCTTGAAGATGGAAGTGAAATCATCGAGGTTTGGAAGCTGGTTATAATCCTCGATGATTCGTAGTAGCTGAGTGCCATGTAATTCGACGGCGGCCTGAACTTGGTAGAAGTGACGCTCGTCATCTCGACCAGAAAACGAATGAGCGAGTTTCATGTTGTCTATCGTGACCGGCTGATCAGGATGTATCAAATCCCAATTCCAAGTAATGGTGTCGGCAAAGGTGAGGATTGGCGCCATACCCAAAGTTCGTGATACTTCGACAAGGGGCACTGCCAGTGATTCGGGGATCCTCTTTGGTGTGGGTGGATGAGTAGTCGGAAGCGAGCTTACGTAGTATTGGACAAGCCATGTGAGTACTAGGTGTGCTCGCTGGAGAAGACGGGGTTGATCTTTCAACAGGCTCACATCCAATGTTGGCCTCTTTTCAAAGAAATCAGCATCGCTACAGATCTCGTTGACTTGCACAACTTACCGCTCGAATCTTCGCTCTCCAAGCTTCCCCTTCCGCGCGCAGTGCCAAAGCTTCCCCGGACAAGTCGTCAACCAGTCTTAGGACTTCCGGAGCTTCTGATAATGCATCTTCCCATATCTCGTACTCTGCAGGAAGACGCGGCAGAGGTTGTGGAGGAACGAATCCCGTGATCGGGTCAATGTCAAAATCTTCCTGGGGTCGAAGCACGTCGTTCGTTGCGCTCCGTCTGTTGAGGAGAGTGCCCAAGGTGGACAATAATGCGTACTGAATATCGCTCGGCGAAGGAATCAAGTGAGTGAAATCCATTAGGTTCAAGTGTGAAGGAATGCAGGTTATGAAGAAAAAATAATACTGCATGTTCTGTGCATCCATCTTTTATACCTTTTCGTTTCTTCCCCGACATAATCTGTAGTTCCATAGTGAGGACTACTGACTCACATGAAACCACTCATCGACACCGCCGGGTCTGCTCTAGTTCCCAAGAAGCCACTGTTAACTGTTGCGACGATCCTTTTGCGACCTGTGGATAGTTTGGAACCGAGCTCAGTTCAGTTCACAACGTCCGAAATCTACGATCAATGCAGCTCGAGTTATGTAGAATCAAACGGTCTTTAACCTCAGTTGAATGTGGTGGCTATGTCCCTTACTTACACTGTACCAAATATCCATGCATCGCTATACCCATACCGTATTCCCGATATGTCACGTCTTGATATTGTCAAAATTCGCAGTCTGCGACTTTGGATATGACCCGTAAGCTTCAGGCATCAAGCCAGACTTCGATGGGCGGAGGGAAAGCATATGTGACGGCAGTTCGCGCTCCTAAGACAAAACGTCGTTGTATACTCGAAGCAGAACTAAGAAAGGTACCATCTGGTACCGTAGTGAATAATCATCAGGAGTAACAATCAACCATACTTTGCCCGGTTACCAGAAGCCTTCGTTTGATGCCCATTTGAAGCTCGAACTCCCGGAAACGAAGACCTTTGGCATATTTCTGCAGTTTTCAAGGCTATTTCACAGCCTCAATTGTTGCCTTCTGTTGATCCCTTTTTGTTGTTCAACTCATTATTGCCCGAATTACAAGGAGACAAACATGTTTGAACGTGTCCCGGGGCCGATCCATTCTTGTCGGGGCACGGTCCAGTTTGGAACGGGCATCGTCATCCTCGATTTTTCGATTCCAAGTCATACTGACTCATCACCATGGCTGCACCATATCAGGTTCGCGATTCGTTTTCTGACATCCGCGTTCGTATGCTAGACGGTCCGCGTTCTTCCGATGAGTTCACCCAATGGTGGATTTCCAAGTGTGATTCGATTATGAAGACCGATCGTTAATACAATAATAAGAGGAAAGACAGAGATACAGCTTTCCTGTCGTTCACTTTGGAAGCTGTGGATTATGATTCCACTTTAACCATACGAGATTTCCATCGGCATTATCAATTAATCCACATCTGCGAGCAGCAACTTCCTGCACCTTTTCTCGCACTCCCATTTTGGAGTCCGTTATGCTCTCGAACGAGGACACAAGTTCATCGAGAGTTATGCCAGTATCGCCTCCGTTCGGATGCTCACCAGTGACCATGTCCCGAATGGCGGTTTCAGTTGGCAGAGCATATTCCGTATAATCGCGAGACTCTCCTGGAGCGAAGGGATATTTGAATTCGGGCATTGACTTCAGATAAGGTGAGTCTGTATCAAAGAACCTGTTCACGATTTCGTCAGTTACATCCTCTAAGGTTGCTGGTGACCAATTAGGTCGTCCTGTTTTGATCTTTTCCACCAAGGCGAAATTAACACCAGTTTTAAAGTCCGGGCTTGCGCCATTCTGGGAGAAACAATGAACGTGTGCTCGATACCAGGAGACCAGACTTACACAGAAGGCGGCAGCGATTCTATATTCCATCTCTAAGGCTTGCATGACAGACTGAGTTTTACCGCGTCGAATAGCGCGCAAGGCAACCTTAAGACTTGTTGGACTCCGAAGGTTCAGAGTTTTCATTGTTTTGGATGCCCATTGGCTTATCGAAGGGTCTCTGTGGTCGGATAGAGCATCTAAGTCTTGGACGATGCCTTCCACCTTGTCGTGACGGAAGGCAAAATCCAGGGCAGCACGCACAGGCCCTACCAACGGGGAGGCGAACGTCCCAGGCTGTTCCGGTTCCGAGCGATGCTCCTCAATAATGTCATTTACCTGATCAAATGTGGGAGTTTCGAGTGCTGAAATACTCTCAAGCAGAATTGGAACCCGCCGTGAGGGAATGAAATGCGTTGCCAAACCATGTTCACTAAGAGATAATCAGTATCTTTGTGCTTGATTGAAGAGGCCAATTACTGACAACACCGCTCTGCCCGACAATGAATCTCCAGTCAATGTCATGTAAGTACCTAATTCACCATCAAGTCTCGTGAGATAATGGTTGGCGCCAACATCTGGACAGTATCCTATCTTCGTTTCGGGCATCGCAAAAACTGTGTTTTCAGTGGCTATCCGAAAAGACGCGGGGGCAGAAAGTCCCACACCGCCACCCACTGTGATTAGGATGTCAGGAAATTTAAACGAGATATCTGGATGTCACTAACTAGTGGTCCCATCCATGATAGCTATGTAGGGCTTATCCAATGTCGATAGAAGATAGTCCAACCCGAACCTAAGATAGTCCATGAGTGTCAACTAGACTATGTTTGACCTTGGGATTACTCTCACTCTTTGTTGAAGAAACCAATGGCTCTGTTTCTTGTCGCTGGGTCTGAAGCATCCTCAGCCACGACTAACGCGTAGGTAGATAATGAGTTGGCCCAAAGAGAGTCGGAGGCGCTGCTCACTTTGAACATCTCCACCAGCACAGAAAGCCCGACCTTCACCAGTTCCCCAAATTACGCTGCATAATTCTGAATTTCTCCAAAACTAATGCGATGTTAGCATCAGTGACCGTGTTTGATCCAAAGCCAGGTCCAACCTCGATTTTGGACTGAAGAAGGTCTATCATCGACTCGTTCAGCGAGTTGAGTTTGGAAGGACGGTTGAGTTTGAACGTCCGTACTGAAAGCCGAGATTCAAACAATACCAGAGGCTGAGCAACTCATGTATTGAATAAGTTGCCTGTACGCGTTCTAAAGAGATGTCAAATTACCGACCTGCTCGTGAGTGGCAGAGTTAGTCATTATTTGACGAGCAATAGCTTGAGTCCTTCGAGTAGCTCTTGAAGGCATGCCCTTTCTGGAGAAGATTGGAAAACGCATGGAAGTGTTCCAATGAAAATCGAGCTCGGGTCGAGCGCCAAAAGTCTTCCATTTTCCCACCTTGCTCTTTATACCATCACGATAATGAACTCTTTGCCATTAGTTGGCGATCGGATCAGCTATTCTGGCCACTTGGGTACCGTGAAATTTGTCGGGAACGTCGAGAATACCACAGGCATCTGGCTCGGAATTGAGTGGGACGATCCTGACCGAGGCAAGCACGACGGCGTCAAGGATGGCAAGCGGTACTTTTCTTGTAGGTAAGAAGTATTGATTTAAGATGTAGATAGCTTGAGAAGAAGCTTTCATAGAATACCCAATGCTGGCTCCTTCATCAGACCGTCTGTCCAAGTTATACGTGGTGTTTCGTTTTTACAAGCTCTGAAAGCGAAATATGTTGAAGATCTATATGGTTCTACTTCTCAAGAAAAAGTTACATTGGGTTCTTCGAATGGGGCAATAGAGGTTGAGGCGGTCAACCTCGATAAAATCAGAAACAAACTAGCAAATTTAGGGCGAATACGTGAAGTGAGCCTCGAAAATGAATTCGTATCGAGGGTCGATGAACCGGGATCCATTCGTGAGACGTGTCCTAGTAAGCCGATGCGCTCATTGAGCTTTGCACGGACCTAACTTCCAATGCATAGATGTTCACGGGCTGGATCTATCCTCAAGTCTTCTCTCGACATGGAACGTAGTGGCAGATATAGCTATTGAGCTTCCTGTATTACAAAGGCTCGCCTTGAAGTTTGTCTTCAGCTTGATGTCTTCGATACAACATTTCACACCTCTTCCCAGTCGGAACCGCTTTGCTGAAGTGCCTTTGGATACTTTGAAGATCACTAATTCGTTCCAGAGTCTGACAGATTTGCAGCTCAACGGGTGTTTGATGAGCTGGCGTCAAATACAGCACGTCACTTCCTTCATGCCAAAGCTAGTATCTGTCGAGTTGGGTAGTAATCAACTCTGTGAGCTGGAATATGATGACATTCCTAATCCGCATTCCTCGATACGCAACATAAATTTGGAGGGCAACAAATGCAAAGATTGGACATGTATATGCCGGTCTTTGTGCACATACAAGCAGTATGCATTACATCTATACACATGATGTGTTGATATAACCTGTTTTCAAGTTTAGACCGTGTCATCTTGACCGCAAATGAAATTGATTCTATCCCTCCTTTGACAGATGTCTCCTTCGTGTTGAAAGAGCTCAAACATATTTCCCTCAGTTCAAATAATATCAACTCTTGGAATGACTTGGACGCCTTACCGATTTGGTGTCCTTCTTTGACATCTCTCTCCGTGATTGGAAACCCTTTGGTTGAAAGTGAGCTAGCGCCTCTTCGGATAAAACCACAAGGATAAGCCACTGATTCATTCTCTTCTCCGAATCGCCTCAAACAAGGCGGGGATGAAGTAAGATACAGTCGGCCATTCATCATCGCTCGCATACCCACTCTGGAAATCTTAGATTCAACCGCGGTAGGCTTTCCTGTTTGGCTGTTTGACCCTCTTGCCGTTACCAAAAAACCCAATGCCATTGCACAGGTATCTGCAAGGGAACGAACTGATAGCGAACTGCTCTATCTCTCGTATATATCCCGGCGGTTCAGTGAATCAAATATTTCAATCACCCAGCTAATGCGGGAGCATCCGCGTTGGAAAGAGCTTTCGAATAGTGAGGATTGATTCATTAGCTTTTATGTGTACACGATTGATACATTCCACAAAGAGCATGGAACAACACTCTCGGTATCTGAGTCTGTGACTCATCAAGATCGACTCAGCAGTAAATTGATTGGTATGTCGAAGTAATTTT
This sequence comes from Lentinula guzmanii, assembly GCA_027919855.1. Lineage (NCBI taxonomy): Eukaryota > Fungi > Basidiomycota > Agaricomycetes > Agaricales > Omphalotaceae > Lentinula > Lentinula guzmanii. The sequence continues at coordinate 339,647 of JANVFO010000015.1, forward strand.
CAATCCTATCGAGACTCATCTCTCCATTCAGAGGTTCAAGTTCAGAAAATGTTCGCTTCCACTCCTTCAGAGATTAGCGAATGGACAATCCCAACTTCGATACGGGTATTGCCCACCATGTCGCTCAAAGTGTTTGAACTCAAAATTCGTAAAACTTTGAACATTGAGAAGGACTCAAGATGTTCTTTGTGGCTGAAAATGAGCGACGGCAGCTGGGTAGAATTGACCGACGTCGCTCATGATCTGGACTGGTTAGGCCTGGAGTCGGGTTCACAGGTAGTTTGTTGTGTCACAGTACGATAGTGATCGATGTATTATTGCTCGAATATCTGTTCTAACGCAAAGAGCAGAAAAGATAACCTTACAGTATGCCTTCCCTTTCTTCGTATGAGCAACTTCATCGCATAAAAACCCGCGCGTACCCAACGGTTTTGCAGCATCCAACATGCAGGGTCTGTATAGCAATAACATGGAAACAAGAGAAACTGAAGAGGCGAAAAGAAATTGACCGTTTAGAGAACGATACATGTTGTTGACAGTGCCCTTCATCGATATTCTCCGTTGTGTTTTGACCTGTCGTCATAGCGATCATCTTTGTCTTCGCGGCGTTCCCTTCGTCGTTCAGGTTCATCCCTACGACGATCATAATAAGAATGGGAGTCAGGTCTTGGGTAATCATCAACACCCCCGCGCCTATAATCATCGTACCCTGAAGACTTCCGCTCATCATCTTTCCGACGACGATCATCATAGTCACGCCTTGGCGGAGACCTCGAGCGCTCACGGCGGTACCTGTCTTCACGATGACGATCTTCTCTGTAGCGGTCGTCCCTGAAACGATCATCTCTGTACCGATCATCGCGTCTATCGTCGCGCCTGTAGTTGTCAGGCCCAGAGCGCTACGGGAAAGGTCATCAGGAAAAGGCCAGATAAAGAACAACAAACAATGTGAACATACAGTATCACTCAAGTCGACTCGAACAGCACGACCACGCAAATCTTTACCATCTAGTTCCTTGACCGCACGATCTGCATCCTCCCTGGCCAAGTATTCAAGAATTCTGAAGCAAAATGTCATATATTGAATCGCCGAGAAAAACTGACTGAGAGGACGCACCCTTGACCTGGAACGTCGCGATCAATGTCAGCGAATGAGACATTTCCAGCATCCCGACCAAAGTCTTTCAAGTCCTAGCAGCGGAGACGAACGACGTTAGGGCCATCGAACCAAGACGGGGTAAAATCGATAGAGAATTTCGAAGAAAGTTTGGCCTGGATGGGAAGAGTGTCCTCCAACGTCCGTTTCAACGAAAGGGTACCAAATCAAGGATCCCGCCCAGGAAAACGAAGGATTCGAAGAGACCGAACCAGAAAGACCAACGAGGGAACCAGGGAACCACGGCGCACGAAACCGAGAAAGTCCATACCTGCCAGCTAGTGTCACGAGAGATACCAGAGACTATAATCCGTATACCAGGAGGCCGACGAGCGCGCACAGCAGGGCTGATGACAAATGAATCTTAAATGATCATCAGGATTGGCTACCAGTTGACGTACCCATGACGATCTTCATAGTGATCTCTTCGAGGACGACTCTCTTTAGCAAATTCAACGACAATGCTGATGAAAAACATCAGAAACAGCATAAAAATGCTTTTGTTAGCGGGCCTACTTGGCTCCCATAAAGGCTTTGCCGTTAAATTGTTGAACAGCATCCTCAGCGTCCTAACGTTTATCAGAATGGTGAACCATTTTCATCGAAGGAAAGGATAAATACCTTGCTGCTTTCGAATTCTACAAAACCGAAGCCTCAAAACAAACTATCTTAGTACCATTTGAGACCTGAGAACTCCAGCCTCTCACCTGTCATAACACGGCAGTCAACGATACGGCCATAGCCTTCGAACAATTTTGAAACATCCTCTGAACGAGCCTCAGAAGGGAGTCCTAAGCAAGTTTATCTTGAGAGAATAGCCCAGCTGATGGATGTAAGTATCTTACTGCCAACGTAGAGTCGTCTGGTCATGTTGGTGACGGTTGTTGAGAGAAAAAAATCGCAGCTCTGGTTTGGTTTCTTGTTTGGTTGAGATCAACAAGCGGAGTATGAACTTTCGTATAGGAGCGTCAAAATATGCAAACAACGTGAATTCCGGCCATAATGTACATTTTAGGTAGCGATACTATAGCCAAGCAAGAGGATTCAATGGTTCTCGAACCGTCGATAAGAGTATGGATGTTATGGTTATGTTCATCAAGCCTTAATGTTGAGACTGGGACCAGTCGATAGAGTTTATATCAATGCCTTCTTGGACCATCTCCCACAATGGGCTGTAAGAATTGATTAAGATGATATTTAGCAGGAATATCCCAAAAAAAAAAATTGAGCACTGACCTCATCTCACGCAATCGATGCACAGTGTTCACGATGTGCTGGACAACGAAGTCAACTTCAGCCTCCGTGGTAAACCGACCTATCCCGAATCGCAAAGATGAATGCGCCATATCCTCGGCAGCACCTAGAAGATGCATCAGCAATTTGTTGTCCGGGCAAAGGAATGTTGGCACTCACCAAGAGCGCGAAGCACATACGATGGTTCAAGAGAGGCCGAAGTACAAGCACTACCTGATGAAAGCGCAATATCCTATCGTAATGTCAATCGTTGCACGAGGGGTGAACCGCCTCAGATACGGACCTTCAATGCCATGAGAAGGCTTTCTCCTTCCACATAGGAAAAACTGAGATTGACACAGCCAGGGTATCCATTGATGTCTCCATTTCGTACGACGTGCTCGACTTGGGAGTTGATTTCATCAATGAGTCTTTTGGAAAGTATGTTGATATGGACACTATCCCTCTGCAAAGCCGTGAGCATTTTTATGGTCAAGTATGGTAAATAGTATGCATATTATTGTCAGTACCCTTGCACTAAAAGCATTCCCGAGCTGACACAGTGCATCACCCGGGTCGTAGCCCGCTCTTTGATATTGCGAGCGTGCATTTTCGTCATGGATGATTAAAAGAGAGAAGATACTCACAGCCATTTCCTTCTTCGCGATGCGAGCAGCTTCACCCAAACCAACAGCTAATGCAGTTGGAAGCGTTCCACTCCGCAAGCCTCTCTCCTGTCCACCACCGCTTAAGATAGGTTCCAGCCTCACGCGAGGCCGTCGTCTAACATACGCAGCACCGACACCCTTCGGCCCATATAGTTTATGACCGGAGATACTCAGCAGGTCGACGTTCATGTCGTTAACATCAACGGGTATTTTTCCAACAGCTTGTGCTGCATCTGTGTGGAGATAGATTCCGCGGTGCTTGCGAAGAAGAGCGCCGATCTCCTTAATGGGTTGTATAACACCGGTCTCGTTGTTGACCGTCATGATGGAAACTAATGATGTATCTGGGCGAATGGCTGCTTCTAACTCTTTCAAAGAGATGACCCCATTTGTTTGCACCGGGAGATATGTTATATCAAAGCCTTCTTCTCCCAGCTTCCGACAAGAGTCCAGAACACACTTGTGCTCCTACATATCCAGTCAAATTGAAAGAATAATCGCAAAACTATGGTTGCTGACCGTTTGCGTCGTTATAATATGCTTCTTCTTCTCTTGGTGAAATCGGGCGACACCCTTGATGGCCATGTTATTCGTCTCCGTAGCACCAGAAGTGAAAATGATGTCTTTCGGATCGGCACCAATGAGATCTGCGACATGCTGCGAAATGAATGAGCTTGATTAATTCTCGACAGTAGCAGGCACAGCACACCTTGCGGGCATCCTCGACAGCTTGTTCTGCCTCCCAGCCATAGGCGTGAGTCCGACTGTGAGGGTTCCCGTATTGGTCGGTGAGATACGGTAACATAGCATCTAATACTCGAGGGTCAACAGGTGTTGTAGCCTAAAAAAGCGCTTGAATCGAGGGCCGCCTACGATAGTGAATGATGTACCTGCATGTCAAGATATATGGGACGAGCTTTTTCTTTCAAAGATCCTTCGCGCTGGGGCATCTCAAGCCTGAAGCCGAGCATATCTGCACATTGAATGTCTATGAAAACTCATGTAGGACGAGAATACCTATATGTACGCACCAGACCTTGGTGTGAAATGGCTGTCATCTTTGTATGTTGCCGGTAAATCCACAACACTAGCCCTCTCTGCTCCTGAAGGTTGCACAATGCCTCTGCGGCTCCAGCAGGCATAAACAGGATTCCTAGATTTTGAAGAAGAAGCTTGCCGTGAAGCGGAACGCGATAGTCTCGAAAGCATGAGTGAGAGAAAGAAGGAGAAAAGTACGGGAGTGTCGGATCTCCAGGAACTTAGACAAGGAAAGTAATCAGACGTGACTTTCTGTCACGCTGCTTTGTCGGAAAAGCTTACGTCCGATTGGACCGATATCCCGCGGCCGCCTCGGCACAACTAATTGCTCTTACTAATAGGCTCTAGCAAATTCAGAATGTTTGATACCTGCCAATCACAGCCGACTAACCAAGCTACTGCAACCAGTTCAAGACCTTCCAATACCGTGGAATCTACACCGTCTATGTTACAAATGCCGCCTACAAATATACATGTCGGTAAGGGCCTTTCTCGAATGTAGCAGATGCAAACGAGTTCGCCGCAGAGGTGAACAATCTCTCTCTCTCGCGATCTATGAGCTAAACTACGGTTCAATTTATTGTTATGAACTGTCTCTATTAGCATGGCATGCATATACGCGAACAGGTTACATTGATGAAACTTATATACGCAATGAACTTTTAGATTAAGTACGGCTCAAAATACCTGCCAGAGACGCCACTGACAGCTACTGATGACAAAAAAAATCGTGGTCTCTCTGATCTGTCCTCCCAAAGCCTATGTCAACAGCAACAGCAGCACCCTGAGCACATCTGCAAATAGTCAAAATTCTTGCTCCCTCATAATAAGATTCAACACCTCAGATCCCATCCCCTTTGAGGTCCATCCAATGAGTCGCTGGCTCAGTGATCAACGTCATCTTCTGGTATCAGTTCTGTCCTCATCACGAAGCTCCTCACAGATCAAGCCAGTGTTTAGTGAGGTATGAATAACTACCAACGACTGGACATATATGCATCCCTCCGCACCGATATGCACAGGATTTTTAAGTACGTGTATCTACCTGTGTAAAAGCCTCGTCAATAAGATCCGCTTCTGCAGAAACCCGGCCTCTGCAATGATGTTTCTGAAGCTTGAGAATTCATTTCAGCAGAACAAGCGTCCATGGAATGTATCAAAACGCCACCATGCAAACATTACTACGCAAACGATATGGCACAAGGTTTGATTGATCCGTCGACTCAAAGAAATCGTTTGCCCATAGATAAAACACCTTGCAAATCTCCCTGTTCGTTACAGTTGTCCAAACAAGGTTTCTTCCGAGTCGTGTTTCGAGAGTCTTGAACCATTTTTGGGTTACTTCTGAACGTCCATGATCGCGTCCCAGATACGGAAAGCGCTAAACGTGACTAGTACCGCGCTCTCTGTATCTTGCGACGGCGTCTACTGGGAATTGTAGAGTCAATCGGAGGTATCTAATTTCGAAGAACCTGCTCGTACACGGTCTGCACAACCAGCTCAAATTTTGACCGACAATTAAGAATGTGGTTTGCTGCTTCGAGGATTCTTATGACCTTTAGACGCTGCGCTCTGCAATGTATTCAACCGCAAACGCCATACATCCACAGAACAACAAGGTATATATATTAAAGCGATATGTTGCTCAAGAGTATCATCATCCACATCACTCCTATCGAAATCGAGCCAACTTTTAGAGAGGAGGATTGGCCTTTTCCACCAAAGTTTCGAAGTACGCCTTGTAGAGCACGTCAGTATATATGATCAAATCAAAACCCAGGTTCGTGCATACCTGGAACCATGTTCCAGCCTTTCCAGGTTAAAGAACATTAATGAGCTGTGCGTATAGCAAGAAGCAGAATACATACCTCTGGGGCGTTTGGCGTGGCATCACTATTCATATTTTTCTTCAGAGCAAGAACAAGCTCAAGAGCGAGTAAAACTTACGCAAGACCACAGTGGGCATCGTATCGCGGTGAAGATGTGTTCGAGGTTCCGTCACATTCACCTCCGGGCTTGACCCAGACGATAGAGTCGATCAAAGATGACCCAGTGTTAGTGGTAGGTTGAGTTCCGAAACCCGCACCAAGGACATTACACCTTAGATGAGGTGAATCCCATATCAAGAGCGGAAAAGAAATCAATAGGCATACCAGTCACCTAGTATCCCAAATTTCATCAGTGAAGCTGGAAGCAATGAATCTGCAAGTTACTTACCCCATTGTTGTCTGATATTCTGAACACCTGAACGACCTTGGTCAACGATGAAATGAGCAGGGAAACCTGAGCCAAGCAGAGGAGCCAGAGCCTTCAAGTATGAAGAATGCATTCAGCTAATAACCGACCGAGAGACGTAACGAGTTACCTCGATGTAAAGCATCTCATCGTAGTTGGGGTCGCCTTGTGTGATAGGGTCAGGGGTAGCAGCACTGGAAATCCAATCAGTGAATTACCAGGATTATATAGATCATTCGGAGAGTCCTTACACAAGAGCGTTGTAGTTGGCGACGTTGGTAGCAAGTCCTCGAACGCCGGAGGGTGATCCAGCATTTGAATATAAGGAGGTGAAGAGCTGAGCGGCGGGCGACAAGTTCGCAGGCCAACCTAGCCATCCAGCATGACCAGCGTCGAGGTACATGATAACACCAACAGACGAAAGCTGTTGCATGGCATATGTGACACATTCCTGATAGAGTTGAGGTTACAAACTTGCAGCAACGAAAATTGATGATCCGGAAGCATACCAAGTAAGTGGTTTGTGCGTTCGCGCACTTGGCTACGCTAAGGTTTGTGACGAGGTTAGCCAAAGAGTCGGGCTCGATAACAGCAACAACCCGAACATCGGGATATTCTGCAGTAATGTTCAGAGAGATGATTTTACGAACTAGATGCGTTGGAAAGACCCACGTTTGATTTGCGCCACAATTTGGTCAATGTAGTTGTGATAGTTAGCCTCGCCGTTGTCAGCGATGCTGAATTCTCCATTGGAGGCCAAGGCAGCACAATCACGGTCCGGGAGGTCATACACTACGATTTGGACAATGTAATTCTTGCCTTCGGACTGCTGCTTAGCGCTAGCATCCGCTAGGTACGTTCCCAGATCAGGTACCTTTGCAACTTGATCTAGCCAGATGAACGTGGGAATATTTGCGACTTTGGCAGCAGCGGCAGCAGTGGTTGAGTCACTGATTTGTGCGACGGCAGCACTCACTTCGTTGGCGTAGTAAGGACTCAAGTAGATCTATGATTTTGATTGAGCCTCATATAGTGTCTGCTCGAGTTGAAGTAACAAACCTCATAACCGGTGAAAGGGTTTCCGGCAACTGGGGTAGTGGTTCCGGTGCCTCCCGGAGCAGAAGAGGTAGTGGTTCCTGTTCCGGTGGAACTCGTCGAGGTCGGGGGCGGAGTTGAAGAAGCAGAACCAGGACTGGAGAAGATAATCACAAAAACGTCACTCTTTGAATATAAACCGGTACTCACAGACATTGAGAGTAATAAGCGTTTACTACAGTGCAAGTAGCGCCAGAGACACAAGTAGTTGCTCCACCTGTAAGAGTTGATAATAAGATGATACTTCTTACAGGTAGCTCTGAGTGAAAACTCACTCCAGCCAATACCACCGCATTGGCCATACAGCTGGGCACCTCACTTTGAGCGATGCGAGCGGGGAGGAATAAGGGCAGTATTTACCTGTGACTGACCGAGCGCGAACGGCAGCAAAGATACGAGAGCGAGTAAACCAGTGGAAGTAATCTTCATTTTGGTGATCCTTGATGTGTTTGGGAGAGCCTCCTACTGTTCTGAAGCTGCTTCGAGGGGTTTTATAGCCCACATGTCACGGACAACCATGTCATACGAGTCAAGACGCAAACATCCGGCATTGTACCGAGGGGCATGCGGAAAGACGTCGGGATGCGCAGATGAATGCATACACGAATTGTAGACAAAGGTCACAAGCTGATTTTCGGAGACAATAATCCGAGGACCAAAGATGTCGAATTTGCTCCAGGTCAGAACGAAAGTTAGTGATCAACATTTCGAACGAAACAAAAAAAAAGCCAAAGCCAAAAATAGAGGATGAAACAGGTAGAAACCATATTTTGCACCAAAATGCCTGTGTAACGAACGAAAGAAAAAACTTTTTACCGGTATATCGTCGGATATACGGCTAACTGACAAGAATACTACCAAAACCTAGGTCAGTTCCGCCTTCAACAGGATGACAGGAAGTCATGTAGAGCGTTTGCTGATATCGTCGGATAAATCGAGGGTAAAACAAGGTCAAGCTTGCAGGTTTGAAATGTGTCCAAGCAGTCGAGCTTTTTGATTACATGGACCGAATATGCAAAGTCACTTGAAGAAATTATTGCGAGAATTGCGAGCATCACAAACATAGAGATACTGCCGGAGATATGGCGAAGGTTGTACTGTAGTGACCCCGAAGAACGGCTCAAACGCACAAAGGATTAGAATATCAGCTCACAGCGGTATGGTACCCGAGAACGAGCCACGCAGATCCGACGAATTCTTCCCTCAACCAGGACGAATTTGATGCGGCGTCCGAGCCAGGTCTGAACACAGACTCATTACAGACTCACAAGGAACAAAGACCTCGTATAACGATACGCGCAGCTTCACGTATGAAAGAGTAATGAATCAAAAATCCAAGCGCAGGTTACTGAAAGGCTGAGGCGGTGGATTTTCTTCTAACCAGTTGCTAAAATCGACCTCATATGATTGAACCAGGACCTGAGCTGGCTTGTACATTCGGATGATTGATTGAAGCAAGTGTTAGAACGAAGACCAGCAGAAGCTGGACATAAAATTGTTACATGAGCATTTAAAATTGAAATTGTTCTGTTCACAAATGAGTATATAAAAATAAACCTATTATTCATGATCAACTCACACTCGATATTGGCTTCCGTCATCTCCGCCTTGTGCCGCTGCTGGGCGGAGGAGGCAGGAGAGGAACACCGCCTCCTGACGCTCCAGAAACCGACGAAGCGCTGCTTATTCCGAAAAGGTCTGTTGAAGTTTCAGTTGCTGCTTTCTTCTTTCCTGGGATAGCAATTGAGAAGGTCTGTCCTTCCTTTAAGCTAAAGTCCTTCTTGGGTCCGGCGGGAATGTGTGGAGAAGGCTTATCCTCGCCCTCGATAGGTTCTGACGAGTTCTGGCTTGCACGCCAGCGTCTGCGTGGATTGTGAGGAGAAGAAAGAGGGGAACATTAAAGTGAAATGGCGTACTTTGTGTGATCCTGGAGCGCTACACCTGAAACGAAGTCAAACCAAATACGCGGTGATCATACTAGTAACATCGCTTACTAAAATCAAAGCTATCGGTACGCTCAATGAAACCCATTCCGATGTAAGCTTTCCTCCCGTTGTCTTCAATTCGTACCACAAAATATCGGGAAGAGTCCAGCACTGCTTCAACACACGGATTGGCAGGATCATAGTCGGCTTTCGCAAATACTGCGCGCTTGTGAGTCTAGGAAGCTAAGAGCGACATCCCAACATACATTCCCCTAGTACGAATAGGTAAGCCACCGATATAGGTCTTCAAGGTTGAATCAACGCACCTGTTGTACCATCCTCAAAGAGAATCGAAACTCCAGAGCTCTTTTCCAAGATTCTCAGTCGACCCTTCCACAATGGCTGAGCTAGATCGCCCCATTCACCGGCGCGATGGCCTTCATTAGTTTTGAGCGGTGGAATCTTGAACACTGTGAATTCAGTAACTCTGAGTGATGGATGAACTATTGCATCGTCGAGCATACCTGACACTTCCCGTGCAACATGAAGCACAGATTCAATATCGTCCTCAACACTTATATTCATAGCTTGCGTTGTGAATCGTACTTGAGAGAAGGTTAATTGCAATGTCGGTCCGGCCAGATTTCTCAAAGTGGGCGCTTGATTCAATCATAGACCACGATGGCAAATGGTCCTCCAACGCCACCTCCAACAACCGATGTTGAAATTCAGGATGAGGCGAGAATGAACGATGCTTCAGCGCTAGCTGTAGAAGCGAGCTCTGATCCAGCATCACAAAGCGCTTCTAATGCTGCTCCCCAACCTCCACCGTCGCCACCAATTCAACTCCAAGACCCTTATCAGCTTATTTTTCCAAGAATCGCTGAGCTCTCCTCGCAAAAACGATGGATCGAGCTGATTGATATTGCAGAGATGACAGAAATCAATGTACGCCTACCTTATTCCTCTCCAGTCAGTGGTTAAAGGGGTCTCTTTTACAGGCCAGCAATGACCAACAACTTTCCCGATTGTTCGTGATTGTGCCTCTAATACTAGCCTATCTTATACAAAATGATCTGTGAGCTCTTTTGACGCGTCCCGCCTCCTTGTATATGTTTGACATCCTCTTCTCCTTCCAGTCCTATTGCCAAACTTGTCCTGGAGCGCCTGCCAATCGATATAAGGATGAGCCCTTTGATCAGCAATCTTGGATCTCTTACGAAAGCATACTCGGCTGGAGCATACGAACAGATTTATAGCAAGGCAAACGCGTTGGTGAATATGGTAGCGCAACCTGAATTCCAACAACCTGAACTCGCACAAGTGATCAATGCCATGGTCGAGTGTTTCCTTTGTCAGTTGGAGTGTTCTTTTCAGATGGACTACTTGTAACAGTTGACCTAGCTTCGTTCCGAGATCGAACATTCCTGTTGCTTTCGAGAGCTTACACTTCGATGACTCTTTCGCTCGCCGAAATGTACTTTGGTTTGGGTGCGGATGAGCTTTTACCTGGTGAGTCTTCACTATTGCGGAGAATTCTGGACTCGCTTGAACCCAACGCTTCATTAGTCGCCGCTCGCCATGGGTGGGCCTATGATACATCTACGAAGGTTTTAAAGCCCGTGCCAACAAATGAAACGGCCTCATTTTTTCCTCCAGGTAAAATTTCTCCTCATTTACACACTCTGTATTCTTCCACTTACGTCGAACAAATTCATAGCTGCTTCCTCACTTGCCGATTTCAACTTCATTGCCCAAAGTGTATCCCTACTTGAGATGTAAGAGGTGGACCATCATGCTACAACAGTATTGTACAAAGATCAGAGTACCATCGGGTTTATCACAAACCAAGACTTCCTTTTCAATGTTCTGACCCATAGATTAAAAAATGTAGTGAGTGGCGTGCGCGCCATTGTAAATATAAGCGCGTTTAAACGCCTATAAACGCCTGAATACAGCTTCTTTCTCTTACTTTCCTTGCATCTTTTGCTCTTTGTAGTGTCATGGAAATCACACTTCATCCATCGACTTCCATGCTCGACAATGATCCCGTATATGAAGAAAAAGACTCACTAGATATCAAAGCAGAAGTTACCAAAAGCACCGTCAGTCCTTGTATTCTGTACCACTCTAGTCGACGATTCTTAGAAATCTGCACAGACCGAGTTCAGTCAAGTAACCCAATCTCATGAACGATGGGTGACACTGCAGTTCACATGGGCTGGAAAATCATTCTCATTGGACATTGCTGATTCCGACCGGTGAAGACCTGACTACTAATCGTTTCGCCGATTTCCCTTAGCTCAACTGTTTCCTAGGGTATTTGATTTGAAAACGACATTGCATGAGTTGACCAAGGTTCCACCAGAGCGTCAGAAGATTTTGGGATTAGTGAAAGGAAAGCTACCTCCAGACCAAGGGAGAATGTGCGTTTGCCCATCTTGGATTCAACCCATTGTCTTTACTATTTTCTACAGCTCGGACCTAAAACTCACGACTGGAAAGAAATTTACTTTGTTGGGCACGCCAGAGGGTGACGAAATCAAGGATCCATCGCGTCCGTATCAAGTTCATCTACTCAGCATTGCCACTTATAATTTACAGAATTAGAAAATCTACCGGATGTCGTCAACGACCTTGATATCGACTTCAGCAAAGACCTGAACGCGGTGAAGAGATACAAGAATGATCAAAGGAACATTCGTAAAGTGAAGGAGATGACCGACAAGCTGAATGTCAATATTATTCATCCATTGCGAGAGGGAAAGAAATTGCTGGTGCTGGATATTGATTACAGTGCGTTTGATATTCAGTCCTCGCGCATGCGGTTATTAAGAACCACATAGCTATTCTAGACACGAAGCCCTTAACATCTGGAAGTTTGCCTCCAGCAGAATGTGCCCGGCCGAAATTACATGAATTTCTGGAAGCAGTATACCCCTACTATGATAGTATGTTCAAATCACAAATCCTTTCGCGTTTTATGACATACCTCTTTTAGTCTGCATATGGTGCGCGTCTTTGTGAATGAGGGATTCGGAACCACTCTTGAACGCGTCGATATAGGTCCCAAACAAGTTGGATATGGCTGGAAACAAAACTTGTCGAACTTGGCATGATTGGTGCTAATCGTAATTATCAGGCAAGATACATGTTCTATGTATACATGAGAAGCGCTGTTCTAACTTTGTTCACGTCTATGTTTAAAAGATATCATTCGGTGATGAAACCTACGTCTGTCCTCTTTTCTTGCGGCGGTACTAATCTTTTACGTGTCTCCCTACCAGTTCTCGACAAGACGTCCATGTTTACTGTTTTCACCGAGCGGGATGGAAAACCGTGGCAGCATTCCGTAAAGGCTCTGCAGATCATTTGGAACCATTTCCCCCAATTGTGAGTTATTCGTGTTAATTCATATTTCACCTACAGCTGAGATCCGGACAACTCACAGTAACGCGACGAACACAATTCACGTCGACGATTTGGTTTGTAGTTTCTGTAGTATATCTATCTTTTGCTGCTGTTGAACGAGCTTTCTAGGGTCGCAATTTCGCGCTCAATCCTCAATGCGGACTGAAAATCCATCCATTCAAGAACGCCCACACTGAAGAAGCCCAAGCAGATCGAGAACTCGACAAACTCGCGCGATATATGGTTTACATTGCTCCTTTGAGTGATCTCCGTACCCTCTCTCACGCAGTAAGTTTGTCATCTTTCCGAAATCGGTGTCGACCTTATTTGACTGACTTGCCTCATACTCTTTGTCTACGTCAGAATTGGAAAACGGTCTTGAAGAGTTTACCCCGCTCCTAACATAGTATTACGTCGTGCGGCTTTCTTCATTCATCCTGGGTCGGTCATGTACGAGTCATTTTGCTCAGCCTTGCTAGAGCTTGCTAGTCATAGATGCCGGCTTGGCGGTGCTAACCGCGTTCTGTAACTTAGGGACATTTTGTGTAATATTTACTTGTACCGGTAATCTTGTTGATATGTAAAGCGAATGTAGTACATTATTTGCGCTATCTGCAAGATGGAGAATCGGCTTGATCGCGATCTTTATCCGCTCTCCGTTTTCTCTTACTTGTGTCAGTAACTACTACCGCAGTCCATCTTCAGCGGGTCAAACATCGGATTTCTCATTATCTTTCCCGTGATTCCATTTCGGATGAAGTTGTGCTCATACTATAGCTTTCGTGCCTGTTATTTAAAACAGCTGATATCATGTTCCTACTCATATCGCAAAATCTCCCCCACAGACGGTTTTCATCGGTATACTCCTCGTTTTTGATAGCGAAGAATCGTTTGCAGACGCAGAGGATGTCTATGAGTCTCACGCCGTCGAATCAAGCATCTGCGCCTCCAACGCCACGTCCTTCGGCTAGCCTGGTAATTATCAATGAGAGAAATGAGGTCTTGATGGTCCAGCGTAATCCACAAGCCAGTAGTTTTGCGGGAGTTACAGTATGTTTTGGCACTGAGTTCTCGTTATCATACCATGGATACTGAATAAAAGATCTTTAGGTATTTCCAGGAGGCAACTTTGACAAAAAACAAGAATCGTCGTTAAAGATGACTGCAATAAGAGAAGCATTCGAAGAATCTGGTCTGCTAATTGCTCGTCCGTCCGACAATTTGTCTCGCATACCTTCAGACGACGTGCTTGATGAAGCAAGATTCGCAGTCCACGGCCAGAAGACGACTTTTCAGCAGTTCATCAATGAATATAACTTGGTAGCAGATGCTGAGTCATTGCTCCCCTTCACTACTTGGATCACTCCCAAAGAAGCACCGAGGTAGGATATGTTAAGCTTCTGGTGTCTCTGACAAGCTTTGATCCTGGATTGCAGACGGTTTCACACACAATTCTATGTAACTTTTCTTCCTGGGACCTCTGCCTCTGGGTTCATGGCTGGAAGTAAACAAGAGCGACTTCCTAAGCCTGGTGCGTCCAGGAGAAAATTTGAATGTAACATCATACTCAATCAAATTCTCCGCCACAGATGGAGGGCAAGAGGTCATAGCCGCCCGATTTATTCGTCCAGATGAAGCCTTGGCTGAATTCAACGCGCGAAAAATAACATTCATGCCTCCCCAGTTCTACATTCTGTATACGCTTTCAAACATCTTGCGTAGTGCGACAAACACATTTGAAGAACGTGTTGCAGTGCAAAGACTGTCTTCAGGGTATTTTGGTCGTATGGTTTTTAACCCTCGCCGGTTGGCGCAACCTCAATCTTCTCCGGACGCTAGTACTGTCTTGACTTATGAAGGTGATGAGACTCGAGGAGGATTTCCTGGACGATTACATAGGGCTGTTGTGAAGATGGGGAAAGGCGGAGTAAGTTTTATAGCTCCTGAATTTGTATCCCCTCACTCATTCGAACTTGATATAGATAACCACTGCAATTACTTTACATCGGAATTTTGACATATTTACAGAAATAGAGCCGCATGTCTTCGATGTCTCCTCCAAGCTCTGAGCTTCTTTATTCTATATACCTACCATTATCGTATGATTAAATCTACCTATGTAATTGAATAATGACAAAGATGCTGGGTGGTAAAAGGCTGGTAGACGTCCGCCCGGAGCGAACCGGCACGTCCAGCTCTGTTCTCGAAATTTATCAAGGTACTTAAAGCTGCGAACACGAAATCTACCAGAATAAGATTGACCTCATTACACTCGGCTCGTCGGCAGGCTGCCGGAATTATGCGATCAGAGTGACGCTGCGCCCGTACTTTTTCGTAGGGCTAACCGCACGGCAGTGACAAAATGGCGAGCGACATAACAGCAGTATCTGGACCAAGCTCTGTATTTTCTCGCATAAAAGCATTCGAAGCTCAATCACAAATTATGGACAGTAACAGCAGCAACAGCCGAAAACCATCAAAGTTGATTATAGACAGTGACGGTGACCACGAGGAGGACTGGGTTAGTGTGCCAATAACAGCGGCTGCCATGACGCCGACAATCTTGACCGCAACTCTTGCGCCTCCACTACCATCCAGGAAGCAAAATCATACTCCGGCATCGTCCGTCTCATCCTTTCACACTGTCTCTCTGTCGTCCGAATCTGTAGCTTCCATTGCCATTGATCCTGCTAGTGATGTTCACAAGGAGGAAGACACAGGATCGCTCGAATCAGAGCCATATGAAAATGTTGATTCTACTACTTCACTTGGCAGTCCAGGTACCGTGGCGAAGTTGACGGTGGATTGGAACCAGCTTAATATGAACCAGAAAAGGATTTCACCATCGAGTCTTCAACGACCGCAAAGTGCTGCACCTACATCCTCAGGTAAACTTAAACCTGCGCCACCTCCACCTCCCAGATCTGCGTCTGCATCTTTCTCGTCACACGTTGCTTCACCTGGACCTATATCCGCATCTACCTCCAATGGCAGACGACCGCCACCACCTCCACCACCCAGTAGCAATCGGACATCCTCATCCACACTCGCTAGTTCTGATCGGTCGTCGATCCTCAGCATCACGAGCAATACGAGCTCGACGACTAGTAATTCATCACATCATGGCTACCCGCCTTATCAGACGTACAAAACCAAACTTCCTTCTCCATCTCTCAACAAACCTACAGTACCACTAAAAACGCCTGCGTTGAAATTCCCACCAAGCACATCCTCTTCCTCCCATTCCTCCGTTGCCTCTTCGTCGTCAACTTTGACAACGGGACCAGACCCGTCTACCTCTGTCCTCGCCCTTGCTCGTCCTACACCTGTCCCGTCGCTTGCCCGGAAGCGATATGAGGCCGTGTTCGATGCAAATCTGGCTAATCTAAACATCGCCGCCGCTGCGAACGTTGTATCTACGGTCACTTCCTCAAAACCCGCTCTCCTTTCTCCATCTGATGCCATGGCTATTCCTCGTAAAGGATGGAGAGGGTTATCAATAGATCTTGTCACCTCGGACGCATCAAAGGATGGAATGGTAGACAATGAGAAACTCAAAGGAACCAGTTATAGCAAACAGCGGATTACAGGAGAGAGCGAATTGAACCGACTTCCTGGGTTTGCGGTGCGCACTATATGGACCAAATCTCGATTGAGCAAAGATATATTGGGCGCGATTTGGTTAGCGTCTTTCTCCCATTTCTCAACCTTGGAGTCAGCTAAGATAACTTCTTTTTTTTCCGTATCCAATTCCTCTGCGATATTACAGGCTCGAATGTGACCCTTTCAACACTGGATCGCTGGATCAGGAGGCGTTTGTCAAAGGGATGTGGAGGATTGATTCTGAGCTCAAACGTGAGGAGCTGGAGAGAAGTGGAAGGGCGAAGAGAACGAGGACTGGCAGTTTGAGGAGTATAGGAAGTGTCAAGAGCATAGGAAGCATCAAGCGGCAATCAAGTACAGCTAGTACAGCCAGCACGACGTCTTCCTCGCACAGTCTGAGGAATGTTCCTTCTGTGGGAAGCTTACGGCGAACGCCTGTACCGACACCTTCTATGATACCCCCTATACCACAGATACCCTCGCCAGCACCCACAGCAGGAATGCCAGCGACACCAAAAATCATCTCGCTACCTCCGCCGTTACCCGCTCGGAAGCCTACTATGGGGACGGGATTGGGAACAGGAGCGGGGACAGGATCGAAAGTAGACTTGGGAGACGATGAAGTTGACCTTTTGCTGTGATGTGGTAATTCGTAATACGTATTCGACATTGTACTATGTAGTTTTGTTGTACGATCAGTAAGTACGAGATGTCGAAGCCTTTCTGGAGTGAGGCCAGGTTAATTATATTGACTAAGTACTATTGACGAAACGGCACACTCGCGCGGCGTGTTTCTCATACATGTGAACATCCTATAGAGTACTTTAAATAAGGTCCTCTTTGTTTTTGTGCCTTTGCACTGACTTGCTAGAATGGCCGACTATCCAGACACTGTGAGTGTCTCGAATGGGACTACGATGGTAAGCCCGAACATTACTCGCCCACTCGAAGGCTCTGATCATGCTACTAGACCTTCAAGCTCCAAACTCGAATTGTCAAAATCAGAGGTGGCCCAGACGATGAAGTACTCCACGTACCCACCCATTGGCATGAACATCACGACGAAATCATCACCGTGCTCGAGGGACAACTGAAAGTCACCGTTGGGGGAAAGGTAAAAATGTGCACCTCCGAAGATGGAGGTTCATTCATACCCAGAGGTGTCCCTCATGCTTTAGAAAGCCTGAAAGGAGTACCTTGTGTATTCACAGAGGAAACAAGGCCCGATGTGCGTGTTATTCATTGGTCCCAACCTCATTCAATCCAGTGGGTAATGATACCCCTTGTAGGATTTCTCGGACAGGAAAGAGTTATTTTTCCGGAACACATTTGCGTTTCCTGGAGGTCCAATGAAGGCAGGACTATTGCCACTGCTGCAAGTGTGCCATCATGGGGACACTTATTTTGTATTTCCGATTCATTTTGCGTGGCTAGAAAAGGCTGTGAGTTATATGAAGGATAATTGAAGTGTTTCCGCTTACTACCTATAACTCTCAGTTCGTTCAAATCCTCGGCAGATACATTGCACCTCTGCTGGGTTATCGATTGAAATATGAAACTCTGAAGAAGGGCTCCTGACGAGGATATCACCCATCTCAAATGATATTATGTACATAGTCGTACTGAAAGCAAAAATGGAATTATCTGATAGGAGCTACTGTTATCTATGGATCCACATCATATTGGAATGAAGAATTTCACTCTGCCTTCTGAGTTTATTTCTATTCGAGTTGCATGATTCACATGTCAAGCACTCAGAATTTAGCACTCCAGTATGTGAAGCTACACGGGTTTATACCCAGTGAGATACGATAGCCTGGAAACCGCAAGGTCCCTAGAACTCAGCGAGGTTATCCATCCGCCGAACATGATACCCCAGAGAACATCTAAGTAGCTCATTCCACTGGTCTGTGTAGACAATGTCCGATGAGCTTAACAAAAGACATTGGGAGGAATCATTAACACATAACTTTCCATTGGATATCGTTATCGCCTCTGTAGTCCCTTTGTACTTTGCACTGTCTTTCGATGCGAGGATATCAATACTGTCCTTTCCTTGAGCTTCTCGAAGACTCAGATATAAAAGCACATTTCGTGCGGCTACAGGAGCATGAGAACGCACGACCTTGGACGCATTTACTCGTTCGTTCCAATCAACGATATCACCAATCGCAAAGACATCGGGATGTGCAGGAAGTTGGAAAGTTGGGCTGATCTTGACGTGACCAGTGGATGAAAGCAGGTCGGAGGGGAGGTAAGAAGTGTTTGGACGCATACCCCATGTTGGAATCTGTCACAAAAGGACGATGACATGCAGGCAGATGTTTCAATGCATGATATTCAAGAGCCTGAGTAAGAGACTTGCCACTAAATCCGGCTTCAGTGTTTTTCCTTGCTTCGTGATAAACCCGTCCTTAGGTACCTGACTTGTCGCAGTGTCCGACATAGTAATAGCATCTCCAGTGAGGACAGTGATCTCGCGGTCTTGGAGCTGCTTCTGCATAGCAATGCGGAATTTGTCTGGGTACACGGCATTGAGTAGGTGAGAGGAACGGTGAATGAGCGTTATGGCCTTGGACTAAAAGCAATGGACATCAAACATGGTGAAATTTCTGAGAAGCTACGCACTGGAAATACGTCTCTGAGTTCGCCCGCAAGTTCTGCAATCATTTAATCAACAGTTATCGCTACGCACTTCGATAGAAACTTCAACTGCGAATACAAACCTATACCGACCGGTCCTCCTCCAACTAATAAAATATCCGTTGCGGCCGCAAATTCTGCCTGTCGTGCCTTGACATATTCCTCAATCGCTTTTGTGCTTGTCGGGAACGCGATTGGGTAAGGTAAGTTCGAGCCTGTAGTCAGCACGAGGACATCATATACCACGATTCCACCATTATCCAGAATTACCTGACCGCCCTTTCCAGTGTCGTTGAACTTGATATCAGTCACGGAGGCCTGGATAAACGTCCCGTTTCCAGCGAGCTTGTTTCGAAAGGTGTGATCTCCGTAAGGATGTATAGATCTTTTTATAAGATTGTCTGTATTGGAAACTACAAGCCGGAGGGAGGAGATTAGGTGTACGTATGCGGGCCGAGCATCAATGAGGATGACTGTATGTTTCTTGGGGTCAATGGTAGTTGAGAGGCAGCGGAGCAGTCCTAGGCCTCCTACACCGCCGCCAACGATGACAATTTTCAATTTGTCATGTTTTGAGTGCTCTGGGAACGCCATTTATTGCTGAATTACAGCGACCCATTTTGAAGCCGATTAAATATTATATCTAATGAATGGGGGGACCCAGCCAGTCAGTTTATCCAATCGCGATGACAATTCGGCAGACTAACCCGTACTGGTGGGAAACTGATGGTCGAGTGTTGTCAGTTGCCTAGCCCTAGTGACTCGTCATAAACGGCACGCAGTAAGCAGTGATGAATGTGATGAATGTTTGACCAAACACACCAGAGTCCCGATGTGCGCCACCGCGAGGGTAACCCAAAGCCTGCTCTCCATGGCCGTCAAGAACAATAGACACTGAAATACGGAACGACTAAACGTTGAGAAGTAGCATTCTGCAATTAGGGCGTGTTCATAATTTCTAGAGAAATAGGGTGTGCAAGTGATGTGATGATTTTCTGCACGACTACCTATGTAGTCGTGGATCTTTTGATACAAGTACAATCTCTTCTCTTTACCCGACACTGCTCCCTACCTGTTTTCGACTACTCGCGACTGCTCATTTCTTCAAAATAATGTCCAAATCATTCACCGCGTTCAATACTGCTTTGACGCCTGACGCAGTGATATCCGTATCAGTTGCGACTCCCCATGCACTTGACCTTAACTTTTTTGATGACTCTCCATCAACCTCGTACACCAGATCCACGTAACTTGCTGCCCTCACCTCGCTGCCCTCACCAATCGAGTGCTCCCAATAATCTCTTATGGAGAGGGTACCGGTGAGCTGAGTGTGCAACGCAGCGAGAAGGGAAGAGAGAGGTCCATTTCCTGAACCAGTGATGGTGCGTGATGCGCCACCGAAGAAGGTGAATGTACCAGACAGCGATCGTCGATTGCTATCAATGTGTTCTAATGTGAATGAATCCATAGCTATTTTTGCGGGAGGCTTATTGTTCTGATAACTGTACGTGTCTTTGAACAGCTGTGTCACCCCGTCAATTGAAATTTCTCCTCCCTCCTCCAAAGCCTTCCGTTGGAGAACTTCGAAGAATGCTGTCTGGAATCTTCGTGGGAGCTCAAGACCAAGTTGATTAACAATGACGCTCGCAACGTCTTCTTGTCCGGAAGATCTCGAGTGGAAGCCAACAGAGAGCTTGAGCGCAGGCAGTTCTCGACCGTCACTGATTGCACTATTTACAGCGCTCAGAACTGCTCTCAAACCACTGCGAGCAATGTCCGAGTCGACGCCGACACCCCACCATGACTGTCTGGTTGAGGTTGACTTGCGCTCAGTGGCAGAGACAAGCTCGACGTAAGATGCCGCCTGCGCGTTTTCTCCTTCATCAGCATCATTGATAGTGTGTTCAGAATATTCGCGGATAGCAAAGTCCAGGGAAAGATGAGTTCGAAGCGCGTCTAGCAGAGCTGAGAGGGGACCGTTGCCCTTTCCACGAATAACGCGATAGACACCGTCCACAGAAACGGTACCATCAAACCGACGTTGAGTATCATCTTCCTCGCCCGATTCTTGATCTGACCCAGCCTTTGGCTTGGAGTTTTCAGAGTCGAGAGATGAAATCTTGAAACTGCGCAAGGACAGACGACCCTTGTACCCAGAGCCAAAGTGGTATGCGTGCTTGAAAGATGAGGTGATATCGTCCACTGTCATCTCCCTTGCTTCGCGATCGGAGATCTCTTGAACAACTTGATAGAATGCAACCTGCATTTTTCTGGGAAGATCGAGGTGTAGATGCTCTTTGAGCAGGTATGCGATACCGCCTTTGCCTGACTGCGAGTTCACCCTGATCAATGCCTCGTATGTTTGACCCAAGTCCGCTGGGTCAATAGGCAAATATGGGATATCCCACAACAACGGTTCTCCCTTAATCTTGCACTCCTCATGTCTCAGACGCTGAGCCTCGAAGCCTTTCTTGATAGCGTCTTGATGGGAGCCAGAAAACGCAGTATAGACCAACTCGCCAGCATAAGGGTAACGTGCCGGTATAGGTAGATCATTACATGCGGTGACGACGTCAATAGTGTTTTGCAATTCACTGAAGTCGAGCATGGGAGCAATTCCTTGTGTGTAGAGGTTCAAAGCAAGGTTGACTAGGTCAACGTTGCCAGTTCGTTCGCCATTGCCGAAGAAACATCCTTCAATACGCTCACCGCCTGCTAGAGTTGCAAGTTCCGCAGAAGCAATGCCAGTACCTTGCAACAAGTTTAAAAATTTTACTTAGCGGGACGAAGACGTGCTCACCTCGGTCATTGTGAGGATGTAAACTGACAATGATCTTTTCTCTTTCAGATATTTTGTTACAGAAATTTTCAATCTGCGCCTCCATTAGCCCCCGGATCGCATCAACATGTTTGAGAGCACTTACCTGATCCGCGTAGTGATTCGGCGGTCCAATCTCAACCGTTGAAGGCAGATTAAATATGATTCGCTCGTCACCCAATCCCGCCTTACCCCAGGCCTTCTTTACCGCCTCGCATACTTCAAGAGCGAAGTCAGGTTCAGTCTGGGTGAATGTCTCCGGACTGTACTCGTATATAAACTTTGTACCATATTTTTGTGTGCATTCTTCCGTCAATTGGCGGATGATTTTGGTGTGCTTAACTGCAAGATCGAGTGTCTGTTCTTTGGAGTTTCGGAACACGACGTTACGGAAAGTGGGAGAAACTGCGTTATACATGTGTATGATTGCGTGCTTGGCGCCAGCAACGGAGTCAATGGTACGTCGAATAAGGTCTTCCCGGGCTGGTGTCAAAACCTATGGGATAACTGTTTACAACAGTGTATTAGCATTCATGATGTTGAATACTTACCTGAATCCATACATCATCCGGTATCTCATTATTCTCGATTAGTCCTCGCACAAATGCGAAATCAGTATCACTGGCACTTGGATATGCGACCTCGATCTGCTTTACGCCGCACTTGACGAGTTCTCGAAAGAACGTTGTCTTTTGTTCGATTGTCATAGGATTCACCAAGGCTTGGTTGCCATCCCTTAGGTCGGTTGACAGCCATATAGGCGCTTTGGTAAACGTTTTCGATGGCCATTGGCGATTTGGAAGGTTGATAGGTGTGTACGGCTTGTATTTTTGTGAAGGATGGGATCTAAAGAGCTCTTCAATAAGTATAATATGCGGGCTTATGTGCAACAGCTCACAGCATAGGCATGATTTGAACGTAAGCAAGAAGTAAGCCAAGAAATGGGGAGGCAAGGTAAGAGCTGGTAAGAGGTGTCGTTAAAGGAGGGTTATAAGAGAAATTTACCCGCCGGCAATTTCGTTCTGACTCGAAGCGCTTACTTGACTTTCAAAGTTCGAGCTCACTCATCTTAGTGGATTCAGTCAATGCATAATACTCCTCCCCATTATAATACAATGCGAGAGACTGACAGCATGAAATTGCAGAAGCCATCGGACTTGTCCTATCCTAGCTCATCCTGGGACCAAAATCGTCCTCACTGGTCGATCCTAGTAAGTGCCTCCAGATTAATTCCCTAACCGATAATTTGACAGAACTCGTAAATACTCTATTTTATGCTAAACAAGGCTGAATACGCATACAATCTTCGCATCTGACTTTTTTTTTTTTTTTTTTTTTGAAATCAATTTATTGCGCTAGAAGGCGGACCTTATGATGCGCATAAACTACTTGTCAGGCCCCTGGCCTGCTCATCAGCCCTCGGAACTCTAGCGAAAGCCCTACAGACGGATCTAAATCCCCCTGCAGTCCGACTCGTCCTAAAGTCGTTTTTGACGCCCCCGTTCCATTCGAGGGAGAGAGAATAAACTAATACCATAATTACTCGTGTGTTTTGGTTGGTCTCGATGGGCTCCGTGAGCCAGCGAATAGTGTCGGTAACATAGGGATAGGATAGGGTAGGGTAATATGTAATTGTGCTTGGTTAGTCCATCCAATCTATTCGTCTTAACTACTTTTCCTGCGTTTTGCCCCGTCTTCTCTGTGCGTATGTTAAGCGAGGATATAGGTTCGCCGTTAGGCCGGATAGCTTGTAGGGTGTTCAGATTATTCGTTGTTTATTTCGGGTGAAACGTCGCCAAACGTGGCTTGAAACCGTTTTGTCTCCCCTATGTATTTCAGCGTATGTGGGATAATTTTCTCTTCGGAGAGAAGTTGCTGGAGGGAGTATGCAGCCTGTCCGATCTTTCTTCGTAGGTGGAAGCGCTCCCGTCGATACGCTGGGCATTCTAGCAAGAAATGCTTCGTTGTTTCTTTCAGTTGTCGTCCTACGTGGTCACAGCGGGGGCAGTTCGGGCTCCCGGCTTTCTTTATTCTGTGGAGATGGTGATTTAGTGGGGCATGGCCTGATCGCAATTGGAATAGAATGCTTGTCTGTTTTCGCTTCAATTCCCCTGCTATCTTTACGAACTTCGAATTCACTCCCTTTTTGTCAATTGCAAGAAATTTTTGGCTCCGCGGTGAATTTGAGAATGTTCGTGCCCATCCATTTTTGAGGCCGCTCATGAAGTGTTGTCTTATCGCTGAGGCCGTCGCTGGGAGTGGCCCTTTTGCGAGGTAGTCGGGGAGGTCTCTGGCTAAGCTGACATCCCCTGCCGCCGCCTTCTTTGCTTCCTCGTCTGCTTTCTCGTTCCCGGGTATCCCACAGTGGCCTGGTATCCATGTCACGGTGGCGATCTGTTCACTCCCGCTTCCTCTTGCCTGTTGGCGCGCTAGCTGTAGTGTTGCATCAACAATGTTTTTCCCGGATGTTGTGTTTTGCGCCCGCAGAGCTTCTATAGCTGAGCGTCCATCTAGGCAGATCAGTGTGT
The DNA here is from genome assembly GCA_027919855.1 of Lentinula guzmanii. Lineage (NCBI taxonomy): Eukaryota > Fungi > Basidiomycota > Agaricomycetes > Agaricales > Omphalotaceae > Lentinula > Lentinula guzmanii. The sequence continues at coordinate 364,000 of JANVFO010000015.1, forward strand.
CCCTAGGGTTCGGGTCAAACACGTACTTGTCAATGATACTCAGTCCCAACAGTATTCCTACACCTTCAGCGTCAAATGTTGTGTGCTTCGATATGGGTCCCAGCTGGTAGCGTATGGTGGCCTCTGGTCTCAGTTCCCCCTGCTTGTATAGCACTGCTGCCGCTCCAACCATCCCGTTATGCCCAGATCCATCGGAGAAGATTTTGTAGTTTGTTGGGGCATTTCGGGCGACTTCTGTAGCATCTTCTTTCTTGAGAATTTGGATATCGATGGGGATATCCCAATGACCTGGCCGGTTGGGCAGCGAAATCGTCTCCACCTCAATTGGTGGGGGTAGGTTGAAGAGAAGTGGTAGTAATCGTAGTGGTGTTGACATTTTCGTGACATTTTGTTTTCGAAATGCCTCTATCGCTATTTTGGTGACCGGGTTTTGCTTTGGTAGCGTATATAGTCGGAGTACCGCCCTATGGCATATTTTCTTGAGCAGAAGGTCCATCGGTAGGAGCCCTGCATGTATGTCCAGCAAGTCTGTTGGTGAAGACTTCATCGCTCCAGTAATCGTGAGCGTTGCTTGTCGTTGAATTTGGGTGAATCCTCTCAGGGCTTTGACGGATCCTCTGTGGTTTTTGGCCCCCGCCGGTATGTGTGGTGGAGTGTACCATACATCTAATCCATAGGTCATTTTTGGTACCACCACTGTGAGGTAGAGTTTTCGCATCATTTTCATAGATATACCGTTAGCGGGGCGACTTAGCTTCCAGAAGGCCAACACTATGCTCGACGCTTTCGCTAGGGCTGCAGCTGTTTGCTCCTTCCATTTGAGCTTCGAATCCAGTATGATGCCCAACATCCTTGATGAGGCCTTCTCTGTGACTGCGGTGCCTCTTAGGATTAATGCTTGAGGTGGTGGTTCTGGCTGTGCCTTGGGTCTGGGTCTGGGAAAATGCGTTAGCAGTAGTTTCGACAATTCGAAGGATGAGTTATGGTCGTTTGACCATTGGAATCCTCCTCCATCCTTGTTCATGAATTCTTCGAGCATCTCGACATTGTTTGAAAGGCTCTTCGTCTCTATCGCTACGTTTTTGTCATCAACGTATCCTACCGCTAGCCCTTGTCTTCTCATTTTGAATGTAATGTCAAAGAAGTCGGCGTTGTAGAATAGATATGCTACCATTGAGAGCGGGTCTCCCTGTCCTATCCCGTTGGTTAGCTCGATGGGTTCTGATGTGTAGTCTCCGAACTTTAGCCTCGTGGTACGTCCGGTTAGGGACATCGACACTGCCTGGACCAGTCGTCCTGGGACCCGTCGCTTTCTCATGTTGTATAGTAGTCGTTGTGTCACTGCGTTTGGGAATGCGCCTTCGATGTCTAGTGATAACATCGATACTTCTCGTTTGTTGCGCCAAGCATTTCTAATCCGGTCCACCACCATGTGAATCCCATCTGTTGTCATTCTGCGGGATCTTCCCCCAAATTGGGTGTCGGGAAGGAGCTCATGCTTCTCCGCCAGGTAGGATATTTCCTGGGCCACTATAGCTGTGTATCGCATCTGACTTTAGTATGCTCATTGACATGTGCATGTAACGTAGAAAAATAGGAGAACTCTATCGCTGTCCTTCATTTACCAGCAACATCGAGTACTATCTATCAGTCATGATATACCAAGCTTGTTGTGCTGATAAGATTCCTTGTTTTCCAATGCCGGTGATCTGTCGACGACGCATGGTCTCGAGATGAAAATAGCAGGAAAGCGGTGAAGAATTTACATTACTTTGACCGTGCGAATATGGATGAGCACCACTTGGAAACTTTTCGTAAGTTTTCGATATATAGGATTCTCAAAACGCTTAGTTGGGATTGAAGTTGGTACCGTTTTGTTACTTGTACCGCGATGTCAAGATCAAGCTATTGCGGGATGAGGCAGATATAATAATGGGGATAAGATTAAAAGCAAAATACTTGTGTACGTATGTATGCCAGTGTATGTATCTGGTGAATCTGAAAGCTCATCCTACATAAGTAGCCTATAATATTCGAAAGTTCGATTGGAGACACTCGTTAACATTTAGATATATAATGTTCGTAAATCCACCGTCCACTTTGTTTATTTGATTGAAGAACACTATTTTTCACAAGCCCAGCGATGCCAGAGTGAGACCGAAGGCAAGACTGCTAAGCAATCCAGCGACGTCAACAAGCCTAAGAACAATTCATCAGAACATTAGTAAGGAGGTAAGGCTCAATCATAAAACAAAAACACATACAAGTCGGCAACAAGTGTCAAAACTCCAGCGAGGAGGATTTCAAGCCCTTTCAAGACCTCGTCAAGCGCTGCATCAACGCCGGTCAATAGCGAGCCAAGGTCAGGGATGGCAGCCGCATCGTCCAGAAGGGTACTAAGAGAGTCGGCAATGTCCTGAAATACCCATTGAGCACACCTTCATCATATATGTCGCACAAAGCACTTACAGTGAGAATTTCTGCAACAAGTGTGGCAATGTCGTCGTCGGATTGACGGCGAGCCTTGCGGCTGGAAGTTTGGAGCGCGGTCAATGAGGAGGTTGCGGTGTTGAGAGTGGCTTTCAATTCATTGATGAGGGGAGTGACGGTAGTATCAGATGCATTTCCAGATTGACCGACAGAGGCTAACGAAAACAGAAAAAAAAATCAGACAATGAGGCATCGTTCGCAAAATCATACTCACTGATCTGTGGCAAGATGCTGTCGGTGGAACTCTTCAGTGTGTTCAAGATTGTTTCGATGTCAGCCGTGTCCTGCCTCTTTTGTACAGCTGCGTTGGACGGTACAGAGGTCACAATGCCGAAAGAGGCAAAGAGGAAGAAGACAGCAAAGAAACGAGCAAAAAACATCGCTGGTTGGTGTGTATGTGTGAAGGGAGATTGCGACTGGCAGGAGTTGTTGAGCTTGTAACGCAGGATTTTCGACCTTTTATACGCGAAAGGGGACGCATCCAGGTTTGTAAAAATCTTAACTTGGAGTGAACATCTGGTCGGAGTGCGTTGAGTGGATTAGAACTCCCAGGGTATCCGCAACTACACACATCCCACTTAATCCATTGTAAAAATTGATTGAATTCAGTGGAACCATGAAACGCAGACAAAAATGAGATCTTACGAATATCCTTTGTCGACTGAATTAACTTCCAAGGGGCCATGAGTGCTATGACGAATTAACGCAAAAGCTCATTAAGGAATTGCGTAGGATGTTGATGTTGTAAATGAGGAATGATGTAGTAGCAGCAACAATTTCCTCGTTTACTGCTTTAGCTCCACCAGATTCCGAAAGCCTTCGGCGTTATGGCTACAATAGACCAGTGTATAGGGTGCCATGAGGTACTTGGCGAAAACGAGCACAAAAGTGTAGAACGATGACTGTCCAGGAACTTGAAGTTGTAGAGATGAATGTGCCAGTGGAGTGGGAAGTGTTTAGTTCGGGGACCTTTGTGCACTATGGCAGTCAGCGACGTTTGCGACAAGATGCGCGGGAGAAGGTGCCCACTGATAGTGTACCTAGATTTCTATTATTTTTGAGTTGCTCTGAGTCTTGGGACTCCTGGCTCGTTGCCATAAAATTTTTATGCGTGTCGCGGGTAGGCGCAATGATGATGCAATGATGAAATTTCCTTTTGTAGAGAAACATTTTCCAATTTTAGATAATTGCATACCGAAAGCGTTCTAGCGCTTCAACTTGACTGTGAAGCTCAGCTTTTAAACCCTAACCATAACTCGTTCTCTGCTTGATTGCATGACTGTGGACCGTGCTGGTGTTGTAGTAGGGCTTTATTATTCATCAATATTCTTCATCTTTCGAGATGTTGATCAAGGGAGGACTCGATTATTAGATGGGGATTCGGACAGCGTGAACTTCGACAATGGCCTTGAACCCCATGGTATAGGTGTAAGCACAACTATCGCCCCTTTCGCATATCATGATTTGTGAGATAGAAGTTTCCAAACCAGTCAGAGGGGATTGTGCGTCAGATTTGGATGATTCGAAGATGCTGGCCAACAAACGGGGAGCAGCGATTTGAAAGATACCGAGATAGCAATACAGATACTAGATCAATCGTTGGAGAGGCATAAGGGGGAGGATCGACAAAGAGTCAGAGATGATAAGGCCGCAGGTAACTCAACAAAGACTCGCATTTTTGCGCCAGACTACGTATTAGCTCTTATCATGAATATCTATCGATTTTATGAACCTTACATAAAGTTTGACTCTCAGGGTGTTTCGTCATCTGGCCGCACAAGAAAACGGTCTGGGGACAGAAATCCCTTTTTAGTCGGAACGTGTCTACTCAAGTCGAGATGGCCTGTCAGGAGCCTTCAGCCTCGACGATCTTAAAATTCTATCATCCTAGTGATACATGTCATTTAAGTGATAGGTCGATTAGTTAGTTGACTTAGAGACCGCTGGATTAATTACAATGTCAGAGAGAGGGAAAGCGTCTCAGGCTGTAAGCTACCACCAGTTATCCTCTATTTTGAGATGTTGAACATGTTGGACATCGGCGAATTTCAATCCATTTCAGAACAGGTAATCAGCACGGTGCAACTGCTCTATTTTTATGAGCTCATAGAGTGCACATGTATGATCAACACTGCAACGACTCTCGACTCTGAAATACATGTAATCAGGCTCAGGAATTCGGATTGAACTTGGTAGATATAATTGACATTCGAAACTTCTGCATACAATCAAGAACAGGAGATTCTTATTTATCGCGGAAGTTGTATAAAATGAAGAAAAACAGTCAAGTCATTTGCACGGAAATTTGACATATAGAAAGCACATTTGAACTCTGCCAGGTATCCCTCGTCACAAGCCAAGTGACGCCAGAGTGAGACCGAAGGAAAGGCCTTCGAGCACCCCAGCAACATTAACAAGCCTGTGAGGAGAGTTTAATCCTAGTGGAAGACACACCGCACTCAAAAAAAAAAACTCACAGAGTAGCTACAAGGGTCAAGACACCAGCAAGAAGGGTTTCGAGCCCCGTCAGTACCCCGTGAAGCGCAGCGTCGACGCCAATGAAGAGACCACCAATGTCGGGAATAGCAGAGGCGCCCGCAAGGAGTGTATCGAGAGTGTCACTGATGTCCTGCAACAAGCTTTGAATACTAGTTCTCCATTTCGGATTCAGCACAGAACACCTACAGTAACGATCCCGGCAACGAGAAGCGCGACTTCCAAATCGGCTTGGCGGCGGACCTTGCCACTGGATGCCTGGAGGGAGGCCAACGAGGAGGACGCAGTGTTGAGAGCCGTTGTCAGCTCACTGATGAAGGGAGCGACGGTAGCAGCAGATGCGTTTCCAGATTGAGCGGCAGAAGCTGGAGAAGGATTAAAAAATCAGACGATGACGGGTAACATCGCGCTGGACACTAACCAATCTGGGGCAAGATGGTAGCAGTGGAGCTCTTCAACGTGTTGAGAATCGTTTCGATATCACTAGTGTCCTGCCTCTTTTCCACCGCAGCGGTGCTGGATGGCACAGAAGTGACGATACCAAAGGAGGCAAAAAGGAAGAAGAGAGCAAAGAAACGAGCAAAAAACATCGCTGTGGGTTTGAGACGAGTAGTGACTAGCTTTTCGAGTTGAAGAGGCTTGTTAATTTTTTGAAAGACAAGATGCGAGGGCTTTTATACGCAGAATGTATATAGTCCGGTTCGAACTAGTCTCTCTAGGTAGACTCGGGCTCTCGCAAGCAAAGCTTACATAGGTTTGAACTGATTTGTGAGTCGAATAGCTTGCGCAATACGTACGTTAATGAGAGTAAATTCAAGTTGAGTATCCTCTCCTTGTTCGGTATAATAATAGCTGAACTATTAACTGAGGCCGACAGAACTGAATTCTTACGGGACTTGAGCTTGAACGTTCCGATGCATCCATGTCATGTCGAACGATCGTAGAACCTCATAAAAGCATCTAAAAAGTGGATTGTGTTATGTAACTCACCGACGGGTTGAACGGGTTCCTCATTTTTGCTTCATGATAATCAACTTCTGCAATAGAACTATCATTAGCGGAGTCAGTGACTGCGAGCAGGAACAGTCCACTTCTTCGGGCGTTCGAAAAAGAATACAAAGAAAGTTCTACCCACCAGATCGACTTTCAGGGACTCAACGTAGAGATGAATGCGCCAATGTGGAGTGGGAAAGAGATGGGGTGCTATTTTCTCAATATTGCATGAAATTCTGTCATGGCTTTTCTTCCATGACTTGAAACAGTGCTTCCGCGGGCAAGTCCAGAAGCTCACAAGGAAGTGTAGGGAATGACATTTACAATTTTCTTTGAGTATTCACATCACAGTGACAGTGATATACTTTAAAAGCCTGCGGCACTGATCCCGCGTTAAGAGTATTGGCGATTTTGAGATCTGAGTTTGATACCCTTGGAAAAGAAGAGGCCTGATGAGCTTTGTGGTCATTTCCTAATTGATACATACAGCAAGTGTGGACCAGCTGCGTACGGCCTTTCGGAACCCCGAGACTTGTGTTGAATCTAAGAAGAGCGTACGGCGGAGCTAATTCTCAAGCCCATGGTCTACGCTGACTATGATCCACCATTTAGCACGTACTACTTAGTAGGTAGGAAAACCAGCTATTCCTCGTGTTTGCCTTTTCCAGCCATCGTCTTTAGATAGTATTGGTTTTAGACGAGACTTTTTGAAGCAGAATTTCAAGTAGTTATGAGCTCATTGTCGACGTCGGTGACGACTACTTTGATTTGGCCAACAACCCACCCTTGTCGCATCATCTGTCATAACTATTTTTCCATAGATTAGACGGCTAAAATAGTCAGAGAGGAGTTTGACCGTTGAAGAATCAGTACAACCTTGAACAGAATAATGATGAGTGAGATAGATACCGAGAGAAGGTAATGTTCCAGTACAGTACCGTAATCCAGAGTCAAACTTTGTTGAGTCTCATTCATCATGCTTGTCTCCGTCTGTGTCATCAGTCTGTGTACTACCAAGGAGGCCGGGTTTTCCGAAAGTCCACCAATGGCGAGAATTTATCACTTTGGCAGGTAGGAACAATAGATGATCGAACTTGTTGGGATGGGCGAGCAGCACCAGCTCTCGATTATGACCATATTTTCCCTCGTAAGGCTCTCCAACTGTTATCTCAAAGAAGAAAAATCAGAATACCTCTTGACCATGAGTCTACAGATATTTGGTTTCTGCATTACTTAAGGTTACCCACAAACGCCGATCTGTGCGGCCCCGAGACGCGCTGTTGGATGAAGGTCACAAAGCCGAGCATTCAAAGACACCGAATTGCAGAATGTCAATCTGAAGCAAGAGCAAGTACTGAATAATGATAAGTGGCCGCAGGGACACTTTCCGCGGATTATCAGGCACTTCCGGCAGGCCATAGCACGACGAATCGGACACTAGAACTTGAACAGTTGTTTTGGTTCGACTAGAAGACAAGATGAGTTTTGTAAGGAGCGGCGATAAAAAGGAGAAGAGGGGCGGCGGAGCTTAGTCGAAATGCTCAGAAATTAGGTTTACTGTGAAGCATATTGAATGAAGGGCGGAACGAGGATAAAGCGAGGCTAATCAGATGCTATCAATGTGGAGGATTTTCCAAGTAATGAGCTGTATGGCGGGGTGGGGATAAGGCTAGAGCTAGAACCGCAGCTGCGAGTGACAGGCTGCAGCAACAGGTACTTGCCACCATGCTCTGTTTGACATGCTGTTTCAACAACAAAAAGCAGGAATACTGGTCAAAAGCATTTGGAAGACAATCCGACATGAGTAGTTCTTCGCGTTTCGTTACTGAACGAAGTTAGAACTCGGAGTCAGGACTCGAGTGGGAAGTTGGGAACAAGCAGTGAGTCAAGGGCCGGTGTCACATGGTCATTCTTCTCAGATCATTTTCACCTACTTACCGTAAATTTGTCCAACCTGCTGGCTCGATGTCATTTCAGGACACTTGGCAGTGTGCTCGGAATTCCGGTTTTGGTCAGCCTATCTGAAAATTTTCCACCCAAAGTTCTACGGTGCTCTGCACATTCAAATGGAAAGCTGGGATGCATACACTCGGGAATATGAATGATGAGCACATTACCCGATAATCATGCCTACATGACTCCGGATTGTTAAAATGTGACTCTCATGAGCCTGTATAAAGTTGAAATAAGCTCATGATGCTAGTTTTATATTTGAAACTGATATGAGTAACTCACTTGAGATGCAGGCAATGACAAGCAGATGTCAAGTATCAAAGTCAGTACAAGTGATAGGGTGCACCAAGGCGACAAATGCAATGAGAAAAGTTATAGCGCAACGGTAGCGTGTAGAGTAGAGGGAAGAAAGAGCGGACGAAAGAAATCGGAATAGACCTTCTCCCAGTCAGCCTCAAACACAAAAACAAACAATCCCACAAACCATTTGCCCGTTGTATTAACCAGGAGAGGTAGAGAGAATAAATGACGGTGGGCAAGATGTATTAAGGTTTGGTGTACTGAGTCACACGGTACACGGTAGACAGATATGTGTAGTGAGAAATTTACTCTTGGGTGTTTTGGGCCCAAATCGATTATCAGATCTCCTGTCTGCGGTGTACTTGAACTACAGCCCCCCAAAGTTATAGTGACTCGTTGGCAGTTCTCGAGATTATAATGGAGGCATCCATCTACAATGTTCACTCGTTGTTGTGTTTCTAATACTCTACACCTTGTATATACTGTCCATCTTGTACATATTCGTGCCATGGTCTACGTGTTGGATATTGTCTCCATATACCGAATCTACCTTGTACATCTTTGTCACATTCTCAGCATGCGGAGTGGCGGGAACCCTGTCTTTTGTGGACGCCTCAGCAGAGGCGGGAGCAGCTGGTGGGTTTGGTCCTGCTTTGCTTGCAAGATTCGCTGCCTTCCCATCTGGAATCCTGATGAATTCCAATCTCCCATCTTCATCATTGACATTATCGAAAATGAAGTATCCTTTTCGCTCAAACTGCAGATAATCACCCTTGGTAAGATCCTTGACATTGGCGTCTGCCAGTGCAGACTCTCTAAATTCGGTGACAGGGGTGATGAAGTCCTTGACATTATCGTTTTCTTCAAGCTTCTTCTTGGTGATGAGGTAGTCGTAGTCAAGGAGGGTAACGGGAATTAGCGGGTATTCGGAAGTGGATTGAGATAACCAAGTTATTTTCTTCTTAGTCTTTTTAAAATCTCCCTCGAGGTGTAGGTCCATTTCAATTGAGATAACATTGCCAGAGGCGTCGACTGACTTGGATCTGACGATGGCATTGCCCCAGTCCATGAGGGTGACCTGAACAGGATTGAGGACGTGTACACATTGATGATGTGCAAAAACTAACCTCTTCCTGATCCTCGAACGATTTAGCGTCCTCTTGGTCAATCAATATCGTTGACGAATATACTGTCTTTTTCTCGCCCACATCGGGATTCTTTTTGTGCTTGGGCAGATTCTTTACCTCGATAGCGGTGGGACCACCTTTGATTGTGACTGGGACCCTGGTAAAGTCTATGAGCATGATACATGAAGATTGTGAGTCCACCGCAACATACTTCTTATCCTCGGTGATAGCCCAGTAACGAGGAGCAATGGGATCAATAACTTTCTTATTGAGTGCCCAGATGGTGTCCCACTCAAGAGATACGATGGCTTGCGATGGGCCTTGCAGCAACATGAATTGTCGCAACGCTTCAACTGTTAATCCACGACGACGAATTCCTCGAACGGTAGGAAAACGAGGATCGTCCCAGCCCCGTACTTGGCCATTGTTAACAAATTCATGCAACTTCCGTTTGGATAGTAAAGTATAGATGAAATTCAAACGACTGTTTTTGGGCAATCAGAATTGTTAGTCGATTTCTGCTCTAAGTATACGTACCTGAAATCCCAAATGTTCACTTTGCGTAACCCTAATGCGTCGATCATCCACGAGTATTGAGGGTTTCTGTCGCGGTATTCGTTGGTTCTCAACGCATGAGTGACACCCTCAATGGAATCAACAACCGGACAAGCGAAGTCGTATGTCGGGTAAATTTTCCATTTGTCACTAAATAGAATTTCAAAGAACCAACGGATACTGAGGATAGTAGAACTTACCCCGTACGATGGTGTGGTTTAGGATTGCATCGATAGATAACAGGATCCCGCAACGCTTTGTTGGGATTATCGACGCTCATTTTGGCACGAAGACACCATCGAAGGCCTTCGGCGGAGCCAGTCTTCATTTCAGCGAAGTGTCTGAGGTTGTCTTCGGCAGTGTCGTCGCGATGCGCAGAGGCTATACCTTCTCGTCGCTCTAGTTGCATCTATGCAATGATTTCAGAAAAGCAGACCGTGTATTCAATACATCGCAATACCTGCTCCCGTTCAGTATCATCAGCATAGGCTTTGCCAGTCTCAATCATCTTGATGGCAAGATCATAAAGTTGATCAAAATAGTCCGAAGTATGAGTGACAACATCTCCCCGAATATCAAGAAGTTCCAAATCTTCAAGGATGGTTTCCTCGAATTCAGTCTAAAACAGCCTGAGATCGAGGAAAAATTCGGAACTAAACTAAGGCATACCTTCTCTTTGGATGGATTGGTATCGTCGAATCGAATGATTAGCTTCCCTTGATACATCTTTGCAAAATACTGATTTAGCATGGCAGCTTTGGCGTGTCCGATATGAAGGTAGCCACTAGGTTCCGGAGGAAAACGGGTGACGACCTTGCCCATTTCACCACCTTCTAAACCTAAGGCAAATCCAGCTGCGACTTTGGTGCCGCGTGCTTTGTTTGCCTTGGCTGCAGTGAGGCCGGCGAGTGCAGCTTGAGTGGAATCTAATGATTCGAGATGAGAGGACCAACGCGACAGATGGACGTGTTTGCCATTTTTAAGCAGTCCAACGGTTTTTCCACTAGCTGGATGAAGCGGCGATCAGGAGGCGATATTAAGTAGTAATACTGACTCATACATTTCAAAGCGCCCCAAAGAATCCAATCAGCCGATGTTATATCGTGGCCGACCACATATGTTCGCCATGCTAAATGGTCGTCAAGAGAGTCTAATGCGGTGACAATCTCTGGGACAGCAATTGCAGTACGCAGGGTTTTGGCAAGTGCAAAAAACGATGCCGCCTGATGGACAATGAGTAGGAGCTCTTAGAAGAATACCATTAGATACCTTTGCACTATCTTCGGACAAACCTCCAGCTTTGGCTAAAATATGAACGATCTCCTCTTCCGTATCGGATGTTGATCCATTTAGATCTAGCAAGACGCCAGTTGCTGCTTCATCGTAAACAACCTCAGATTTTTCAGTGTAAGCAGCGATAGCAATCGCAGAGTAGGGAAACGGCGATAGTTTAGAAGAAAGAGTAAGAGTTCCTGCAGCCATCAATGCAAGAAGAAGGAAAGACCTAAAATACTTAATAAAAGGTTACTCTGACTTCGAGGATTCTGGTGACAACCCGATGACAGGGCCACATGACGTGACTACTCATCACTGTGACTGTCACTCCCTTCATCCGCCTAAGTTTCCTAGATACTTTGTGCTCACCAGGCATCGTGCTTCGTTTTCGTCATGGCTCTCAACGTGCGTGACGATATTCACACCGACTACTCGGCAGAGAAAGGTTAACTTACGAACTTCTCGATCATAAATGGTCTACTTATCCATGTTTCAGAGAAAATTAAGGGTTTCTTGACAATGTTCAAGTCTTCTGAAAAGGACCTAGAAGACACGCTTCAAGACTTTGGTATCGATGACCAGGAGACACCGGTACAGACAGAACTGTCTTCCTTGAAGTACATGCGGCAATTGGTGCAATCAATTCAGTTCTTGCGTTTTCGACGCGTTTTCTGACTGACTTTCAGCAACGGATAGCCAACAGAGAACAACAAATGTTAGTCGTTGATCTAGAAGATATACACACAGTAATTCTTCTCTCCCTACACCTTGCCAAGTTGATTGCTCATCATCGCGTATAGCATGAACGCACGGTCGCAGAACTAGTTTCCTCAATCATAGAAAACACGCGTCGATACGTTAATCTCTTCAGCGAAGTCGTGGACCAGATCATTCCGGAGCCTACGAAGGATATTAGCCAGTATGACGACGTCTTGGACGTTATTTTACACCAGCGTCGCGAACGGAATGAACGCGACTCGGAGACGGAGAGTGCCTTTCCAGACCATCTCCTCAGGAGATAGTGCGTGCCTTGTGTCCTATAATTGCGCTCTATACTCATCATCTTCTGTAGTAATCTCTACTTTCAGCCACTCAAAAGCGACATTTCATTAGCCGTTCGCGAAGTGCATGGGTCACATCTCGGTCATTTGATCACAGTTCGTGGCATTGTAACGCGAGTGTCCGAAGTCAAACCACTTCTTCAAGTTAATGCCTATACGTGCGACGTCTGTGGCTCGGAAACTTTTCAGGATATCTCAAATAAAACCTTCATGCCCATTGCCGACTGTCAAAATATCAATGAGTGCAAAAAGAACAATATCACAGGGACATTGCATATGCAGACGCGAGCTTGTAGATTCAGCCCATTCCAAGAGGTCAAAATTCAAGAACTAGTACGTTACACAATGGGAATATTCTTCACGTACTAACTTTCTGCATAGGCTGATCAAGTACCTGTTGGCCATATCCCTCGTTCAATGACCGTGCACGTCAATGGAAACATCACTCGCCTCATGAATCCTGGCGACGTTGTACACCTTGGAGGAATATTCTTGCCCATCCCTTACACTGGTTTCCAGGCAATCCGTGCCGGTTTACTCACCGACACATACCTCGAAGTTCATCACATTTACCAAGAGAAGAAGCAGTATGCTGACATGGAGATAACGCCCGAAATGCAACAAACCATAGAAGAAATGAAATCCGATCCTTCTCTATACACAAAACTTTCTCAAAGTATCGCACCCGAAATTTATGGCCACGAAGATGTGAAAAAGGCGCTGCTTTTGCTTCTTATCGGAGGCGTTACAAAAGTCACAGCAGATGGCCTCAAGATTAGAGGAGATATCAATATCTGTCTAATGGGTGATCCCGGTGTGGCAAAATCGCAGCTCTTAAAGTACATTACGAAAATTGCCCCTCGTGGTGTATACACGACTGGAAAAGGTTCCTCGGGCGTCGGCTTGACGGCAGCGGTTATGCGGGACCCTGTTACGGACGAGATGGTTTTGGGTTAGTAGCTCGACACTAAACGGTCCGACGTCTGCTAACTATTGTCTTCCAGAGGGCGGTGCGCTCGTACTTGCTGACAACGGTATTTGCTGCATAGATGAATTCGACAAAATGGAGGAATCAGATCGGACCGCTATCCACGAAGTCATGGAACAACAAACCATATCTATTTCGAAAGCTGGTATTTCTACCACTCTCAATGCTCGATCCTCTATCCTTGCTGCGGCCAATCCGTTATACGGTCGGTACAACCCAAAACTTTCTCCAGTAGAAAACATCAACCTTCCTGCCGCTTTGCTTTCAAGGTTCGACTTGTTGTTTCTGATTCTTGATAAACCTAGTCGGGAGGACGATGAGCGCTTGGCGCAGCACGTTACGTATGTGCATATGCACAACACACATCCTGATCTTGGTATCGACATTCTGCAGCCTAATGTCATCAGGTCTGGATGCAGTAATTACGCCTCTTGCCATGTTACTGACAATACTACTACAGACATTACATCGCAGCTGCTCGAGCCATTCGACCCACGGTGTCCCAACGGGTCTCGAGTTACGTCGTCGATTCGTACGTCAAACTCCGCAAGAAGTCAAAAATTGACGTCGAAGAAAACAAATCACACACTTATACCTCGGCACGGACCCTCCTTGGAATCCTCAGACTCGCCCAGGCTCTCGCTCGTTTACGATTTTCGGAAACGGTGGAACATGACGACGTTGATGAGGCCTTGCGGCTTATGGAGTGTAGTAAAGAAAGCTTGATGGAGGATAACGACCAGGAGCGAGAGCCGGATAGGTCACCGATCAGTAGGATATATCGATTGATCAAGGGTATGGCTGGAGCTGGAAAGGCGCGCCGTTCAAAACGTCAAAAACGATTTGGAAAAGGCCCGGCAGGAGAGCGGGATATGGATATGGAGAGTGAGAATGATGATGGCGATTCTGACTACGAAACTGGAAATGGTTTGTCGATGGTTGATGTGCGGAGTCGAGTGCTCAACAATGGATACACGGAGGCACAGCTGATGGACACAATTCACGAGGTGATTATCTTTCTCTCTCGCCTGCGCTTTACAACCTCTGATGCAAAACACTAGTACGAAAGGCTAGAAGTTCTCCAACGACAAGCGAATGGAACTAAGCTGGTGTTCATGGAATTAAATGCGTAGTTCATATGGCGTGTATTTTTTTCTGATGTAATATTGTCATTCTTGTCGCTATCAGCTCAATTGTAAACACTGTCTGTAATTGTATTTTTTCCCAGGCTTACTTTGTGTTCTTTTCTCCGTCCGGGCTTTCCTCGCAAAGCTGGCATCCAACCAACGTTCCGACAGGCGCCATGGCAAAGCCGAGGGGGACCATACATTGGAGCTTTTGCTCCGTCTAGGAAAACGTGTCTCTATTTTCGAAGCTGGCTTAATTTGGATCTGAATTCAATTCAACAGTATCCGCCCACCAATACAAAGATTTTTCGCAAGTTCTCGAGGATTACGAAGCCTCTGGAGATAACGCACCTACAGAAGCAAATGCGAGGAGAACAGAGAGTCCATTGGCAAGCTTTAAACCGCTTAAGCGACCCCTCGGTCGAACTCTATCTCATGTCGAAATCACCGTTGCAAACCCATCTTTGAAGCGCGACTCTCGTAACCTGTCTCCTGGTCATGTAGGCTCAAACTTGAAACGGAGTCGACCAGAAGAGGATGTCGAGGCAGATGAAGATGAAGCATATCTGACTCAACCCAGCCGCAAGTGGAAAGGAAAGGAAAGGGATTTGTTCGGCCGTGGTCGGTCCTCAAAGCTTGAACAATCTGGCTTCCCAACTAAGCCATTGATTTCCAATGACTTGAAGGCTTTCGTCGAAATTCCAGTCTCTCCTCGCCGAAAAAATCGTGCTTCGGTTGCCGAAGCTGGGACTAGCCAGGTAGATAGGTTGACAGACCATGGAGGTAGCTGTCCAGTGTGTATTCAATTCTCTTGTGAATCCTGTGCATACCTTGAACTCGCATTAGCCTTCATCTTCCTCGCCTTTCAAGCGACGAACTTGCCACACCATACGCACGACCACTTCATCTACAGGCTCCTCAATAGACGACGACGACGAATTCTCGTCTGAATCAGATTCGTCACTGTACTATGAGTTTGATGAAGAAAGCTGTGCAAGTCGGCCAAGGCTCTCTCATAGAAACACTGCTAGTAGTTCGATAGAACCAACACCAGTTCTAAGTCCCAATGTTCATCGGATCGCAAAGAAATTCTTCCGGAATACATTCGAAGTAATAGGCCCAGACCTATCAAACAAGGACCCATTGGAACATGAAAATCCCACTGAGTATACCTCTCATCCAGGAATTCCTGGAACTATGAAGTGGGGTAAGAAGTTGGCAGTGGAAGAAGACAAGGTCTTCTACAAGACAATCACAATGGATGGTGAACTGTACAAGGTCAGTCCGTAGCATAGTTTTCAACTGCATAATAATATGTTATCAAGGCTGGCGACGTCGTAATGGTCGAGCCCGGCGAGGACGATCGAAAAGGCCGGCAGGGCAATTACAAGAGCCAGCCCTCGCAGTCTTCGAATGGAAATGCAAACAGGTTCTGGTATGTGCTCTCTGTAAGCTTTCCGTCGTTTATGGGCCACCAACCAGCACATGTAGGTTCATTCAAATCTGCTATTTCTTCGAGGATGCCGATGATGGTTCAAAGCAATTTCATGGACGTTGGCTGGAACATGGCTCGAAAACGTTCTTACAAGAGACGGCACATTCTCGCGAACTTTTTCTGACAAATGCTTGCGCAGATGCCCCAGCGACTTCGATATATCGCAAATGCGACCTGAAATTCCTTGGTCTTGCGGAGCGTGAGCCAGAAGATGATACTAGCTACGAGGGGGATTCATATTTCTGCCAGTGAGCCTGAATGATTTATGCTTGTTTCGCTTCCATGTTCATTTCTTCAGGTATACATGGCTTGACTTGGATGATCCCACGTTTGCGTCTCTTCCGCAGCCAGAGGAAGTTGAAGCGGACCTGCTGTTTGCTCCTGATTATCGTCGATGTCATTCTTGTGTGTTGGCTGAACGTATGGAGCAGCAGAGACTTATTCACCACAGTGGAGATTGCATTTCGCAGTTCGGCGTAGATTACCATGTTGGAGACTTTGTCTACCTACGTCCTTCCAAACTAGATAATGAGCAGCTCGAAATCGCCCAAATTGTTGGGCTTCCATCCCCTGCTTTGAATACAGTGACAATCAAAGTTCACATGTTATATCATGTGGCTACTCGTCCTAATACTGAAGAAACCTTCGCTGACGAGGTGAGTCTTCTTATCTTCGTAACAAACAAACCCTGATGAATCCTTTGTTTGCAGTTACTGCTTAAATTCAGCCGCTCAGAAGAGACAACTCCTTTTGACCGAGTTGACGGAAAGTGCTTTGTGTCTTATTTTCCTCAGCCTGATGCCGAAGGGTTCAAGGAATGGATCAAAGAAAAAGATCATTTTTATGTCCTCGATTCCAGGAAATTTGAGCAATGTACACGATGCATGGAAGAACATGAAACACAGTTGTCTATGTACAGGGATTTTCTTGCCCAGGAAGGTCCTCTATCTATGCTTGAGCTCTTCAGTGGTACGTGTGTGTTTCTCTGCATAGTCACTATGATAGAGAAGATCAAGTAGTAACTCTTTGCTCTTACACCCCCAAAAAATGAATTTGCTTCTTCTAATCCAAGCTCTCCAGGTGCTGGCGGTCTAGGAACAGGCCTTGATCAATCTAATTTTGTGAAGACAGCAGCAGCAGTGGAATTCGACCGATATGCTGCTGAGACTTACCAGTAAGATATCTTTCAAGTATTAATTTTGAATGTGGTTCGAACCTTTCGCTTCAGGATTAATCATCCCGATACTACCGTTTACTGCAAAGATGTGATTGAACTCCTGCGTGGGCTCGAGGATGGTGACGATGTCAAATCTCTTAACGGTAAATCATTTCCAAAACCTGGTGACATTGATATAATTGCTGGAGGTTAGTTGCATACAATCCCACTTTGTATGACGCGTCTCATCTCTATTTCTTAGGACCTCCTTGTCAAGCTTTCAGTGGGGCCAACCACAATCGAGTAAGGTTTTTCTCCATTATATCTTTAGTCAAATCTGAATTGGTTCACGGTCTTGTAACAGAAACAAGATGATGTCAGGTGCGCGTTCGGTTTGCTTTTCGTTCGGCTAAAGAGTGCCTGCTGAAGAGATTGCCTACAGAGCCACACTTCCTTTTGTCATGTTATCCTTTGCAGAGTTTTACCTTCCCAAGTATTTCCTCCTCGAAAACGTCGTGGGGCTTTTAAGACACCGGCTTTTGGGACTATTGCAAGGACGTTCAATAGTTGATGGAATCCAGCACGGCGTATTCAAACTCATCACTCGCATTCTGTTAGCATTAGGGTTCGTCCATTCAAATCTCTCTTTTCTTGAGAGATTTGACTGGTAATTCTAGGTACCAAGTCCGTGTCAAGGTCCTACAGGCGGCTAACTTTGGTGCTCCTCAAAGTCGCGAACGAATAATCTTTCTGGGAGCCAGACAAGGCTTAAAACTCCCTGAGTTCCCACTGCCAACGCACGCGTATTCCGCTCAAGAACACCGCCTTCTTGAACATGCCGATCTGAAGCTCTGTAGATCTACGCGTTCTCGAGATCCTAGCAGGCCTCACTTCTTTGCCCCTTTCAGAGCGGTAACCGTGAATGATGCCATTGGTGACCTTGTACGTGATTCCGATTTCTAACCATCTATCTTTGGTCTTTTTTGACAACTCATCGTAAATCTGTTTCAAGCCTGCGTTCGATTGGTATGCTGTTACTGTTGGCATAATATCCTCCTTCAACTAACGGACACATTGACACGTACAGGAAAAATCCTCACCAAATAATTCCTATCAAGGATAAAGATATCCAAGAGCGCAAAGTCCGGAACATACGTCGTTTCGAAGCCACGCATGCTCCTGGCCGTGATCTTCCTGGTTTTCTGTCAGCGGAATACGCTCATCCGCCTATGAACTATTTTCAACAACGCATCCGGGAAGGCATGCATAACGTGGTCGAGGAGCATGTAACCCCAATGTACAGCCCTTTAATTGTCGAACGGTGTGGTTTTTGTCTTTGCAGAGTAGCTGTGATACTTATTCTTTCCAGTACAACGACTGTACCTCTGAAACCGGGAGCTTCACTCAAAGGTATATATATGTCGTCTTGGTTGACCTTCTCGTAGCTAACACCTGTTTTTTTTTTCATGTTAGATGTACCTGCTCAGCTTCACCCGAGAAATCTCCACAACTTGAAAAGTCAGCTATACTCAACTCGAGGAAAGAGTTATGAATGATCTAATCTTCTCCTCTTTCAGCTACCCACGGACGACTTCATCCGAATCAATGTTTCAGGACTGTCCTGACTCATTGCAATCCAGGAGCCAAGAATTCTGTCTTGCTACATCATTCCGTGAGTGGATCGACTTTGATTGTTCGCGGACCATACTGATCGCCTGTATGTTCTATCTTTTCTTGCATCTCGGTCACTGTCAGCAAAAGCGAATAATTACTGCCCGGGAAGTCAGTCGCTGTCAAGGTTTCCCGGATCGTTACATTTTCCTGAAAGCAGATGATCTCAAGGACGACATTCGCAGGGTACGTCGCGTATGTGTGACTCTGTTTCAATTGTCCATTTTCTTTACTTGCTAGGCTTATAAACAAATCGGTAATGCTGTTCCAGTACCATTAGCTCTTGCCTTGGGACAGTCTCTGTCCGACGCACTGATATCAAGCTGGAATCGTTTTGATCGTGCAACGTCTCCAGATATTTAAGCTAATCGATAATACGAAGATGTATAGTTTGTCTTTTGTTGTCGCTTCTTATACATGATAGATGCGTTTAGGGTTAACCATGAGTGATTCATTCAGTCAGTCAATGCTCTACGTACTCAATCAGTATCCATAGCCTCCCCACCGATTGGTGTCACTTCCTCTGATAAAACCAACTTCTTGATATCCTCTTTCTTCCAAGCTGTTGTACCCTTCGGGAACACATACGTCCGCTCCTTCTGTACCCTCTCATTCGGCATCTCGACGTTCCGAAGCATCTCGGTGTGGTTTGTGGTGATGATACATGCGTCGACGTTGGATCCGGATCCGAGGTCATTGAAGATCCCAGCAGAGATGGCATCTTTCACGAGTTGGAGGGCATCGGCACGCTAATGCGAGCAAGGAATTCTGTTACTGTAAAAAGATTCGGGAATGAGCTGATACGCACAGACATGTTCGCCCGCCAGTGACTCTCGAAAACTGCCATTGCAGCCAGACTACCGGAGCCCATGGTAACATAAGGAAGCTTGTCGGTTGACCCATGAGGGGCAATGGTGAATAGATTAGGGCCGGTAGAGTCCACACCACCTAGTACGAGAGCAGCGCCAACGTGACCTTGGTGACTGGACTTCTGAGATAAACGCAAGCGAAGCGGGAATATATGGGTATGACTTGCCGAAAAAGATACTGCTTTAGCATTGTCATAGCAGTGACCACCCGAGGCTTCCGTCCATGAGTGAGAGTGTGCATTTCCATGTTCGAGGAGATGAGGTTAGTGACAAATTCCGTGTCAGCGGCGGTTCCTGCCCCACAACAACGGATGGAATCGGTTATATAGTGAATCTAAGGGCAGCTGTAGCTGCAATTTCGATCTTAGAGTGTCGCATGAAGCCCACCTTTTCACAATTCTTGTCCGCAACGATAGGTCCTTCAGTTGCTCTTGTATCTGCACCCAGAATGATACCATCTTCGAATATGCATCCAACGATGGTTGTTCCTGTACTTGTAGCTTTTGGTAAAGGAAGTCCCTTTTCTGATAGGAAGTTGTTTCTGCAGGAGATCGCATTTTCAAGAGAGAGAATGGGTTAAATGTTCGTACCAATACCAAGCAGGTGCATAGCGTCCACTGACCTTGTCAGATTGGAGAAATCAAAGCCTGTACTTGAGTACACTGATGCGGCCGCCATATTCTTGTACAAACTTTATGTTGAAGCGATAGCGAGACAATGAAGATGGTGGTAGATTCAGAACTTGAGTACGCGTCGTCGCTGTCTGGCACGTGCGAGCACAAATAACCGCCCGATGGGCGCTTAGCTCAGTCATATCTATTTTGTTTCTACAAGGATCGGCCATTACTGCAAGGCGTATGAGGTGCTTGACTTCTACCAATACAGCTATGATGGCTAATGCTGTTCTTCTACGGAACCAGAAATAAATACCGGGCTGGGAAATTTGCTGCGTCATAAGTTTTTTGTAATCGCAGTCATTCCGTGGAATCATGTCGGAGTCTGCGGACAACTCTTTGGACCAAAGCCCAAAACTTGCCGACCTTGAAGAAGACTGGGACGAGAACGAAGAAGAATATGATGAAGATGATGGAGATGATGATATCGATGCCCAGGCGGAAGAGATGGCTCGAAAACTCAACGAGCAACTTTGGGAAGATATGAGGAGAGCAGCAGCTACAGAATCAATATCGTCTACGCCAATGGAAGCACATTCAGCTCCTACCTCTACTCCACAAGAAGACAGCTCACATATTGACTCTGCGTCTTCTCACAAAGAAGAAGCAGTTTTGGCAACTATCAAAGCCATCATGGCACTCTTAACCCATGATCCCATAGCTCATAATACCCTGGCTTCCACAGCACTTCCTAGCACTTCTTTCAGTAGCGTGCTCGACGCGTTGAACCAAATACTCGCGACTCGAACAGTATCAAAAGCCATAGCTCTCGTCCTGAGCCAGGCACTTGTCACTCTGGTTGGCTCTGAAGTTTTGTTTGGAGCACTCAAGGGACATGACGCTCAGGCCAAGCTTTTGGGCAAGAGGAAACGTGAGGAAGAACCAGTCGCACTTCTTCCTTTGAGACACCCTTCTATATATGACATGGTATCTAATGCTGTCCATATCGTGACCCATGCTTTACACACGTCTTCCTCCATAAATCCAGCGCTCATTAACTCCATACAAGATTCGCTGCAGCACATATTTCTTTTTTCCATCAGCCTATCTGCAAGGCCTGTTGAAGAGGGGGCTTCTACTCCAAATGCCGTCTTACAGGAGATCAGTGGGCTAATACAGGTCCTAGGAGTCCTCAGTGGGATTCAAATCGGAGTAAATATTTCACATGAACCCGGTCAGACCACGGACACAATTACTATGGTGTACCCATGCATAGTACCCTCGTGCAACAAAACATTCATCCAACTGGCAAACCTTCGCGCACATGAACACGCTCATCATTCACAATCCAATCCCAGCGTCAACCCTGGCAATGCTACCGCAACCTACGAGCGCCCATTCCCATGCACCTACCCTTCTTGTTCGGCATCCTTTCTCAGAAATCACGATCTCAAAAGACACGTCAAAGTCGCTCATGAGCGCAAGTCCTTCAAATGTGGTGGATGCGGCAAGACGTTCTCTCGACGAGACGCGATCAAGAGGCATAAAGATGCGAGCATGACGAAGTCTCAGCACATGCTATTTCCAGGGCGTCCAGTCTTGCCGTGCTATGAATCGGAAGTCGTCGAAGTTGAGGGCGAGGGCGACGATCAGGATGGTCCGGACGACGACGATTCTTCACCAGACATGAAACGGGCAAGGACGGATGACGAATTGGGGACCAACGCTTTGCAGGAGGGCGGAGAAGAAGAAGGCGAAATTCTTGAAGAAACGATCAATAGTACTCGAGCCGTGATAATGCAATTACATCCTCTTCTCCGAGCGGTTGTGGCGAAGGCGTCTGGGACACCACTGCCGCTAATACCTCTACATTCGAGTATCGAGACTGTCGATCCTCCCGCTACACATTCCTCTTCCTCTAGTCCTAAACTAGTTTCGGATCCTGCTCTAATCTCAACTGATGAACATCCTGCCCCCAAAAATACGATTTTTCCTCCTCTCAACAATTGGTCAATGCTCTCGACTTAAAGCTTGGAATGGAGCTTCAGCCCAATGTCGACCATGTCCCAATAACAACCCAAACTCACTCCGTTTCCGATACAAACCTCTCCAGTACCGCTACAGCTATTCCTGCTCCGTGTACGAATGAGTTATCAGCCGTTGCCGAATCTAGCGCAGTTTCCACTCAGCATTCATCGGCACAGTCGAGCCATTCGACGATTTCAACGAGCACTATCATTCCTGTAGAGTTACCAAGTCTGGCGCCGGCAACTCCTTCTAGTACAGACACTATTACTGCCTCTATTGACTCAATCTCCATATTGAAGGAACATTCAGATACGATGTTGCCGACATCGACTTCTCTTGATTCTCAACCTGTTGTTTCATTTGCACAATCTTCCTCGCAACTTGACCCTCATGCACAATCCATACCCCAACACAGCCTTTCAGAATACCAGATACGGCTTCTCGAACAAGCAATAACGGGTGCCACCCAGTCTGCGCAGGCGCAAGTTGAAGCCGACCTTCTAAAAGGAGAGCATGACGAGAATGGTGAGGGTCGTACCAGTGCAAAGATGAACGGGGATGGTAAAGTGCAAGCCGAGATGGTCAAACCTGGACAAGGGAAGACTGCTGAGGCCACTAGTGAGGAACGACTGGGAGGAGAGAAGCAAGTAGGCGATAGGGCGGATAGCGATGTTGACGCTGATGGCGAGGTAGATACGGACCTGCAAAACGGATGATCGTTCTTCAAGTTTGTGGCAACTTTTTATGTAGTATTATCTCCTCACAACATGTCAGGCATGGAATACCAGTCTTGACAAGAAAATCCATCATCGAAACAATGATTGAGAGCTCGGCACTGGCCTGTCCAATATCAGCTCGTGTATAATTATCGCCGTCTAGTAGCGTCTAGTGCATCTCCTCGGCGGTTGGATATCTCTTCTGGAGGTTTTCATGGCCCTGTTTGATCCTTCTGTACTACCGAGCCAGCATTTTACGCGTACCTCTTATCCATCAATGCTGTATCGCTAAAAAATGATTACCCCCGCAGCGCTTATACGTACAGAACATCCGTGTGTCAAGAGGTTATTCAGTTCTCTTGTACTCAATTACAAGACTGATCCTCAACCTATGAACGCGCATAGGAAGTCGCTGATGGAAATCTGCCAACTTTATGCCTCAACGACTGAAGTTGATTCTTCTAACGGGTCAAAATTTCGAAGTCAGAAGAACAAAATTCAACAAATCTGACTCGACATCTTCATCAAATTGTGCAACTCCAACCTTACTAATTGGCCCCGGAAACATTTGAGGATACAAAGTGAAGAGGACTTACCTGTGAGCTCACCCTACCTTACCTATGATCGGTTGAATACCAATCCATGTAGTTTCCAAGGTTCTTTGTGGCAATTCCTTTGTTTTCTATCAATACAGGTTGTGGCTCGTTTGTAAAGGAAAATTCCCCTCGTGTGAGGGACGTGATGTGCGGAGCACCAGTACTTATCTTGTTACGTCCTAAGATGGTGGCTCAACTCAAGCCTGAGGCAGATGGAAACGAAAGAGGGAGCAATTACCATCAGTGATCGTTTGAACTCTGTGCCACGTCAAGATCATCCCAGTGAGTTTCTGCTTTGACATCCTGTTACGATCCATCTCGCTATTCATCGATCTTTCAACCAAGCTGATAGACAATGACTGATACGCATTGAGCAGAATGATTAAGCTGACCTATGTTGTATATAAACTAGTACTGCTCTTACAGCCCAGAAACAGTGCAATTTCCTTGCGAAGTCTTAGGACTTTCCCCAACTTCAAGTTCGGTCCTCGTCATGAACTTCTCATCCGGAAACGAGTCCGACAGTCTTACCGGTCTATCAGAAATCAGCCCAGATGACACTGTAGGTGCAGCATTTGTTGGATACAGTTTCGCCTGTGTAGTCTTGGGTGTTCTAACATCCCAAGTATCGAACTACTACCAGAAATATGTCGCAGACCCCAAGCCAGTGAGGATATTGGTGGGTTCTGGCTGAAGTCGTGTTTGCCATTCCAATCAAGATCGCTGACTTTTGAATTCATAGGTAGGTATTGTCTGGTATGCATTGTCCTCTGAATTGGACCGTCTAATATCACTCTAACTCCGAGTCGCAGGACACTGGAATTGCTCCATGTCATCTTGATTTCGCATGCCCTTTACCATTATACTATCTCGTGCGTTCGTTCCAACATTACATATCAATGTTCTGAGCGTATACTATTCAACAGACTCTTCGGTTCAGTGTTAGCAATAATCACTGAACACGTTATTTGGTCCCTTGTGGTGAGTGCATCGCATTTTTCTTTGAAAGGAAGATCTCGTTCAATTGTTCTCGTCCTTTGAACATAGACGCAGGTGCTCATTGCCGTGAGCTCTATGCTTAGGATCATCTCGAATCCTCGTTCAAAGTCGAACTGTTTCTCATTGTCTAGGCCATATCAGGGATCATTGCCAAAATGTGCGAAGAATGATCAGTAGCTCGCGTAGAACTTTGATAAATCCCTTCTCAAATAGCTGCTTTGTGCTGCGAATTTGGAAATGTACGGATGATTGTTCTCTAAAAGTATTTTCACAACTTTCAGCGGATCTCCTCCTTTCATAGTCAGTCGGCGTAACATTTTCATCACTGCAACGATTGTGAGCATAATTCTTTCTTGTATTTCCACCGTGATCATGTCAAAGTTCCTCATGAACCCACAGTCAATGATCATTGTTGCTCAATTTGGTACGTAGCATCTTGCCCAGTTGCTAAATCACTATTGAGAAATCGAAATCCTGTGGACATAGGCCTCATCATTGGTTCGTTGGCAGTCACTCCCTCTGCTTGTCCCGGAAATATCACCAATTTTATCCTTATCAGCGTTCGTTGTTGCAGCGCAAGTAATTTCCCATTTAAAGCTCCAAAAAATTCCATGAATTTTATCTTATAGATACAAGCTACAAAGTCTCTTCTACCTTTCAAAGCTTAGGGTGAAGTGTGATTGTTAATTCGCACATCCACGATCTAAACGCGCCATTAGATAATAGGCTCTGCGGCACTTGCTACAGGAGCACTGGGCGACGTCCTCACAGCAGTAGCCTCAAGTTTCTACCTTCGTAGATTGCGCACGGGTTTCACAGAGTAGGTCGTCGCGCGATTCTTAGCTGTACTACATGCATCATATTCTTTCCCTTGTTTGTAGATCAGATTGTCTCGTTAATCATTTGACTAGGTATGCAATCAACACGGGCGCCCTAACAAGGTACATATCCTGCTCTTTGTCGGTATCTCGGTCTTCTAATATTTATTATTGCAAGTACAATGAGTCTCCTGACACTCATTCTTGTGGGTCAGATTCTCGTAGCTTTTAACCTCCTCTCACGTATGATTAACAGTATGATGCACGTCCTAACACATTTCAATTCATGGGCGTGTACTTTGTGTTGTCGAAGAGTGAGTACTTGCCGACATAAGCTTGGAAATTTCCTCTTCTGTCAATCTTTCCTGAATCTGTGTTTCTCCTGCCACTTTAGCATTTGCTGTCTCTCTCATGTGTACCCTCAACGCACGGAAAGAGATTGCAGGTCGAGCTTTGGAAGAAGAAGAAATCAGCCATGATAGCGGTAGCGCTATCATTCCAGTGACCAGTAACGATACCTCCACTGTGTCAACTGCATTCAGGATGGAATCAGATTACATCAGATCGGGAAACCATATACAGGTGAGTCACAAACCCTAGGCTAGGCATTTCCGTTCAAGCTGAAAACTCTTCATCGTTCAATGAAGCCGTATCTAATCAGAGAAAACATCGCATCTCCCTCAAAAATGGATGTGAAACTTTCCGTCTCAACGAGAAACAGGAGAACTAGTTCTAGCGCAAGCTCAGCCAGTTGGCAGGTACGGAACACAGATTCGCAGATGACATGGACCGCGTCGGAGGGTATCAATCCATCTAAGCTGAGAAAGGCCTAAAGCTCCGTCAGGACTGTCTGACATGGGATCCGCTACTAGCTATGCCACTAAAACAATACACTCATTATCCAAGCTTCCTTCCTTCATCCATTACTCAGCCGGTCTTTTGCAACACCGACGTTCTGTAATATAGGAAAATTTGCCACCACGATAGACGTTTTATTAGCGTAAGACTTGAAATGATGCTCGAGTCGATTTTCATTATCCTTCTGCCGAAGCAAAGACGTGCCACGTCTGGGAGATAGAGTACATAGTCGGTGACATTGCATTGTACGGGTTGGGTAGACAATGGTCAATTCTAATTTACAGACACTTTGCATCACTTGAGAGTACAACCAAACCCACAGGGATATACATATATGAATACAAGGTTTTGATAAAACTGGAGTCTGAATCCGCACAATATCGATCATATTTCATTTCCTGCACGAATGGCGTCAAATTTCGTAGTGAAGTCGTCCATCGCATCCAAGGTAGAGAGGAAGTGTTTGAACGAGAGTTGTTCACTTCTTCCAATAGCAAGGGATTGCGCAGTGCGAGCAGCATTCTTGATCTGTCTGCCATTGACATTCCTCATTGCGAGAAGACGAAGCTGCTCTGGCGTAACCGAAGCGGTGGCTCCAACCTTGGCAATAAAAGCCGCCCAAACTTGAATCTTCGATTCGAATGGCAATTCACGGAAATGAAGGGCGACGTGAATTCGTGACAGGAAGGCTTCGTCGAAAGCCTTGACTCGATTGGTGGTTAGGAATAGTATGCCGCGGTAGTACTCAACATGTCTCAAGCTGCGAAGATCGAATGAGTCAAGGGATGATTATACAAATTACTACTGCGACTCACAAGACTGCGACCATGGCATTACGTTCGAGATCGTGTAATGAACGTTGCTCGAGGAATACGTCCGCCTATGGCGATTGTCAATGCGTGTGCTCTGATTCATGTTTCTGAGAACATACTTCATCGATGAGGACAATTGCTTTCCATGCAGTCGCAACCTCGAAAACTCGCTCCAGTGCGAGGTCCAAGTTTGCGGCAGTAGTACCAAGATCTCCAGCTCCAATAAGATATAGAGGTTGCTTGACATGCTCACTGGTAGCCTCGGCAGAAAATGTTTTACCTACCACAGGTTCACCATGACAGATTGATGCTTTGGACGTTGGCACTCACCAACACCGGGAGGTCCGAAAAGATTGATGACAAGACCTTGTCCCTTTCCTTTAATGAAATCATCGAATCCGATCTTGCCATGATGGGCTTCGATAAGGGATTGTAGAAGATGTTTCCTATCCTCCGGCAAAACCAGATTTGCGAATGCATCCTGATTCCAGTTGACATCATTTATTTTTTCCACATCGAATTCCACTGCAGATATCCGTTCAAACTCATATTTCGCATTGGACGACGGGACCTACACCAAAGCTTGTCCGAAAGACTGAATCCATACACAGTTGTTGGCGTTAAAAGCAGATCTTCTTCCGTGAACTGATTTTCTTCCCCTAACCCGTCGTGTGCTCCTTGGCGTGAATAGACGAGGGTTCCTATATGTCACCTTGAGGCAAAAGAAATATGACGTTGATGAGGCAACATACCACTGGAGAAATCATCGGCATTAGCAGTCGGGACAGAAATTTCGTTCAGAACCGCTTCGTCGTGGAAAGTTTCCGGGTATTGATAATTTGGATTGAATCGACGAAAAGTCACTATGATTGAGGGGGAGTTTGAGCTGATGCATTGAGCACAATGGAACAGCGAAGATACCTCGATCAATCATGATACGCCCTCTCACCTGTTCACAAGTAGAGTGTCATCGCGGAGCATTCCTTGAAGAATCTAGAGTCTCACCGTCTGCCTAATCAAGCGCTTTTCATTCTTGACAGCGGCGACACCATCGAATTCTTTATGATGCACCCCAATCAGATTGACCCATTTCTTTGCCCTAACTAAGATTGAATCCCGAAGAGTTTCGTAGTCGGGATGGAACTTGAGAGGATAAACATCCAGATCTTGAATCTTAACGGTTCCATTGAACGCACTGAGAGCAACGACGGTGCGGACTCTGCCTACACCCACTGTCTGCGAGACATGCCGATCTACCAGGTCAATGCTTTCAAGATCAAGGCGAATGCACCTTGGTTTATCGTCAATCATCACATAGTTGTAAGAGATGAGTTTGAAAAGACGATAGTGACCGGTGATTGCACAACGAGCAACGAAGAGGGAACGCGGGACTAAAATGGAGTAAAGCAGCTTGTTTGTGATTTCTCCGTGGGCTTTGAGCTTCTGAATCGTGGCAATAGTATTGGCATAGTCCGTTCGCAGATATTTCAGAAGCGCGTCAACGGACTGAAGAACATATGTATCGGTGTCGGATTTCTTCGTTTTAGAAGCCAGTTTGTCGCGATATGCGATGAACTCATCTAAGAATGTCAGGAAGATCTCTGGATCGATTTCTATGAAAGAGAGCAGACTATTGAGCATCTTTGAGTCAGCTTCACTCCCGCAAGATATCTTACCGAGTGGATCACTGTTCCATGAAATTCCAGGCCAAGACTGAATCACATCCTTGCATGCCTTGAGGATATATTCGCTCTTCACAACAAGTTTGAAGGTTGGTTCCTTGTTCCCGTTGTCGTGACTTTCAGGAAGGGTTCGTACAATGCTGCATGTTTACTGTCAGAGGATGATAGCCAGCCAACAACGTACACCGACATACACAAAGAGATAATCCTTCCAAGGATCATTTTCTCCGCGATTGATCAGAGGGACGGACTCAACAGTGATTGCAGAGCTGGTGTTCTAAATTGAGCGTCAGCCTACGTTAATCCACTGCAGAGAAATATGGTACGTACCTTATATCTCCATGCCTTGTACCATCGACTGTAGTAATGATCTACCCGTTTGATTTTTAGAGAAGGAGGAGTGGCCGTCTCATAGACAACAGTTGAGGTTGTAGACTCCGTATCCTTCTCATCGTATCCCGAGCCTGAGGCTGAAGTTTTCCCAGAAGGCTTGACGATAGAAGAGAGTCTGCGATGCATGATACCGAATCAGCTCCTCGAGGCTTTGGGTTTTACCAAAGGAAATGTTTGCCTTTTATTGTATGTATAATTGCAGACGTTCCGCTTTTGGACATATGAGCGTTATAGCCCCATGAGCTCTAAAAAGCTGTTAAAAGAGTCAGTACAGGTCTAGTCTAGTTAATTGATTTTGATCTTCAGAGTCATAGCTGTAGACCGGCCAGAAAAGCTGTAGAGATACTCTTTCAGTATTCACACGTGGTAGCGCTAATACACTGCATAACGCTTATAGTGGCCAGCGACGGTGGCTGAGCAGGAAGAGAGAATAGAATACGCCTTGGAACTTACCTAAAAAATCCTGCTGGCCAGGGTTTTTGAAGTACCGTAAACTACTACGGGGCTGAGGATAGGGAGCTCAAAGTACTTTAGGACGCGATTTTTCCGTGTCCAAAATCAGCATCGGGCGGGGTTTCAATGGCAGGAGCTGTCATACAAGTGTGCCGACAAGGAAATACAGATGATTCCCAATGAGTCAAGCTCTTTCACCTTCGCCACCCGTGAAATTGTTCTCGCATTCAAACTCTCAGCTTCGCAAGCGCAATCGTAGAGCGTGAAGCGTGAAGCGGAAGAACAATAGTTTGAAACGTGCCGGTGGACTAGAAGGATTTCCAGAGCCTAAGTACTATATACACGTATGCGCGCACGGAAGTAGTAGACTTAGACGGTCGATCAGATCGGCAGTGGTTCAAGCTCGTGCCACTCGATGTAGACAACGGCAGCGATGATGATAGTGCTTAGTCGTATCATATGAGTTACTTCAATATTTGGGTATTGATCATACGACTCACAGGGCAGGCAAGGTAGGGGCCCCGAAGGGAGCGCTTTGGTTATTTATAATAATAATAATACGGCGAGCCCTAATACGTTCTTGCAATCTGTCTCTGTACAGTACAAATCTACGATGAAACACCAGCCACCTTAGTAGTCCAATTGGTGGCCCAGCGCATCCCCACGCGAATTCAACATCCTACTGTACAAGTCAGACCACTGCGCAGGTATTTCGGCCAATGCTCCACTTGCGAGTAGGTAGTTGAATATCTCTTGAAGATATAACAAGTTTGTTGTCGCAGTAAGTGAAGCCAAAGCCTCATATATCTCCATCTTGTTCTCCAATGTATGAAAGTCAACATAAGCAATGGGTCTGCCTGCAAACCTTTCTCTGAATCTGTGTCCTTTGTAGTGAGACGGTCTCTGTGGATCAGGGACAGCTCTGTAAGCATTATCCCTTCCAATAACAAGAGTCCACGTTTCAGTCGCATATAC
The DNA here is from genome assembly GCA_027919855.1 of Lentinula guzmanii. Taxonomy (NCBI): domain Eukaryota; kingdom Fungi; phylum Basidiomycota; class Agaricomycetes; order Agaricales; family Omphalotaceae; genus Lentinula; species Lentinula guzmanii. Next base: position 394,500 of record JANVFO010000015.1, read on the forward strand.
CGCTCCTACGTTGTCCGTTGTTTGACGAAGTAATTCTGGTGAAGAAGATTCTGCATTGACTACGCGCTTCAAACTCACTCCGATATGATTGAGCGCGCCTGAGTAATGTCAAATAACAGGTAAATTTTCTCATAAACCAAGAGCTTACTTTTGCGTTTTTGGAGGCCTTCTGTTATTTTGGCAGTGGCATTTAATTCTAACGGGGCGGCCATCAAGATCGAAAGTGTCGAAAATAACAGGACCGTTGAAAATAGACGTAGAGGTGACGATAGCATAGTTGCGTCAGTCAAAAAACTGTTTCGAATGGGTCGTCAAAATAACCACGAGTCAAATATTTGAACATACCAATGCGTGATAAATATTATGACCAGCGGATTTACCCCTGCTCTAATATTTGAGTGTAATCTCTTGAGTTGGACCTGCTCATCATAGAGTCAGTGTAAGGTCATGAGTGAAACAAGGAAGAAAATGATGATAGGAAGATCTGCGAGCATGAACGAAGTACCTACTAGAATAGCGTTAATGTTGTTGACGGTGAATTATTGCTTCAAAGGGTTAGCTGTTTAAATAATTTCTAGTAGTGGCACCAAGCGAGATAAGGCTACAGTGGCACAAAGCGAGATAAGGCTGCAGTGCATTTTATGAGAGGTTATGATAACATTCAATCCTGGGAAGGCGAGTCGGGGAACAGTGGCATATTCGGACAACGTTGCAAGTCAACAGATTTGTCCTCCGAATGCCACATCGTGCGGGCTCAGGTGCATAGGAGAGGTGCTAGAAAAATGGTAAGAGGTGTGGTATAGTATTTGTGGTGCATGTGTCCTAATATATGGACATACACCAGCAGTGAAAGCTATAAGCAAACCATGAGTTTCACCACCAGGAAAGATTGGTAAACGCAAGTATGCCGGGTCCGCACGGGTTGAGCGGGTTTCACTTACTCTTATCTCTGATTGTATTGTCAGTAGTCGAGGCAGGGTAGGGCATGGGTGAGATCCCTGCGGGCTAAATAATCTTTTCATGATAATTGTCGCTCCGAGATAGACAAGGGAGCATGTAGGTCCACAATTATTGATCCTTTGGCAGACGATTTTATTTCCTGCAGGAGTAAAAATATAAGGAGCAGTAGGGAGCCAGTGGAAGAACAAAGATGGGCATAGAGTCATTTAGGGTGCACTTACAGATATTATTTATCGTGAGCATAATTCATGTGTGTTTTGTATTTTGTCTTCTGTCTACCATTAGTTGAATAGAACTTTCAGAGACAGAAGCTGGCAACCGCCCAAGGAAAAGAATTTGATGACTAGCCCTGATGATGGTGGAGAGTCTATAACTATCATTGTCAAGGATAATTCGTTCGTTCTATTCCAACACATGAATGGATCGGTAACGGTAACTGGACATACTACAATAGTCAACCCCAAAGTAAGCTTGAATTGCACTCTCAGGCTCGATGTCGTAAAGCGGTTCCGATTTTTATATCTTGGACGATAGTATGACAGGAAGGTGAAGAAGGAAGTTGCTGAGCCCTTCACTTCTAAAAATAAGGCGCCGAGTCGTAAACGGGCCGATTCTCCGTTTGTTCACCTTGATATAAGCGTAGTTACTAATCGATTATAACTTTTTCTGTTTCCAAGAAAAGGGTGTCAACTTGCAGGGGAATAGCAGGAGATATCGATAGTCGTACCGTTAGTTGACTGCAAAGCTTATTCTCCTTAATTTCTTGGACTGTCCTTTGTTTCCTTCGTGTTCAACTCCTTCACAATCATCCAGACTCAGATTCGCAATGTGGCATAGACCGCGCATCAAGGAAACTATATGAGATCATTTTTCATCATTTAATTTACAGCATACTTGAAAAGTGTACTTTGTACTTCATTTGTGTACTTTTCCCTGTATTTTTACTTTCAATCTATACTTTTATTCCTACTGAGTACTAAGGGTGCATAGTACCTGAGTGTACTTGCTTGGTGTTAGGTACTCTGCAATGTACTTGATGTGTGCATCAAAGACCAAGTGCATGCCTGACTGCAGTTGGGTATACTTTTGTATTCTATTGGGTGTACTGCTGGATTTGATTGGATGTACTGCTGGCTTTGATTGGATGTACTGCTGGCTTTGATTGGATGTACTGCTGGCTTTGATTGGATGTACTTCTGGCTTTGATTGGATTTAATTAGTTGGGCACCTAGATGTGTTTACTAGCAATTTTATATAGTAAATTACCTAAGTGTAAAGCCAGTGGCAGCCAGGAGTCAATACCATTGTGCCTGGTTGACCGCAATTGACCGCAATCATTGTTGTGCTTCTGGCCACACTTTGATCTTGCATTCATTTTAATGTCCAAGTTTGTGCATCGTAGGCGGGCTTGGATTATTATAGGGATTATTCTTCATTGATCAGCGATCGACGAATCCTCAAAATGGGACATAATGCGTCAGGCAAGGATATAATAAGTGCTCGGAGCTCAGCAGGTAGTATTCCTTCATTATCTTGGCCTTTTCTCCTCCTGCCGTTTCTATTCGTGCTACGCTCGCGGTATGTCTGCTCCTTAATCTAGCGTAGACCAAAGACTAAATATGCGTTCCTCCCAGATGTACCCTATCAATTTGGTGACGATCCTTTCTCTACCTAACGAGATCCAACTGGAGATACTTCATGCACTCAATGATAGTAGCAAAACGAAAATATCGAAACAGGACACTCTGCGCGCTGTTTCTCAAGTCTGTAGTCGATGGCGTATCCTATCACTGAGCACTTCGGTGTTCTGGACATATATTTTCATATGCGAGACCTCAGTTGACCTGGGTATCAACTTTGATGACCCATATACTGTCGACGAGACTCATGCATTTCGGACCTTTCCGTGGGTATCTACCCTCCTACATCGCTCAGGATCCCAACCTATCGATGTCTCGATTGACCTTCAGTCCGAGGCGTTCAACCCAGCCTTTCCAGAAGCCGAGAACCAGTCAAATTTCTCCTGGCACCCTAGTCATGCAGTCATACTCTCTCGCATTCTAGCTGCCCAAGCAACTCGACTCCGAACTGTTGAAATCCTTTCCGAAGTATGGCAACCTATTCAAGGTCTAGCGGCGGCTCTTGTTGATGTTCCTATGCCGCTGTTACAAACGTGGACCGTGACACGAGATAATGCTCAGTGGGGACATGAACTCTATTCTGACCTCGATATAGATGCAGATATGTCTGCAATCGAATGTACTCCTGGGACTCAGCCCTCAGCAGAATTAAGCTCCAGGATGTACCCTAACCTTCGTGTTCTCACTCTCCAAGGAGTCCCTCAACACTGGAACCAGGTCATTCCTCGTAATTTAGTTGAGCTCGATCTGGAATATCTTCCGGTGAATCGTCGTCCAAATTATGAAGAGTTGAAGAATCTCTTGCTCGGTAGCCAATTTTCTTTGCAGTCCTTAACACTCTGGGCGGCTGCTCCTCTGGGAGAAGGTCGCAGCAAGATCAATTTACCCAACCTCAAAACCCTTTCACTAGGGTTCTCTTTCCTCAATGCCGCGATCGGCCTCACTACTCATCTCGAACTCCCGAGTTTGCGTACCTTGGAAATATATGACATGACGCACCAAAATCCTTTCAACTTTGTCAACGAGTACGATGTCAGGAGAACATTTTTGCTTCTGGAAGATTTCTACTGGCATATGATTGACCATTGGCCTTTGAGGCAAATCACATCGCTCACTCTTCGGTCGCCAGCTTTCAATTTGTTGGACTACGATCAACTTGATGAAGCATTCGCAGGACAACGAGAGATCGATACTCCACTCCCTATACTCATCACATTCCTCATGCACTGTTCGTCGCTCAAAAACATCCACCTCATTAATCCCGACAGTAGCTCGTTGAGAGCTCTGGTGACCGTGTCGCCGGTGGACCATCAGAATGTCCCCGGCCCCATCCTCGTTTGCTCGTCTTTGGATCTGTTGCATATCGAAATAACCAAGGGAAACCAGTCCATTCACTTGGCCGAGGTCTTCTCGCCGACAAAATACTGGGCTGGTGGACAACGCGTCGCTCCTCGTGCAATCGATACTATTGCACTCAACGTTCCCTCTGGGTGGGGAACTATACTACGGTCCGCTTTGAGTGATATCAACTTGGCACAGAAAATATCGCTGAACGAAGACAAGCGTTTGGGACAATGAAACTGTGTCGTATATACAGTACTCTGCTAGGAACACTTATTACCTGCCTTTTAAATTTCTTCTTCTTATTACATTAGTCTCTCATCACTGAACGTATATAATACCATCCTTCACATTCTTTCTCCTATTACTTACTCTACCCATCATACAGCTGTAGGTTAGAAGTGTAACATAGGTTTATTACTACGTGCAAGCATCTATCATCTACGGGTATGTGCAATCAATATACTTAATAACTCTGGCATGTAGTCCTTCTAAGTGAGAATATCAAGATCATACCGCTCCGTGACTCGAACGCTTGATCGGTATCGACGAGACAGCATGCCGCTGAATCGTTCAAAGAGAGTTCAAAAAGCGATTCGCCATCTCAAATCCGAGGAAGGTCGCTCCGTTGGCGAATGGAGACCTACGACAACGTTGACCATTCATTCAATCATCAAATAAGAACGTAGAGGGGACTCACCGAATTAAGGTTGGTCCAAGACCCCTCAAAAATGCTTTCGGGCCTTCACTTCGCCACACCTGCTTCGCACAGTCGAGGGAGGAAGCATATCTTCTGCCAGTAGCAGAGGTGAATCCATCAGTCTGCATTCGAGATTTTATCATATCTATAGGGTATATAACGGCCCATAGCTACGTCGAAAAGGAGATCTCGTCAGTAGGAGCGATTATTTTCGAAAAGATAAAACACCTACAGCATAGCCAGCTGTCGCCCCATACAAGATTGCATTCATCGGGCTTAAATCTTCTCTCTTGATCCCCTTGGTTCGCATCTCCCGTTGGACAAGTTTTTCGTAAGCGAGGAAATAGACTCCGTAACCTGTGGCTTCTCGAAGGAAAGTCACGCCTTGACCTTTGAAGATCCCTGCGATGCCATGGGCCTTGTGAATCTTCCTTATGGCATCGAATGGACCGTTATACGGTGGGTTGATGGATGGTTGTGTTTGTAGACCTTGACATGCCACAGGCATAAATAGCGCAACAAAAGATCGCGCTAAAACGCGACTCACGGATACGAATATGTTCCACAGGGCCTGACACGATTCCGTTGGCAAGACCGGCTGTAACACCTGAGGCAAACAGCTGTCCTGCATTGAGATCTTTGCCTGTCGGTCCTCCACTGCCTGAAACGAGATTTTGATGAGCGAAAAGACGCTTCATGTATTCTATGACACCAAATTGGATCGAGACGCAGACACCGATTCCCAGAAGGGGTGTAAGAGTGCCCTGTCCGAGAATTCATTATGCCTTATGAAATATTTGTGTGGGAAGGCATGCCTTGTAAAACGCCAACGGCCCCTCGTTCTTCAAAATTCCACCTGCACAATGCATCATACCAGAATATGTTCCTTTCGGGGCTGTTTGCATTCGCTTTCAACGTTTAATTTGTGAAATGGGAGCAACAGAAGAAGGTCTTTGAACATGTAATCTCCGATACGGTCAACTTGTGAAAAAGCCCTACTGACCACTTTGACGATGTCGAACGGCTGCCCTACAAGAACTTGAGCAATACCGCCAACTGTTCCGGCAGTAAGATCTTTCACGGTCTTGGACATCGAGAAGAAGGATGAGCTGCCTGTGAGTTTGTGAAGGTGAAGGTGAAGGTGATATGAGGGTGGAGAGTTAAGTTAAGCTCAAAGGCGAGGACGGAATTCCGGACACACAGCAGTGTTAACGGCTGACTCGAAGCATTGTTTTAAAAAAAATATCGTGGGTACGTGATCAGATCACATTCAGGTCTTCAGATAAGATAAGGCAGCAACACATAGTACTTTGAACCTAACTAAACCCAAACCCTGCTCGAATACAAATACACGGTTTTTATAACTTGAGGCCGAAGTCAATGCAACTCCCACTACTTCATGCAGGCTGTGTCTTGACAAGAACTTCTTGTAGTCTCCCTGTCACTAAGGTAGAAAAAAATAATCCATGGGATCCCTGTAACGATGCTGACTAAAATGGAACACGCTGGAATTGCATGCAGCGAACCGTTCTATCCTGTCCCATTTAGTAGCCATCTGTCACAGTACATAGTCCAATCCCCCACTTCTAGGACCTCGTTACCCTAGTTCGGCCGGGATGGAAACTGTAGCGGCCCGATCCGCTACAATCCCTCAATGGCAAAAATCATCAATCCTAGAGGTGAGTGCACAGCTGAGTAATAAAATTTACAAGAAAAAGTAATAAGATCCAAAGTCAAAGAGCAGAATGCCACTGTCAAAATGTTGCTTCTCAGGCAAGTTCATGAGTGCCTCAATGTGATGTCCATTAGTGGATCTGCCTTGGTGCAGCACTTGAAAACCTTTTCTCAAACTGTATGTTCAGGTTTGATCACTGCCTGGCAAGAGCACAATGGTTCCAACTTCCCATTTCAAAGGAAGTATGCATGTGCATCTCACCTTCTGAGATGAACAATCCGGCTAGATACTCCAGCAACTTTATATTTCATCTTTGTTTGATGTTGAAGATAAACAGGAAGTTCCATCAGCTGTCAGAGATGTCAACAAAAAAAGACAAATTGCACCAGAAGACTGACTTTCATCGTTATGATAAGATACACCAACAGAAGCGTGGAAAATACCTCAAAGTTGTTGGTAGGATCATTCAGGACCATGGAATCAGTCAACGGGAGCAAAAAAAAAGCCAGAATTATTCCTCATATAAACTCATATCACTGAAGTATTTACTGACACCAGGCTTCGAGAGGCGTTCAAGTTCTACTACAGTGTAGATTACAATGACTCCAAAAGGAAGTCAGGCGCTTGTCGTTATGTCATGATCCAATGATCCGCCATCACGACCGTAGCCTCAAGTAACGAAAGGATTTAACAAGTTAAAAGAGGCGCCAAACTTTGAAACCAGGTTGAAACTTGATTAACCCCGAAATGCGCATTTAAATATTGACAATCTCTCCTACAATTGTCAATGACCCTGGCGCGCGCGTATGAAACTGCAGGGTAGGGAGCGCACTGCCTTGTGTTTTGATGCGGCAATCTTTTGTTGCGGCAGTGCCTTCAACCCTGCTCATCTTTTTTTCCCGTTTCTCTTTATGTTTTAACTTATTTAGGCACTTCCAACAAGACACTCACCAATCCTGATCTTTGATCAGCAGGAATTGCTTGGAGAAGGTACGACTCAACCTAAGAACAAATTCAACGAACTTACTGGCATCATCATTTTCTCGCTACAGCAACGGGTACACTGGATATTGTCTAGGAATATCATTCATTATTTAACTTATTCATAACACCGTCATTTCATGCGTCGCGCTCTTCCTACACCACCATCTCTTCCTGCCTCTCCACCTGCGCCTGCTACCCCTCCTCGGTCCGTAACTGCTACACCTCCCCGACCTGCACTTCCGACACCACCAATAGCCCATAGCCAAAGTCTTGGATCCTTTAGCAAAAAGCGCAATTTCAAACTCCAGCTACCTACACCTCCTTTGCCTATCTCTTCTCCGACAAGCTCTTTACCCTTACCACCGCTTCCAACACGCAACGCGCCTGGGCAGCCTCAACGTCCCAAACATATTCTGTCAATTGATGTACAGAATGCACAGCCTCATAATACTGGTTTGACACTTTCGAATCAAGGTCCCTTTGGCCGTGGCGCAGTGGGTATGGGGTCAGGGTTGCCGCCAATCTCAGCCAGCGTGTTAATGACACCAGAAAGTTCGACTACGCAAAGACAGAATCTTCAGGCTGCGTTAACAACAGCACTGGAACAAATGCAAATAAACGAAAGAAGACCTGCGCTATCCTCTTCTTCGTCAAGTATGACATTGACCAGTAGTGGCCTCGCCTCGGATGGTAGCGGCGTGTCGGCCACTTCTTCGATGTCGACGGCTATGACTGCAGAATCAGCAGACTGCCATAGTATTCCGGATCGAGATCGTGTGCTAACCACTGGCCCGCTTCAAGAGAGCGATCTCCAGAATCTGGCAGAGCTGGGAATGGGCAATGGTGGGAGTGTGATGAAGGTCGAACATGTACCGAGTGGAGTAATCATGGCAAAAAAGGTATCTTATAAAGTCGTGATCTTTGATTATTCGAGTATCCTTCCTAATCGAAACGCTCCTTAGATCGTTCTCATCGACGCGAAACCATCGATTCGGAAACAAATTTTACGGGAACTGCATATCATACACACATGCTCTTCGCCATATATCGTCTCCTCCTTTGGTGCCTTCATTTCTGAGCCCAATATATGTATTTGCATGGAGTTTATGGATCAGGGCTCGTTTGACTCGATTTACAAGGCCATCGGACGTCCAAAATTAAACGAACAATCTCTTCCTAAGGATAAGTCTGCGCACGCCGAAGAATCAACAGAAGGTCCAATACCTATATGTATAGTCAGACAGGCGGCGAAACGAGTTTTAGGGGGACTGGTGTATTTATACGAGGCTATGGGCGTGTTACATAGGGACATCAAGCCGAGCAATATTTTACTCAACTCAGAAGGTGAAGTTCACCTTCAATAATCCTTTGCGTACGGATATCTCGAGAGATATTTACATGACGCTCTCGCGCTTCCTAGGTCAAGTCAAGCTTTGCGATTTCGGAGTTAGTGGAGAGTTAGAAAACAGTGTCGCGAAGACTTTCGTCGGAACGAGCGTTTATATGAGTGTATGTCCTCCATACTCTCTGGGATATCGATCATTCGTTCATGGTTCATTCTCGACAATAGCCTGAACGCATCCAAGGCTCTGACTATACAATCAAGTCTGATGTTTGGAGCCTAGGGATAACATTAATTGAGCTTGCCCATGGATGTTTCCCGTTTGCTGATACGGAGGTAGATGAGAGTCCGTTAGATTCAGGTGAGTCTATACTTTGTGACCCTCTCTTCTCACTTGCCTAAATTTTATCACCCTTGACAGCTGCCCCCTCTGCCGCGCTCTCGCCTACTACACACGCCAGACGCAGTCGACGCAAATCAAAAGGAGTCTCCGTACACGGTGGCGTTGGCACACTCTCCATTTTAGAATTAATGCACCATATTGTCCGCGAACCGCCACCAGCGCTCATAACTCCTTCGATCCCGCACTCGAGGGATTTTGGTAAGCATACTTATACCGCACATTTCAAGCTTTTGAATATAAACTAATCTGTCTCTCGCCACGTACGTTCCCAACTCGAAAAGCGGGAGAGGCGGCACAGTTCGTGGACCACTGTCTACGGAAGAACCCCAGTGAGAGGATGAGTCCAAGGGATCTATTGACTATGAGTTGGATGGACGATGAAGGGCGCGAGGACGAGATAGATTTGAGGACGTGGGCAAGAACGCTGTGATAACCGAGGACATTGGGAGGAATGGCGAGATCAGGAGGTCCGCTCGATTTTTTTTTTGCATGTAGTCATACGGTGATATACGGGAGTGGAATACTTACTCGTTCTTTCTCTTCTCGGCAATGAGATCATTCAAAATAGGTACAGAGACCGCCGCGAGGACGGTCGCAAAAGATAATGATGAGCAAGTGGATGTACATCTTATATATACTTCATTCGTGCAAAAACAGAAGCTAATAAACCTGAACCTGCCAAGATTCGACAACCAATATGAGGCGAATCAAAATCACCCCGCCGTATCCAAAGCTCGACACCAAGGTGAAATGCTTGAAGAAAACATATAACTTACGATAGCATTACACGGCGTATTTACGATAATCCCCAACGTGTTCCAAAACGAGCAGACAAAGAACTCTCTTCTATGTCTTCTTCTTCTTCGCAGGCCTCTTTGCCGCTGAAGCTGAAGCTATAGACCCACTGGGTGTCGCAGGCCTTGAAGATGTTACCGAGATATCATGTTCCGCGCCACGTTTCTACATGCTTTACTAAGTGACTCTGAGAGATGCTCATGATTTAGTATGCAGCTAACCTTGCTCTTGGAAACACTCTTCTTTTGTTCTTCCTCCTGTCGAGCCTTCTCCTCTGCTTCTGCCTCCCGTTCAATCATCGCCAGCAATGTATTGCATCTTCTTCCAAGTTCCGCCGCACTACGTGATTTGAAAAACCAGTCAAAGCGGAAGACAGGAAATTCAGATATATCGCGTTTGATCTTCTCGTAAACTTCAGCGTCACCGATTCCACCCAATCCTGAGCCCCCACCGGTTCCACCCGCACCGTTAGCGGTCGACGAGGCAGAAGAAGAGCTCAACCCATAATGATATAATCGACACAACAGATACCTGTCTTCCTCCTCGGAATATACTTTCCCTTTCGTTGTCGGGTAGTTCAACTCGAGTTCTTGCATAGGATACCGTACGGAGTTGATCTTTTGGTCTAGAAGGTATTCTAGGTTAGAGCGCTTGGTACGTTTAGCGGCACCTTCAGCGATTCGGACTTCGATTCGGGGATATTCTATTCACAGTACTCGTAGTTAGACTTTGCTTCTCGAAGGACGACTGTTAGACGTACCGCTTAACGTCTTCCACTTCTTCTTGAAAGTCTTGTAATACTTCGCAACCTCCTCCGCAGTCTTCTCTTGAATATCGGCTGCATAAACATCTGCAGGTTGATCCCTGTCGTTGTCAATATACAAGATCATAAGTGACAAAAGGTTTATGGTCAGAAAATATGACATACCACCCGTATGCTTCTAATCCCTTCACGAATTGCTGGAAATCTCTCCTGCTCCAATTCGGAAAACCTTGTTCAAGGTAAGCCTCCTTCTGCGTAATTTCTTCTTCAGTGAGGGGCTCTGCTGTTTATTGACAGTGTTTGAATGTCTGCAATTTAAGAGAGGAGCCTTGGCTCACCAGTATCTATGAACTCTTGCTCCTTCTGCCTCTCGGCCTCTAACTCGGCGATTGTATCTGCGGTATCTTCACTAGTGGTCTCCCTGACCGTAGCAGTGATTCCATTGAGTCGTTTGTGAACGGCGAGTTCGCGCTCCTGGAGGGCAGCGAGCTCCGTTGGGAAGAATTGGAAATCTTGACTAGATTGAGCCAGTCAGTCATGAGAGGGGAAAAGGCAATAGCGGACTTACATAGTAACTTGTTTCGGCGCTTTCGGTAGTTTGGGACCCTTCTCGACTTTACTCGGACCTGCACGTAAAGTATCTTTGAAATAATTGTCCACGGAATAATTAGATTTGCGTTCCCGCTTCGACAGGGAAAGGAGGTTGAAGTTGAGAGCTTTACGCTAACGGGAAAAGTATAGCATGAGTAATCAAGTGAGAATATCTGATACAAGCTCACCCCACTCCGGAAGTCCTCTCCCTCCCATTGTTGCACACTCGCATCGCTCTTGAAGTTACTCAAGTCTTCCAAATTCAAACCTTCATATTTGGAATTCAGTTCAGACGTCCGTTCCTCTCCTTTTGCAATGATTCCTTCGATGTCTAGGTCATCGGATTCAGCATTGTCACCCCCATGAATAATCTTCTCTGCTCCATGTGTGATCATCTCAAGCAGTTCCTCCTTATTCGCTGCCTTAGCTGTGTATTTGGTTAGAATCTGTCTCAAGACTTCTCGAAACGAGACTGACTTGTCTGTCCTGCGCCGGCCCCACCTCGGCCTTGCTGGATAACCAACTGATCTAACCTGAGTTTCTGCGCTGCTCTTTCCAACATTCTTTCTTCAACAGAACCCTCTGTGATGAAGCGATACACGTAGACCTGCTTGGTTTGCCCGATACGATGAGCACGGTCCATGGCTTGTAGATCTGCTTGTGGGTTCCTATTCAAGGCAAAGTTTACATCCATCCTTGAACGCCAGTTAAACGATGAAAAGAAAACTCACCAGTCACTATCGTACAAAACTACTATATCCGCTGTTGTCAAATTGATTCCCAGCCCACCTGCCCTAGTCGTGAGTAGAAAAATGAACTTTTCCGAGCCGGGAGCATTGTACTCGTCAATGGCAACGATCCGGTCTTCGTGTGCGGTGCCACCGTCAATCCGGTTGTATTCTTATACGTTTTTCGCGTCAGGAAATTCCCACAGCAGATACAAATGAAAGCGAAACGTACTGAACCCTCTGAACAGGCAATAATCCTCCAGGATATCCAACACTCGACTCATTTGCGAGAAAATAAGCACGCGAGACCCTTTCGCCTGGGACAAGAGGGAAGAGAAATTGAGCATCACCAATATTGCAGTATTGCCTGAGTGTCCACTTACCTTCATCTTTACCAGAAGCTTGTCTAGGATCACCATCTTCCCACTATTGTCTATGAGATGTTCGTCGGTGGTATATGGAGGTCCCGGTTCTGCGCCATCAAAGAGGTAAGGGTGACAAGTCACTTTGCGAAGCTATCGACCAAGATATAAGCGAGGAAATTCTTGTGACTCGTAGGGAAGTATCAATTCTAAACCCACCTGCATTACCAGGTTCATCAATCGTGTCTTGCCTTCCTTTTTGCCAGTCAATCCATTCACCGCATCAATATCCTTCTCAAGGACCGAGCGGTACCAGCGGCGCTGCATCGGAGTGAGGGGTACATATATGTTAATCTCCTTTTCTATCAGCCGAGTAATGCGGATAAATAAAAGCAGAATCAGTGAAAAGGAACGGTGCTTACTAGGCAACAAACCCTTCTCTACATCTGCTTTAACCCTTCTCAACAGAAACGGTCTCAAAATCTTGTGCAATGCTTCGACGACTTTCTGCGATTTCTTTTCTTGTTCTGTTTGCTCCTTCTGCTTTCCTTGAGCTACCCTTTGTTGTCCCTCGCCTGGTGTCTCTTCAATCTCAATATTATCAACCTCCATTGCAGTAGAATCTTTTTCAGACGCGTCGACATCCATAGAAGCATCCGTGTTGGTGATAGTGGCGGTAGGAGCATCGTCCTTATTTAAGAATAAGTCGAGGTCCGAAAAGCTGACAAAGATTTCTGGCGCAATGAAATTGAGCAATGCCCACAGTTCCTCCAGCGAGTTTTGCAGCGGCGTTCCTGACAACACAGTAAGTCACGCAAAGACGAAAAACAGCTCTTGAGATCGGCACCTGTGATGAGCAATCTTCCCCGAGAAGCAAACTCTCGAACAATTTTTGAGAGAAGTGAAGACGAGTTTTTGATTCGATGGGCTTCGTCAATCACAATGTATTGGAACGAAAACTTCTTTAATGTTGAACGCTCAATAAGGCAAATTTCATATGAGGTGATGAGAACGTCGAAGGGAAGGGCAAGGCCATCTTGGCCTTCGCCTTGAGAAAAAGCAAGTAGTTGATCCTGGATTATACTCTGTCGTTCGTCTTTGGAACCAGTAAGTACAACTACACGGAAGAATGGCGTCCATTGCGCAAGCTCCCGGGCCCAATTTTGCAACGTCGACTTGGGAACGATGATAAGGTGCGGACCAGGAGCAGAAAGGTGGTGATAGAGGTAACCCAGGAAGGAGATGGTTTGAAGTGTTTTCCCGAGGCCCTAGCCAGCATTGTCAGTTCAAGGGTGTTCAGGGAGCAAGTACAAAGTGGATACAAGAACCGTGGTAGTGATACCACGCAAACAGAATGGAAAAACAAGAATTAAGGCTAAACTTACCATTTCATCAGCTAAAATCCCATTCAACCCATTATGATGCAGCGATATCATCCAGTTCAGCCCCTGTAATTGATATGGTCTCATCGTACCCTCGATATATGACGGACTCTCCTCAAAGACCATAGGCATATCTTCCGCCCCACCAAGCTCCTTCTCCCCATCTTTGAGCATTTCCTCATCTTCTTCCTTCTCTGACTTGCGATGACGCGCACCGCCGTTGTTAGCTTTCCCATTCTTCCCTCTCTTCTTCCCACTTCCCTTCCCTTCCTGGGCATCGAGTAATGCAGCATATTCCGGATCTTTCGCACGTTTAATATCGACAAAATGCTTAAACAGTTCCGTCTGGCCGAGAAGGTAAGAGTATCGTTTGACCGCGTCAGCCTCTTTTGCCTTGTCCATCTCCGCGCGCTGATCAGCGAGTTGGTGTTCGGCAGCTTTTGAAGCGCCTTTCCTTCCACCTCCAACAGATTTCTTTCCCTTGGCTTTTGATCTCGCTTTGCCTTTAGCGGGTACGGGTTCTTCGAATTCGGAGGCTAATTCATCATCATCTAAGTCCGCCTCAGATTCGCCATCTGCACCGCTGGAAGGCTGCCTGGATACGATATTAGATGGTACTACGTCGGAGAGGAGCTCGTCATCAGGCCCGACTGCTGTAAATGTCTGCGGTTTATAACATTTCGTGTATTCCCAAAGTAAAGTAATCAACAGATTAGTGGTCGTAGGACGCGTCATGAAGAGAAAACTTACGCTCATCCTCAACTTGGCCTATATTTGTCTTCGTGATGACTGTCAAAAGACAAGAGCAAAATTAAAGACGATGGGTGTCACTTTGAACGTGATGGTCACGCGAATGCAATCTCGCGCATTCCACTGAGTGCGGTACAACTTAGGACCAATACTCCGATGTATAGCGTAGCAGAAAGATTATGGCGTTGCATAGGTAGGGGGCGAATATCTTGTAGATTATTAAATACAGAAACAAAGAAAACCCACAGCAGACCAACAGACACACACATACTTCACCGAATGTTCATTATGCCGTAGTATGATGAGATATAAATGATTTGTTTGAACCATATTGTTTCTGAAATGAAAGCAGTGAAGGGGAAATTTATCGCTCCTTAGATGTAATCTGGGACTAGGGGTGACTCGGAAGTAACGGTTGGGCCAAGATTGTCATAACTATATCAAGCCAAAATCTCAAGCGTTCTCCTCTGAGAGCTGCGCGGTCTGAGCAACTATTTGAAAAGCGCGTATAGAAGTTCAGAGATCGAGGGTTCAAGCAAATCTTACTGCGATGGACTGTCATGAACGTGATTTCGGTGACCCTCCAGCTTCAGCTTTGCGCTTTTCTGATTCGACAAATTTTTCTTCATCAGGAGAAAGAGCAAAAAGAGTTGTTTTTTGTCGAGAAACCCATCTGCGGACCTTGAACGAAATTTATTGTTCATTACAGTTTACTGATGGATTAATACTGGACGCACCGGTTGGAACACATGTTCATCATTGCCAAAGTCATAGAAGAAAACTGCGTATGTCATAATCCCTGTTCAAGGTGTGTGAGACTCGGAAAACATCGGACGCAGTGAAATCTCGTACCAAATATTGATATATTCGAAGCTACTCTTGCGAATGTGTAGAGCCAAGCTGGCCGAAAATCATCGAGCTCTGTAGATTTTTGATTGCATCTCCTGGTAGATGTGGAGATAGTTCGTAGAGGCTGCTTGGCTAAAAATCTCAACATTCAAAATAAAGGCGGATGGCAGAGCAGGAAAAGAAAAAATACAATGTGAGTGAAAGTTTCGGGCGCTAATCAATGTTCCCCGCGTCCTTGTCTTCAACTCTGTACATCCGCTGTCCACTGAATGTTCTGAATCTCATCATCTTTTTCCATAAACCATCTTTGGCATGGGACTCGTACTTGCATAGTGCAGTAACCTTGTTTGGAGCTTTTCAAATACTTTGACAAGCAACAGTATTAATAGAAATCCCTAGTGGCGTTGTGACAAAGGAATCTCAGAGCCATGCCACTGCCATCTTATGACACCAGTGTGAGTATATTCGCATTTCTCTGAACATGTGCTACTCAAAACCTTGTTGTGTTTCCAATACAGAAACACACACAAGACCTTGGGTGAGTATGTATCTTGCCGCCTTAACCCCTCTTGTTCCTCGATTAGATGCCAATGAGGATCATTTGAATCGAGCACCTCGCCACCGGATTGGAGCCGTACAGTCATTGCACTCCATTACTATGCAAAAGATCTCAATGCTAGATGACTTTCCATGGGGATAGCTCGCGGAGAGCGACAGGTGATATGTTTGCTAGTAGTATAAACATCGATCTTACTGGTTTACATTGCTCTGTTCCCCCAAGTTGATGTACTCTTTTCACTTGTTGACTCTGTTCTTCCTCTACGTAGGGAGCCTGGCTCTGTACAGGCTCTTTTTCCACCCCCTTTGCAAGTATCCTGGACCAATTTTAGCGGCTTTAACCGACTGGTATGAATTATACTACAACATTATCAAAGGAGGTGGACTTGTCACTGAAATCGATAGGTTGCATAAATTGCACGGTACTTTTCTTTGTTTCTCGAGTAAAACAGAAATTAATCATCCTCCTCCAGGCCCTGTGATCAGAATTGGTCCTAACACAGTCAGTTAAAAATGCTCAACTCAACATCAGGTGTCTAAAACCATGGAACACAGCTGCACTTCAACGACAGGCGTGCTTACCACGAAATTTACACATACGGATCAACGTTAGTTAAGGATCCTGGGTTTTATTACGGTTTCATGGCCCACTGCCCCAAAGGTCTTGTTTCTACTTGTGATCCCGAGGACGCAAAAAAACGAAGAAGCTTGCTGGGTCCCATGTTTTCCCGTCGAGCCGTGCTGGCACTCGAGTCTACTATTCAGAACAAGGAAAGATCGTCAATCGTATGCGATACGCTCGTACTAACTTCGCAACAATTGATTAGATTGACCAGTTCATAGCTCTAATTGAGGAGAATTATAGCTCAAAAAGTTCAAGCATCCAGATGGCCCTAGCATACCGCTCTCTCACGACGGATGTGATCACTGAATATTGCTTCGCTGAATCTGCGAATACTCTGACTCCGGGCTTCAATCACCCAATACAGCGGACTGTACAGGACTTTCTGAAGAGGATATGGATTCAGAGACATTTTCCCTTCATTAACTCTGCTACCTTCAAAGCACCCCGAACGCTTGTACAATGGCTGTTTCCTGCATTCAAAAGTTTTGTGGATATGAAAGCCGCGTACGGGCATCAGATTGATGGACTTATGGACAATCCGAGCTCTCTTTCTGATGCCGACCATGAGACAATTTATCATCACCTTCTCAGCCAAAAGGATCAAGCAATACCTTCCCGAGAAATACTCGTTGATGAAGCATTCACTCTTGTTGGTGCGGGTAGTGATACAGTTGGCAATGTTTGTACTGTGGGGACATTCCATGCTTTGAAGAATCAGATCATAGGCCAAAAAATCATCAAAGAGCTTTGCGAAGCGTGGCCTGATAAGGATAGGCCAATGGACTGCACCGCACTCGAAAACTTACCATATTTGGTATGCGATAGATCACTTTGACATCACCTTTGCGTTGACCGTTAACGTCACTGCAGACTGCCTTTATCAAGGAAGCGCTGCGATTCTCCGTCGGAGTAGTCCATCCTCTTCCTCGTATAGTTGGCTCAACCTCAACCAAAATCGCTGGCTACGAGATTCCACCCGGTGTGCGTAGGTTACTTATCAGACATAACTCCGAAGTCCACAGCTACTCTCATTCAACTCATTGATGTTATCTTACAGACTGTCGTCAAAATGAGCATACTATTTCTGCATATGAACTGTGATGTCTTCTCTGATCCTTACACATTCAATCCGGATCGATGGCTGGCTGACGATACAAGCGACATGACACTTGATCTTGCGCCTTTCAGCAAAGGACCTCGAATTTGGTAGGTGGACTTGCCATCTCATTTTTATTGGCATGTGGTATTTATCAATCACCCTTTAGTGTAGGCTTGAAGTATGTCCACCCTCTTCCTTACAACATAACTCTGAAGATTCCATGTCATCATATCCAGCTTAGCGTGGTGTGAATTATACCTTATTTTCGGGAACATTTTCCGAAAGCTCAATATGAAGCTTCAAGACGAAGAAGTCAAGTCGGTACCCTGAATATCCCATATGTATTAACAATAACTGATGCTGAATGATTTAGCCAGAGGATCGATTTTCGTCAAGGATTTAAATCAGATCATTTAGTTCCCTATTGGCATTGGGAAGCATATAGGCTCTCTATCGAACGAAGTGTTTAGTATTGCTGCATACTAACGTGAAAGCAATATTGAAAACATAATATATACTCGTCATCGTGTAGTCTCACTCAATGCTGAATCTAATTGTAACTGGGTTCATTGCCATTCCTTTGCTTGTCACAGGATGTTTTCTTTCATGTCTTGCATAGTAATACTACTGCTGCCAAAAACTCCGTCATTAACTAGCCGGGCCCCAAACATTTGACCGAGCTGCCTCAGTCAGCCTTCCTTTCCATGGTGAGATTACAGATTACGAGAAAAGGAAGAGCTCCGTCATTGACTGGCCGGGCCCAAACATTTGACCGAGCCCCGGGCCCTCGTTCCTTTCCACGGGTGAAGAAACAAAGAAGTTAACATGAGTAGTGATGCTTGGGAATCGGAAATGAGATGGCTCCGACGCGGTTCCGGATTGACTAGTACTTGATTAGCTCCCAGTGTTTAAATACTAAAGTTGCAAGGGCCCAGGAAGTTGCATTAATACTAAGCCTCATCCCAAAGATGATTCTTCAACTCCTTACATGTATTGCAGTCTCCTGCATCGTCGCGAAGGGGATTTACAGACTTTATTTACATCCATTGCGCAAGTATCCAGGACCAGTCTTCGCGGCTTTGTCAAGTTGGTACGAAGCATATTATAATATCATCAAAAAGGGAGGCCTAGTTGTGGAGATCGAAAGACTCCATAGATTATATGGTAAGATAATATATGTTCATGTAGCTCAAACCGCTCGAACCTATAACTCACATTTTCCTTGATTCCGTAGGGCCTGTGATAAGGATTGGTCCTAATACGGTGAGCAGTACGCAAAGTGCTTTGTGTAGAGGACACCCTGAATATTTTAACCTTTTAAGCTCCATTTTAACTATCGTCGTGCCTATCATGACATCTACACTCACGGATTGACACTGGTAAAAGACCGAGAATTTTATCATAGCACTATCAGCCATGCGCCGCAGGGTTCTGTGGGTCTTTGCGATCGTCAAGAGTCGAGAGATCGCAGAGCTTTACTAGGACCACTATTCTCTCGTCGAGCGGTAACCGAGCTCGAGTATACGATACAAGAAAAGGTTATTTGGATTTCCATTGTACAGCAAGGCAATTTCGCTTACTCGGATTTTTCAGATCAATGTACTGATAACGTTGCTCAAGGAGCATCACAGCTCCCCAAGCACAAGCGTGCATATGTCTGCTGCATACCGTTCTTTGACCATCGACATTATCACTTCTTATTGCTTTGCTGAATCGACTAACGCTCTCACCTCTGGCTTTGGTAATTATGAGCTTGAAAGCGTCCAGGAGAACCTTCACAGGCTTTGGATCCAAAGACATTTCCCTTTTATTATTTCCTTTGCCTCCATCGCACCGCAAAGACTCCTCCTGTGGCTATTTCCAGATTTCAACAGTTTTGTTGAAATGACTGCTCAGTATGAGCGCCAGATTGACCATCTGACAAACCATCCGGAAGACTTCTCAAAAGTCGAGCATGAAACCATCTATCACCATCTCTTCCAACCAAAGGGCCAAGAGCGTCCGTCTAAAGCGGCACTTATTCAGGAAGCCATCACCCTCGTGGGAGCGGGCAGCGATACAGTTGGCAATGCTTGTACTGTGGGAACATTCTATGCTCTGAAGAATCCATCCATACATCGAAAGCTCGTCGAGGAGCTTTGTGAGGCATGGCCTGACAGGGATAGATTGATCAGCTTTGCCCAGCTCGAGAAATTACCATATTTGGTGTGTGATCAACAGCTTTGACATTACTAAGTATATTCAATGTATTTGTTTGACACTACAGACCGCATTCATCAAGGAAACATTACGATTCTCGATTGGAGTCATCCACCCTCTTCCTCGTGTTGTTGGTCCTACTACGCCTGAAATAGGTGGCTTGAAGCTTCCTTCTGGTGTGAGTCAGATATGTTCTGCATTTATCCGCTCATGATCTGATACTGCGTATAGACCGTCGTCGAAATGAGCACACTTTTCTTGCACATGGATCCAGATGTATTTCCTGAACCACACGTATTCAACCCTGATCGATGGCTTACTGATAACACCGATGAAATGATGCAAGATCTCGCTCCTTTCAGTAAAGGACCTCGTATGTGGTAAGTCTGTCATACTCAAAAAAAAAATAATGAAAATTGTCTCAACACGCATTGATTTAGCTTGGGCATCAAGTGCGTAGCTTCCTTCCTCTCTAGCTTTCTGTGAGAGTTAAATATCCGCGCAGCCTTGCTTGGTCCGAATTGTATCTCATTCTTGGAAACATATTCCGCAAGTTGAACATGACCTTGCTCGATGACAAAGACGCGTAAGTCTTATACATGTCATGCAGTACATATTGCGCTCAACTGTAAATTGGAATTTAGGATCACTGATTTTTGCCATTGGGATCACGGTGATTATTTTGCGATACAATGGCAGGGAGACTACCAAGTGTTCGTCGAGGAACTGCATGAATAACTCAAACTTGTAGTTCTCGGCCCGTAGAAAGTCATAGAGTATCCATACGCCTCCGTAGCCTTTGAGATTTCATATTTGCATTGCTATTCAGTTGACAGCTTTATAACGACTTACAACCGCGACTTGGAACGTTTCTATAACTGCTCAGTTGGTAACACCCAGGCCCATAGCGTGTAAACCTGCTGGTGAAAGAAGATCTTCAGGCGTTCGCGAAATTCCATAGAAAGCTTGTGAGCCCTTGGGAAAATCAGGAGGATTGATACTTTTCAAGAAGCAATCCTTTTGTTTCTCAACATAGGCCTTGTTGATGGGGGTAGTCGGGACGGCTGGAATATACATGACTAGAAGGCAAGAGGTACATCTATAACCAATCACAAACTAAGAATCAAGATACTCACCTGCCGAATCCTCTTGGCCAGTATGATCCACTTCTACCGAATGGACGACGTCGCAGTGCCAAAATACTGCGTCTCCGGGCATGACTTTGGGAACAGGAATCATAGTCTTGTCAAGCATCATATGAGGATGAGTTTCTGGTGTAGGCCATGGTCCTGCAAATCCGCCGTCCTTGGGGTAGATTCCCGGAAAATCGGCAAGAGAAATATCTTTGATACGATATGAGTAGTAGGATTGACAGAGTTGGACGTCGCTCACCGTATTCCCAATTCTTTGGATCAAGAATTTCGGAAGAACTAACCGATACTAGTGGTCGGAAGAACGGCCGAAGGACAATATACGCGTTTGAAAGAAGCACATCGGGAAAAACCTTCAGAGTTCCTTGGGTAGGGGCAGTCTCGCTGTAAGCAATGAGTACATGGATGAACATTCAAGCAAAGTTCGCCGATTAGATGCTAGAATTTTTGTAGATGTGGATGCATACCTCATTGCAAGCCAACCTTGAAAAGTTCTAAACACAGAAGCCTGTGAAAGCTCAGAAAATTTCATCCGAAAACACAAGCTACGAACCTGATTAGCTCGCTGATACAACGAGGAACGAGCTTCCAGACGCCCGTTGAGAGCATAGGGATCATGTTCCCGCCAGTGCCCGGAAAGGATATCGTTGAAACAAGACCTGAAGGCCGGATCTTGCCAACGTTCAATTGAGCCACCTGGACCTCATTCATCATGGTGTCCACACACGCACAACGCCAGTACATACCGTCTATATGAGGCGGAAAGGAAGCCCAACCGCCACCAGGATGTCTGATACGGAAACGATCGGCATATGTCAATGGTGTTGAGAGATCGACGCCTTCCATAGCCCTTTCTGACGATTCGGTTCTCCGATAAAGATTGTTCAGCCACGCGGATGCTGCCAGGACATTAGGATGTGAGCGAGCTTCGACCTGGGGCTTAGTCCAACTAAAGAACAAGCCGTCAATGTCGCGAGGGTGTTGGACAAAGCACATAAGCTTCCTTACTACAGTTCGAAGAATTGTTTGTTGTTTGCCGGGAAGCCTGATACAGGGAAATGAGTGATCATGACGGAGAGAAAACATAACTTATCGACATTACCTGGTACGTCTGGATTGGCTCTAATGAATTCTTTGAGAGACTCTTGCCAGGCTATGGCTTCCCTGTCGTCCACAACATCTCTAATCACAACTGTCCCAATTCGACGAATTTCGTCTGATCTATCAGATGATAGAGATGAAAGCTCTGCATAGTCAACTTGAGGAATGTACTACAAAAGACTTTGAGCGATTAGTGATAACTTGTGCCGCGATCACACACCTCCGAGCCTTTCTTTGCAACGCTTTCGGTAACTACTGCTAGTTCGCGGATGATTTCGGCCCAAGCCGTAGTGATGTCGGTTTGAAAATTGGGTCCATAAAAGGACGCGATTTCGCGCTTGATATCTAACAACATTTTAGGGTGATAGTTGGAGGTAGACATGATATCAACTCCTTCCCGTTCATCCCTGGTCCTATTTATGTGTGCCCGTAACAGGGACTCGTGACATAGATCGCCAGCGCTTTCTGATTCCGATGAGTACACTGCCGATGAAAAGGGATAAAGCATAAAGCTGTAGAAATGCAACAACTTCGAACAACACGGAGGGCCAATGATGTGCGATGGTATATCTAGAGGAGAGGCAAATCTGGACAAATAGATGGCACGACCATTGTCAGTCGATATTTGCCAGAACTCAAATCGATAGCGACCTCTGTTGTTGAGATTGGGTGAATGGCAACATCGCTATCGTCAGATGAAAGCGTATCATATCACAAGAGGACGCGCACCTTGATTCAGAGTCGGGAGACAAGGTCCACTCAAAACAGTATGTATACTCAAAGGTCAGAGCAAGCAAAAGTGAGTACAATCAACAGTTCGGTCACTATTTTCGTTATCGTTTGAACGTATAGTATAATGGAATAACTCCTGGAATACACTGCGAGTAAACAACGTATCAACAGTTGCATTGCGAAGCCTCCGGGACTTCGTTCGTCGGTGCTGTTGTGACGTCGATTTCTGATAGCAATGTGAAACTGATGATATGGAGAGAGAGAGAGAGTCGTACTGGCGTTCGTATCTGTTTGATTCTCCTTCTCCATTCCCGGTAATGACATAGCAATCTTCTTGAACAAACTCTTAACATTGTGACCAGCCTTTGCAGAAGTTTCCATAAACATTATGTTCATACCGGTCGCTGCTACAGTCGCTTCTTCCAGAGTCACTTGCCTATAGATGAAAGCGAGTTAGTGGCTGCAGAGAAATAGATTGAAGGAAATAAACACACCGCTTATCCGAAAGATCTGCTTTATTTCCTACCAACACGATGATGACATCGTTCCCCCGCTCCGAACGAACATCATCTATCCATTTTGTTGTTGACAAGAATGACTGTCGGTCTGGGATTGTGTTGAATAGTCGTTTGAGCTTGCCTGGACAATAAGAACGCACTTGTAATATCGAAAACAACGATGGCGACGGAAGAATCTCGAATGTATGATGGAATTAGCGACCGAAATCGTTCCTATGGTAAAGAAGATGGTTATAGGAACCGCTAATAGCGACCATGTTATTTACCTGTCCAGCCGTATCCCATAATTGTAACCGCACTGTTCTGTCTTCGAGATACATAGTCTTGCTCAGAAAGTCAATGCCGATAGTCGCCTGGTACGTATTATCAAAGGTATCATACATAAACCTTGAAGAAGCTTCAGTGCAAGTTGGAGCTAGAAATTGGACAGAAAATCCTCAGAGACCTTGTAATAAGACTAGTCTTCCCAACACTCTGATCTCCTAAAAGGACAATCTTCGTACGCTTCGGAGGTGAGGAAGAGAAGTCTGCAGTTACAGGAGAAGATTCCATTCGCGGTTAATTTGTGTCAAAGTATACAGAGAGAAAGCGGAAATATTGAAGAGGTTGGAAGAAAATCGTGCGCTGGACTGAAGCGTATGATTATGTAGAAACCAATTGAGTGACGAGCGTCTATAAGCTTTGTTTATGTTGAGTTTACCCTAGTTTACCACACAGCAGCCTTGAACACCAATGTTCTCTCTGTGACTCTCAAACTACTCATCATCTCTATACTGGGCCATTTAGCCAATAACAATGATCCTCCTCAGGCTGGCTACTCAGCATTTATGGAGGCAATCCTTCGAGGTAGTTTAGGCTATAACACAACAATCACTTCGAGTCTGGCATAATCATCATTCAACTTCTTCGATAGAGACCCTGTAATCTTCCCAATACCAGTACGGGGCTCCATAGTCAGCTTTGAAGCTTTGGCGAAAATCAATCCTCTCACTGAATAATCTGGTGTCAGTGGGCTTACATGAAGAGATCAACGTGGTACCTACTAGGATCCCGTATCGAGGAGGGTCATCCTGAAATTTCGAAAAATATTTCCGAAAATAAGGTATAATTCACACCACGCTAAACTAAGGTGGAAGTCTCAGAATGGGCATTGTTGAGGGAAAGAGAAAAGTGAAGGTACTTCAGTCCTATACTAGTCAGCCAATCTGGTAAGTAACGATCCAACTTGCATACAATAGCGAAATTGTTCACCAGATTCGAGGTCCTTTACTGAAAGGAGCGAGGTCAAGCATCATTTCACTTGTGCTCCCAGTCAGCCATCGATCTGGGTTGAATGTGTAAGGGTCGGGAAAGACATCAGGGTTCATGTGCAGGAAAACCGGGCTCATTTCAACGACGGTCTGAATGTTCAAGTCAGATAAATCCAATGAACAAACTATAGCATCTGTATACGCACACCAGAAGGAATCCTGTAACCACCAATCTCTGTGGAAGCTCCCACAATTCGAGGGAGAGGGTGGCACACTCCGATAGAGAATCGTAGCGCTTCTTTGATGAAAGCGGTCTGTACTGGATTCACTCAAAAAGAAATGTACAAGCTGTTTGTCGCGCACCAAATATGGCAATTTTTCTAATGCCATGTAGCTCATCGGTATGTCTTTATCAGGCCATGCTTTGCAAAGCTCTTCCAAGAGTTTACGATATATTGTCGGATTCTTCAGAGCATAGAATGTCCCCACGGTGCAAACACCGCCAACAGTTTCACTACCAGCGCTGACAAGAGTAAAGGCTTCATCGACGAGTGTCTTTCGGGAAAGTGGAGCTTGATCCTTGGGATTGAGAAGATGGTGATAAATTGTTTCGTGATTGGTACCAGAGAGAGAATCCGGATTCTTCAGGAGTCCATCGATCTGGCGCTCGTATTGGTTTTTCATCTCTACGTAGCTTTTGTACCCAGGCAAAAGCCACCGAACAAGCTTCTGGGGTGCTTTAGAGGTCAAGGAATTAAGGAAAGGGAAATGCCTTTGAATCCAAATCCTCTTCAGAAGGTCCCGCACGCTCAACTGTATTGGGTGATCAAAACCCGGAGTGAGTGTATTCGCGGATTCAGCGAAGCAATACTCAGTGATTACATCCGTAGTGATGGAGCGATATGCCATGGCCATCTGAATTCCTGAATCCGAAGAGGTAGAACATTCTTTGAGCAAGCTGATTAGCTGGTTAACCTGGCCAATTGGTGTGTCAGCTGGAACATGAACGAAATGTATGTCTTAAACGCCATACCTTGAGCTGCACAGTGAACTCAAGCTCAAGAACTGCCCTACGTGAAAACATGGGTCCCAACAAGCTTCTTCGGTTTTTTGCGTCCTCTGGATCACAGGTAGAAACGAGACCTTGAGGACCGTGGGCCATGAAACCAAAATAAAACCCAGGATCTTTGACCAACGCTGATCCGTATGTGTAAATGTCATGGTAAGCATGCCTCTCATTGAAATGCAGCTGTGTCTCTCATTTAGAAACCCAATGTTGAGCTGAACATTTTTGACTGACTGTGTTTGGACCAATTCTGATGACGGGTCCTAGAGTAGGAAATAGTAATCGAATGGTCAATAATTATTACTACAGAGTTTCTCGAGGTTCACACGTACCATGCAGTTTATGTAGGTTATCGATTTTGGTGACAAGTGCTCCGCCTTTGACGATATTGTAATATAGCTCATACCAGTCAGTGAGAGCCGCTAGGATAGGTCCAGGATATTTATGAAGGGGGTGGAAGAAGAGCCTGTAGAAAGCTAAGGCCCCTGCGTAGAAAAAGTACGAACAGAAGAGCAAGAGATACATGAGGGAATGAAAAAATGTCCTATCCGTGAGGAGTGTAATTTCACCTGGCAGTTAGTAAAGTAATCTGACAAGTCAGCTGTTACCTCTGGATTATTCTATTTGCACGTTTTGTTGAGTTCTCTGCATTGGGGTTCAATTATGTACTAGGTGGCGGCGTGCTCAATTTGATTGAATAGTCGCCTGAGATTCCTGGGAGAGATGGCAAGGCGTGCCAAGACACGATGTTCATTAATGTTTCCGATTCCATTAGAATAAAAGTAAAAAGTCCAACATACTTAAGCCACCAACAACCAGCCACACATGGTTAATCGGATACTGTAAGGATAATCAGCTCGCCGATGAGCCAGAATCAATGCACAACCGAGCAGTGTTTGTGAGTGTATTGTAGAAGATCAATACAATGTTCGTTCCAAAGATATCGTTGCCAGGGATATGGCATTTCTGTCCTTCATCCCTATGATCAAACTTGCAAGTGAGAAGAGATTTTGGATACAGATATTCGCAAGTATAAAGGTAGCCAGGATAGCAACTGAGAACCACATTAGTCGGCCCCCTCCGATGTACAGCCAGCGTACAAGTACGTAGGTATATATAATCCTTAAGCATCGAAAATGAACGTCCATAGTGCTTCCTTGCTCTTGAAATCATGGTGAATGATGTTCAGCAGATAACGCTCGTTGTGTACGCCTTCGAGTAATTTACGTTCTTGTGAGGCGGGAGGATAGAATGAAGCCCAATCTAACCAGATTGAGAACGCTTCCTCCTGCGAGATGATGTAAGAAGAAACGAGATATTTTCAAGTCGTCAAAAACGAACCTTCCAAGCTAAGAAAGACTGTCGTTCAATGATTGTTGTTTGGATAAGTTCTTGTCCGGAGAAGACACCCCAGGTCACAGCGTTTCTCCCGTCGTCAGGAACGTTGCTTCTACACTCTCCCTAAAGATAGTGTTTAGTTCCAGTTCAGAACTAACACTTAACATTGGAGCTGACCTTCGAGTTTGCAGCATAGTAATGAACCCATCCATCCCCCTTCTCAGCGACTTTCTTTTCTATCATCCTCACGTCTTCCTCCGTACAGAAAAATTCAACGAAAGATTTTTGATACACATAACCAGTCCTTGGTCCCCAACCCACCACCGGATCCGAAGAATGTACGCCGTCGACTGCGGGTTGAGAGCCTACTGTCCACCAACCATGTTCAGTGAGTCTTTGGAGGTGGGGCAGGATAAGTCTCGATTCGTTCTGAATAGGATCAGAAGAGAACGGGGTGGTGTTGATTTCTGAGTGTAGGTATTGAAGGAAGATGGTTGTGAGGTCTTCTAAAGATTTCGGATTTCCCCATTGCGAGATAGTTCCTTGGTTCTGGAAGAAACATTTTTATGAACATAGAACTTGTGTAAAACGACGATAGCGCACTTACGACAGCGTCGTTATTACCCCATGGACCTTGAACACCGTAGGCAGGACTCTTAGAATCACCCCATCGACCGTTAGGAAAGTCGTCCCATGAATCTGCTTTATTAAGCTCTCCGCTTCCAGCTTCGGTCTCGCTTGCAGGTATATTGATAAGCCCAAGAGCAGCAACGCTGGCGGCGGAGACTGGAGTAATAGTTCCAGGAAGAACATGTTCGGAAGTAGGTTCCTTGAGGGACAGGACGTGAACAAATGATGGTCATTTAGAATTGGGCTATTCACCTCTATAAGTTTATTTGGTACTACTTGCGGTGAGTACCCAATCCAACGGAGAGATTCAAGTACACGCTGAACACTCTTTTCCAGATTAAGAGTACAGAAATGAACGCCTGGAATGTCCGTTTCTGTTGTGATTCGGCGAATCATCTTGACAGCCAATTCAACACCGTAGTCTTTCACTAGTTGATCGTTGTGCTGCAAAGAAGATCGTCCAATGAACTAGGTCAAATTCTGGGGATAAAGAAACAGACTTTGATAGCGTCAATATCAGACATGATTTGTAGAGGAACCTTTGACCCAGTCAATTTTGTCAGTCGAGCAAAGGATTGATAAGTTTGAATTGGCATGATTCCAGGAAGAATGGGTTGATTGATCCCTGCAGACACACTTAGACATTTGAAAGTGTCAATGGAAGAACCGAATACCTTTCTCTCGAACTTTCTCGAACCAAGAGATGAACCGATCCTCGTCATAGAAAAGCTGAGTGATGATGAAATCAGCTCCTGCATCAACCTTTTCCTTCAACAGATTCAGCTCGGTTTCTTCATCGGCGAGATGGTCTGGATGACCTTCGGGGTATGCTTTTGATTGAAGGATTTAATGGAAGCGTTGACTCCCAAAGCAATCCAAACGTACCGGCGACGCCGATGCAGAAGGAGGAAGAAAACTCTGGATGCGATCTGATATATCTGACTAAGTCTGTGGCATGCTGGAACTTGATATCAACGGGTAGCCATTCTTCCTTTCCTCTGGGTGGATCTTGAATGGATGAGTACTTCTTGGACACCGAGTAAGCAGAACAACATACCCCCACGTAGCGCAAGTATGTTGTGTATGCCACTTTCTTTAGCTGCCTGATAAAGTGAGATCAGGGAGAGTATCTGGTCATAGATGAAGGCTTACTCGCAGCGCTTCATCTACCATTCCCTTCTCCATGTTGGTGCATGTTAAATGTAGGATCGTATCAAGACGATACTCAGACTGTGTAAGCTCGGCGAGATTCAGACTAGTGTCTTTGGTGTTTCCTCCTGCGCCCCAGGTCACACTAATCGCTAGTGGATTAAGGTTTGCCATCCTCACGATACGAGGGAGTAGGTTTCCAAATCCCTGCGAACATAAGAAGTCAATTATGCTCGACGTAGATGGTACAAGGTCAAAACACTTGGTCGGTCCGAGGAGGAAAGAATTCGAAAGTGTAGAATGGATGCGAAGAGTTGTAAGTCGATATTTTATCTATGAGCTTCATGGTTCCGATGAATAAATCTTCGTTCGAAGGGAGTCTATTTACAGTAATGACGCCATCATTTGTGTCCACGTGGTGTCAGCAGGCGGGAATTTCCATTTCAACCTTGACCACAACCTCCAGCTTTTCACAACTCGGAACGTGTTTTCGACGCGTTTTTGACATGAAACGGCGTGCATCGACGGACGGTACGAAAGGAAGTCGTAAACGCTCGAAAGCTTCTCCTTCCAAACCGTATCCAAACGGTGTAGAACTATTCGATTTTCCTGAACACCAGCGGTATATCACATCAATCCTTTCTGATCAAAATCTAGACAAGAAACCAGGATACATTGTAGGCAACATTTTCATGAAATACTCGGAGTCTGAGAAGAAGATTCGCCTTGTAATGAGTACGGAGCAATCAGAGGTTGGGAGCAAGACAGTACGAATACAGATTGTTTTCGGAAAACAATGTTCCAAACTGTTACGGCGGCGAGGCCTTAGACTTCCCCTTTCCCATGGCATTCTCCTTTCGCTGCGGGGGTGCACCATCGCGAATAATGGGGCTTCGGCCAACGGTGCTATAGCGACGTTGGAGTTTACAGAGAAGGTTTTGTTAAAGATATTGTCACCAGGACAAGATAATGTGGTAGTCGATCTCTGGGACCCTGGTGTGCACTTATCTCACCTCCAGCCTCCCATATACACTGATAGTACCTTGAGCAGTATCTCTCCGACCATCCCAAAGTCCTGATTCTGGATGGTACAACCCTCCCGTAGAGCGTCCCTTAGAGGAACCGGCTCCAGCCACGGAAGCCATTAAGTCTCGTAAGAAGGAGAAGCACCTTTTGAGATCCAAAGAACACTTCGAAAAACGTGCTGCTAGCAATATTAGCACAGATGCGACTGGTTCTGGCACGAAATCTTCACGTTCCAAGTTTGCTTCTCCAAAGCCTACTCACCCACAAGGAGAACAAGCACCTGCGGAGAAAGTGGATGGGCCGCTCGGATTGAAAGCTGGATGTCGCACTGCAGACGTGAGTCTCCATTTCACTTCTGTGATACATTATTGAACTTGTAACCGTAGACCTTGTACACTTCTCTATCAAGTGCCACGAGAATTTCCAGTTTCTATAACGTAGTTGGCGTTGTATATTCTAACTCTACTCATATAACTCAAAGCCACATTGGAGGCAAGTATCTCCTTCACAGTCGTCAAGGCTGCCTACCTAATCTAAACGTGACAGACTATATGTGTACCCTGCACCTGGTAGACCCCGACAACAGAGTGCGTTCTGGCAACTCGCATCTTATAGAACAACCAACAAAGGTCATCTGCTTCGCGAGAATGAACTCGAAGTGGCTACCTACCGTTCGAGAAGGTGATATCGTGGTGCTTCACAACGTTAAGGTGCGACGTAGTGGTCACTATAGATCTTTGGTTTCTAACGTGGTGGATAGGCTTCAAGCTTTCAGGGAGGCTCAAATCTTGTGGGTTATAATGACAAACTTCAATGGGCGATATACGGATTAGACAGCCGACTCACCCATGGAGTTATTCCATCCGACGTTCCAAGAGAGACCACTACTGACAGAGGCTCCCGCTTTTCACCTTTTCTACAACGGGAAGATCCAGTTCTGTTAGATTACTGCTCAAAACTGCGTCTATGGTGGAACGCCGTCGAACGTCAAAAGGAAGAGTTTTTGGGCGAGACGCACCAAGTTGGAAGCCAGGTTCTAACGCCTCCTCCGGAACGTAGTGCCCGTCCCTGGCTCCCAATCAAAGACGCTACTCCGAACACTGTATCTAATGGCTATTTCAACTGTGTCGCGCAGGTGAGCATTTCCCTTCCTTTTGACTTGATTATCAATGGTAAACTTCCTTAGGTGATTCATAAACATCGACCCGATCAAGGATGCTATGCGCTCTACGTTACCGACTACACCTCGAACGACCAATGTCCCACTTATGATGGAGCGGAGTGGTGTCCACCTGGACTGGCGAAATCGATTCTCAAAATCGAACTATGGGATCAATCTGCTTCGTTTGGACCGCAGATGGAAGTTGGAGAATTCTTCAGCTTCAGGAACCTACGAATGCGTGTAGCAAACAATGGCTATTATGAAGCCAAGATGAAGGAATTGAAAATCGCAAAATTGAATCCGGACGAATCTGGTTCAACCCACACTGTCTTGAAGGGCTTGTTGGAGTGCGTCTTTGATTTTGTCTTTTTTCCAATGTTGTTTATCGCTGTTCCAGGCGGAAGGCTAAATGGGCTACGAAACACAAGATTGAAGAACGGTTGGAGAAATTAGAATATACAAAAATCCAAGACGTCGAGATGCGGGTTCGTTTCAATTGCATTGTGGAGGTATGGTATTCTTCTACATCCCCATCGACTGGCGGATACTTGACCCATGAGTATTTAGATACTTCTTGTCAATATCCTCGATGGCTCAGGCAGTGCCAGAGTCTATGTTACTGACTATACCGCCAATGATCTACTTCCCGAACCTGACGTTGACGCCGACGACTTTGACGGCCTTGAAAAACGTGTTTTTAAGCTTGTTTTGCGGGATTCGCAAGCTCAAACAGCCAAAAGCTTGGAGCCAGGGACCGTATGTGTATTTCAGAAAGTGATGATGAAGTTACTCAATAAGGAGAATGTCGGCGATCTCGGTGGGGAGCAGCCTCTCATAAAACGGCTTTATCCCGGGCTACCGAGTCATAAAGCGTTGATGGAAGATTTCGAGAAGTACGGACAATATGCTTCAAGATGCGGACACATACTAACATTCGGTTAATCAGTCGAAAGAAAATATTCTTCGGAGCCTCTAAGGCTGCATTGCAACAATCGAAAGCCCCCTCGGTCTCTGCTTCAATCTACAAACCACAAGTCCCCGAACCATCTGAAAACCCTAGTCCTACTCGATCGAATCCGAGACTCTGCACATCCATCAAGCAACTACAGTCGCGCATTGACCCAGTGACCCTATTCGGAATCCGAGCGCGGGTCAAATGGGCCAAACCTCGTCAACTGTGGGATTACTGTCGACCTTACTGTGCAAAATGCTTTAAACGGTGAGTCTAGCTCGTTTGTCTGACTCGATTCCCAAACGTGATTCAGTATTGCATAAATTTCTAGTATTCCCTCAAGCCAAAAAGCTTGCGTTGCATGTGATGACTTCGACCATGAGTTCATCACTTACCAATATAACTTCAACATCAGCATCGAGGACGAAGAAGGCTCTGAGATGCCGATTGCTGTATTGGACGAAGTAAGGCTCCT
This sequence comes from Lentinula guzmanii, assembly GCA_027919855.1. Classification (NCBI taxonomy): domain Eukaryota; kingdom Fungi; phylum Basidiomycota; class Agaricomycetes; order Agaricales; family Omphalotaceae; genus Lentinula; species Lentinula guzmanii. The sequence goes on from JANVFO010000015.1 coordinate 426,796, forward strand.
CTCCATCAAAATTCCAATCACTAAATGAGAGCCTTCTCCGTCACAGGCTTTATTCCTGACCGATTTGCCTCGCGTGAACATGGCTCGAGATCCATCAGCTTTGGAAGAATTCCGGACGTGCTTCGAAACGATTGCTGGCAATGTTCTGGAGTACCAGGATGATCGTTGTATGGGGAAAGAAGATACTGAGTTGAAGACTCCGCTCGTTTGTTTGTATGGGTGTCGATATGAGGAAGAAGGAAGGAAGATTTGTCAATTGCTATCCTACACATTGATCGAGAGCTGAAATCTCTCTGGAATCTGGATCACTGTACTGTATGTGTATGCCATAGGTGTATTGTTATTGCTATATATGTAGACGAGATCGTGTATTTTTTCGTTTTTCTTAGTACGGACGGTCCAAGAAAGTATCTTCACTTTTGAGTACTGGTATTCTTTGGTGGCAATCTCGAAGTTGAAACTTATTCATTGAGGAACACTATACTGGAAGTGTTCAGACCTATGAAGGAATAATACCCTACATCACGCTACACAAGAATTTAAGTTATGCAGGCTCCTTTTCATCGATACTCTTCTCATCAGCAGTCTTTTCCTCATGAGCAAAGTGACTAAAGCTGATCTTCTCGAATTCCACAACACCAATCTTGCGAATGACTATCCAGGCAAACGGCAGCGAGAAGATAACTATACGCCCATTAAGGGGGTCATGACATGTCAATGATCACGTAGCCACAGTCAGGGTGTTCCGACGACAATTAGAGGACAGACACGATGAGCAATGGAAACAATCCCCGAGGTACAACAAATTCAAAGAAATCGATGCGTCCTCAGCAACGATTGCGAGCAGGAAGTACTGGAAACTGGCCAGAGACCTCCCGCGAAAACTAATCACTACGCTGACCCAACTGCGAACGGGACACGTACCACTATACGCACACTTATTCAAAATCGGGAAGGTCAACAGCCCTATGTGCCCGAGCTGCAAAAGACACCCCGAAACGGTATTCCACTATCTCTTCCAATGCACGACACACCAACAGTACAGAAACCAACTGCGGAGGGAGGTGGGACAGAGGAGCATGAACCTAGGGACACTGCTTACAGAGAAGACGATGCTCAAATACCTCTTCCGATACGTTAACGACACGAAAAGACTACATCACATATTAGGGGAATTACCGGAGATGACAGACCAAGAGTAGGAACACCAAAGAGAAGTCTCATTATAAACAATACATTCAATAATAACGCTAACTACTATACACACCTATCATACAGTCGACGAATGCAAGCCCCAAAACGCAGACACTTGCACATAATAAGGACGAGAGCCAGCTCGCCTGAACAGGCCTCTTACGGGAGCCTAATGTTGTTGGCAGGATATGGAAATGGTCAGGAAGGAAGGAAGGAGGGAAAGGACATAAAGTAGCATACTCGCTAACATACGCAGAAGCGCAAAGGCGAATAAATGGGAAAAAAAAAAAAAAAAAAAAAAAAAAAATGATCACGTATGCTGAGTGAAAAGTACCCACTTAATCCGACGTTCATCCCGATTGAAAGCCAATCAGTCGTGTTGCTAGATTTTATACCGTACGCTACGGCCTGACCAGCGCATTCAACACCACGCAGTGTTCCAGTCATGTATGAGAGGGCAATGAAATCATCTGACACTAAGACGTACATCAGAATTAGATTCACTTCGATATACATGACAGGGACATACTTTGGCTGATGATCCAGTACAGACTTGTCTGAGTGGCCATGGTTGCAAGATCGAAAAGAACAAACAAAATAAATGTCTTCCCAAATAAGCCTCCAGACGTCCAGTCAATAACAGGTTGTTCATCTTCAAGCTGTTTTGTGACAATGGCGGTCCACGTCCTGGCAAGTGATAGAGTAACGTACGCTTTCTGTAAATGTGCTTATCCAGTGACTGAAGGTTTTGGCATACCACAGTGCTAGATTAAGTATCATCAATCCTATCCAGCTCCACCTGGCACGCTGCTTGATTGACATTCGTTGGTTGTCGAGGAAATACCCAATGAGAAAGCCTCCCGCGATATCGCCCCAGGGAATCGTGAATGCACAAAGAGCACGAGTGCGAACATTCATGTATTGTGTTTGCAGCGTACCTGTATTTTTGCTTTTCAGCCATTGATCAATAAATATCGAAAGGTTGGTACTAGCCGATGTAGGAGCCGTAGAACCAAGATGTAAAAAACAACGGACATAGAAGCAATATCTTTGCATATGGATAAGGTTTCGTTCATTATAAGTAGACTGAGGACATACATTTGCAGAGCAAACAACTTGATACCACTCGTTGAAAGTCTGTCTCCATCCAGCCATACGCATCCGTATCTTCACTCCATCTTTCCGCTGGACGTTTTCCGGATGCGAAAGAAGCGTTGCGATGAATGGGCCTGCACACATGATTCCGATGATGACGAGGTAGGTTTCGAGGGATACACCACCAGATGAGTCGAGAGAGGAGTTGAGGCCGAAGATGATGGCTCCGCCAATGACTGGTGCTGCATTACGCATGAACACCCATAGAGCCAGCATCCGTCCCCGTCGATGAGGTTCAGGATAGGCTGTCCGCAGTCTCAGAGATGTGAAAGATGCAACAAGAGTTTAAGTTTGAAATCTCACAGGTGATGACAGGGCCTTCAACGGTGTACATTAGTCCATCGGTGCAGCCTGATATGATAGATCCTGCGAGCAAAAAGTTAGATACGAGGCCATAGGCGACATTTTGAAGGTCATACGGACCAAACATTAAGAACCACTGAGTTCCGTTCTTGGAGTTCAGATATAAGCTTCCTGCATAGCTTGAAGCAGAAATTTGTCAGTCAGATACGCGGTCGGACTCCTCCCCTCCAGATTAATCGTTGGGGAGATGGTGAAGGAGAAGTGATACACACATAATATCGCCCGTACTGGAAATCTAGAGCAAAGGGATTGAGCTATTTTGAAAAGTATAATATGAACTAAAGAGAGAGCTCATACAAGTAATGCAGCCTTGACCCCAATCTTACCCACGATTATACCACCAATGAGACAGAAAAATGCCATGAATACTGAATTTATGTTACGCAAGTCGATTCTGCGTTCCAGTATGGGCAACTTACCATAACCAGCAGCGGCGGTAGCGTTGGCGTACCAGGGAGTCGCTAATCCGCCAGCACCTAGAGAGCTAAGAGCATTATACATTCCCTGGAGTAAGACATCAGTGGCACGACCTTGAGCTTCACTCAAGAAGTAAGGACATACCGGTGCCTACGTATACAAAGCCAGTCAGTTCCTTCGAACGATTAAAATAGTGATAACGAGCATACGCAGAAAAACACTCCTCCAACAACGAGAATCTGAAAGATCGTGCCTCTGAACCAATGCACAGGGTAAGAATATGTCAGCTCCTGCTCGGAGGTAGCATCGTTTTTCAACTCGGGGATGGTAGTAGCTTCACTTTCCTTCATGATAAGTGGTGGGGTAGAAGAGCAGCTTGGCGGTCAGATACCGAAACCAATTTGAGTGACATACTTGGTAAAATTAACAGCCTTGTGGAAAGATACGAGATAAGATGTGAAAATACAAACCTCGATTCAATTGAGGTTTGTGGACCATACTCATTGCTCGAACGCGTGATACATATTGAGGAAGCCTTTCGCCAAATCTGGGGGCAAGAATATATTATACGTACTGACCACGCTGATACTGCAGGACAGGATTTGAAAAGGTGTTCAGCGATCCACCAGTCTCTGTAAGACAGGTGAGGATGACTTTGAGAAACAAATAAGCTCTTATGATTGATATATTTGAGGGATGAAATTTGGGTGGATTCTCTAGATCCTAGCTTTCATAGCTGTATGAATAATCTAAAGATAGAGCGTTCAGACTTATAGCAAACCTAAAGGTCCTTTAAGAGCTGTAGCGAGATTTTGCAAACCTTATCGCCGACTACTTTGCTGATATCGAGGTCAAAGCTGGTCAAAGAATACGCTGGTGTACAGCCACAAGCGCGCCGCCATCAATAAACACTTGCCACAGGCTCGCTTAGTTCTTGCTCTGACCAACGTCTGGTCAGATATGCGTTGCTATCTTCCGTTTTCTCTTTTCCTTACTGTCATCCTTCACCCTTCATTCTCCTCCGTCGTTGCCTCGACATCAAAGTCACAGCCCACACAACCTCCGCCCTTCTCAAAACGTTCATTTGCGAAAAGAGAATACACAACGCATGACTATTATGTCCTCGAACTTGCTAATTCGCCTAATCCACTCCGGTCCAGCTCGACCTCGCTGCCAAATCACGAGAGACTAATGCTACTGGATGAGGTCAGCGAAATGCTCGGCGTACAAATTGTTGAGCCTGCAGGAGAGCTTGAAGGTCATTGGTTAGTGAGGGCGGAGAAGATGACACTAGGAAAGAGGGATCGAGATGAGAAGGACTTTGTGCTGGACACATTTGAACGGCTAAAAGCTCGTGCACGGGCGGATGATCTGCAGCGAAGAACTTCAGAAGTTGCCGTCCACCAATTTGCCTCTTCTGTGAAGTCGCTCGTGCGTCAGGTACCGCGCCAGCGAGTGAAAAGAGCTCCAATCGACGTGAGACAGAATGATGACTCCACAGCTCGCGTTGTTGCCTCACGTTTAGGCATCCAGGACCCACTCTTCCCTGACCAATGGCATCTCATAAATGATGACTTTCCTCAGCATATGATGAACGTTACTGGTATATGGGAGGAACTCGGTCTGACTGGAAAGGGCGTGATATCTAGTCTTGTCGACGACGGATTAGATTACGAGAGTGAAGATCTCAAAGACAATTTTGACGCTCTCAACTCATACGATTTCAACACTCATGTCGAACTCCCTACACCTGCATTACCAGCGGACCACCACGGTACCCGATGTGCTGGCCAAATCGCTGCATCGAAAAATAATGTATGTGGAGTCGGTATCGCTTATGAATCCCGTGTAGCTGGTGTACGAATTCTCTCTGGCCCTATATCTGACGTGGACGAAGCCGCCGCGCTTAATTATGGCTATAATCGAACTGAAGGCGGCGTTGACATTTACTCGTGCAGCTGGGGTCCGCCGGATGACGGAAAATCAATGGAAGGTCCCTCCCCTCTCATCTCCAAAGCTTTCATCAACGGCATTAATCGCGGTCGAGGAGGCAAAGGTAGTATATTTGTTTTTGCCTCTGGCAACGGAGCAGCCAAAGGCGACCAGTGCAATTTTGATGGCTATACAAACAGTATTTACTCCGTTACTGTTTCTGCTGTTGACTACAAGGGACTTCACCCGTACTATAGTGAACCCTGTGCGGCGAATATGATAGTCGCGTATAGCTCAGGAAGCGGAAAGCACATCGTACGTTCATTCTCTTTCGCCTGCGTATATTATTTTATTGATTCGATATGAATCTGTTAGGTCACCACAGACAGAGGCAAGAGCGAATGCGCTACTACCCACGGCGGTACTTCTGCTGCTGCGCCAAACGCAGTCGGTGTTATTGCCCTTGCTCTGCAAGCCAACCCCGAACTGTCCTGGCGCGATGTACAATACATATGTAGGGAGACGGCAAGGATGATCAACGAGGACGATCCGGATTGGGAAGAGACCAGCTCAGGACGAATGTACAGTTACAAATACGGTTTTGGTGCAATGGACGGCTGGAATTTCGTTCAAAAGGCAAAAGAATGGAAGTCTGTCGGTCCACAGGCTTGGTTCCACACGCATTCCGTGCAGCTAGGAAGCGGGACTTTCAATGCGACAGGCAACTTTAGTGGGGGTGCTTCGATTCCTGCTTCCAAGGAAGGCATCAAATCCACCTTGGATATTACCGCAGACATGCTTTCGCATTCGAATTTAGATCAGAATAAGCTAGAACATATCCAGGTCCGTGTTTGGATCCAGCATGCGAGAAGAGGGGATGTTGAGGTTGAGATCGTGAGTCCCAATGGAGTGAAGAGTGTTCTTGGTGCGAAGAGGGACAATGATGCGAATCAAGATGGATATCCCGGGTGGGTATTCATGAGTGTGAAACATTGGTGAGTAAATGTATTCTCAAGCGAGGATTTACAAATTGACTGTTTCAACTTTCTTCGACTTTCATCTCTTGCGTGATTTTAACTACTGTACCTTTATGTATGTCATTCTACATCTCCAGGGGCGAAAATCCTATTGGAACATGGACCATTCGCGTCTCGGACCAATCATACTCCAAACCAGAATCGAACGGGTCTTTCATTGGCTGGAGCATGGTTCTATGGGGTACGGCATTGGACGCCACTAAAACACGACTCTATGAATATCCTACATACGAAACAGACTCTGATCGGTGGATCTTTCCGCCAGTCGAGGACAACTACTCAGATGATGGAAACGAAGTACCAAGTACGACGCGTCTACCTACACGTCCGACCGAGCACCTTCCAGGGGATCACGGTACAGCCGAAGGCGAAGCTAGCAATCCAGCTTTCGGCGGATCCTCACCTTCATCTACACCGACAGCTGATGAAGGGTACTTTGCCGACCTTTCCAAGTTGTCTTCGAATCGGAAATGGTTCGGTGGTGCAATTGCCGTCGTCGTTCTCTTCGGTCTCTCTGCCGCCGTGTATTTCTGGCAGAGACGGAGAGCAATAAGGAGGAGGATGGCATATGAGAGTTTGGCGGGGAATGATGAGGTGCCTATGACTTCAATGATAGAGTCCGATGCGTTGGGTGGAGGAAGGAGGGCAGGGAGAAATGACTCAACCGGTAATGGAGGAGCACCGAGGAGTGGTCGAACGAGGGAGCTGTATGATGCATTTGGAGAGGTGTCAGACTCGGACGACGAAGATGATGCGACTGAAGAGACGAGACTGCATCCGAGTGGTCAAGCTGCTGGGCGAGTGGGTGAGAACGAGGTTGGGTTTCATTCAGGATTTTTGGACGATGAGGATGCGGTCTCGCCTATGGGGAGCGCGAATCATCTACCGTCTGCGGGAAGAGCAGGAGGATATCGGGACGAGCCTTGAAAAGCTTGATAGATTGGTTGAAGAGTATGAGTGGACAGATATATTAATCACCTGGGTAAAATACTTATCAAGTATAGTTAAACGTTATCTTCATAAACATCGAGCAATTGTTATTCCTTGCAGCCATCCTTTGATTTGCAGCGAGTCGGTATCAATGATAAAGATAAGATATCTTTTATTGTTTATTATCATATCGTGACCTTGAGCTGTCGCCTGTCCTTCGTTGTCGACTCAGTTGTTTCCTGCTCGCCACGTCGACGTCGCAGGAAAAGCATCCATACTTGTCGATCTTTACCTTCGCTCTTTTCCAACTTTTTTGTTTTCTGTTGTAAAACCAAGCTCTCCTCTGAAATTGGATGAACAAGGTGAACAATTTTACTCAGTCGAAGCAAACAAAAACTGAATTTCAAATGATAGAGGCATCATCTGCTCTACTTCTACAGCCTATCTCTTGCCGGACTGAAGATTTCTGCGTTGAGCATACGACTCAGTCCGGTACGTCAAATAACTCCATTGCCTCGAAATGACGTTAAACTCATCTTTACACTAGATTACATCGAAGCACAATTCCTGCTATCTAACATCCGACTCCCATTTCTGCCGAAATGTCTTCTGTGGTTGCTCAGGAAGAAACTAGTCAACCCAGCGGTACTATCTCAACCCAAGGGGAGAAAGTTAGCCGGGATAGTACAGGGAGTAATCAGATTGGTAGCAATAACTCGGCCGATGGAGAAATCTTTACGAAGGCGACAGCAACTCCAGAACAGTCTATCGCCTCTATCAACAATACCGCTTCCACATCCAAGCATCTAGATCCCAGTCCAGCCCTGCCCTTCGCTAATCCTCGCAAACAGAAATCTACAGGCATACTGAGCCTCAGACGCTCGCCTAGCGGGTCTCGAAAGCGCTCTGAATCCCTTTCGGCCAGCGCTCCGAAATCGGAGTTGATTCCGCCTCTTCCAACGAAGAAGGAACCGGAACAACCTCCCAAATCTATTCTAACTCCATCTTCATCCTCATCCTCGTTATCTCATCCTGCCACGCCATCACCATCTCTTTCCCGCTCTCCTTCTATTCAATTTGCGCCTTTGCCCCAGCTTGCGCCCAGGAAGCGCAAATCTTCAGTTCCTTTAGGGATCGCTGCAAGGAGTGCGATGATGCAACGTCGGAGGCAAATCATGTATGGCTCTTCCACAGCCGTAAACTTACAGAATCCTAAGGACGCTGCCGACACATCTAGTGTAGAAGGACGGGGAATGTGGACACCTGCGGAGGCAGAAGAGCACATGACGCGTCAACTGCGCTCCAAGGAAAAGGAGAGAGACAGGATGTTGAAGAAGCAGCAGAGGGAATTGGAGAAGGATGCTACCAAATCAGCATCGAGAAGTAGACACGGCTTCAATGACGAAGCTGAAATGGGTCATGACGACCCCTTGGTCGTGTTTGGGAGGTTAATGAAGGATGCGTGGAGAAGAGTTGGAAAGAAGGATGGGAACGTGAAAGCGGACCTCCCAGCGAAAGCACAGATCGATTCGAACGTGAATTCAGCCGACACCACGACGAAAGCGCCGTCTGCCTCGGAGAAGCCAGTAGAATCTGTCTCCAAGTTGGACCAAACTGCATTCAAAGAAGCTGATAACGACAGCCGTTTTGTTAACCACGAATCCGACTCGCCTGATGAATACAATGACGACGAAATAGACCTCGATCCGAACGAAGTAGACGTTTCGAAAATCGCTACACTGAGGGCAGGCTCTCCTCCTCCTTCTCATAACCATTTATCATCACAGTCTCAGTCGGAGACGTCTTCCATAGCCGGGTCTGATGAGACCGTTGGCTCAGATTCGACCATGACTTCGCCCTCGCCGACGAGCCCACCTTCGCCAACGACTCCTACAGCGCATACACATACACATATCTCCACGGATTCATCAACATTGGAACGAACCCTATCCAAGAATGGAACAAGAAACTCCGTCACGATAGAGCCTGAACGATCTGTACACAGGTTACCCTCGTTGGAGTTAACACCTCTTTCCCCGTTCCTTGTCACTTGATAATGCTTGTACATATACTCAAAAGTTTTTCTGGTTTTTTTTTTTCCTGTTGAATTTGGTTTACATAGGATATGTGCTCAAGAATCCAATCACACGGCGCGCGCTCATCATACCTTACCATCCATCCTACTAAACTGCATTGCACAACTCTTAGACTACTAGTTGCTTTTTATCATCTCAGTTAATTTCTATAACTCACTATATACCTCTCTCTTTACATCCTATATACTCAAATGGTTGTTGTTGGTTTTTGGACATTGCAGTTACCCAAATCTCGGCCTTTCAACGAATTGGTGAGCTAAGTTGCGTAGTGCGACCAGACCTCTCTCTATTTGCCTGCCCTGGCCCAGAACTTCAACAGTTCACCTCCGGCCTATTCAGAGGTGAACCATTAGAAATAACATTCATCGCAACATCTGATGATGCCCAAGGAAAAAAAGTCCCCGGCGTCGGCGTCTTTTGGTAAGTCATATAATTGCGCCTTTGTCAAAAGGGCCGGATGGTCTTGATATTTTGATAGAAAGTGCCGATCTGGGTGTCAGTGGTCATGTTTGTGTAAAAGTATCCTAGAGATACTGGCATCTTGGCGGAAAGACCACAAGAGCGATAGCCGCTTTGATAAACTCAATGATGTTACTCCAAAGCGAGAGAAGGGAACTTATGAGTACGACGGTGAGGGACTGCAGACGCATGAGCCAAAAACACTGAAGGAAGGCGCCTTCGGCACCGACTGTTATCTGCGCGAGGATGAGAGCGCCAGAATGATTGTCTGTAGCACGGGTGCCATCAAGGTCCGTTGAAATCTTTGATACTGCTTTTCTGGGGCGATTTGGAGACGAGCAGCAAACGCATTTTAATCCTGCTAACCTACCCGCCTTTTGTGAATAGGTTCGATCTTGCATATGGACGTGACTGAAGAAGTCCCTGTTGTCTTATTAAACGAAATCGAATCATAGCATGTCCGGGTTGTGGGAAGAACTGGGTGTAACACTGAAATTCATCTTCGATTGGGCTTGTGGTTGAAGATTAAGGAACAGTTTTTGTGGTATCGTGTGAGCTCTGGGAATCTAACAAGTTGCAAAATACATTTTACACCGAAAAAAGTGCGACCGCCGACAATACGAACTTGAAAATCGAAAGCAAAAGCGTCGAAGCAAAGGAAGTTTGTTATTAGTTTGCTATTGCCAATGGAATACCAAATTATTTCATGATGGCTTTCAGAAAGGGAGAAGTTGAATCCACACACCACGTCTTAGCTGATAATACCATTGAGTATCAGAAGCAAGCTTAAAAGTTTTTTTGGACCGCATACATCCAACGCTAACAGCAAATTACAGAAAGTGATGTTGGGATTTGTGGAATATGTATCACCAATCAAGAGCAAGAGTCGAACGGTGAAGGAAGCAACGCAGAAAGGAACATGCCTTAGTTAAGCAAGGAGAAGGGCTTTATAGTGCTTTATAAGTTTCGATGCGTCCGTTGCATCCTACATGATTGAGATTCTTGGATATTCCATCAATTTGAAAATGCATATACTCACCATTTCATTCTGTCGACTGCGATCAAGTTCACTACGAGCATTTTCCAGAAATGAGCGCAAGGCTCTTTCTCGTTTGGATGGGTTTGTTCTCACTGAGGTCGTCACATTGGCGTAGAAGAGACAAGATAGTACTGGTGCACTCACGCATTCCACTAGCATCGTCTATGGTCTGAGCTCTTCGTACGAATAGATCGTCTATGGCTGAGGGATACAGCTCGTACAAGGATGTGAGTGATGGCTAGAGAAAAATGAGTTTGACTCAAAAAAGATGCTGCAACAATGATGGCACTTCTCGATTCTTCCAAAGCGGTTCAACTTCGTTCAGGTATTTCATGAACGGTATCTCGTCCTTCTTCAGCTCTATAAGTGTGGCTTTCAGGTTTTCTCTTTTCGAAAGAATCATCAGCTCAGGGTGTGGCGATATAGAGTGGATACTCACAGATAAACCAGTCCTTCTTGACTCATGTCTTTGGCTTGTTTGCGAGCGGAACCATAAAGGCCTTTCTTCTGATTGTCAAACGCGCTTGACAGAATCGTTGTCTTCTTTGCCTGACGTTCTATAGACAAAAGCAAAAAAAAGGTGAAGAGCCACGTAAGATAAGCTTCGCATACTCTGAAATTTCTCCATGAACTCGTCTAGATCTAGACTTGATATGATGTGAGCCATTTCAAGTCACATATGTCTGGAAGTATTCACTCGTCATCTTTGCCATTCTCTGCGTCGTCGTCGTCGTCGCTCGCCGCTATGTGTTGAGGTTCCTCTGAACTGCGCTCGTTCGTAAAAGAAACAGGAGCAGACGTTCGCATGGGCCTTTTCGTGGTCGAAGCTTTTCGAGAAAGAGCCCTGTTCAGCTCTACATGAGCCCTGAGAGTACACAGTTGCCTTACGGGGTGGTTTACTTGAAGATTTCGCCATTTAGGATGTGTGGTTATAGTAGCAGAGAACTTCAAGAGGCTGAGGCGCGACGCGTTTGTTTGTTCCACACCTACCTTCATTAAGAGCGCTTAAACAATTCAGTGTGCATCACCGACAAAGCAATGGACTTGTGAGGGTTTCTTGAACCTTTTTATCTCATTCGTTGACTTTGATACAACTAATAGTCTCGAACTCAAAATTCACCAGAGAATTCTGGCTGATATTGCTTCTAATGTTAGCGAAGCCCCCGACGACCTCCGGCATGCGAATACCCTCATTTCTTCCAATGTTCGAACGAGGACCGACGCGGGAGAAACATTAGAGGGAAGATCTAACAATGAGAGCTCAGTAACTACACCAAGAGTGTTTATGGTCCGCGTTCATTTCCTGAACTTGTCTAGCTCGTAAACACTGAAAGTTTGAATATAGCCTGCTTCTCGGGTTCTCTGTAACATTGCATTTGGAGAGCTCGTCGTCAGCTTCCCGGACAACTATATCTCTGAGAACATAGACACTATCATGCCAGCTCTTATTGACGTATTGCGGGACGTACCCCACATCGATTTCGACCAATGCCTATCATGGGAAGGTATTGCTCAACTTCACACGTAACATATTCCGCACTCATTTGCGGACAGAATGGGCTCTTCCTGATCAGCTTGTCTACTCCACCATAACCGCTCTACTACGTATAGCAAGCTCACATTCCGGCTATAGCGTACCAGCGACAGAGGCAATTTGTGCGTTCATCTCCGATGTGCTGGATAACATCAAGGCAGGAGATTGTGAGCTATGAATTTTCTAAGATCGATCGTTCAAACTCACCCTTTAAACTAGCGTTGGATGTCCTAACCCAGCTCATGCCAGCGCTCCATGGAATGTACAGGGCCATAGGTTCCATGTCTTTTACGTGGACCCTTCCTCAGTGGCAGATGCTCGCCGATCAACTAAAGTACATTTGCTCTCCAGATATGGTGGACCATCTTAACTATCTGATTACCGACCTCGTTGAATCCGAAGACTCAGATGAGGGTACTCTCCAATTTGTTCAAACTTTCCTTGCTCGATATGTTTCCCGTGGACGTCCACTTAGTGGATACTTTATCGTCTGTTGTGTCATTGAAACTTTGTGGACAGTGCTAGCACAGGCCTTGGCCCCCCCTCTGGCTACCACGGCTGCAGGGGTTTCGGAAGCAGCTGCGGCGAATAGAGCTTGGAACTCGTTAATGCGACAGGCTGCCATGGAACTTGACGTAACCGACACGAAAACTATCTCCGCGTTGAACAAAGTTACTGACTATGCCATGCAATGCTTTACTGACCTCCTCGTTCAAATTGAGGATATGGAGCAGGAGCCTTCCCTAGATACATATGCTTGGGAGACAATGTCAGAAAGCCTCGTGAGCACGTTTCCCGTTATATCATATATCATCATCCTCATTCTGTTTCTAGAAATTGGCTTCAGTCTGCTCAGTTGTTCTTCGTGAAGTCGACGACAAGTTATTTGCACGGCTGTTGGTTTTGCTTAGTGATGAAGCCCCGATCTCGGATAACCTTGTTCAGGAAGCTGCATTAAAAGCTACCACCATCATCGTTCAAAAGTAAGGCTCGACTGATACTTTTTTGCGCGACGTTAAATTTCCCCAGTTTCCCGAGCAAAGCAGCGCTATTAGCGGCACATCTGCGACGTTTCGTCACCTCACCTATCCCCATCTTCGAGTTTGACTTCGTGTCGGAATCTCGAGCGCCTCCGCCTCTCGCCGCCGCCGCCAAATGTCTTGCGCTATGTATCAAAGTAGATGATTCCCCTCGGTTTTGTCCTTCGTTTTCTGACCGTGAAGTCCTCTAGCTTGCACCCGGTGATGATCTCATTATGTCGAATATGTACTCGCTCTTGAATTACGTTGCTGCAACTAGCAAGGAGATATATGAAAGTTCCAGCAATTCACAACTAATGAATAATCCCTTGTATCAGGGCCTTGATCGCCATTCTGTGGCAAACGCCGAGACTGGTTTGCGAGGGCTCTCGGATGATCAAAAAAGATTGGTTGGTATCAGTACTATTTCGGTGGTGACAAGACTGGCGTTAGAGTTTCGGATGGAAGAGGTAGTGTCTCGTTCCGTCAATGTTGCAGAGGTCTGACGCTTGTGTAGGTGACGCGTTTGACTGTCTCCATGTTGCTTCAACGTTTGCGATCCGCTGAGCCTACTGTCGAAGCAGCGATCGCCTACAATCTTGTTGACCTTGCTTTGTCCGCACCCGAAAGTTCTTTCGTTGATATCATCAGAGCCTTTTCCATGATCAATCGCTCAGCCAATCCTGACGATCCAAGGTTCTCAAATAACATGGTATGCCTTGTGTCTCAAATCATTCAAGACTCCACTGACTCCGGAGTAGGTTCTTGCTGCTCAGACTCGTCTGGCACAAGAATTGCACCGTCGCACCGAGCTTTATGAGGTTTACCTCGTCGAGCTTCTGACGCTCTTTGCCGATAAGGGTGTCGCAATACAGAACGTGAAGACGGAAAACCATCACGTCAAGGTTTGCTGTCATTTTTGGCGTACCTTCAGTCGACTCAGGCACTTTTTCGCTCAAGATAGACGACATGATTGAACAGTTAGCTTCTCTTCTGCTTCCCATTGATGCATTGTTGTCGCATGAAGATTTTACTCCCCAATTCACCGAGTCGCCGACTTTGGTCGCTCTGTTCCGCAACATGTGGTTCCTCTGTATACTTTTCCATTTCACAGTAGAAGACAAGGAAGCCACGGCAATGGACTGGCAGAAACCTGCGCTATCTCGTATCGCAACAAAGACACCCGCTATGGTTATGGAGGAATCTCATGATTCCGTAGCTAGTGACGTGGAGTATAATTCTGTTATCCGTCAAGACTACGCCCATACCGTGAGTCCTATCTTACTACCAGTCCAATAGCTTCGCGTTGATTTTAAACACTCAGGTCATTTCGAAGCACCGTTCGTTTTTGACTAAACACATATCGCTTCGCAGTAGCGATATTCGTGGCTTGTCCTCTGGCCAGATTATCTTCTTGTTGACCATGCATGACATGGAGAACATGCGCTCAGCTGCCGGTCTCACATCATTACTCGTTTCTTACTTCATCAATGAAAGTCTGAACAGACATCCCGCATTGAGCGCGTGTATGGAGTCTATCGCTGAGAAGGTCAATACTATACATCCGTCCTAGATTCTTCACTCATGAAACCAACTAGGTCATCCGAGGTTGTATCATTGACCTCAACACTGAGGCAGCACAACAAGCTTTACCCGAAAGACTTTCATCCGAGCTGCGGGCGTTGCTCATTTGTAGCACCCATCGCATGGCTAAAGCAAGAGATGTAGCATCTAAATTCTTGAATCGGCTGATTTCATCCTTCCCGTCGCTAATGTGTGATCCGCCACTAGTGTTCGCCATCTTGGAAGTTTTGACGCTACTTCGGCGAGCTTGTGACAACGAGTTTACTGACGAGGTATGTTTCTCTCACTTTCTTCCGTAGTTTGATTCACCATGCTTTGGTCTTCTAGTTCAATCCCGTTTACGAGTTTGAGTCCAGGCGGACTGATATCAAGCTTCATTTGACGGATAGCTACCAAGTTCGAAACGAGATACTTGTCCAACTTCAGCGGAATGCGAATAATTGGTTTGACCTCGCTCTTGGTCGTGCTCCAGTCGAACTTCAATCAACCTTACAGGTATGATCTGATTATGGTCTAGCTTATGATCATTTCCTCATCTATATTGCAGAAATATCTGGCTGTTGGACAAACTCTCTCAGATGCTTCTGAATTGGGGGCATCTATCGCCGAGAAATTCGGCAAAGCTATAGGTCCTGTGCAGCGTCAACTCAGTGAGCGATGTTTCAGTTATCTTTCTCTATGATTCGTTACTAATGTTGTATCCTCATAGCATCTTTGGCGAAACTGTCAAACTGGAGCTTAGATAAAGCAAAAGTGCTGACTAGTCAAATTGCTAGCAAGGGATACTTCGCTGGAGAGGCGGCTGGTCTCAGACTAGCAAGCCGAGCAGGTCTATGAAATTTTCTGGATTAACTTACTTGCCTCTCATTCTTTTAAAGCCTCCGACAGACTTGAACAACTACCTCCTCAAAATGCACCTTCGGGAGAGCTAACGGCACTGAAGAAAAAGTTGTCAAACACCTTGAAGGAAATACGCAGCAAAACAAGTACACTCACTGTTCAGGATTTGAAACGACTCTTGTTCCGCTGTGCAGCGACTGTTATATCGCTAAACAAGGTAAATGAGTCGCCATGATTGTAAAGCTTAAATTCTCATGAGAATTCTAGATTGACTATGAACTATTGCACTACTTAGTATCTATCCCTTTCGAGGTGTCAACTCCCTCGTCAATTTCAGCTGCCATCGAAGTCTGGACATGGGTCATTGCAGAGAAACCTAGTATCGAAGTCGCCCTCATGACTGAACTTCTTTCAGCTTGGACCGACACCATTAAGAACGAGAAAGGAATTTTCTCAATTAATCTCAAGTTAGTAATGGATCATGAGCAACGTTGTTCGCGACTAACATCTTTCATTGCAGTTACGATGATCCTTTCTATCACCCTATCAGTTATAGTCCTACGGACAAAGATACCATCGACCTGGGTACCAATCATGCTCGTAGACTTCTGACACCTCACGCGCTAGTTCTGCAAATGCTCCTCAGTCGTCTTCAAGCTGCCAGATATCGTAGACCTGGTGTCATGTTCTTGCTTCAACACCTGGTTTTAAGATCAGCCAGAGCACATCAATCGTTCAGGTCAGTCTCTACCCCCGCGTGTCCAGAGTTACTAAAATATTGTTGGGCATCTTAGTACACATGCCTTGGCTCGCGAAGCCAGATTCTCATTCCTACTTTTTGGATTCGAAACGCTGAGAAGCTCACATCTTGATTCGTTCTGTGAACATACCTTCAGAGAAAGTCTGTATGCCACTGCGTATGCCTGGTTCGCTGTCAGGCCACAGTATGTGATTGATTGCTACTAACATTTGAGACCGTACTGAGTGAAAATGTAGATGGTCATTTGGTGCTAATCGAGTTCAGATCGATGCGGATGTCAAAGTACTCTCCGAATTCTTGTCGTATCTGCAAGCCGACTCGATTCGGGATGCACTCACTGTCTCAAGTCTAGCGCCATCACAATTCAATCTTCGTGCTTCTTGTAGCTTATACTTTTTCTATTTATCCTAACATGATATGTTCTAACATGAATGTTTCCAGATTATGCCTCACGTCTCCGGGATGTTAATCATCCTCTTCGATTATTGGTGGATAATGAAATATTCCGTCTCAATGTATGGGCCAACGCGATGAATGAGCCTAAGCGTGGCACAGACCATATTGGGATGACTTTGGTCGAGGTGAGATCTCACCGATAGGTATCATAATAACAAAATGCTGAATGACTGGGTATATACAACAGAGTTCGTGGCCAGCTCTAATACGCACTCTCTGGCAGATCAATCCAGCCATTGCGGTTCACTTAACGGAACGCTTCAAATTGAACGTCATCCGCAGTGAAGTAACTAAACTCGTGCGATCCTCTACAGCAGATGTGCTAGATGTTCCTGAAGCGCTCAATTTCCTACTCGGAGAAGGAATGGAGGTGGCTGCGGCTCGTCGTGATTTGAAGGCAATCTTATCGTTCTTCCTCAGTACATTAACACTGAATATTTCCGCGCTGTAGTTGCTTCCTTTGTGGGCACCTGTGCCACCGATAACAGCCAACACGTTCTTTGAGCCACGCTACAAGAGCGATCCTCTTCTCTTGCAATATGCACATCGAGTACTGGAGCAGCACCCTGTGGAGCTTACATTCTTCTTTGTTCCGCAGGTAGTGCAGGCTCTTCGGTATGATGAACTCGGTCAGTAGACTTTGCCTTCGATGTCATGCTCTGAGACTTAAAACCTGCAGGCTATGTCTCTCGATTCATATTCGAAACAGCGAAAATTTCGCAGCTCTTCTGTCATCAGATTATCTGGAACATGAAGGCCAATTGTTACAAAGACGATTCAGCTGAGATTGTGGCTGATTTACCTAATATCTGGAATTTTTACTGACCACTGACTGTGGTAGGAAGACCCAATGAAGCCCGTGCTAGATCTCATGACAGACCGGGTGGTGGAATCACTTTCAGGAGAAGCACGAGCCTTCTACGATCGTGAATTTGGTTTCTTCAACGAAGTTACATCGATCTCTGGGAAACTAAAGCCATTCATAAAGAAAACGAAACCTGAAAAGAAGGTAAAGCTGCTTCTCCATGACTATCTCAGAACTCGACCAATTCGGCATCTATAGGCTAAGATCGACGAGGAAATGGCAAAAATCGTGGTCGACATTGGCGTATACCTTCCCAGTAATCCCGACGGTGTAGTAGTTGATGTCGACAAGAAATCGGGCCGCCCTCTTCAAAGTCATGCGAAAGTCGGTGAACAGCTGCTGAAACGAATTTATTGACCAAGGGCGTCTTCATAGGCTCCTTTCATGGCAACGTTCAAAGTTCGCAAAGAGCGTGTATCCATTGAGAAGGATCCCGAATCTCTGGGTGACGACGGGATTGAGCGCCGTATAGAATTCGATGTATGGCAACAGGCAATTTTCAAAGTCGGAGATGATTGCCGTCAGGATGTTCTGGCACTACAAATTATCGCAATGTTTAAAAACATCTTCACCTCGGTCGGACTGACTCTCTACCTCTACCCTTATCGCGTAACGGCTACCGCTCCCGGTGTAAGTATAGCTTTTCATGAAGGTCCTGACTCTGACGCGCGCTCGTTTAGTGTGGTGTCATTGACGTTGTACCCAACGCTACTTCTCGTGATGAGATGGGGCGTGCCAAGGTCAACGATTTACTGGACTTTTTTGTGGCTAAATATGGTGGTCAAGATACTATTCCCTTCCAGCGTGCAAGGTTGAATTTCATTCAATCTATGGCTGCATACTCTGTTGCGTGTTACATTTTGCAAATCAAGGATCGCCACAACGGGAATATCATGATCGACGGTGAGGGCCATATCGTCCATATCGGTTTGTTTATTCCTGTATGTATGGAAATTAAAGATAATCAGTCGCTTGCCAGACTTCGGCTTCCTATTCGACATAGGCCCAGGAGTGAGTCGTTTATCATGATATCGGCGGGTAAGAACTGATTATCGTGGACTAGGGTGTCAAATTCGAGCCATCCTCCTTCAAGCTTAACCACGAAATGATCGTCCTGATGGGTGGCCGCTACTCGCAAGGATATCAGCTCTTCCAGCATCTCACTGTGAAAGCGTTCCTCGCCATTCGACCGTATGCCGACCAGCTAGTCGATACTGTGCAACTGATGCTGGGTACTGGACTACCTTCTTTCAAGGGTGAAGGCACTATTAAGCGCTTGAGGGACCGGTTCGCGCTAGGACTGAATGAACGACAGGCAGCGGAGTATATGATGGGCGTGATTAAGAACGCACATGAGAATGTGAGGAGTACAGTGTATGATGAGTTCCAAAGGGTACGTTCTTGGTTTCTTTGCTTCGACGAATCTCATTTTACAACCCATTGTAGCTGCAAAACGGTAAGCAATTCGTTGTCATTACATCTGATACAAGATGGTGAAGATTCTTATTCCTCTATCAGGAATACCATACAAGTAATCTTTAGATAACATGAGTACTCAATGACGTAGACACGTAAAGAAAACTGCAGTGTGAATTCATTATAGAGAACTTGCGATGAAAGATGCCTGAGTTGGGAGTTCACACTGTTCAAACGCTCCGCGTGCAGAACGCGTGCCTTATTAGGCAAATCACTGTCACAATATGTCACGCGGTCTCGGTTAGCGCTCAGAGCTGCCAGGCTCAGCTGCAGAGCTCACCTTTACAACTTTATCCAGTTCTTCCTAATGTCTTCATCCCGCCCATCCAACTCACGATCCTTCAACGCCTCCCAATCATACTTTCCATCCGGCTCAAGCTCGAAACCTTTCTTGAACATGTTAAATCCCATGAGCAGAGGGGGGTACCAAGGCTATACTCAGGCAAATCAGTCTTTACTCGAAGAAGAAGAGGACAGGGAGTACTCTGGAAGCGACGACGAAAGAGATGTTGAGGCAGGAACAGCAGACACACCATTAGCTAATTTGTCCAAGTCCCAAGGCAAACGGCGGATTTCATGGGATACGCATCCAAGTAGGAAAGAGAACCGAAATGATGACGATTCGTCGGACGGAGAAGTTCCACAAAGCTTCATGATTGAAGCGACGGCGAAGAAACCGATCAAGCCACCGACGTTATCTTCAAAGGGTAAAGAACCTGCCCGACGACGGCAACAGCCTTTGCATTCAACTCCTAGTGGGAGAAAGATTCCGCCTTTACTACCTACCCATACATCTGTCTCGATCCCTCCGAGACCTTCAGAGGTTGATGAAGGGCTCAATCCTCCAATGGACAACTACAGTGAAACTGAACGTGACCGCCCGAAGCATATGCGTGGGCTGGACGCTTATGAACGTGCATTATGGAACTGGGTAAATGTGTACAACCTAGATGCTTTCTTACAAGAAGTATATCTCTATTACGAAGGAAAAGGAATTTACAGTATAGCTTTATCTCGAGGACTGAATCTTTTGTAAGTGTTATATGCTTGTCTTATATGGCATGATGCGAATTCTCTCTAGAACAGTCGGCTTCGTTATCGGTTTCTCCACCTTCCTGATGGGTTGCATAGATTATTCGAGAATCCATCCCGACAAGCAAATGAAACTGTCAGAAGCAATAGTGGATCGTTGCGTTTCTAAGTATGTGGCATTTCTATTCTTCTAGTAGCATTTCTAACAATCTCTTCCAGATTTTCTGGGTTCACATTATTATTCTTCATTCTATTCACAGCGTTTTACGCCTGGCAAATTGCCACATTCGTGTTAGGCGTTATGCGTCTGGTCGATATGTACAATTTCTATACACACCTTCTGAAGATTCCTGATGTAAGTTCTTGAGTATGCCAGAAGATACTACTGATACTAATATTGCTCGCAGGCAGACATCCAAACAATATCTTGGCCAGAAGTTGTTCGTCGGATCGGCATGATTCGTGAAGAGAATCCACTTACTGCCATTTCTTCGAAACGCGTCAACACCAACGATACTACGACCGCTAAACTCGATGCCCACGATATTGCAAACAGGATAATGCGGCAAGAGAATTATCTGATCGCGCTATTTAATAAAGATCTTCTCGATTTACGAGTACCGCTACCGTTGGCACTCAAGAGGTTCGCTTCGCAGGATCAAGGCAAGAGCAAAGGAAAGATGCTCACTCAGGCATTAGAGTGGAATATACGGTTTTGCCTTATGGAGTACCTATTCGACAAGCACGGAAGGGTACGGAAATCGTTTCTGAGGTCAAAGAATCGAGCGGCACTCATTGAGGGGTGAGTCATTATGCATGCCTTCCGTACACGATTTCTGATCTCAGATAGGTTACGACGACGATTTGTCTTTATGGGCATCTTAAACGCGATTTTTGCACCCTTCATCGTCCTGTATCTTCTCATGTATTCATTCTTCCGATATTTTGAAGTAGGTTGTATTGATTCTTTTTCTGGTCTACCATACTGATCGATACACATTAGGAATACCATAAAGACCCTTCTACGATTGGTGGCCGGCGGTACACCTCATATGCTCAGTGGAAGTTCAGAGAGTTCAATGAACTTCCGCATCTCTTCATTCGCCGATTAGATGAGAGCTATCCATTAGCGAATGTTTACATTGGACAGTTCCCGAACGAAAAGATGACGATCATCATGCGGTGCGTTTGCGCATTCCCTATCCATGGCTACTACCTAACTTTTTCATACAGATTCGTCGCCTTTATTGCAGGATCTTTTGCTGCGGTGCTATTCCTTGCCACAGTTTTTGACCCTGACGTTTTTGTGCACCTCGAGATAACGCCTCACCGTACTGTCGTGTTCTATCTTGCTGTATTCGGATCTGTACTCGCCGTTGCAAGAGGTATGATCCCAGACGATAACAGGGTCTTTGATCCAGAGATGCTGATGACGGAGGTCATCACCTACACACATTATATGACGGATGAATGGAAGGGTCAGTTGCATAGTAAGAAGGTATGCAGATTGTTCCAGCCTAGTTTTCTGGTCTAAAACTGATCCTGTTTGTGTGCTTGTAGGTCCATCAAGACTTCGGAGAGCTTTTCGCAATGAAGATCATGATATTCGCTGAAGAGCTGCTATCTGTCGTGCTCACACCTTTTGTCTTATGGTTTTCCTTACCAGACTGTGCTCCGGCGGTCATTGATTTCTTTCGCGAATTTTCTGTGCATGTAGACGGGCGGGGATATGTTTGCAGTTTTGCTGAATTCAACTTCGAGCGTCATGGCAATGTTAAGGTATGAATCCGAAATCTAGACAGAGGTCGGCTTTGGGTGTACTGGATCTGACTGACACCGCTTTTTTGCAGTTCGGTGCCCCGAACCCAATCAAGGACCAGCGAATGCTATCAAATGAAGGGAAGATGGAGAAGAGCTTCCTAAACTTCAAGGTCAAGCTCTATAGCTTTCACCATTGGTTCGTTACTGATCTTTAACATCGTTACAGGCTGCGAATCCCGAATGGACACCAGACCCCTTAGGTTCTCTCTACCTCAGTCGGATACAGGATTTCACTGCTGCTCACCCTACGATCAACTCCATGCTTCGCCGTCGACATGCGGAAAGCTCTGGGATGTCACCGTTCACAACCCAACCTGTGACTTCGCTTTCACCACATTCTACGCGGCAGACAGAAGTTGCCTTGGCAGATAGGGCGCAAGAGTACGACCGTGCCCTTCTTCAGAGCCAGTATGCTGCACGGAGGCGAGGAGGGGGTAGTGTTATGGGAATGTCGGCGTTGAATCAGCCTTCTGCATCGTCGATATTCGGACCCAGTGCGATGGCAGGTGCACGGACTGCTGTGCTGGGTGATTCACAGGGAAGTGTGATGCCACCAGTGGCAACCTTGGCGAATTTATCTCCGGAAGGGGAAGTTGAGGAGTCGGGGATAGGGGCGATACCTGATGAAGAATTGGGTCCAGATGGAGAGGTTGGTGGTGGGCTGGGTGGATCGTATATTGATGGTGCGCGGCGACCTACGAGGCCAGTGTATGAGGAAGAAGAAGAAGAGGATCTTGAGGACGGAGGTGTGTTGGGACTATTGGCACAGATCTATGGGAGGAGGGATGGACCCAAACTTGGATAGACATATGTGGCTCAATCTCTTGGATTTACGACATCTACATATGTATATCTAAGCTTGAATTTAGACGTTGAACATGGAGTAGGAGACAAAGTAAAATAAAATTTCAAGTAAGTACTAGGTTGTACGAGAATTGCAACTTTGATATATCGTGGTGAGAGGCTAGAGCCCGCATGACCGTGGTACTCCGCAGACTTTTGCACTTTTTGCAACTCTTTTTGAAACCTGCTCCCTGATAATTCCTGACTCTCAATCACTCATAATTTCGGATCTGCGTAGCAAAGCTCACCGACCATCTGCCCAAACTTGAAGTCGAGATGCCTCGCAAAGAGAACCCTGGCCCACTTTCCGCTCAACAACAACAAGACCTAGTATCTGAGGGAATTGATAACTTCGAGCTGCCTAAAAGCTTGGTAACGAAAATCGCGAAGAGTGCTGTGAGTATTGACGCGCTGACGCGTTATTTGTCGGACAATATCTAAATGTTTTCAATTTTGTTTGCGTTTCTCAGTATTTATATGAATGCCTCGGCTGACTTTGGATATCTTGCTGAAATCTCCAGGTTCCAGATAACACGAAGATACAAAAAGAAGCGATATTGTCTTTAGTCAAGGGCTCGACAGTATTCATCAATTATCTAGGCGAGTGCTCTACACCTGAAAGGATAGCTTAGGTGATTCTAAAATCTTATTGTTCTCATTCAGCTGCGACGCAAGTACCTTGATATCTGTCATCACATTCTATCTCTTCAATTTCTGTCCCGACTTTGCAGCGCACACGATGTCGCCCAGTCTAAACAACACAAATCAATCTCAGCTTCGGACGTCCTCAAGGCACTGGAAATGATTGAGTTGGGGGATTTGGTGGATCCATTGAGCGCGGAACTGCAAGGTGTGTCGCGTTGGCGTTTTTATTACTTCCAAACATTTACTAACCGTCAATATCTCTAATCTACCTCAAAAATCACTGTCATGGCTCGCAAACTTTCGGTAATCTTCCATAGTATATCGCGATCAAGTCAAACCCGACAAAAATGGAGGAGGTGCAGCCAGGAGAGCGTCGACTGCTAGTGCCAGTGTCAATGGTCACACTGCCGCCTCTGCTTCCACTGCTTCTAAAGCGAAAGGAAAAGAAAAAGCGTCCACCTCTGTTTCTGCTGCCGACACCGGCCCTAGTGCTGCGCCAGTCGCTTCAGCTGTCGGCGGTGTGGAAACTCTCCCTCCGCCGTTCACGTCTGCACCGCTTATCCATCGCGGAGAACAGGCCGATCATAATCCTCTTAGAGGTTCAAATGTCGCCGTTGATCCTCAAGTGGAAGAACCCGAGGATCATAGGATGGAAGTTGACAATGAGGGACACGAGAGTGTAGGAGCTGATATTCAAGGAGATGCTGAGATGGATGATGTTGCAGATGAACCTGAAGAAGAGCAAGATGACCCAGGAGAACCAAGTGATGTTGAAGATGAAGGCCAGGATGAGGAGGAGGAAGTGCAAAATGTGGTGGCAATGGAACAGGAAGAAATACATGACGATGCGAGAGGAGCCGCGTCGGAGCACAAAGAGTAATTTGTGATAGTCGTCATGTATGTAATGAGGGACAGACATTGCTAGACGGTTAGTGCTTATGATTTCTTCCTCTCCGGAGACCCCACCAATATGCAGGTGAATACTTTGCGCGCACTGTGTAATATGTAGGTAAGGTCCAGACAGTCACTGACATTGCATTCTGCGACTACATGCTCGTTGTGACCTTATTTAATTCGTGTTAAGTATCTACATCGGATTATCTTGAAGTTATCCACATTGAATGCTCTTCGTCGTCGAGGCTTTTACCCTGCAGAAAGTTACGGGGAAGAGAAGATGATATTTTTTTTGGCCCAAGGCCATATTAATAAGTACAGCCATACAAAATCAGAGAAGTACATCGAGGAGATACTGACGTGCGATTTGGATTAAATGTCAGTACGTTGACTATTGGAACGTTCCCTGCAACCTTGGAATATATCTCTGTTATATGTTGTACAATTTACCGTCATTCACCCGTGCGCGCGCCTAGATCCTTTCTCCTCGTGCTTAGCTTTCCAAAGACTCCACGTAGAAAGGGCATCGACGCGCGATAATCAGAACTCCAGCACTATTGTAGGATTGGCACATGTTGGATCAACTTTCTGGCTCAGTAATTTCAGTAAAAACAAAAAATCAAAAATCTATGAGCGACGCCAGCAGGATTCGAACCTGCGCCCTCAAAGAGGAACAGATTTCTAATCTGTCGCCGTAACCACTTGGCTATAGCGCCGGTAAGTCTAGTTATTACATGTACTATGAGTACTCCTACGCACGGTTTGCCACGTTTGTGGTAAGTGTTTTCTGTGAAGTTCACTTCTTACTCAAGGCAATTACCACATCGTAAACGGTGGATAGGGCAAGGACGGAGCCAAGACGGGCGAGGACGCAGGAATAACGCCTTAGACCTTGACACAACATGTACCTGCTATTCTTCACCTTCTCTTTGCTGACTATTGTCGTTCATGCCTACCAACAACATAACCGCCTCGGTGAACGATCTTTTCCATACGAATACTCCACCGCCGAGATCACATCACTCGTTTCATCCTTGGACCCCGTAGCATCGACTCAAAAGCACCTAGAGCGAATATTGATACCGAGGGTTTCTGATACGGCCAACAATACTCTGGTACGAGAGTATATCATGAAGACTCTACAAGATGGATTCAATGGAGGCAAACCATGGCATGTTGAAGAGGATGAATTTGAGGGAGATACACCATTTGGAAAGAAAAAGTTTGTCAATGTGATAGCTACGAAGGATCCAAGAGCGTCGAGGTGAGTTTCATGCAACCAGTCAATGTGCTTGTTCATACTATGTTCGTAGACGGCTGATAGTTGCTGCCCATTTTGACTCCAAGTACTTTGCATCCCCAAATGACCAATTTGTAGGCGCGATAGATAGCGCTTTCCCGTGTGCAATTCTTCTTGATTTAGCTGAAAGCTTGGATGGCATGTTGGGTGAGTTCATTCACGTTCTACGTTCTGTATACATCGTACTAACTCGTGTGATGCAAGAAAGTCGGATATCTCAGTTAGAACAAGACAATCTCACTTTTGAAGATGATGAAGACCTCGCAGACACTACTCTCCAACTTGTATTTTTTGATGGAGAAGAGGCTTTTGTTAGTTGGACAAATACTGATTCAATTTATGGTGCGCGGTAAGTTGATTTCTGCCTTTTGTCCGGACGGCGAGTAGATTAGCAAAGAACGCTTTAGTCTCGCGTCGTTTTGCGTGCACAAAATGTTTTCCGTTCAATTTTGCGCGTCTACTTCATGATTTTCACAAAACTCATATTCTTCTCTACTCCAGACACCTAGCAGAGACTTGGGAATCTACCTACGTCTCTTCCGAATCACCATCGGTTGTCACGGCAATGTCTTTTCGTTCGAACTCATCTTCGGTTGAGGACGACCCTACGCTAGGCTTCATTGGTCCACGCCGTCTCCTTCCCCCTGCATCGCTCACACTCCTATCCACTATTGAACATCTCATATTGCTCGATCTATTAGGCTCGAAACCCCCAAATGAAGGTAGACCAATGATCAAGAATTACTTCAGGGTCAGTCATTTTCGCTTCTTCCTTGCGTTATCCGAGCTCATCGTCTAACCACTTTGTGATAGGACACCGCATGGCTCTTCTCCTCCCTTTCCTTAACCGATGCCCGCCTAGCCGCCCTTGACGCGTTTGTCGACCCATCAATACCAGAATCCTCCGATGAATCAGCACACATGTCCAAAGACTCATTTATATCGTATTTCCACCCTCTTCCTCCAAAAGCCTCTCAGATGGTCAACATAGGGTATATGGGTGACGACCATGTCCCATTTTTGAGAAGAGGTGTGCCCGTGCTGCATTTGATCCCAGAGCCTTTTCCGAGAGGTGAGCGGTGTCGGTAGCCTACGGCCTGTTGGTTGAATTCGATTTTTTTCTTCCTCTTAGTTTGGCACACATTAGCAGACGATGTCACTGCGCTAGACAAGGCTTCAATGCGAAGATGGGTCGTATTGATGCGAGTCTTTGTCGGCGAGTATCTAGGGCTGCGGCCGTCTCTGTCGACGAGAGAAAACGGGGTATCGAACGGCGTGAGAGACGAATTAGTGAGTTTTGATACTTTTCACCCTTCTTCCCTCTATCTATTCTACTTTCTTATTGCTTCTATAGTATACTGACTAATTTTTGGGGTTAGTAGATGCTACCCACAATGTCATTGTAATAGAAGAGATAACATCCGTATGTCAAATATTAAGTTATATGTTCCTCCCAAGTAGGTGATGTATGAAAATGATGGATAAAGTTGTTTTTTAAGGTTCGAACTTCGGAACTGAGATGGATGGTCAAAGCATCGGACCCTACAAACTGATGCAATGGCGATCCAAGCTGAAAACTGTTCAAAGCGTCGGCTAATGCGATCCACCAGCAGAGGCTATTTCACTCTATTCCCTTTTTACTTTTCTTCCAGTCCTTGTTCATCCAGCGCACTTTTTCGTGCATCTCTCTTCAAGATTGGAGCTGGTCTCCCCTCTTTCTCTCTCAAGTACATCACCACTGACATGCTCATAGCCTCTTCGATGGCATTTATGGCTTGCCTATCGTTTCTATTACTTATCTATATAATCTCCGATGTGAAAGCCTCGCCTATATCACGGAGAAAGAGCTCAGCCTTGATCCCTACACAGACACAGGGATCGAGCTTCGACTTGCGCACGAAATCGAGATTGACTTGGGGCTTTTATTAAAGTGAGAAGTAGTGATAAAAGGAACATAGTGAGTGCATGTATTTCTTGAATCTTTGACTAAAGTGCTTCTTTGTTTGGCTTGAGCTCAAATCTGCATAGAAAATCTGCAAGGACTATCGGAAAAGGCGTTCTGCGAATGCCATAGATTTTTCAATCACCTTGTTGTTTCCGTTACGGAGGTATAACGCAGAGACACTCGATGACCGGTACCTGTTCAAAGCAAGTGAATAAATATTCAATCACATAACCTCAACTCATGAATTTTAATCATTTTGCAGAAAAATTTGCGAGGTGAAGACCAATGTTCTATCTCCCTGTATATCTTTGTTATCTTTGTCACCTTGGTGTACATCCGATGCATGGGGAAATGGCTCTCAGGACCAATGATCTAGTCAATGTCTTCATTATCAACTTGTCCGTCAATGAATAGTAAACCCAGCAATTGACTTAATCTCTCATTTATCAGGTATTTGCGGCTACACACACTCATAATATCTCTCTTACCAGCATGGAAGGATTCATCCCGACTACGAGATTTCACCCGGAAACCCTGAATAATCGAACCCTCGATATACAGGTTGTTTGTACGAAGGAATGTCAGCTCTCGTATTCACTGTCGTGTTTCCATTCGCCTTGGTTTTTCAATCCAGGTTTGTTTCTGATTTTCCGCAGGGAGTAGTAACGATCAAGTGGAAGTGCGGTGGCATGGGTGGTTTTATCAAGAACTGGTCACTAAGGATAATAACCCAAACTGGTGGCGAAGTGGTAACTAATTTAGAATGGTGCTGAAAACCGGTCGATGCACTGCATAGATATTTGTTGTTCCTACCCTTCAAGTTAGATCCAGCACATTAATGGTGAAGTTGCTCGCTGATTGGTTCTTCTCTTCTCATTTTTGTCTACTGTTGATTATAGTGTATTCCAATAGATGAGTATTTGTACATGCGGTGAATTTCCGATTTCTTTGTGGGCCTAATATGCTAATAATTCCAACAATCCATCCAGTATCCGAACTTCGTCGGGTATATAGAATTTTCATACTGTAATGCAACCCCAGGAGTGTCCCAGCCCCCGATGACCTTCACCGGTGCCTCCAATCCCAAAAACGCCTCTTTGCGCAATCTTCTCATATCCTCTCCTATTGAATTTTCCTAAAATATCAACTTGAGATTATCTCTATCCTCAAATATTTGAGCTCGAACTTACTTCTCCTCGAGCATTTGAAGTAGTCAAGGCCAATCCTGAAACCACATCCCCAGCAATCTGCATCCCCACTCCACCCGTTGTCGGTCCTTCGTGCACAATCAGAAGCCGATGCGTTTTAGAAAGAGATCGTAGGACCAGTGGGAGATCATAAGGAAGGATGGTACGAAGGTCAACAAGTTCGATGGAGGGTGAACTGGTCGGGAATGTTATGATTCGGATAATCGTATAGTAAACAAGAAATCACCTCGACACATTCTTCCCCGTACCCCGCCTCCAGTCACCCAATGCATCTTTTACGGTCCTCTCTATCCCAGAACCTTGAGGTGGGTGAGTTAAAAGATGTATCGCCTGTTCACATCGATAGACGGATGTTCCGTACGTCACAACCGTCAAATCTGAACCGGTAGTGAGAATCTCTGCGCGGCCAAGTGGAAGGGTGTAGTCTGATGTCGGGACTTGTTCGACTGCGAATAGAAGGATGAAATCAGTGATGAGACTAACAAGGACGAGGATAGAAATTTCAAAATGACTTTGATCTCGAAACGGGAAACGACATAATAAGCGAAGGTCGCTTTGACTCTTGAGTATTGGTCCGCCCAACCGATTTTATACCTCGTTTGGACCAATAAACGTGGTGAACATCAAAACTGATTTCTCAAAGTATGTACCAGGCACTGAAAACCAATTCGAACCAGGAAGACTCACCAGCACTGCGATACAAGATCTTGGGCTCCATGAACACGACTGGGTTCGGGTCTCGGATAGCGGAAAGCAAAAGTCCTTTAGCTTGAAGAGGCGAGCGTGGAATTACAACCTAGGTGTAGACAGTGTAAGATAGATAGGAGAGAGTTGAGGAGAGTAGTATGCGATCATGAATACAGCTTTCGAAAGGATGAGGAAGTATAGAAAAGTATCAAGACTGCGCCAAACGAGAACCGCAAAGCCCAATAAGGTCCGAACGAGATTGCTTACGCACCTTTAAGCCCCCCGCACCCATGAAGAAGCCCTCCGGACTCTGACTATGATAAAGGCCACCATGGCCAACAGCCATTGTCGGACATCTTACTGTGAGCCCGCCGACGTTGAATTGACCACCGGAACGGTATCGGAACTTCGATGCTTCGTTGAGTAGCTGGAGGAGGTGAGAATGATGTGAACAAGGAGTAGAAAATGCTGTAGACAAGTTGTGAAGAAAGAGATAGTCGATAGTACGAACCTGATCAAATGCTGGCCAGATATAATCAGCAAATTGTATCTCTGCAATTGCTGTCCCACCCATCCCTCTACCTCCAAGTGTAGAATCACCAAGCTTGGATCCCATAGAAGCATACCCAATACCAAACCCGACCACACCCTGTTCCGTCAACGGCGTATTGAATACCCTCTCCCGGCCGTATTCTTCTGCAAGACCGAGGGTGCACCTGGGGAACGAGAGTGAAATTCATTGATATTCGCAATTATCATGCTATGCTTAGCTCACCTGAAAACTCCACCAAAAGCGACATCTTCACCGAATACTATAGCGGAATCATCGGTAGACAGTGCGATGGATAACGCGTCACGGATAGCTTGATACATGTTCATTTTGCGCGTTTCTCGCCCAGCAGTAGCAGAAGATAAGGAGGATGTTCCACGAGCTATTGGCAGCACCGGATAAGACTGAAGCAACGTAACATAACTACTCTCAGCAGGTACCTTCATCCAGTTCCGCATCCGCCCATAGAATGCCCGGAGTCTTCAAAGACTGCTCTCTTGTATGTTTAAGCAGGGCCGAGGATGAAATAGAAGGTAGATGACCACCCGCTGGTGGTGGCTCCAGTGCAGACGCCGTAGAATCCGTATTGGGTGCTGCTGCTGTTGAACGGGTCGAGGATGAAGAAGAAATATGTCGCCAGTCTGAGAGCCATGATTGTGTTCGTGGTATTTGTGATATCCTTCGCGTCGTCGTCGTCGTCGTTAAGCGCGATAGCGGGCTGATATTGCGCATATTGCTATCCTCGCTGCAGTAATCGTCGTGGTAGGTGATTTGGGGAGACCGGATAGGAACGATGATCCGAAATGTGGCGTACATGCTGCACGTGAAAGTCTGGCACATAAGTATATTAATAACGACCACCGCGTACAGGGGTTCCCGAACTTTCTGAACAGAATCATCCAGGTAGCTGTTCGACGTTATTTCGCATCTGAGCGGAGCGACTTTCAAGATGTCCAGCCACGACGAAGCAGCAGTTATTCTCACCGGCAATGTCAGGTCGGACATCATCATGCTTTCTTCTCTGCTAAACGGTCAACAAGTCCCACGTCCCACCGTGCTTCGTGACAAGGCCAACGAAAAACTCTCCCTTCTAACTTACATATCAGCAATTCTTACCATTGGTGACGACAGCTCCCCTTTAGCACACTCAGTTCACGCTGTTTCTGGGAGAATCAACCCAACCGCGATTGAATGTCTGGTCTGCGCGCAAAATACTGGGCAAACTTCGGAGCTTACTCAGACTACCGCAATCCCTGCTCCTGGTGAATTAGAAGAGATTCTAGACGCTACTAACTCTACTCGCGGCGCTGAATTATTAAAGAGGTGGGCTCAGGACGTGAGCGTTGATGAGTTCCAGTAAGTTCATCAATCATCTTGGTTCAAAATGCCGGATCTAATCGCACATAGTCAACGCAATTATACCCTGCGGGATCATCTACGAGATATTTTTCAGATACTCGCTCATCTTCGCACTTGTAACAGGAATGATCCCGCTTTTATTGCATTCAACTACCTCATTCATCGGCGGGCATTCCGAAAATTGGGATGGTGTATTGAGGAATTCCTCACTGCTTGGGGTGATTCACCCTTCATTGTTCTACAAGAGGTCGATTTCACGACGATGGAAACCAGTCATACAGTGGAAATCTCTTTAGCTTCCCCCGAATATGAATGGCTCGCTAGATATTTTCCAATCCAGGCACTGGAAAGCTCTGAGGATATAATGATTCGTGTTCAATATCAATTTCGAATCGACTTTGACAATGTTCTGAAGTGGCTCGACGGTTTCCACCGCTTTTTCGTGCGACTACGTACCATCTTTCCTTGTCCTTCTCGGGGGGCCATGAACGTTCCGTCGTCCAAAGATGTCGAGATTGGAGTGAATTTTATTCGCCTACTTGTCTTAATCAAACCTATCATAAAGATCATACTATCTCTCCCGGGAGCTGAGGCAAAACTCTTGGGTGCTGGTAAGCTAAAAACCTTGTGCCTTGTCTCATATTCATATTCACTTCGTTTTAGAGACTCTGCAGCGGGCCAAGAAGCGGGCCAAGAAGGCAACTGGTAAAGCATACAACGCAATCGAAGACTTCAGCTTTCCTCCCCCCCTTTCACATTTGGAGACAAAACAACGCCAAGAGGGCACAAGTGTCCGGGCGAAGGATGAGGCAGAGGACGGGGATGAGGATGAGGCAGAGGATTGGGATGAGGATGAGGCAGATGATCTATCTGATCTGGTCGAGCGAGATTCAGCTTGTGAGTGTAAGGGCCTTTTTTTCTATTCGGTCGCTCATTGCAAGTTCCAGCGAAGGCCCAGACTGCGACGGGTCGCATGCTTTTATCCATGTACTCTGTTGCGGCCTGGAAAGTCTCTGTTGATTATCTTTCAAAGAGAATTAACAAATTCTTTGGTATGAAGCTGACTGTCCACTTCTACGGCTGCTCTCCCGCCCCGAAAACAAAATGCGATCCTCAACTGAAAGCAAAACTGGACCGGTTGTTCCCGAATATGGGTCTAACAAACGAGCAAAGGAAATTTGCGAAAATGCTTAATCATTGGGCCAAGGCGAGAGTGCATGCTGAGGCAGCGTTGATGGGATGGGCCTTCGCACAGTGTGAAGCACACGGCCCACAG
The DNA here is from genome assembly GCA_027919855.1 of Lentinula guzmanii. Classification (NCBI taxonomy): domain Eukaryota; kingdom Fungi; phylum Basidiomycota; class Agaricomycetes; order Agaricales; family Omphalotaceae; genus Lentinula; species Lentinula guzmanii. Next base: position 459,512 of record JANVFO010000015.1, read on the forward strand.
GTGATTGCTTGCTCACCTCTAATGATCTTACTGATACATTTGGTTAGTTTCTGACGAATGATGTGGCAATTGCAGTCAGTAAGAAGTGCTGCTATCTGTGTTGGCTCCTACAGGAAAAGCTAAACCAGACAAGCGTGCTTCAGTTCAGCTTGCCCGGGACACATAACGGTATCTTTGCCTGGATTCCCCCACGCGAGATTCCGGAGGATATCCTATTTCAATTGCGCGATGAATTACTTAAAGTCCTGCGAGAGGTGGATCGCAGCCACTCACGGCAAAGCTATGCTGCATCCAATGACTCAGAAGATGATGACGAGGTCCCTCTTGGCTACCTTTTATCTCTGAAACGTGGAGAGGGCGGATAATGCTGTACCTATGTATACAACAGACGTTGTGTGGACGTTTCTTTTGGAATAATCAAGGCTCAAAATAGCTGCCAGAGATGCCACTGGCAAGTACTGATGACAAAAAAAGTGTAGTCTCTCTGATCTGTCATCCGCACCGGATTTTTAAGTATGTGTACTTGTGTGAAAGCCTTGTCAATGGAACCGCTTCTATGGTGCCGGCCCAACTAGTCACCGCTACTTTAATCTTGTATAAGTAGTGGAAATAGTATGGGAGGTATTGAAGGGTTTTTTTATCCCTCTTGTAAAAATGCTCAGTTTAATCAAAGCTTCCATTGGCCAAGAGGAATTTTCAATTGGATCAAAATTGCATAAGACTGTAAGCGTTGTATACGCAACGACACTCACGTTCAGACAACTTGATAAGAACACAATGTATTCTGAGAGTGACGTGTGATAATCGTACGACAAAGGTATGTGGTGTAAAAGAAAGGAAGAGAGAGGGGAGTAAGTGTAAGTAGTACGGGGCTATATGTAGTCCCGTCAGCCGAGAAGCCGGAGTTAAGCGCGGGGAGCGCTTACATCCTCCCACGTTTCGAAAAAAACGTAGCACAGTGAGTAAGAAGAACCAACGAGAGTGAGGGGTAAAATAAGCATGGAAACAGGAATTAAACAAAACTCTTAAACCATAATCAAGAATTGTGCATATCTTCGGGGCCGTCTCCGCCTGAGCGAGCCCAATCATCCAACGCGGCACAATCGCGTAAAGAAGAGTACGACAACCAGCGATCTTTGCTGGATGGTTGACCTGACCAGCGAACGAGGAATTGCCAGCCACGTCCGCGTTTGCGAGAGTCAAGGATACGTTCAATATTAAACTCCTCGACCCCATCGACTATGACAGGCGCAGGCCAAGCGTGTTCTTGACCAGGGAAGAGTTCCGCGTCGTTAGGTGTCCATCGTTTCAGTTGGTCGACGTAAAAAGAAGGAAAAAGGTTAGGCTGTGAGGGAATGTCAAGGGTGTAGTGCGAAGTCTCAGGGTAGGCTTTTATAATCTCGTAAGGTCCGTCGAAGCGAGGGAAAAACTTAGTGACCCTTCGTTCGCCCGCTTTCTTATATGCCTGGCGGCGGTGAAGCGTAGACAGCAAAACCAGGTCTCCAACCTCGAAAAGCTCGCAAGGCCCCCGCGATTTATCGGCATGGAAAGCCTGCAAAACTTTCGCGCAGTAGAGGTTATCGCGCGCTTCGCGTTCCAACGTAGAAAACCGATCCAAAAGTGCCCTAGCGTCGTTTGATTCCACATCCGGCTTACTCTTTCGCGTAGTGTCAGGGCCAACGAGTGGAGGAATAACGCGGGGGGAACGCCCATAGCGCAACTGGAACATAGAGAGTCCGGTCGAGGAGTTAACGGAGTTCATAATGTCGAACAGGCAATGCTGAAACCCAACCACGCTGGTTATGCTCAACGTGGAAGCGGATAGCCTGATTGATAGTCTTGTTGGAACGCTCACTGGAACCATCCGTTTCTGGGTGGAACGACGAAGACATCCGGAGTTCCACGCCGGTCAGTGTGTGAAGATGTTTCCAGAAATTCGACACGAAAAGCTTGTCACGATCAGAAACAATGTTAAGCGGCAGCCCATTATTGCAGTACCAATGGTCAAAAAACACTTTTGCAAAGGCAGGCGCAGAGATGTCCAGAGTGGTCGGTATGATCTTCAAGTCCGAATTCAGATGGTCGGTCATGGTCACGATACAGTCGAAGCCAGCGTCGACCGGCAACGGGCCAATGAAGTCAATCGCAACACTGTCGCATCGGGACTCAGGAACAGGCAGAGGGTGAAGCGGGCCCTTAGGGTTTCTGGATGTGCGGCCTTTATTACGCTGACAGTCTTCACAACCGGCGACGTAAGTTTTGAAGAGATCACGCTTCATATTAGGCCAGTAATACGAGTCAGCGAGCAGCGCGTAGGACTTGTCTCCACCAAAGTGGCCGCAGGTATCGTGCGCTAGGTGGAACAGATCCTCACGGAGAGAGCCGAAATGAGGTATATACAGGCGGTCCTCGACGTACCATAATCCATCGCGACGAACGATACCAGGCACCAGCGAGCCACCATTCTCCAGTTTCAGCACAAAGGGATCAGCCTTGTAACCAAGCTTAACATTCTCCAGGAAGCTCTGGTCCGCCCCAAGCGACAGAACGCTCGCGCATGTGAAGGGATTCTGTTTCCACAAATCCACAGGGCTTGATGCATCCTCACAAGACGGCCCAGGAGCGAAATGGTCGGAAGGCAGGGAGCCCAGCCGAATTCTGCTGAGCGCATCAGCCGCAGGGTTGTCTTCCCCGCGGATGTAAGCAATATCAAGATCGAATTGGGAAAGTTCTTCCTGCCAACGAAGTTGTCGTCGGCTCAAGTCCTTCTGAGTCTCGAAATTTTCCAGGGTGCGGTGGTCCGTGAGCACAAAAATTTTCATCCCGAGGCAGTCTGCGCGCCATTTGCGCAGGCAACCAACGATAGCAAACAGCTCTTTTTCGTGGACGGGGTAGTTCAATTCAGCCCCAGAAAATTGGGAGGAGTCAAAGGCCACGGGTCTCGCAGTGGCAAGTGTGCGACCGTACATCAGCACGCCCCCACGACGAAAGTCACTAGCGTCCGTGACAAGGAAAATCTTATTGTCGCCCATGTTTTCGTGGTCAATAACCGTTAAGCACGCCGATGAGGCTACAAGTGCCTTAACTGACCGGAAAGCAAAGTCCAGCTCGTCCGTCCAAACGGGAAACGTCTTGTCGCAATCTTTAGTGGTCAGAGGCGACAACACCCGCGTATGCTCCGCAAGCATGTTCAGATGACTGGCGACAAAGCGCACCATGCCGAGGAAACGACGAACTTCGGAGGAGCATGTAGGTGTAGGGTAGTTAATGATAGCTTCCACCTTTGAAGACTGGACTTCCACGCCCCGGCGCGAGATGTGGTGACCAAGGAAATCCAGTTCAGAGAGGAAGAATTTACACTTCCGAGGATTCATGTAAAATTTATTGAGACGCAGTGCTTCCAAAATCAGACGGACGTGGTTCGCGTGGTCCTCTTCGGAGTCCGAGAATATGATAATATCATCAACATATATGTAACAGAACTTTCCGATGTACTGTCGGAGAGCTTGCGTGACACGATGTTGATGACATGACGGCACATTGCGCAGACCTTGTGGCATGACCGTCCACTCATAAAGACCCAGCGGGGTGTGAACGGCACATAACTTGATGGACGCTTCGTCCAGGCGTGTATGAAAAAAGGAGTCTGTCATATCCATTTTGCCCCACACTTTGCCCTTTGCACAAGCAGCAATAATGTCATCGATCCGGGGCAGAGGGAATCGGTCAGGTACAGTGTTCGCATTTAGCAGGCGAAAGTCGTTCACCCAACGAGGGAGCACAGAAGGGTCCGCCTTAGGTACAAGGAAAGCAGGCGAAGAGTATGGGGAGTTGGAAGGTCGGATTCGACCGGCCTCCAGGTGCTGCTGTATGAGCGTGTTCCAGGCATCTTTAAATTTGCGCGGAGAAGCATATCCCCTAGTCTGAATCATCTTGTCTGCATTTTTCAAGGTTATGCTGCAAGTGAAATCATCAGGCAGCGACGATGTGTGAGCGATTGGTGTGAAGACATCAGCGAATTCTGACTTGAATGCGTCTGAACGCTCTTCCAGGCATGAAATTTGCTCGAGGGCTTCCACCCGACTTCGAATCGCAGAAACAACATTGAAGCAACGTAAGGGAAACTCCGGAACAGTGAAGCGACGGAACTTCGTATTGTTGCGCGCAAGGGATGCCGCTTGTGTGAAGACTTCTTTCTTTAATCTAAGCAAGTCTTGCTGGCTTTTGAACAAAATCCGTCTACGTTTGGCAGGCGGAATTACAGGAGGTACAGGAGTCGGAATCACAGGATGTAGAAGGTCAAAATTACAAGATTTGTCAAACACGGTACGTGCGTTATAGTCCGTAACAAGGTTATTGTGTGCGAGGAAAGGGAGTCCAAGAATCATTGGGGAACATAAAAAAGGAACGACGAGAGCACGGACAGTACGAGAGCGCCAGGCCAAGTGAGGATCTTCAAGAGAAAGCTTACAATAATCGGTCGAGCGGAACACTTCAGGCTTTCCAGCAGACATTGCTAACGACATTTCCTGGGGACGATGCAATTTGTGGCACTTCAAGTCTAGCGCGGTAACCAAGTTAGTGTGAATCAACACAAAAGGGCATGCACTATCCAGTAGCAATTTAGCCGTCGTGAACCCAGCAGGTCCGTTGACCCTAGCGGTCCACTCCAGGTGCGGCAGCACAAAAGGCATAGGGGTCTCCAGATCAAGAGAACAATCAGGACTCACCGAAGGGGCAGAACGTGGACGGACCAGGTCCACAGGGATATCAGCCTTACGCGGGACTGACTCTGGTACTTCGGATACACGATCGCCATCTCCTTTGGTCGAGGACGCAGGCGAACGGGAACCACGAGATACACTCCGGCGATTAGTCGCGCCAGAACTCTGGTGCGAGCTCACAGGGGACCAGTCACGACGGCGGGTGATGCGACCTTCAGGCGGGGAGTAAGGTGAACGTTGTCCGAGGCCACCGTCGTCACGAGCGTCGCGTATACTACGACAAGCAGGAATTAGCGTAGCGACAGGCTTACGGACAGGTGGCGCAGCAGGCGCTTCGTAATCGAAACCGCGGCCCAGGGCTGAGCCATAAACATCAGAGCCAGAGGCGAAATGGACCAGATCGTCGGTTCCAAACAGGGCTGCAACATCACGTCGTTGCACATCGAAAGTAGGACCCGGTTGGTCATCATGAAGGTTAGGAATTTCAGTCAAGGCGATTCTGTTCTGCAATACAGCGACGGGTTTAGCGTGGGCTTGTGGTACCAAGTTTTGTTTCAAAATCAATTCATAAGGAATACTATTATCAGGAGCAGCGGTGTGGATCTTCGTCGCCAGAGCGATATCCGCATCGTTCAGGGGCCGGTAGGGTACGGACAAACTGGGAGGTCCAGTGTTCGAGCAGTTATTACTCAAGTGTCCCGCAAATAAGTTGTAACAACGGAAACAACCTTCCAGTCTAGATAAGATTCTCTTCTGGTCTAGTTGTAACTTCGGGAACCTGTGTGATCTGGGAACCGAGTACGAAGACAACGAACCAGAGCTAGGGTTCTGGTTCTGGTTTGTAGGGGCCGACAACTGCGTAAACTTCTCCGATTTCGAATCGGGACGTCTTGTGGAATAAGCAGTAGAAGTAGAAACCGGAGGTCGACGTTCCTCAACATCCTTACACGCAATCTTCCATTCCGTGTAAGGAAGTTGTTCGGAGACCTTACAGTCACGAAGGTCAGCACGGAATTTATCAGGGAGTTTCTGCATGATGAGTGTTTGGAGGACCTCATTCGAACGGTGATACATTGTCCCTCGGAGACGTCGGTTATGTGTCTCCATCAACGTAACCAATTTCGAGAATCCGAGAGGATCCGCAAGCATGTGGTACCTGTCACGTTTCATATCGTAGACGCGCACCCAGTCCTTTCCCAAAAGCTTGTCGCGAATGGTGTCGAAGAAAGGGCGGCAAGTGAAATCATCAGGGTCGTTAGAAGGAACGGGGAGCTCAATCCATGATTTTCCGACGAGCGCGAGCGAAATTTCAGCGAGAGAGTCTTTAAGTTCACCCCATTTGGCGAAGCAACGAAGAAACTCCTTCTTCTTCGCCGCTTCTTCAGTGATTTCTCAGTCTTCGAGGTTCGTGATGACATATCCCCATAGCTCCTCGAGCGCATCGAGCGTAGGGTTGGGGGTCAACAGTTGGCAACCAGATTTCAAGGTACCCATGTCAACCCACCCGCTGCCGCTGATGTTACGTGACATGTCGCTCAGGGTAGATGAAGTGGAGGATGCAGGAGAAGGGATACAAGAAATTGCTTCGTGTTCAGAAGTCAGAGGGGAAAGATCAACAGGTAATTCAGTGATCTCGGGGATTGGTTCGAACCGAGATGAAGGCGAAGGCAAGCTAGGAGCAGGGATTGGAGCAGCAATGGCGTGCGCGACGCTTCTACGACGAGCCCGCTCTGCGCGATCCAGGCTATTGGGTGGAGGTGGTTTGTAGGGTGTACCACTGGAGTCACCGGGCATAAATCTATTCTGAGCGTTCATCAGCGATTTATCCATATCAGGGGGTATCAAGAACAAGGAGTCAAGGTCACAAGGATCAAGGTCAAGCAGGTCACACGGACAAGCGAGGGGGTGCACACGTAGGATAGTGTGACCAACGAGGTCTAAGGATCAAGTATATGCGTGCAGAAATCGACGCGATCGCGTGAATTATCAACAGGAATGGTTGTAGGTATATGCATCGAAATAACGCGATATACCAACAGCGAGCTTTCCACAAGACGTTATCTTTATGAGGAAAGGAAAAGGGAGGAGGTAGAAGACAAAGGACAATGGCGAGACCGAAATTACGGTCAACGAGTCGTTCAACACTCGCCGAAGACAGTGTTTATGGATATCAAAAAAAAAATGTAAGCGTTGTATACGCAACAACACTCACGTTCAGACAACTTGATAAGAACACAATGTATTCTGAGAGTGACGTATGATAATCGTACGACAAAGGTATGTGGTGTAAAAGAAAGGAAGAGAGAGGGGAGTAAGTGTAAGTAGTACGGGGCTATATGTAGTCCCGTCAGCCGAGAAGCCGGAGTTAAGCGCGGGGAGCGCTTACAAAGACATGAGACATAAATTATTGGTTGGATGGATTTGGCCACCTTTTATATATGGTAGTATTACAAAATGACACTGTCGAAGGAGTAGGGAGGCCTGTGCAAAAGTCCCGATTGGAGGACAAGGCTATGGCCAGGACAAATCTACCCACATGCTACCTATATACTCCCGCTCATGAAAAGTTTCAGGAAAACTTTTCGTACTTATACGTATCCATCCTTTCGATCACCCTCAGTTGTTTGCATTTAAACGTGCAATCCTGAGGGTGAGTCTTCCTAAAAATATCGTGCATAATGATTATACTTATATATATCTACTTAGAAGATACTTACAATAATCTTACAGGTAGATATTGAATACAAGTCGTTTGCATCTAAACATGCAATCCTGAGGAAGATACTTACAATAATCTTACAGACACCATACCTAAAAAGGAAACTATGCATTGAACTGTTGTATACTGGTGGCCAAAATTGATGCTCCCTCCAAAATCGGTTTTTTTTTTCTCACAGCCTACAATTCTTTCCTCTTGCTTGTACCCAATTCGTTTTACATTGATTTGGCAGTTTCTGCTTCTGCTTTTTTATAGCTCAAGTAGACAATGTAGGTATATTTCAAAATACACTGTTCCAGTGGTGAACGTGGCCGAAATGCAAACAGACAAGTACAAAATGATGTTGGCCCCACAATACACCTTTGATCTTACAAACAATGTTCACAACACTATGACAACCTCAGGAACATCATTGAAGCTACACTAAGTGTACACCTACAAAGTGTCAAGCCATTCTCCTCTTCTGTTAGGAGCGTGCGGATCGAGTGGACCTTCGGTACTGCTATTGACAATACCCTCGCTACGCTGTGTGGTCCGTGTCAAGTCCGTTCGAGATTGAGGTAGCGTCGACTAAAGATTGACAGGGTCGAATGGGGTTGGAGAAGGAGATAGAGAAGTCAAGTATGATATTAGGGTCATATCGATTCAATAGGATTATATCCGAGTCGAATCAAGTCATACAGCGATATTAATGTAGAGGAGAACAAAGTCGAACCAGGTTGATATTGAAACTAAGAGAGGATCAAACCAGGTTGTAGTCGTACCAGGTCGATATTAAAGCTAAGGGCTTCTACCTATGTCCGCAGGTCCTTTATACTATGTACGCTATCTCCAATGTCGCTATGAGATATCCTAAAGTAGTTATGACAAATCAAGAGTAAAGATAGCGAGTGCAGATAGGAAGAAGACTAACTAATAAGGTAATGGCGGTGGTCTAGGTGCATAGCCCATCCGAAGGGATAGCGATGGGATATAGGACAGGGGAAGATAAGAGTTGCAGAACCAATTCACCTTGATCAATATCATCGGTGCGTCACATCGATGATGGACTTGTTGTGAGTCAGGTCGGTGAGTCGGATCAATAGTTCAATCAATGTGCACAATTGCGGCAGTATGCAGAGCTGGATCGATAGTGGTGTCAGTCCAATGCGGTCGATGTGCATGATCGTAACAGTCGTCGCATCGATGATGGACTTGTTGTGAGTCGGGTCGGTGAGTCGGATCAATAGTTCGATTGATGTGCACAATTGCGGCAGTATGTGGAGCTGGATCGATAGTGGTGTCGGTCCGATGCGGTCAATGCACATGATTGTAACAGTATCCCCCAGTTAGGCTTTTGCCCTCAAAAGCCATACCTAGGCTTACTGGATCCATAAATAAGATTTCCAGTTCCCAAGATCACCTTTGCGATAGAAGTTGGAAGTTGCCTCAGGATGAAGTCGGAGCTGCAGTTGGAGGTCAGGGATGCAAGATTGCGGAGTTCTGCAGTCTGTTACGACCATGCCAAGTCCAACTCCTGCGGTCCCGACGATCATTCCCGGTATTTTGACTTCATTACTTTCTTCCGTCGCGGAGCTTACCTCCACGATCCTTTCACACTTCGCATTTATATCCCTTACACTTAACCGATTCTTTATATATCCTTTTATATCATTTCCTTTATACTTTCCCCTTTTATCTTCCACATGTTCGACCATACTATTCTAGGATACTATCACTTAGCGACCCTTAGGTAGCGATTACAGTATAAAGCTACGAGAGTAGAATAGTTGGTCCTTAGTTTAAATATCGACTTTGATAGCACACTTTGATAGTGTATCAAATAGAGTTAATCTCAACCCTCATCCTAAGTACGATCGCGTGAGTTCCTCCCGCGATTGGAATTACCCTCAACTTCGCTTTCGGACAGCGGCGTGTTGGGGACACTATTAATAGTAGCGTCAACGTCCGACTACCTCTCCGTAGGTTTACTAACCCTCACCGGGACTTGTCTCAGTGTTCGGTCTTTTATCCCGCGGACTTATAGTCCGCGATCCAACTTATCCCTATGACCCGTGCATGATCATAACAGTATATTTAAACTGAAACCCGGCACATCGTATTCCATCACTTTTCACTTCCTTTTCCTCCATTCACATCCACATCCTCTATATCAAAAATGGTCAACACTAGGAGCAGACGTGCTCGTACCACCACAGAAGACTCAGACAATGTTCAGGAGGAGCCAGTCATGGCAAATCCTTTCGCTACCAACACGACGGCTTTCGCGCCATTCGCCGAGTCTATCTCTGGAACGGGACTTCCCCATAGGTGTACCAACACTTTCGGTCCAGCCCCGAGCCAACCTGCAATGGTACAGGTGTCAAATCTTCACGCTCTTGGTTCACCAGACCAAGCCAAATTCGAGTACCAAGTACTCTACACCGCTGATGGGCAACCAATCACGGTACAAACGCCGCGTAGCAATCGCACGGCGATACCAACGTTGGAGACGGCCATCCCCCCATCTCCAACAACGCTAACCCTAGCTGACAGAATGCGTCAGCAATTAACCACCCAAGCCGGTCCTTCGCGGGATCGGTCGTCATCCCTCATTCCCACTGAGGTTCCTGAGGAACCTGAGATCGTGGAGCAAATTGAGGAGGTAAGTCCTGACTTACCAGACCACCCGGAAGACCCGGACCCTGAGGGATCTGATCCCGAAGGACCACCCGGAGGACCGGGATCACCACCAAGCTCCCGCGGACCTAGCCGTTCTAGGAGTCCTCCAGTGGGACCAGGTAGCAATCGAACAGATATCGCAGAACAGCGAATCATCGAGCTGTTTACCACCTTTAGAGGCACCCTTGACAATCTTGGAGGTGCTATCACCGAGTTATCCACAAATCAAAATTGTGGACCAACAGAGACCACAAGGTCAAAAGTCAAGGATCCGGAAGTTTTCGAGGGTACTAACCCGCGGAAACTGAAGAGTTTCCTTGTTTCATTATCTTTGGTCTTTATTGACTGCCCAACGTATTTTACTGATCAAAGGAAGATCAACTATACATTGTCTTATCTAGGTGGCGCCGCAAAGGAGTGGTTCGAGCTGGACATTCTGGATCCAAACCTCGTGGAGATGCCCGCCTGGACATCCTCCTTCGCGTCGCTGGTGAAGGAACTTCAGGACAATTTTGGTATGTACGACGCACAGGGAGAGGCTGAGGACAAACTCAGGACGTTGCGGATGAAGGAATCCGACAACGTGCGGATTTACAACATCCGTTTCAACACTCTCGCGGTGTCTACAAACTGGGACTCCCAAGCCCTTACATAAGTGGGCGTATCAACGCGGCTTGGCAAGCCATATCAAAGACGAAATGGCCCATCTTCCAGAGCCCGCTAATCTCGCAGACTACCGGAAAGAAGTCCTTCACGTGGACAACCGGTACTGGAGATGGGAAGAAGAGCGGAAACGTGAAAACGCCCATTCTTCGGTCGCAACTTCTTCTCGAAGGCATGACTACCTCCTCGAAGAACTCGCCAAGTTCTTCGCCATCACCCTCCTCCGCGGCCTTCTGACTAAAGGATAGGAAAACAAGGTAAGCCTAGCGGAGGCAACCACTCGTCCTCGACAAGTTCAGCATCGACGCGATTGTCGATCACTGCTAACCTAGGTTCCGACGGTAAACCCTCCCTAGCAAGGTGGAGCGCCAGAAGAAATTAGGTCTTTGTGGTTTCTGTGGCGGGAAGCATAGGTTTGAAGATTGCGAGTGGAAGAAGGCTCGTGAGACTTGAGGCCGAGCTGCAGAGACGCAGGAGAGTGTAGAGACGACTTCCGTGGATTCGGAAAACTGATCAGCAGCTCCTGTACCCCGGTACGACACGGGAGTTGCGTTGATTCAGATCGTACCATGCGGGAAGTAAAACTCAACGCATCCACTCTTTCTTATGACGAACAATCTTTCACTTTATCGCTAACTTTAGATTTACTGGCTCGCGGCGATTCTTCCGATTCCTCCGCCGCGACGCTATCCTTTATCTCTTTACTTGATTCTGGTTCTACTGACTGCTTTATTGATTTGCTTTTTGTAAAAGCAAATAGTTTACCCACTTCACCCGTCTCTCCAATCAATCTCCGCCTTTTCAATGGTTCATTGTCACCTAAGCCGATCGTCGAGACTACCACTCTCAACGTTCGATTTCCCTCTGGCGAGCTGCTACTACTGACATTTTATGTCACCTCACTCGACTCCTCTTGCAAAGCTGTATTAGGTTACAGTTTCTTAACCTGCTACAATCCGTTGATTGACTGGGTATCTCGAAACATCACTTTCCGTTCCACTAAGCAAGTTGAGTCCCTCACCCCGACGTCCTCAACTCCGCAAGAGATATCTCCGGAGTTAACTGATCCTGCGCCGGATCAGCCTCACCCCAATCGATTGAAGAAGACTTCGCGCCCTTCCTCTCGATTGCGCTCTCGCCCCTCACCTCACCTTTATCGGACAAATTCCTCTTTGAACCCATCTACACCTACCCCTCGGTCACTCAATTGGCCGCTTCCAAGCTCGAAAATCCCGAAGTCAACATCACTCTGGTAAACGCGGTCCTTTTCAACCGCGCATGTAAGGCCGCTAAATGCGAACCTATTTTACTACGAGCGATCCATTCTGAAGTTTCAGCGCAAGCTGCTTCAACCTCACCCGACTCCGCGGAGACAAAGACGATACTTCCAGCTTACCGCCGGAGTATGCGGAATTCGCCGACGTATTCGACGAAGTGGATTCCGAAGTGCTGCCAGAGCACCGCCCTTACGACCTCAAGATTGATTTGGAGCCTGGCACCGAACCCCCGATCGGTCGCCTTTATCCCCTTTCTGCAAAGGAACTTGAAGCTCTTCACGAGTTTATGACAAACACCTCGAAACAGGTGCTATCCAACCATCCACCTCTCCTCACGGGGCTCTGGTACTCTTTGTTCCAAAGAAGGATGGTAAACTCCGTCTCTGTGTAGACTTCTGCAGTCTTAACAAGATCACCAAAAAAGACCGCTACCCTTTACCCTTATTTCTGATCTCTTGGACGCTCCTAAGAAAGCTAAGTTTTATACCAAACTCAATCTCACTCACGCATATCATCTAGTTCGAATGCGGAAGGCGACGAATGGAAAACCACCTTCAGGACCCATTGGGGTTCCTACGAATGGAAGGTTATGCCATTTGGCCTTACTAACGCTCCCGCGGCCTTCCAGCGTTTCGTCAATCATATTTTCGCTGACCTTTTAGATGTTAATGTTATTGTCTATATCAACAATATACTCATTTACTCGGACACGAGAAAGCTCATCGCAAACATGTCCGCGAGGTTCTCCATCGACTCCGAAACATCGATTATTCGCGAACCTCGCCAAATGCGAATGGGGTGTAGATACGGTTGAGTATCTTGGTTATATTCTTTCTCCAGAGGGCTTAACATGTGAAAGACAAAGTTCAAGCTATCATTGACTGGCCGGTCCCCGCAAAGTCAAAGACGTTCAATCCTTTTAGGTTTTGCTAATTTCTATCACATTTTATTTATAATTATAGCGAAATCGTACTCCCGATGACGCGGCTCACGCGAAAGGACGTATCATGGTTATGGTCCAAGGAGTGCCAAGAAGCGTTCGACAAACTCAAGGACAGCTTCGTTCATGCTCCATCCTCGCACACTGGCAACCTAACCTACCCTTATGTTGAAACCGACGCGTCGGACTACGAGCTAGCCGCGATCCTCTCGATCCTCCTACCGGATGGAGAGATTCATCCAATCGCTTTCTATCCCGAACCTTCCAAGCTGCAGAGCTTAACTACGACACTCATGACAAAGAGCTCCTCGCTATTTTCGAGGCTTTCAAAGCTTGGCGTCACTATCTCGAAGGATCAGGCGACGCGATTGATGTGGTTACTGACCACAAGAATCTCGAATACTTCTCGACCACCAAAATCCTCACGCGGCGACAAGTTCGCTGGTCAGAATTCCTCCACCAGTTCAATATGGTGATCCGCTTCCGCCCGGGTAAGTTGGGTGCAAAACCCGATGCCCTCACTAGACGCTGGGACGTCTATCCTAAAGAGGGGATACCGGCTACGCGCAAGTTAACCCGCAGAATTTCAGACCTATCTTTACCAACGAACAACTAACCACTTCACTTTGAGCAACTTTTCTAGAAGGTCCCGCGCTTTGCGCGGCGATCGTAATGGACTTGCAATCACTCCATTCCACCATCCGCGATTCTATTGAACAGGATCCGGAAGCAATCGCGGGCTTAGCCCTAGCAAAAGACGATTCAAATACTCGTTGGACAGTAGGTGATGATGGACTGCTAAAACTTGACAATCACATTTATGTTCCTAACCATTCTAACCTTTGCCTTAAAATTTACAATACTTTCACGATCACCCCCTTTCAGGTCATTTTGGACAGAACCGGACCCTCGAATCAATCCGACGCCTTTACACCTGGCTGAAGATTCGGGAATTCGTTCGCGACTATGTCAGCTCATGTACAGTTTGCGGACGAAACAAACCCCATCGACACCAACCTTACGGTCTCCTCAAACCTCTTCCGGTTCCCGCCCGACCATGGGATTCAATCTCAATGGACTTCATTGAACAACTTCCCTCCTCCGATGGACATACAGCAATCCTCGTCGTTGTTGATCGAGCCTCTAAACAAGGCATCTTTATTCCGACTAATGACAAAATCACCTCCAAAGGATTAGCGGAGTTATTCGTTCATCACGTTTTCTCCAAGCACGGAGTTCCGAACCATGTAACATCCGATCGTGGTTCAGAATTCGTGTCTGCTTTCTTCCGCGCTCTCGGTGAAGCTCTATCTATGAAACTTCATTTCACCTCAGGTTATCACCCAGAAGCCGATGGACAAACCGAACGAGTCAACCAGACTCTGGAACAGTACATCCGGATTTACTGTGCATACCAACAGGACAATTGGGCGAAACTCCTACCAATCGCGGAGTTCGCGTACAACAACGCTCCTAATGCCTCTACCGGTTTAACTCTGTTCTTTGCGAACAAAGGCTATCACCCAAACATCACGGTAAGACCCGAAATTGACATTCGCTCCGACCGAGCAATGGACTTCGCGGTTAATCTTGATGAGCTTCACTCCTTCCTCCGAGACGAAATTACTAACGCGCAAGCTCGATACAAAGAGCAAGCGGACCGAAAACGTATCACTCACCCTGAATCCCCTATTCATTCACAGGTTTATGTGCTGGCGAAGCACATCCGGACAACGCGACCCACTGACAAATTCGCCAAAAAGTACCTCGGACCTTTCACCATACTCGAGCAAGTCGGTACTCTTTCCTACAAACTCCAACTTCCATCCTACCTTAATTGTATCCACCCCGTCTTCCATGTATCCCAACTAGAACCATACACACCCAACACCATTCCCGATCGAGTTCAACCTCCTCCGCCCCCCGTTGAGGTCGATGGCGAGGAAGAATACAACATCGCGGAAGTACTGGATTCAAAATTGGATCGACGATACAAAAAATGCCCACTATGATACTACATTCGTTGGGCAGGATACGAAGGTACGGACGAGGAGTTCTCCTGGGTCGTCGCGAACGAAATTCACGCGGACAACCTTGTCCTAGCTTTCCACCTCCGGTACCCTCAGAAACCTGGTCCACTATGATCCTTACCTATGTCTCTTACATATTATCA
This sequence comes from Lentinula guzmanii, assembly GCA_027919855.1. Taxonomy (NCBI): domain Eukaryota; kingdom Fungi; phylum Basidiomycota; class Agaricomycetes; order Agaricales; family Omphalotaceae; genus Lentinula; species Lentinula guzmanii. Next base: position 474,669 of record JANVFO010000015.1, read on the forward strand.
TTCCTGATCATTGCCTTCACGACTTCCACTTCATTTACTTATTAATCATGATTTCCTCAAAGATCCACTCTCCCCCGCGGCGATTATCGTCGCGATGATCAATTACTTATAGTAAAATTTCCTCTTTCTCCCGAACATCCCCGCGATCCTCACTCCGTCATTTCCCTCACAACAAAACCCTCATCACAACAAAACATCAACAAAAAACATCGATCATCATTATCAAAACAAAACAAAAAATAATCAACAAAAACCAAAAAGCTACAAACAGATAGAGTACGAGTAGGGTAGTTATTAGTACATCGTGGAGTTCACTCCACGTGCTTCTTTCCCTCGCGTATCTCTTCTTTTCTCTTGGTTTCTTTGACTTCCTCTTCATCCTCTTCCCCTTCACCGTCTTCGTCTTCATCTTCATCATCTTTTTCTTCTTCGACTGCTTCCAGTTCTCTTCTTTCTCTTCTTACCATTAAGTGCAACATCCTTTGTTGCAGTACCAAGGAACAACGGGCAATATTTACCAACTCCTCGTTGTGCTTTGCGATGATGGCCAGCTGCTCCGCTATCCCCGGTCCCTCGAGCCTCCTCTCCCCAACTCTCGCGGCAGGTCCTTCATACATTTCATTATCTAACTTAACCCGCTTTGCTCGTGATCTACGAGCGGCGTTATCCCCGGACCAGCTACATTGTTGCTGTTGCCGGTGACATATCGCGCACGCCTGCGCTTGCCGTCGCGAGGACTGGGGATGACACTCCGAGGGTCGACCAATCATTATACACCGGGAGCATGCTGGGCGACTAGGCGAAGGATCGTCCGGAGGACGTTCATTATCGCGTTCGAACTCCGGATCGTATTCACCGTCTGCGTCGGAGATAACACCACCCTAAAACAACCACAATCAGAAACGCAATCCAAAAAACAGAAAGCACTCACCTTCGGGATCATCTTGACCGTTCGTTTCCTTTTCTCTCCTCACAGAGCTGGTACCACTTCTCTACTTTCTTCATCCGACTTGTCGGAAATTATCGATTTGGACTTGAACGGAATTTTCTTCAAGCCTGAGGGTTGCGGCGGAACGATAACATCGTCCTGACGCGATTTAGTGGCAGGGATGGATTTTTGTTGCTTCTGCAACTCCTTCGCAGCTCTCTCCTTTTCTTTCTTGTTGTCCTCTACAAGTTCCGTATATGCGGTGATCCACTCGTGATTGTCCTCTGCTGCTGCCGCGGCTTCTTCTTCTCTTCGCTTGGCTTCTGCGAGTCGTAAATTTTCATTCTGCTTCTTTTCTGCCAACACATCTTGCTTCTTTTTCTCCTCCTCCTCAGCTGCTATTTTCTGTTCTGCTAGCCTTTTCTCCTCTTCCCGAAGTCGTTCCTCCTCCATCCTTTGTTCCTCAGCCAAACGTTTCTCTTCTTCGACCCTCCTTTCTTCGGCGAGTCGTTTTTCCTCCGCCTCTCGCGCAGCCTTCTCCTCCGCCTCTATCCTCTCCATCTCCGCCGCGAATTCCGCTTCCTGTTGCGTGATTTCCTCATCGAGGGCTCGTTGACGTTCGGCCTGAGCCTGCAGAATGCGCTCGCGTCGTTGCTGAATGGTTTTGTTGGTGTTGGGAGTAGTCGACATGATCCTAGCGAGAGGGGAACTTATCAAAATTTTCGAAATGGCCACGCTTTTATATCCTTCGCGACTTAAGGGCCGACTCAACTTACAATTTTCACCAAGCTTCTATCACCTATCTTCGCATGCCTGGTACTTTTCACATCACATTTTAAACTTTGATCCCCATTACTTCTAATCATTCACATCTATTTTAGTCATATCATTACTCAGGATCTTGAGGGCTCGACCCTAACGGGGGGGCACTGTTACGGCCATGCCAAGTCCAACTCCCACGGTCCTGACGATCATTCCCGGTATTTTGACTTTATTACTTTTTTTTTTTTTTTTTTTTTTTTTTTCCATTTATTCGCCTTTACGCTATGGCGTATGTTAGCGAGCAGACTACAATCTTTGTGTGTTACATATATATGCAATGACCATGTCCGTTGTTCATCCTGCCGACTACGGTTGGTTCCCAAAGGATACCTGTTGAGGAGGAGCCCGGGTCTCTCCTTATTATATGCCAACTGTTCACATGCGTTAGCACGCCTCGATGATAAGATAATCTGGTAGAATAGAGGATGGATTAGTTTTGGTTAAGTACGTATAAATGTGAATGCGGCTCAAGGTTTCTGCCTAGTCCTGATCTTCTGGCAGCATTGGTAGGTTCCCCAGTATGTGGTAGAATCGCTTCGTGTCGTCAATGTATGCAAATAGGTGTCTGAGTGTGTTCTTCTCCATTAGCAGGGCTCCCACGTTCCAGTTCTTCCTTCCGACTTTCTGTCGTAGTATCTCTCTTGGCCGCCGGTGAGCTCTGCATTGAACCAGGTAGTGAAAGGTGGTTTCGGGATGTTGTTTGCAGCACGGGCATGTGGGTGAATCGGCTTTCTTGATCTTGTGTAGGTGTCCCTGTAATGGGATGTGTCCTGTTCGCAGTTGTGTGAGTATCGTTATTAGTTTCCGAGGTAGGTCTCTCGATAACTTCCAAAATTTTTGGCTTGCCACTGTTGCGGGCGATGGGTCTATTACCTTAAACTTCTGATATCTTGGCGACTGCTCCCACTGTCGATCGTGCCATTCCTCTAGTTGGCGTCAAAACACTCAAACCATTGCAGTGCGACTATGCGGGAGTGTCCTGTGCAGGTGCGCCGGTAACAACCGTTTCGCACTTGATCTGGTGGAGGCTGCTCGTTTTGCCTCCTCATCAGCCCTTTTGTTCCCTTCTACGCCCTTGTATCCTGGAACCCATGATATGGTGACTTTCGCATGAGGGTGGGCTTCCCTGAGGGTCGTGAGTAGCTCGTGAAACATATCTAGGATGTAATGAGCTGGGCCTGTCGCATAGGAGTTCACGGAGGTGATGGCCGCCGTGTTGTCTGCCCAGATGGACAGACTGTCCACGTCTTCTTCTTTGGTGGCAAGGTGTAAACCCATTACCATTCCGACGCACTCGCCTTTGTAAACCTCATGATGGTCCTCGTGTCCCAGTCAATATCGTAGGACTGCCCTCTCTTTCCCTGTCCTGTACAACACTGCCGCTGCTCCCACACCTTTTTGATAACCTGATCCATCAGTGTAGACCTGGACGGTTGCTTCGTCATTTTCTATGGCAGCTATGGCATTCGCTTCATCCTCGAAGATTCGTATTGTGAGTTTTGGGTCCCAATTTGCCTCGTAACGGACCGCTTTGCGCGTTTCGATTAGCATAGGTTTCAGCCCAAAGGAGCCCATAAGTTCATGCAGGGGGGAGAAGTGTCGTGTTCGTCGATGGTACCTTGCTGCTTTCTTGACGTGTTCATTTAGGGGGTGTTCCGCTGGTAGAGTGGCCAGTCTTGTTGCTGCTCGTTGTCGGTGATGTTCAATTTCCAAAGGCATTGGTAGCAGTGCCGCATGTATGTCTAGAATGTCCGTGGCTGTGGTCGCCATGGCCCCTGTGATGAGTCGAGCAGCTTGTCGTTGAATGGAGGTGAGTTTTCGCACTATCACTGTCGATTTGACCTCCTTACGCAAGGTTGGGACCAGGACCACGTCTGCAGCATAGAGGATGCGTGGTAGGGCTTTCGCTTTGTATAACTGGCGAATGTTGCTGGCCAGACTTCATTACTTTCTTCCGTCGTGGAGCTTACCTCCGCGATCCTTTCACACTTCGCGTTTATATCCCTTACACTTAACCGATTCTTTATATATCCTTTTATATCATTTCCTTTATACTTTCCCCTTTTATCTTCCACATGTTCGACCATACTATTCTAGGATACTATCACTTAGCGACCCTTAGGTAGCGATTACAGTATAAAGCTACGAGAGTAGAATAGTTGGTCCTTAGTTTAAATATCGACTTTGATAGCGCACTTTGATAGTGTATCAAATAGAGTTAATCTCAACCCTCATCCTAAGTACGATTGCGTGAGTTTCTCCCGCGATCGGAATTACCCTCAACTTCGCTTTTGGACAGCAGCATGTTGGGGATGCTATTAATAGTAGCGTCAATGTCCAACTACCTCTCCGTAGGTTTACTGACCCTCACCGGGACTTGTCTCGGTGTTCGGTCTTTTATCCCGCGGACTTATAGTCCACAATCCAACTTATCCCTACAACCCGTGCATGATCATAACACAGTCGCTTTGAGAGGATTGAAGACAAGGAAAGGAATATGGAATGGGAATGAAAGGTGGTGATCCGACTCCAGAGTCGGATGCCATCGAGAATCTGGATAAGGGTGTCGTGAGTCATTTCATAGTACGTGATGTAAGGAGAGGATATCAAATAGATTGATCAAGTCTATAATAGTAGAGATAGTCCGGAGTCAAAGGTATTCATGAAGTCAAAGGTCCGGGTTTATGCGGATGTCGAAGATGGAGAGTGGGGACGAGTTTGTTTGTATTCTGCAGAGACGGACTCCGATCCACAGTCGGTAAAGAAGGCATGAATAGTGAAAAGCTCAGCTAATTGTTCCGGAGTAATAGTATCGTCTGTCGGGATGAAGAATTGGTTTCAAAGTTCAGTCGACTACAACGGTAATCGCAGTGTAACCATTCAAGTCTGGAAGTTGTTCGATGAAGTCCATGGAGATCGAGTCCCAAGGTCAAATCGGAGCGGGCAGTGGTTTCCGCAGTCCGTAGGGTCGATGTCATTGAGGTTTGTGGTACATGATGAGACGTAGTCGCGAACAAATTCTCGGACCTTTGGCCAGGTGTAGTGCTTACGGATAGCGAAGAGAGTTCGATTCTGACCGGAGTGACCAGATAGTGGGTGGCCGTGGAAGTATTGAAGGACTTGAAGTCAGAGGTTGGAGTGGTTGGCAATGTAGATTCGGTCATCGACGGGGTTTGCGCATAGACAATATCCCCCTCTTTAGGGAAGACGTCCCAGCGTCGAGTGATCAAGTCCGGTGTTGCTCCGAGTTTTCCGAGTAAGTCAATTCATGAGTAGACGATGTCGGAATAATTATAATAAATAAAACAACAGTGAAAGTTCACAAAACCTAAGAAGGACTGTGAGTCCTTGACCTTCCTTGGAGTAGGCCAGTCCGTGATAGCTTCGATCTTGTCGGCAGCCATCATGACCTTCTGGGGATAAGATCTAACCAAGGTATTCGACCGTGTCAACTCCGAATTCACATTCTGACGGTTTGTAGAATAGCTCATGCATGCAAAGTCGTTGGAGGACTTCGTGGGCATGTTCGGAGTGTTTTGAAGGATCATCGGAATAGATGAGCATACCGTCTAGGTAGACGATCACACAGATGTTGAGTAGGTCTTTGAAGATGTCGTTGATGAAGCATTGGAAAGCGGCGGGAGCGTTAGTGAGCTCAAAGGGCAGCATACGCCATTCGAAAGCGCCGTAATGCATTCGGAATGCAGTCTTCCATTCAGCATCTTCCACAATACATACCAGGTGGTACGCATGTGCTAGGTCAAGTTTGGTGTGGGTCTTTGCTCGCTTTGGAGCGTCGAAGAGGTCAGAAATCAAAGGTAATGGATAGTGATCTCTTGTCGTGATATTGTTCAAGCCACGGAAGTCCACACATAGTTACAGCGAACTGTCCGTCTTCAGAACGAAGAGTACCGGAGCGCAATGTGGGGATGTCGAAGGTTGGATAGTACCGGTGGCGAGACATTGATCGAGAAAGTTGCAAAGAGCATCGAGCTCTTTAGAGAAAGGTAAATTCATCTGATAGGTGACTGATCACCTTCTTCCAGATCGATCTTCAGGTCGTAAGGGTGATGTTCAGAGAAGACTTCGGAGTTATTCGCGTAGAAGACATCCGAAAAAGTCTTGGTGTTGAGAAGAAACTTGTAGGAGAGTGGTCGAGCCTTGTACAGTCTCCGTTTAACGGGAGATGAGTTCCGCTTAACGGAACGAGGTATCGGATCAAAGCGATCCGATGGTTCAAAAGGTTCTTCTTCGGAGACAACAGCGGGGTCAGTCAAAGGAGAAGACGTCAAGGATTCGGAATGGTCAGTATTTCGGAAAGTAAGTGTGTTCAATGCCCAGTTAATCAACGGATTCTAGCGGGAATGAAAACTATAACCTAAAACAGCTTTGCATAAGGGTGACATAAAAGTCCAAAGGTACAAGCTTGCCGGACGAGAGTTGGATCTGTAGTAAACGAGTTTCGGAGATTGGGTTCGTGGCCAACAAGCCATTGAAGAGTCGAAGATTGATTGGAGTGGAGGTTGGAGTGGTCGGAATCAAAATTAAATACAAGAACTTCGTGTCAACAAAGTTGTCCGTAGAGTCATAGTCAAGGAGTGTGTTGAACGAAATTGGAATGTGAGTGGAATCGTAAGGAATGTGTGTAGATCAGGATATCATAAAGGGTTTGGCATGTTTCAAAAGAGCGGATTGTTGAGAACGAATTCCCCATTGATAGTACGCACCAGTTGATGCAGCTCTGGCGTCGTCCCGGGGTACCATAGCTGCAGACTATGTTTCCGAGCCTACCAGTAGCAAGGTTGTCAGAATCGATGGAGTCGCAGATTCGGATGAAGGGGTGTGAGGTTGTTCCGCTTGGCCAGTTCAAGAAGCCATAAGAAAAAGAAAAACGGAATTAGTTCAGCGTAGAGAGTACAGCTTTAATATACTGTTAGGAGCGTGCGGATCGAGTGGACCTTCGGTACTGCTATTGACAATACCCTCGCTACGCTGTGCGGTCCATGTCGAGTCCGTTTGAGATCGAGGTAGTGTCGACTAAAGATCGACAGGGTCGAACGGGGTTGGAGAAGGAGATAGAGAAGTTGAGTATGATATTAGGGTCATATCGATTCGATAGGATTATATCTGAGTCGAATCAAGTCATACAGCGATATTAATGTAGAGGAGAACAAAGTCGAACCAGGTCGATATTGAAACTAAGGGAGGATCAAACCAGGTTGTAGTCGTACCAGGTCGATATTAAAGCTAAGGGCTTCTACCTACGTCCGCAGGTCCTTTATACTATGTACGCTATCTCCAATGTCGCTACGAGATATCCTAAAGTAGTTATGACAAATCAAGAGTAAAGATAGCGAGTGCGGATAGGAAGAAGACTAACTAATAAGGTAATGGCGGTGGTCTAGGTGCATAGCCCATCTGAAGGGATAGCGATGGGATATAGGATAGGGGAAGATAAGAGTTGCGGAACCAATTCACCTTGATCAATATCATCGGTGCATCGCATTGATGATGGACTTGTTGCGAGTCAGGTCGGTGAGTCGGATCAATAGTTCAATCGATGTGCACAATTGTGGCAGTATGCGGAGCTGGATCGATAGTGGTGTCGGTCCGATGTGGTCAATGCACATGATCGTAACAGTTGTCGCATCGATGATGGACTTGTTGCAAGTTGGGTCAGTGAGTCGGATCGATAGTTCGATCGATGTGCACAATTGCGGCAGTATGCGGAGCTGGATCGATAGTGGTGTTGGTCTGATGTGGTTGATGCGCATGATCGTAACATCTTCTGAGACCACAAAAAAAATGTCCTGGAATGAAATTCTTGCCCATCCCTTGTTCTCCAAGACTAGCACAGCAAAATCAACACTGAAAAGAGCTTATCAAGATGCAAAAGCACATGGAAATGACTGCTACTGGACAGGATAGAAGTATCACCCTCCTGGCAGAGCTCGAAGAATCAGCAGTGATGCTTTAGATGATGTGACAACACAGTTTGTGTCGCAACATAGGCAGAAGCGATGATGGGAAGTGACCAAAAGCACAGCACAAGCACAAACCTGAGTGTGAGTAATGCTCAACATACAAAGGCAGAAAGGAAAGGTGATCTCAGCAACTGTGATAGCATGAAGGGCCAATCACAAGGGTCAAATAAGGCAAGCTAGTTCCCAAAGACCAAGTCAATATTGAGTGTAAACGAAGATACAAATACAAGCCTACTTCCCAAAGACCAAGAGGTTGAGATAGGGAACTGGTAGCTGTCTGCTGCACTATCTATATGAGTCTGGGATAACAAGGACCAGAGTAAAAGAACAAAGAACAATAGGTATTAAAGAACAAGAACACGAGAGTGAAATAGTGACAAGCAAATAGGGAACAAGGAAAGAACAATAAGCTAATGACAGCACAGGAGTGTTACAATCATGCGCACTGGTCATACACATTGCATGGAATGCTTTGCATCAAACTTACATTGTTCATTGAATGGAACACTTCGCATTGAACACACATCATTGAGACTATTATCAATGCAATGTATCAATGATATATGTAGATCACAGTAGTTGCTTCCGTGATACCTATCCACCTATCCTCCTTGACAAAACCTAAAGCCTTTGTGAGTACACGACGATACACCTGGTAGGTACAATGAGATAAGTAAAAGTAGAATATGTAGAAGGAATAGAAGACATACCCTCAGAATGTAGTAAGCAAGTTCTGAGGGAAATCCACCGAGGTCAGAGAGTTATTAAGGGAGAAAAATCGTAAGTAAAATGTGACTCGAGCTCAGAGCTTGAGCACCCTGAAACCTAAGACTAAAACCAATTACAATGACCTGTGCTCGCGGGAGTATAAGCAAGGAGGGCAGCCCATCGGAGGGATTGCCACAGGACGCTGAACAACCATGTGATGCAGTCGCGCTTCGCGCTTCCTATCTTTAACACTCCTTATCCCATTGCCACTCCCTTCAGACAGCTATGTACCATATTGCCTTCTTTCCCAATTAGTCCACTGGCTTCCTATCCACACTTGTTATCTCTACCCCCAATTCATTGTAACTACTTTAGGATACTCTGTAGCAACACTGGAGATAGCAGACTTAGTATATGTATAAGGTGTGTGGTCATAGGTAGAAGCCTTAGCTTTAATATCAAATTGGTACAACCCTAATAAGAGATATAGAGTAAGTCAAGTAGTACTCGACTTACTCTATATCTCTCCTCAACTGCGTTTGACCCCATCGGTCTTCAGTCGACACTACTTCGATCTTGAACAAACTTAACATGGACCACACAGTGTAGCAAGGATATTGTCAATAGCAGTATTGAAGGTCCACTTGACTTGCACACTCCTAACAGGGAGTGAGATGGTCAGTTGAATGATGAGTAACAAGCATGGTCATGTGGTCACTAGAGCGTGTGAAAAAGAAGAAAGAAAATGATGTAGGTACTTAGTTGTCATGACAGCAGTCAGGAAGTCAAGTATATGCACTTTGATATGCACTCACAAGGGTGAATAATGTTGGGTCAAGATTGAGTATATGTGGATGAATAATGTGATATACCCAAAGTGGGTTTTACAAGGCCTGATTACTATGGAAAGAAACAGAGAGGACAGAGAAAAAATGAAAAATGAAAACACAAGGTGTTGTTCAACACCTTGTCCAAGAGCAGTGTTTAGTGCATATCAAAAAAAAAGTGTGAATGTTGTACACATGATAGCACTCATGTTCAGTCAAGTTGATATGAACACTGTATATTCCAGACTAGTATGAGGTAATTGTATGATATGATGTAGATGAGATATAGGTAAGAGAAGGAAGAAGAGAGAGAAGCAAGTAAGTGTAGTCCCGAGCTATATGTAGTCTCAAGAGCCGGGAAGCCAAATGTAGGTGCCGGGGAGCCGAGTGTAAGCTTACAATTCCATGAAGTAAGAGTGAAACTAGCAAGTAGAAAGAAAAAATTGTAACAAATGCATTCTCATTCAAAACAAAGGTGATAATTAAAGGGGGTGCCTTCCATGCCTATGACGCTGCTGCTGCTGCCTTGCTTACATCTCTCCTCCTGGTCGCATATACAATGGTTGTAATGATATCTTCCACCGCAAGCTCTTCAGGTTTATAGATACTGAATGTGGCTTGTTTATTTGGTGAAAATAAATGCTTGGAACCGCCTGAGAATACTGCAATCACTTGACCCTGCTGCGATTCGAGCTAAGAACACCATAAGATGGTCCGAGTGTAACGGTCAATAACTCTTTGCATTTGCGAGAAGATTGGCTTACATTGAAGTCTCGAGTTCCGGCTGCTTTCCACCTGTATACTTGACCATTCGAGGCTATGAATTCAATGGATCTTCAAGTAGCAGTATGTGGATACTGATGCAATTCACACAGTGTCAAAACTTACTTCCACGCCAGTCCATGATCAATGATCTTCATTTCACGTCCTCTGACACTAACGCGATCTCCTGCGATTATGTTCAAATGAATTTCACCTGAAAGAACATTTGAATCGATTCCATGTCCGACTCGATGTATCATGGTGTGCTTTTTTCCTGTCAAGCCATGTCCCGTGCTTGCAATGAACATTGGGTCAGAAGTCCCATTGTGGGTGGAGACAGAAAAGGTGGAATTGTATGGAGAAAGGTCTGAGAGGGTAAATTCCATGTTTGAAAGTGTCGGTGAACGGGAATGGTAGCTTGTATTTAAGCAACACTATCTTAGTCTTGGAGCCAGATATATGAAAACGGTATATGACGAAGTGATAAGCGAGGCAATATCTAGTGGAGTAAATTATCCTAGTAAAGCAAAGGCCATGTTTGTTTATTACAACAATGTAAATTCAATGAGGTTTGTGTAAATTTAATGAGGTTTGGTGGCCACCTGTGGTCACCTTCACGACGTTGTCTTGCAGATATGTTGTGAAGATTCATGGACCATCAACCTAACAGCAATGAGTGTGCGGGGTCGGGCTGAAAAACTATATGTAAAGGACCGAACCCATGACTGTCAATGCCTTCGTAAAGGCTGGTATAATCCTCCATCCTGCACAGCCAGCCTTGAGATTCAATATTTGACTGTGAGAGTTTGAAGCTACGGCGCAGCAATCAACATGAAGCTGCGGCAGATGCATATCAGTGATACTACATACATCTTGAAAAAGCAGAAGCACGAAATGTAGCCCACCTCCCATTTGTATGTAGGTGTTTCGATGCAGGATATGGCATATCCTCCATCGGCTCTCGATACTCACGCATTTTTCTTTGCATTTTTTCTCGTAGACCATGATCAACCCTTCAGACAAGCCTACATCACCATTGGCATCGAATGCGATCCAGCCTAAAGAGCAGATGAAAACTGGATTCTGTTGCTCTGGTTGCTTCCTCTGTTTCTCTCGCTGCTTTGGGAAGGGTGGTCAGAAGCGGATTCCTCGGAAGGAGCTGCACGAACGACTAGGAGGACAGAAAACTAATGCTGTTTTGGATCTTGAGCAGGGTCTTGGCGGTGCTCTGTCAAACATCGTGTCGGGATCGGAGAAGAATCACTTGACGGGTTCAAAGCTATCAGACGACGAAGGTAAGGAAACATAGAAACAAAACGCAGAAAAACGCACTCATATCATCGTCGAAGCTCCGATATATCCACCTCCAGCGTATACGAAGAATGGAACTCTTGCGCCCTCTAACAGAAAGGACGTGAAAGATGTGGAAGGATGAGGATGAGTCGATGGACGAGGCTGAAGATTGGGAAACGTTTCGTGATTGTACAGTAGGCGAAAATGCATGGGCTCCCGTGTGATGATTGACAAGCAATGCCCCGCCTCGCATCATCATTCATAGTTGGGGAATATACTTATACTGAAAGGATATCTGCAGGAGATAGTATCTCATCGATGATGCCTTAAACTTAGACACGGTTGGTTCGAAACTAGATTGCTTTTGGTTTAAGGGAAGGAGAGCAAGTACAGGGAAATTTTTGCTGTAGCTTCAACGCCTCTGAACATCGCGATACGTAGGAATTCTCTGGAAGAATTTGCACGGCCAGCCTTGAAAACTTGAAAATTGAAATCTGAGATCTGCGCAACCAACACTTGTATCATGATCAAAAGCTATGCGTACGAATTGGGAAGAAACAATGTGTGTTGTGGCACAAGAGTTATCAATAACACTGTAATATCAGCATGGGAAAAGCATACGCACGAAAGATTTGTTGAAATCCCACCGGCTTCTGGAAACACCTCCACAATTGCAATACTTGTGATATCTTTCCATCGTCGTTCAAAAGTCACAACATTCCCTTCTTTGTCTTGCTACTTCTACTGTTTCTGGAGGAGTGCTAGAAAGCGTATACCTCCGAAGGAACGGAGCGAAGCCAACGATGATCCTGAGCTAGCGCGTAACAGCAAACAAGTAGCCGGGATTGAAGAAGTAGCAGGATGGATGAGAGCGAAATTGGAAGCGTCAAAATCTCCATCTCAGCATATACAAAGATGAATCTCCCGCGAGCTCTAGCAGATGAAGCATGGATCCGGAAGAGGTGCAATGATGAAGCCTTAAACGACGTTGAGGTTGGTTCACTGACGGAGAGAGTGTTGTGATTGTAGGCAAGACGAATGCGCAACCTATCTGATGTTCCGGCTGGTCACGTGCTACTCCGTCATTGGTGAACCGCCGAGCGCTTATTGATTACTCCTCTTACTAGCTTGCCATGACTCTCCTCGCCATCGTCTCATTAGTCACACTCGCCTCTATTCCTGTTAATGCCCAATTCGGAGACAATAACATCATTCATCATGATAGCACAACAAGAATCATAGCTGCGGTCGTTGTTGGTACGCTCTATACTTCCCGGAACCCTGACAGACTGATTACTTACTTATATCGAAACGAAATGTTATAGTCGTCCTCTTCCTCATTGCCTTAGCTCTTCTTTCGATGTCTTATAGACGGAGACAACAGCGAAGGCTGATGAATCAGAATATCGTGCTGACAAGACCACCCCCACCTCCTGGATACTGGAACTCACAAGGTGGACCGCCTCCAGGACCTTACCCTTACGGAAACCCGCCGCAGCAAGGCTACAACGCTGGGGCTTATTCTCCTCCGACTGGAACTCCCCAGAAGGATGGACATTATAATGGTGGCTATGCTCCGGTACGTTCCTTTCGTACGAACTTTCACTCGATTGCTGCGCTTCTCACTCGTATATCTATTTTGCACCTCCTTCATATATGATCTTCCTATATTTATACTTACACTGATTCATCAGCCTCCCGGGCCACCGCCTTCGCACATGGGCTATGGAGCTGGGTATGGTGAAGCTTCATATTACCATTCCGTATGTGCACTACTTCCTGCTCAAAAACTAACACGTCAAAGGCTAATTGATCGGACTGGTATAGCCTTCTCCTGCTACTCCTGCCGGGCTGCAGGCTCCGCCATATGATGGATATCTATCGGTACATTTCTTGGCTGCTCGAGATTTTGTTCATTCTCATCGTTTGCTCTCGATAGCCTCCTGGACCGCCTCCGCAGGTTCATGTACAAGGCAAAGCGTAATACAACGACATATATCACCCTGCTTTGCCATTAGTCATTTACTAAACGCTACTCGTCACCTCCTGATTCGAACTATGTACCCTGCACATCTCGCTCCCTTTTGCTCCTCTTTGTTCGTATAATACACCGCGACCTACTTGAATTCCACTTGCTACACTGCTGTATCTTCTCGTTGTAAAACTAGGCAATATTTGTTTATTGGGTATCACAGACCTGATGTACATTATTTTTGCACATACATGTAATCACAATTTTTGGCTGTTCAAAATGGCGTGGCAGTAATCAGGGATCGTGGGTCAAGCGTTCATTTGTTCAGTATACTAGATACATTGCAAGAAGAAAAAGGTCTCGGCCAATTCAATCATAAATAGAAATAGGTCGACAGTTATCATAAAATGGTCGGACGAGAAAAACCCTCGGTGTGTTGATATACTAGAAATCGAGAGGGAAAAAATTATTCGTGTGATAACCACTCAAAGGTTTTACGTTCTAAATCCGCCAACAAACTGATCATTCTGAGCACCCTAAACGAGTAAAGATAGTGAGATCCGGTACGTATTCAGTGGAAAACCCCCGATACTTACTGTTGTATGTGCAGGTGGTGGAGGTCCTGGCGGCTACGCGAATAACCGAATGAGATAGAGTTGAACAACTTATACATACTTCCTAAGGCTGTAGACATACCGGAGCATATCCCGCACCTTCTTTTCCGTACGGCGGTGGGGATGAGGCTGTTTGATTCGCATTCCCAGGAACTTCTCCTCCTCCTACACCGTTCTGACCGGCGTACGAATTGGGATCATTATTCCCATAGCCATATTGAGCTCCGCCAACAGGCTGCTGGTGTTGCGGGAGCGCTTGATTCTGGTTGTAGTTTTGCTTCCCATTCCCAAACGCAAACATCCCTCCATTACCAAAGTATGGCCTTCCACCTGTTCTGCCGTTGTAATTTCCAGCGCCTGGACCTCCAGCGAAGCCTGCGGGGTTGTTCCGTAACCTTCTTCGCCTACGAGATAGGAGACAACATAAAACGAGGAGAGCGAGGAGAACGAGGCAACCTGGATATGATGATGAATCCCATTTCGTCTTTAATTTGTCATTCACGCTCACCAACAACAATGCCAGCTACTACGCCGCCGACGGATGTCCTCCGCCTTCTTGTTGTGACCTGTGCAGTGACCCCATGAAGCATTGATGAGAGTATGAGAGCCGCTGATATCGAGGTTTTAGCGTTGAACATGATAAAGAGATGAAGAATAATCAATGAATACCAGCATCTTATATGAGCTAGTTAAGGGGAGTGGGAGTAACGACTTTGACCGAAATATGACGTTGAAGAACGAACCGCCACTAATGATCTCACCAGTGTCTGAATCGGGCAATCGTATAACTTGACTTGGCAGATGACTTCACCTCTTTCCCTATTTGGAAATTATGACTCAGGTGTGAGTTGTCATACTCGTCGAGCAGTTGTTTGGTTCACAGATTGGATTCAAAGAGCACCAAATAATGTTTAGTTAGGCAATAAATATAGCACCTGCAAAACAGAGCAGATAATAAAATAATATTTCACTGAATTGAGCGACAAAAGGACTTACTCAAATCCATGGGATGGCCAGTCGACAACTGCGGGAGCTGATCGTATCTTTCCCGTTTGAGCTGCAATCAGTAGCAGTCAGCAGTAGGAGCGTTAATTGAATAAGCTCACTGCATACCTTTTCACGTACTAGTTAACCCGAGATACAGATTGTTAGCTCAACAACATTGTATGGCACACTCGCAACTTACTTCCATCCAAAAGTTGTAGATACGTTGGTTCCGAATTCTCCTCTACAGGCAATCGATTGATTACATTGGAACGACGTCAGGGTATACGAGGAGGAACGCACTTAGAGTGGACATGAGTGCCCAACTGAGTGCACCTGTCGGTACTCCATCCTCAGACGCATCTGCTGACGTTTGCGTGTCCTTGCATCCAGAGATGAGTACCTAGAAAGCAATAAGCTCAGCGAACCTTGAACCGAGCAAAGAAAGTGCACAATATCCGCCAAGCTCTCGTTCCGCTTCTCCAATTGTTCAACCTGCTTCACATGCGCTTTAACTCCGTCCAATCTCTCAAGATCCATCAACGCCCCTTTAGCGTCCTTCTCAACAAATAATTTCTCCCCAGTCTCGTGGAGAATATCTTTCGTCGCTTCCAACACATCCTTCATCTCAAATACTTTCTCTTTAATCTTCCATTTCTCTGTCTTTTCCAAAGCCAAGACACCTCGTCCTTTCCGCATCTCTCCTGCCTTGTCAGCGTCCTGCTCCGCAAGAAATTCTCCCTCCTTCAGTCTTCCAGATGCTGCAGAGTACATGAAAGGAAGATCAAGGACCGAGCCCGAATGGCAAGAGTCAAAAATTGCGGTAAGACGTGCGCCTACAGGGAGCGGAGAGACGAGATGGAGATGTAACTCGTCATCGATGATAACTTTGTGACGGGTCGCCTGGATCTGTTTATCAGACGCGTCTGTGACGGGGATAGAATCAACAGGGTATATGCATTCGTCATTGTAGTCCATTTCATCGCCATCTCGGTCTGTGCGCTGACCGCCGTGCCCGGAGTAATGAAATAACAAGGAATCATGTGTCTGTGCGTCTTTTACAAGCCATTGCATCCAGTAGAGCTGTGTAAAGGAGCAATCAGATTGGAAAACACAGAGAACCATAAACGTATCCACTATATTGGCCTTGGTAGGCTGGAATTCGTCCTCAAGCTTATTATCATCCTTCAGCACGATAATATTCTCTTCAGAAAACCCATACGTTTGAGTAATGAACTTATACATCCGCGACACATCTGAGTGACATCCATCAAGCGAGCCTAGTAGGTATTGAGGAACTTGGACTCTGGTGTAAAAGAGGTGTATCTTACTTTCACTTTCCGAGTAATTGATCCCAATTAACAACGCTCTCTTGTTTCCAGTGCAATTCGAGCTGATCCATTCTTGACGCGTCGTTGTTGTTATTTCCAATGAGCTCTCTACGGTGAGAACTGGGTTTCCTGCGTCAACTGAAGGCTCAGGCTCTTTGGAATGGTGGAAGTGCATGATTGGTTGCTGAGGTCGCGTTTATCGGAATTCCAGAGACAATCCATTCGACAACGGAGATCAGCGAATGAGCGCTGACTTTTGGCAGTTCTCAGTGATTCATTGTAGCATATATATAGGCTGTGTCTTTATCTACGCTTTATGGGGCCTCATAGATGTCAGAACGAAGAGAAGAGATGAAGGTCAAGATTAAGCGCCCAAGTGCTCAGAACAAACAGGAAATGTCTAGTATTGTCCAAACAAGTCGTATTTCCCACTAGTGAACAGGGTTCGGATTCCGGGCCTCCCACTCGCTTTTGAAAGCATCTATAGTCTTATTTTTCGAATCATCACCGAGCGGCCAATCCGTGATAGGCCATTTGTTCCATTCAATGATTTCGACTGCTCTCACTGTAAAACAACATCGGATTCAGTCTAGACAGCCCAAGAGGATAGAATAACACATCTGGGTAAAGTTCAAAAGTAGATTGGGAAAGCAAGGATTCCGCTGCTGTGCAGTATGGGATTTGAAGAAGCAGATGGAAAAAAGAAGAATAAGGATGTGAATGAGATGATTTCCTTACAATGCATCTTACATTCAAGGCGAATGTTAAGATTTTTAGTATTGCCCCGTTTGAGTACCATCCCTGGAATCCTGTACCGGTGTCGAAGAAAAGTGATGGTTGAACTTTCAAGTGTCTTTCCACGCGGGGGAAACGCATATTGCTAGCTCATTTGAACGACCTCAGTTGCTGGGCTTCTTGTAAGGGGTCAACATGACGCACCATTTTGCTGTCTAAGACTTGATCCTTATCCGCTTCGAAGATACACTGAGGGCTGAGATAAATGACAAGCTTCGAGACGGTACCCGACATGTTTCTGACCTCACAAGAGCCACTGGGAGACGCAGAGTTAGATATTTGAGCCAGTGAAGCAGGATTATGAGAAACCCAAACCCACTCCTGTACATTTGCGTATACTTCTGCGTCATACTTTGGTACTGGAGATAGTACGACGTAAGCCCTGGACAAATCCCACAAAGCCTTGATGTCGTAATCTTGACACTGGGCCTATATAGTGGCCACGTAAATAATTCCTCGTAATGAATCTCAACATACTCGCCTCATGCCAATAAGCATAGCCTATGGTCATCCTTGGCACTAAAGGCTGGCCACGACCATTCAGCTGGGATGCAGAAGATGAAGTTGCGGTTTCCGACAAGCTCCTCATTATAGATGCATTCGCCTTGTAATCGAGCACATCGAGCAAAAGAAACGGCAGCACAGCAGAAAAAAGGTTCGTTATCGATGAAAAGGGCCGCATGATAATCGACGGCAGGACGGAATGAATGAAAAAATCCTTTGGCAAAGGCGGGCAGAGACCAGCTCTGCCAGTGCTTGTTGAAGTAAAAATGTGGAAAGTATGCCTCGGCGTGAGACTCCTTCAATTCCGGACCGGTCATCGGTGACTATGATCTCTTTTTTGGACCACGATTTTGACTAGCAGTAAACTTTTTAACTCTGGCGATATTTACAGTCAAGCTCTCTGCTACTACTCCGTTAAATGGAGTCTGAAGCTACTTTTGTCGCTCCAGAAGGCGTATACACAGTTATTGAGGAACACAAACCGTCTGTCCTACAAACCCATGCTGCTGCTACATCACCTCTGAGCTTTCCTACGCGGGTCAGTGTAATCACTGTCAGATATCCGGTGAAGGACAAGGGAGGCGGAGCTCAAAGCTTGGCTCAGTTGCTTGGTGGGAATAATCATTCGAAGAAGGACAAGGAGAAATTCAAGGAGAGAGAGAAGGAGAGAGAAGATGGAAATAGCCTATCCAGTAGTGACACCCCTCCGGATGAGCAACTGGATGATTTTACTGCTCCAGCTAGCCCTACGGTACACCATACTCATTCTGTCGCTCCCACTAACACTATATTCTCCCATCATGCTCAACATTCAGCGTCCGCTGGGAAGAATAAGAAGCCATCGACACCAGTCAAGTGGTCTAAACCGAAAAGTAATATGAAGACGACCAACTCGACTTTCATTACCCGTACTCAGCATGCAGAAGGCTTTCCGAGAAGCTTGAAAGATCGAGATGGCGATGTCACCTTCTTCTTTTATAATCAAGTCAAGACTGTGCTATGGGTTGAAGCCGGTGCGAAGGCCAGGGTGTGTACTTTGTATATATCATGTGTCGAACACTTTGTGCTAATATTTCTTGAATGTTTAATCCAGGAACCTCTTTCCAGAACTACATTCTCTGCATACCCAACCTGCCATTCTATCAACCAATTCACTGCTTCTCCCGAACACCTCGACATAATCATCGGCTTCCATACTGGCGACCTCATCTGGCTGGACCCTATATCCTCTCGCTACCACAGACTTAACAAAGGTGGCTGCGTCACCTCCTCAGCCTGTACTGCCGTCCGTTGGGTCCCGGCTTCTGCGTCCCTCTTTCTCGTATCGCATGCAGATGGCACCATCGTAGTCTACGACAGGGACCGCGAAGACGGCACTTTTGGTCCTCGGGAGCCTATAGGCACAGGTGGAATAGGGGGAGACAACTGGGATCCTACGGATAGTATATTCGTAACGATACCTCCGTGGCATCCTGCTGCTCATCACGGCGACATGGATGTCTCGGACAAGTCAGAGAAATTCATTAAGAATCCTGTCAGTCATTGGAGAGTCGCGCCGAGGGGCAAAGCAGTCGTAGACTTTGTTTTTTCGCCGGATGTCAAGTATGTTGGGGCAATTTCGGAAGATGGATGTTTAAGGGTCATCGATGCGTTGGCGGAACAGTGAGTTTCGACCGTTAACCGTTTGATCAAAATTTTCATCCCGTTATAAGGTTAGTAGACTGTTACTCATCGTACTTTGGTGCATTCACCTGTATTGCTTGGTCGCCGGACGGCCGATTCATTCTTACTGGAGGCCAAGATGACCTATTAACAATATTTTCACCTTGGGAACAACGCGTCGTCGCTCGCTGTCAGGGCCACTCGTCGTTCGTCTCGTGTGTCGCGTTTGACGAAACGCGGTGTGATGGGCGTACCTATAGGTTTGGCAGTGTTGGCGAGGATAATAAGTTGATTTTGGTCTGACCTTCTTCCTTCGATGCAAAGGTTTCTGTTGACATTATCTTTCATCAGTGGGATTTCTCCTCCGGCGCTCTCCACCGACCTAAAAATCATTCACACTCACATGGACATCGCCAATCACTTATGGGAACTTATTCGAGCACTTCGTTAGCTCTCCGTGGTCGAAGTGGTGTCAGTCCAATGAGTTCTTTTACCCTCTATCTTCCACCACATCTACCACCGTCATTATCACCACCACCACCACCACCAGATCTATTCGATGATACTAATACGGACAAGCCCCACGAAGAAGGCGAGTTGGGACTTGCACATTCACCAAGGTATCACCCCGCACCCTCGCGGAACGAGATCGCCGTCGTACAGCCTGTGTTGGTTAAGAATTTACATTCTCCCCCTTCGTCTTTGATTACTTCGACAAATACATCTGCAGTGGGTGCTTCAACGACGACATCGTCGTCGTCGTCGTCTGCGTCTATACAAGATCCTCTTCCGACTGCTATTGCATTCTTGCCGAAACATTTGCTGACATCAACGAAGAACGGGCTGGTGAAGCTCTGGGTGAGACCGTTAGCGTTGAAGGCGGGAGCGACCAGCCGAGCCGGGCGATGAATCAATAGGAAATTGGAAGATATAAGTAAGATGAACGAAAGGAAGATTGTAATATCATTATAATCTATGCTCCCTTGGCACTTGGTGCTTCAGGGCGGAATTCAACGTAAACCTGGCATCCAAATTCAAAGTGATAAGTATACTCACCTGGTTGCCTTTGTATCGATTCTTGCTCATTTTTTCCTTACACTAACATAAGTGCGCTAAGTGCGCTGGGAGCGCCAACTGCCCAACTTTGCTCAATTGTGCTTTTATATTGCTGCCTGACTGGGACGCAGCAACGCGCGATCGGGGGCTTCCTTGTTTTGTGTCTTTAGATTCACAAGTACATGGAAAGTTCCAGTGCTCATTAATACTTCCCGGAGATCTCTTGAAGTGCGTGCCAAATAAAGAATGAGATACGTGTGCACTAATGTTATAATCTTCAACGAGGGTTTGCCTGGGGTTTGACGCCGCGGGGTGGGCAACTGAACTGACACCCATCGGATATGTGCTATAGCTGGGAGTGTCTTAAACATCAGATTTATGTAGGGAGAGGTGGGAGGTTTTCAAAATTGTGAGCGGGCCTGGTGAAGAGAGTTCGGTTGTGAAGTAGTAAGCGCTCAAGGCGCGTGTTGCTCGTCTTCGCTATCCTCAGAGTGAGCGTCATTTTTGATTTCCTTTGCGTGATTGCAATCTGTCAAGTCATAAAGCAGCCTGTAGCAGCTATATGACCTTGAATGGCTTTCTTGACCTGATTTCAAGCTGAGCGTCGAGACAATGACATTTCAACGAAGACGCGAAAGAAATGGGGACACTAACTCTGTAGAAATAATGAAGGCGTTTCTTTAGATAGTCGAACCCACTTTTCGGGAGCAACTGGAATGTACGAGCATGCCGTTCACAAAATTTCTTAGGACATAACCTCTAAATAGATTTTTTGAAGAAATGCTTAGTGGCAGTATATGTATTGGTTCTACTCCTTCCAATCACCATCCACATCGATGGTAGTGAGTTTTGGCAGCATCGCCGAACGTCCATTACCTTCATCAAGAAACCCAGTCGACAAAGAGTTCAGTAGACCATGAGCATCCTCTCTCCGCTGACATTTTAAAGCAAGGCTCGTTAGACCGTGATTGCCTGCGAGAAAGCGAAGAAGATCCTCAAGTTGAAGACCACTCGTTTTGCAAAAATCCAGCAGTCCGTATGTTTTCAATTCGACCAGATTAAAGTGCGCATGGTCTCCTAGCTCCATCAGGGCCACCGCAAGGCTAGGCTGAACGGGATACAATTCCTCATCGTGGTTAGCTATGCCTGACAGAGTAAGAGATTTCAAAGCCGGTAACTGGACCGAACGAAGTATATGGACTAGAGCCCGTAAGTCCGCCTCTACTTCAAATGATTCAAGATGTTCCAATCGGAGTGCGTCGGAAGGCTCCATTGAGATATCTAGAAGCCGCCAGTAGGCTGTCCAAATTTTCAACCGAACGAGCGATTTACAGTGCATGAATACGTGATGTATCAGCGTTGGATGCGCTCCTGGCTTCTGAACAATCACCTCGGTCAAACCTGACCAGGGTAAAAGGTTGCAAAGGAGTTCGAGGGGGAAGGAAGGTAAAAGCGCGACGCAAACTTTTCTCAACCGTCCGCAGTCTGTAATCACGGTCCTTTCACTGCCTTCCTTAACTGCCAAGTGTCGAGGGTATAGACCCGCTGGAGAGTTCGAATGGGCACACTCTACGACCAATTCTTCGAGCTGTGGTGTACACAGGGTACCAATGAGGAAAAAGGACATGATGCCCGCCCAAGGAAGTGACAGCCGGAACCTTCGCCATAGATTTGAATGATCGTAGACTGTGCTGATTACGCTCTGCAGTTGCATGCCTACTCGTAAAGGGTCCAGGGTCAGGACAATGTCCACAGCGCGAGATCGCGAGAACCAATGCGTAAGGGATTCCCTTCGATTCAGACTGTTCGTGTCAGCGTTCACTTTCAGGATAAGCTCTGTCCATAACTTGGGAGATCCATGTGCAAGCTTACGCCATAGAGAGCACACCTGGCTCAAAACTTCGGAGGCATGAAGTCCATTCTGTGTAGACAAGGAGTTCGCGCTCGATATAGATACCCAACGGAAGATGTCAGCCAGAATTTCATTCGGGACGTCATCGATGCAGATTCGTTTGGGAGCTGAGATTGTATTCATAGCTAGAGTAGTGCAGTGACTAGAGTAAGCCAGAGCACTCAGCAATCCGCGATCTACTTGCCTCAAAATTCACTAGGACGATGGTAAAGAAAGAAGAGGACCCATCCACGTCATTTGTATCCCCTGAGGCTGTAACGGTGTTTATGTGGACTTCGGGACGCTGTATGTAACTTGGAGAGTGAGAAGTGAGCAGGTTTCTCGAAGCAGATCATCGTCGTATTACATCAAGATTGTTGTAACGCGGCAATAACATTAACATGAAGATTTCCGGGAATAACTTGAGCGTGCGAAATTCAAATTCATATGCGCACGAGTCACGGCGCGTCGCGATTTCTTCAAGTTTATTTCCGACTTCCATCATTCCCGCTCATTCGACGATTGAAAATCCTCTCGCTCCAGAACTTCAACAGTGGATAATCATATACATTGCATTAAGATGGCTGATCGTTCGCATTCAGGTATATATATCACCAGTCACTGTCGTGATTTCGCCAAGGGAGGCCGCTTGGAAAGGGTAAAGCAGCCGATCAATTATGTGACCGTCATGTTATGTTGGCTCCAATTTTGGCTGCGATTTTCGGAAGACTTACCTATTTTCTTTCTTTGTCTCTCACCATCGTTCAATACCTTAATGAGCTAGAATGTCCCAACCATCTACCCCCACCTCGCCTTCAGCTCCTCAGGCAGAGATAATCCAACTTTGCTCTCGCCACTTCACTGCTATTCCACTCTCTTTGAGCCGATTCCAACGGCAATGGTTCTTAACTTTCCCTCGTACTTATAGACTACCGGACCCAGACAGTCAGCGCATCGTCTGCGCTTTGAACTCTCCAGACTATTCTGCATCGAATGAGCATGCTCGCACTCATTTTTGGCTGAACCCTTCATGTCGGTCTCAGCGTTACAATCCTTCAGACAACACTACAAAGTACTCCGCAGTATCTCCGATACATTTACTGCTCGACTCGGACCACCCTGTAGCGAGGCTGACTGGCCGAATACGTTCTGAGCCGTCGAATGATCCTCACGACGAAGGAAAACGAATCGCGTGCTACGAAGTAGAAGTCATGACGCCTGATGACGGACTACTGCGACAATGTTACTATTGCTTGTCATGGGAGGCTAGCGGAAAGGCGAATACGCGTTTCTGTCCCGGTGGGAACGATGTCTACTGGTGCTCTTCTGTACGTCTTCATGTTCAAAAGGATATTTCTCTTGACTCAGTTCATATGCACAGTGCGAGGCCGCTGGGTGGGTTTTCAGCACTATTAGGAAACTTCGTTTGCAGAATATACTTCCTTGGTCCAATACGGATGGAAATTCCAAAGACAACTTATATTCACCAACTCGCTTACTGTCAACAGCATAATGTCAATCTACAGTACTCATAATAGTATTTCAATTCAGTATCAATGATGGGACAAGCGGCGAACTCTTCCATGAATGGTTTCGACAATGAGCTTTCTTCAAGTAGGAACCTGATTAGTCAATGCACCTAGCAAGTTGAAGTATGATCTCGTGAACGTATATCGATGTACGTTCATCATCTTCCATTTCATCATTCTCTTGACCTTTAGACCTATACCCATGACCACTCGGGCCGTTCTTCATATTCTTCATAAAAGATAGAAGAAAATAATGGTATGACTGTCAAACCATGTACCTGTCACTCTCATATACCACTCTGTTTGTCTGTTTCTACTGTGCGGAAGTCGTTTACTCCCAAGATGCCTCTCGAACTATCCTGAACGCGTCTCGTACCGGCCTACCTTCTTCTGACGTCGTTGGGTCTATCACGATTCCGACTACTCTCACTTCCGTTTCCAACATTGAAACGAGTTCCATCTTCTCGTTGACCTCATCTGCCTCGTCCATCATTATCACCGCTGCACCTACCTCAACAGCATCCTCCAACCCAAGTATTGCACCTTTCCCTCCAGTGGGCTCTATTCCGCGAGATTATACACCAGCCGGTCTATCCCGACTATGGGATCTGGTGAGGAGATCCTTTTTATCGAACCTTTGTTTTCTCAATCCCGTTTACTCAGATCGGTCCGGTTGAAATTCCTCCAATCACCACTACTGTCATACCCCAAACCCCAATTGCACTACCATCTCCGCCCCCGGCGTTGTATCCGCCGTTCTTTGCCGTTACTCCTAAGGATATCCTTCCTGATCTGAAATTTCCCAAGGGCTTCCTCTTTGGGGTTGCTTCTGCTGCGTATCAGGTAGAGGGAGCCGTGAAAGACGAGGGTAAAGGGCCAAGCGTGTGGGATTGGTGCGCCTTTCATCTTTTTATCAGGTGTCGTGTTATTGAAGTAAATTTACACCTCGATGTAGGGCTAGCCGTCAGCCTGGTGTGATAGTGGATAACTCTACTGGCAAGTTTTCTTAGAGCCCTTGACAAGCTCCTGACTCGATACTTTTTGACTATTTTACCAGCGGATGTAGTGGATCTGCATTATTATCTCTACAAGGAAGATGTTGCAAGGATTGCTGCTCTGGGAATCAATTCACACTCCTTTTCGTGAGTGACAGAGCCGTGGGTACATATCAAGGCCTAAAGTCGTAGTATACCTAGCATTTCCTGGGCAAGAATTTTTCCATTTGGCGCGGCGGATTCCCCAGTCAATCAGGAAGGAATTGACCATTATGCAGACGGTAAGTATGCGTTTCTCGAATGGATTACAGCCGAGAAAAAAAACTGAATATGAATTGCAGTCATAGCTACACACCTTAAATCCAACGTCACCCCCGTCGTTACTCTCTGTACGTTCCCGTATTCCGTTGTGTGATGATTCTCAAACATGTGATCAGTCCACTGGGATCCTCCTCTCGCTTTGAGCGCCTACTATGGTGGGTTTGCGTCGCCCAACATTGTGGACGACTTCATCCAGTTCGTATAGTTCATGCTACTAGCTACTATGCTCTGCTGCATGGAATATGCTCATCTTTCACTCTCGAAGCTACGCCAAGACTGTATTCACTGCCTACAACGGCTCGGTGCATACATGGTTAGTGGACTCAGTGTTTTAGTTGCTGCGTTGCGTTCAGAGAGCACCTAGGTATACTTTCAATGAACCCCAAGTCTTCTGTTCTGAACTTGGCAGCTTTCCCTTTAGTAGGTTCTCTCAAAGCTCTGGCTTCTACGATAATGAAATGCTTCCAGATTTGACCCTCCCGAATGGCGTTAATTCTTCGAATGCCCAGTTCCAATGTTCTTATTATCTTTGTGCGACGTTATGCTTTGTCAAGCAGGCTTCATACTGAGCACAATATACCTTTCAGTGAAAGCCCATGCAGGCGCCGTGAAAGGTGAGTTGTTGATATAGATTCCAAACACCCTTCATGATAATCCTATGCTTAGCTTTTCGAGAGATGCACATCACAGGCGAAATTGCGTTCAAAAGTGCTGATTACGTGTGAGTATCACGTTTATCATCATCGCAATCCGTATTGATAGAATGTAACCTTCAGTGGTATGCCTTGGAGAACCAACAACACTGAAGATGTCGACGCAGTCGAACGACATGCGGCTTTCGGAATTGGCATCTTTGCAGATCCAGTGTACACAACTGGAGACTGGCCACAGATCTTGAAGGATACACTCCCACCAGACTATCTTCCTCGCTTTACAGAAGAGGAATCGAAAGAAATCCTTGGTGAGTGTTCGCGTCGTTCTTAGCAGACCATTGGCACAATTTAAACAGACCGTTAGGCACAGCAGACTTTTTCGCCATTGACGCGTATCGAACATACTGGAACACTGCACCTCCCGAAGGTATCGGCGCATGCGTCAAGAATTTATCGGATCCCCTTTGGCCTTCATGTAATCTCGAAGTTATGGTCGATTTGAATGGATGGGCATCAGGCCCGGCTTCCGATCCGCTCACTCCTTGGCTTCAAGCCACTCCTCAATTTCTGCGAACAAGTTTCAAGGAATATCATCGGAGATGGCCGGCACCAAAGATTGTCTGTGTTTCGTTGTTGGGTGTGCTTTGACACTAATTAACTGCTGCCTCGGACACGTATCCTTACAGTATTTTTCTGAATTTGGATTCACACAACCTTTTGAAGGATTGCGAACCCCAGCAGAGTTATCCCAGATCACAGAGGACCCTGAACGTACAAGTGAGTTCGAAAACCATCTTGCACAGTTGATTCGCAATGCTCTAATGCGAGATGAGAGATTACTATATGACTTACCTTGGCGAGCTTTTACTCTCGATTCACGAAGATGGTATACCTGTTGAGGGCGCATTCGCTTGGGGTATGTGCAATGGCTTTCTCAACCAGAAGCCTGCAGTAACATCTCGTAGCAATCATGGATAACGCTGAGTGGAACAGTGGGCTAAGTGCTAGGTGAGTCTTTTCATATGTGGTTCCATGCCTTCTGATTTTTGTATTGACGAAGGTTTGGCATACAATATGTCAACTACTCGAGCCCGAACTTGGAAAGAAGCTACAAGCGTTCTGCGTTTGCCTTGTGTAAGTTCATGGCATTCTCAGAAACGCTCCAAGCGCTCAAAAATTCCAGCCGACTTTTTCAGCAGCACCTACAGAATTAGACATTGATATGCGTGAGTCACTTTGTGCATAGTGACTGTGCAATTTAGGCAAACCTTCGTGCATTGGGATATTGTTCAGCATTTTTTCATACAACCACTTGATATTCGGCGTCGTTAGATGAGTGTCCTCTTCCCGAATATTCTTGCCGTTCTTCCAGGTTCAGGCTGTCTGTTGGGCTGTTTCCTGAATACAGTGCAAAATGCGTGCTTCCGTCCAGATGACTATCAGACTACATAGATATTCCATTACTCAAATTTAACTTGAAACCCAATTTATACTACTTACGTTCAAGTGGTTGGACATTTGCACAGTCTGTTGTACTTCTAGTCGATTTCGCGAATTTAAGCTGGATAAGATTGATATCAGTACAATCCCGAAAGTACTCAAACAGTTGTATGTACTTAGCCAACATGGTGTTAGAGAACACTGATTGAGTTCGTAGGTGAAGTTCATTGTGAGCAAAAACTTTGAGACGCACCTCTTGGTAGAATCACGTAAAGCGTTAACCAAGTGTCTATTCACATTATCACATCAGACTAATACCTCGAGCTCGTTATCAATGAAGGCTGACAGTTCTCTGGAATTGTTGTGTACTATGGCAGCCATTAGAGGAGAGTGAGCGAAAATACCAAAGACTCTTACACATATTATGATGAGAATACTGATTAAGCTGTTGACGTTAATTACCAGTTCCAGAAATTTGAATATCCGGTTTGTGGTATCACAAAGTTCGTACCTTAAAACAAGCCCAGTTTCTGGTTGTGATCCACATGATTATTAGAGATCATTTCGATTGGTGGAAACGCACCGATGGTCCACAGAATCAGCTTATCGATAACTGCAAGTGTACTGTAAAGACTGATCAGGATTCAGGATATGGAGGACGGACAGCAGTCAAAGGATACTCACTTTTCAGATATATCATTCCGCCATTTCATCAGATGATACACAAAAGCGCCTGAGATGAGAACATCCAATGTTGTCCTCAGACAAAGAACAGTCAGAATAAGCCATTCCCAATTGTCCTGAAATGGGATATGGCTCTGTCGAGCAATAGTCGCCATCTCAACTCCAATTACAATATCCGACACTAGTTCAAATATCATAACGCCAAAGCATGGGACGAGGACGATGCAAAAGTGGCCAGTGAAGCGAGCTATACGATATGCGAAGAATCCCTGCACTGTTTTGGATGGTCAATCGATAGAAGTGCAGCTCAAAGTGAGTACTCAGATATCTCACCTAGTACCGCCACTATACCATGGCAAATCACAGCTATAGCAAAACTGACAGGCCAACCATCGAGAGCCTCCGCATCTCCGAAGTGAATAACAGAATAGAAGTAGATTGCATGGACAATGCAGATGGTGTGAACCAGCTCGATGACCCTACATATGCATATATTGACCGGGCTGAGAGTGAATATTGCAACCTTTGCACCATTCATAACAGACCTCTCACCAAATTCCAGGGACCTGACTGGAAGATAAGACTGCATTTAGGAAGACTTTCTATCCATGTCAACTCACCAAACCATATTTGATCCAAGGTAGGTCTTGTGAATAGTTCTTTTGGTAATAATATATTTGCATTGTCAAAATACCAAACAGAATACTAGAAATTACTGCTCCGATTTCGAGCATACCTATGTTCATATGATAGTCAGCTATTTGGACGATTGCAGAAAAATCTGAATGCGAGCACCCAAAGTCGAGCCATAGGACATTTTGGTTGAAAAGGACAAGGACTAACGTTCTCGCCGGAAGTCGACATCTGCAGGATTAAAATACTCTCATAGAAGTTGGAAGCAGTTGAACTTGACCGTTCAATGCTGTTTCTAGCTGTTGCTTATCCAGCTTGCTGAATGACAGGCTTGCCTTCGAAAGAAGCAGGGCTATTGGAGGTCAAGTTAGGGAAGGTCAGTGTCAGTTCGGGATTTTGTGGCAAACAGCCAGTGAGACGATGATGTGTAGCTATCTTGCCTTTTGTTTGTCGACATATCCATTCAAAGCATAGCTGGAGGCGTTGTTGTTCATAGAGACTCAATATATATCATGGCTGTTGCTTTACTGATATGGTTTTGTAAACAGGATCAAATTTACGACGCAGTTGGCACGCAACGGAAACAGCATTTGCACAGCGTCCCTACTACAGGAAATTAAGTATCTTGTGATCCTACTGGAGCTCAACAGCAATTTCCATACGCGATAGCAGCAATATACATAGATCGTCTACATATCCCCGATAGCTATTCGTCGTATCTACAAAGTCTGCCGGTGCGTTCTCGAACACTTTCCTACGTACTAGTCACGCGGGAAGACGAGTTACGGCAAGGGCGGCTGGCGCCAGGCACAGCCCTATATGAAGTAATCCCGCCCGTTAAACGCCTATACTCCGTTCTCCATGCTACTTACTCTACAAAATTTTTGACCGAGTCAGATAATCATTCGGTGTCAAATAGTCCAGCACTAGCTTCCCCTTACAACTCGAATTGGTCAACGCTTCCGACGCTCACTATGTTAGTAGTAAGTACATACCTCCGATCCAAGTCTTTGCTCCGCCAGTTGCCACTTTACTCACCCGTGATCAATCCAACAAGCCTGGCTAGCGATCTACATCCATTGTCT
The DNA here is from genome assembly GCA_027919855.1 of Lentinula guzmanii. Taxonomy (NCBI): domain Eukaryota; kingdom Fungi; phylum Basidiomycota; class Agaricomycetes; order Agaricales; family Omphalotaceae; genus Lentinula; species Lentinula guzmanii. Next base: position 504,142 of record JANVFO010000015.1, read on the forward strand.
TCCTTATCGCGGTCCTGTGAGTTCGACTATATAGAACATACATGTTCTTTCTCATTGCTGCCCGATATAGCAGCAGAGATCATCTTTATTCATCTTCCCTGCACTTTTAATATCTGACGTGCACCAGAATGATGAGCATGAACTATGTTAACTTGTTCGGTTTCGCAAACCATTCCAGGCTTTGTTATCTGCTCTATGCCATGCTCAATCACCAGTAAAACTGGAGGGCGTTAGGCAGAGACCACTAAGGGTAGAACTTTCAAATCACAATACCTCGGAAATGAACGTGGAGGCCGTGACAATATTTGGGAGTCTCTCAAACGATGCTTCAGATAATAGATGCCAGAAGCTGGGATTGAACAGCGTCCAGCATGGTACCGGATCTGAACCTGCACCGGGTTAGGAAAAAGACCGCTCAAAATATCTCTCTCCAATCTGTACTCTAGTGCTCCCGTGAGTATGACACTGAATTGTTTCTGGTGACCGAAATCTAAACAAACTTTAGGGTGGTCGAGTTGAGATCTAGGATCTTCCGCAAGGCCGACCCTCGAATCTAAAGGAGATTGGCTGCCTTGGACGGAATGAAGCACCATTCGCTTTCTTAATTCAGAGTTGCAAGATTTGTGCGACAAAATTCATTTGGGGATGTAATTCCTTTGCGAGAAATCGTGTAAGTAATCCATATTATGAGGATATCTGTTTAGAGTCGAAAAACTCACAATTATTTCAGTGACTGAATAATCTGACGGAAGACGCCGTTCTGAGGCATACTAGGTCGAATCCCTAGCAATATCTCTGCTTCCTCATGTCACCTTCCTCCGTATTCCCTCCAGAAATTTACGACAAGATAATCGACGAGGTTTCGTCGTCATCGTCGAAAGACAACCTTTCAGCCTGCTCCTTGGTGGACCGTTCATGGATATCCAGATCCAGAGCACACATGTTCCGCGACATCAATTTCACGACTGCGTCAAAGAAAGACCTACCCACTTCTATTAAGCATACCGTTGCATTTCAACAGAACGTCGCCTCCAACACCGACGTCGCATTATATGCTCGTCACTTGGTCTTGACTTTGACTAGCAGTGGTAATACTGCCTCTCAAATACCACAGGCATCGCAACTGCTCAATCTCCACTCCATCACCCTCAAATGCTCAAACATCATCATCTACGCGGTGAACGATGCGATCCTTACCAGGCTGTTGTCATTCATCCGCCACAACCAGAATTTAGAGCATATTTCTGTCCAGTCCCTTGTCATCGAGCCATCTGCATTCGACGTTTTCATAAAATGCATCGGTATACGTGCTCCACGACTGCGAAGTTTGCATTTGCAGTCCGTCTGGGGCCCTGATTGGACCACGGACGCTTGGAATCAGCGTAAATCTGCACAACGTTCAGAGTCGCATCACAAAGTTCACTCTCTTAAAAAACTCTGTATATCGCATTGCGAGGACGGGTTAATCTCAACTTTCATAGGCGCTTTCGATCTTCGATACCTGGAACAAATTGCTCTCATGAACCTCGACTGGGGCTCTTGTATGGCGATTATTGCAGCAACCTTGAATTCCACCTCTTTGAACCATTTTACTCTGGACCTTTCGGACCACAGACGATTTTTGAGTCAGTTTTTTTTTTCGTCCGATCAAAGCCACTCTCTCATTTCTTCACTAGTCAATGGCTCTGGCGAAGACGTTTTTACACGCTTAGCGAGTATCCCCACTGTCCAGCTGATGTTGCAGCGCTTCAGTGACGCTCCAAGCACATTACAGCGGCTTCAACGGGCTGCCTTCCAGCGACAGCACTTCCTAAAACAGCTTCACCTTCAATTCCGACAATATCCCTCTCCGTCTGAGCCTGTGATTGATACAGCATTCAGAGAGTTTCAGTACTCCTTCCCCCGTTTACGTGTCAGCATTGGCTTTGATATTCAGGAAGGAATCAGCAGTACAAGCGCCGCAACTATGAATACCAGTAGGAGGATGGGCCAGACTGGAGGATTGCAGTTTGAGTCCCTGGATGCCTGGTGGACTCATGAAGCTGAGAGGTACTGAAGGAAATGAAGTCCCGGATTCCAGCATGATTCGAAGTCTTGGACTTCCTACTCCTTTTGGTCGTCCGCATGTATGCAACACTAAATTCTATCTTCCCTGATTAGTGAATGAAAAATTTTCCTGTATTGCAAGAAGCTCTTCGAACGGGCCCTGTTAATGGTCTTCAAATCTTGCTGTCAGCGGACAGATTTTCTCTGAACGAAATAGATCTCTGGATGCCACGTACTATATGTGCTCAAGTACGTGAAGATCTCACTCTCATCAGGTCCAACAGTTTGGTCCGCATGACATGTTCAACGACAGCATATCCTCGTTCATCTTGAAAATTCTTGACAATCGAGCCTTCACTGGGGCAAAGATGCTTTTAAGCGGTACTTATTCTGTGGGTCCCGATTGAGTTTGATGAGTTTGTCGCGTCCGTTGGCGCGTCTATTCAGCTTTTTGAAAACAAATACATAGTTGTTATCAAGAATAGCCGACGTTCAGTATTCTTCTTTTCTTCTTACGATCACAGGGAGCTGAGTTCAAGATGGGAGCGCGCCGTTTTTGAATCCCAGCTCACTTCTTGGTTCTTCTAGGCCTGCGTCCCTAGGAAATTAATTGCCACCGCGAGGGTCACAAAAGGCCTTCCTGGTTACGGAACACTGTTACTTGCCGTATTCGCTGTGACGCCATGAAATTGGAGTGGGTGAAAACAGGATCGCGCCGTAAATACATACAACTTCGGGAGAGGCGTACAAAAAGACAAAGAAAGTATCTGTCAATGAGCACTCCAGAGGAGCTCTAGTGAAGTTGCGACACTGAACTAGTCCATCGAGTTTGAAAGCCTAACAACCATGAACCAGTGCAAATGCACTAAAAAAGCCTTGCACAGGGGTTTATTACTAGGGTGATAAATATAATGCTGTAATTTTGATAGCAAAAGTTGTCCGTATGAATAATCAAGTTCATGAGCTGACATCGGGAAGGCTGTAGGCTGTTGTTAGAAGTTGTGGAGAAGGAAGAGGGTACAGCAATGACTCCTACAACCTAGCTGAAGGCTGTGGGCGTTCCGGAGCATATTTGGCCTAGATGAGAAAGGGGATCGGATGAGTATAGAAGTGCGTTTATGACAATGAAAAACCCACCATCTCGTTCTCCTTCTTCTGGTATCCACACTTTTCATAAAAAGCTGTGCGCAAAAAGAAGAAGAATTACGCGTCGGAATTTCCCCATCCCAAAAAGAAAAATCATTCCGAGAAACACGCACGGATATTATCATCGCTGCAGTTCAAAATCGTCTTATAGCATCCACTACTCTCACTGATTCCCGTCAACGCCTGAATGATTCTCAGCCCTAGCTTTTTCCCCTGCTGATTCTTGTCTACAGCGATATCCTCGATATGTCCGACACTGCCTAAACCACGAAGGAACTTGCGCTCAATGAAGACACAGCCAACGCCGACGATCTGGTCGGTTTGCTTGGAGACAATGACTATGGGATAGTAGGTGTTGAGAGCGGCACGCATAGAGCGGAATTGGGCTAGCCAGTTGGATTCGCCTGGGTCAGAGACGACGGTGAGGACGGAGAGAACGGCGAGATGGCCGCGGTGGTAGTCTGTCGAAGCTAGTGGGCGAAGCTGTAGTATAGAACAATTGGATGGTCAGTACATTGGTGGTGGTAACAAATTGGCGGTAGCGTACATGGACATCCGGATGAAGTTGAGCCTTGACTTGAGCTGGAATTAGGTCTACAGGAAAGAATAATTCTAATTTGCTGTCTGGCGTGAACATGGAAGACATCTCAAAAGGAGAGAACAGAGGAAGGAATCGAAGGAATGATAAAGAAGATGATGGTGGCAGCGAAACAAGTCAGTAAATGGTCAAATTTTCTATTCTCGGCATAATATATAATACACAATTTTACATTCGACTTTTATCTGTATTATTGAACTTCACTGCGCTTGCTCTCCCTAGTCATTCCTGCGCCTTCAACGTGTCCAAGAGCAACTTCAATCCTTCCTCCGCCATAGCCACCATATTCTCCTCTCGATTCTTGGGTTGAGGAATTCTAACCTCCTTGCTAACGACCTTATTGCCTTCACCAACAACAGCAAATGCGCAGTAGCCAGGACCCTCGATTTCAGGTCGGTAGACCTCCGGACGCGAAGGACCGCATACGCCGGATTCGGAAAGACACCATGTCGAGGAAAGGGTTTTCCGCAGATGGGAAGCCAGGCCAATGACTATTTGCTCGTCGGGGCCTCTGACCATCGCGAAATAATATTAGATGGATAAGTAATAGATGAACTGACATCCAATTGGAAACTTACTTGTAACCATTCAAGATATCTCTGGTCCATCCAAGAAAAGCGATTCTCGATTCCAGCGAATAGGCTGCCATACTTCCTTTGAAGCACTTTGACGTTCCAGGGACAGTAAGAATTGCTGCACCCATGAGTCCGCCACAGGCTGTCTCGGCTATGGAAAGTGTTTCCTAGTTTCCAGCCAATTGATAATTGTCAGGGAAAATAAACTCGGCTCTTCGGAAGACACCTACATTCCTCAAGATTAACACGGAAGCTATCTCAGTAGCAAGCAATTTCAGAGTAGGAGTGAGAAACGACATGGGAGTTTGATGGGAAGTTGTGAGTAATCAGGAATTCAAATCGGGGATATTACATTGTCCTGGTCTTGAGAGTATCACAAGTTGAGTCAGGCCAAGGGGTTGAGTCAGGCCAAGGGGTTGAGTCAGGCCAAGGGTTTGTCATCGTCTTCGAACAGTTGAAGAGCTGGATCACTTACGGTAAGGACACTCGGCACTCAAAAGCCAGGCCACATTTGACATTTGCTCGTTCCGTATACAGAACCTTCTTCACTCTCATTTATGAGCTATGTAGTTGAGGTCTGAATCAAAACCTTCTTGATTGTCCTGAGCGGGGTCCAGGATCAAAATCCACAGGCCTACCTGCCGTCCTGAACGACATATCAGCAATATTTTTTTTGCTTTCTGAATTTTCTGGACCTGACTCCTATTCTCGAAGAGCTCCTCGTGCACGGCCTTCTTTGAACAGTTTCTAGAAGACGTGTTCGGTATGGAGCTGATAGGGAGAGAAAGGCAGTCAAAGTAGCAAGGGGACTTGGAAGTCGTGGAGTCTTCGGCATTTTGCTATCTTGATAAGCGCATGCTCCGTCGTGCAAAATAGCGTCTTTATCTCAGACGCAGGTGTCTTCTTTCCTAGCCAGTAGTTAGATCATTGACATTCGAATATTCAATATTCATGTCCAGTAGAATGGTCCACGAACGAGGGGAGTTTTCATGTTTGGATGTTTTGTGGATAATGCAATTCAATTCAGACTATCCCCTGTCTGCTGCTCGCTTCATTTCTTTTTCTGCTCCCTTGATATCTTCGGAGTCACTACCGCCTTCGTCGATATGTCGAATCTGGGATCTTCCTAGATTTGACCAAAAATGTACATTTTATTATTCAATATGCTCATCCAACCAGGCTTCCAAAACAGCGAACTCATCATCATACTCCTTTTGTAGTCTTTCTTCTTCATTCAAAACTTCCTTCAGACCTTCCTGCTTCAAGACTCCACTTTGCGGAAGATTGTCTGACTGTTTGGTTTCTTGTGTGAACGGAGTAGTATGACTACTCGAAGAGATTTGCGGGTTGGAAATTGAAATTCTGTTGTAAGGCATTGGTTCGTCATCGAGCTCGTCTTCCTCGTGTTCGAAAGACTGCATCGATATTGTAAGGTCCGGTGTAGCAGGACTCGTGTTGTAGTATTGCGAATCGAGAAAGAAGTCGTCATAATCTTGGTTTGCGGCAGTCGTAGGTTCTTCAATAAACTCAATCTCGTCGTAGTCGAATTCCATGGCAGGTGTTGGTAATCCTTCACGGTATTCTGATTCTGGTAGAAAAAGTGGCTTCTTGCGAGTCGTTCGCGTCTCACCCGAAATAATTGGAAAAGAGAAACGTACTTCGTCCTTCACTTTTGTTACACCATACTCAGCTGGAGCATCCAGCTTGATTTTCTTCTTCGCAGGTTCTTTGCGTTCGACCTCCATCGTGGCTACAGCTTCTGGCACTTCTTCAAGATAATTGTCAAATGGAATGTCATGAATCAGGGCATCTATTTCGGAGTTTGAGTAATTGTCTTCAGAAGACGGGGCTCGTTTTTTCTTCTTTGAAGTAGTCAAAATTTCATGAGCATCAGGAAGATCGTCGTCGCCTGGACTTGCGTGCACAGGTTGGTGAACGTCGGTAGCGGCAATATTTGCAAACTGGATGTCGAAACTCGGAGCAGGTCCTTTCTTGCGCTTGGACGAAGGAACATCCGGACTTGGTTCTAGCTTGATACGATGGCCATGAGGAAGTTTGAGGTTGTGTTGGACGCTAGTGCTCTTGTGCAATCGATCGAGATCATTGAGGGTATGATCTATCTTCATGCGCGGCTTGGATCGAGGTTTGGGTGCGGGCGAGGTTTTTGAAGCTTTGACTGTAAAGTTTTTCGACTTGAGTTGATTCTGAGGTGAGTTGACGATGTCATGGGTAACAGCAGGTTTTGCAACGGCCCCGGCCTTGGTTTTGGGAGGATCTCGGAGTCCCTCACGACAGCTAGGAAAACATGAGTGGAAGGAGAGCAGCCAAGAGGAAATCAATACCAGAGATGTCGACAGGCTTGCTTGTCTTTGCAGGGGTGGTTACATCTATAGATTAAGTTGATATCCAAGGCACAACGATTTCTGCAAATGCATACTCGTAAAGTCCGTTGGAAAGTTTCTTGGGCCTTTCCGCGGGCACTTGAGGTTGAGGTTTTTGGTTGGTCTCATGCTGTTGCAGGTTTTGAGTTGACTTCCTGATATCTTTGAAATGCACTGGCTCCGGATTTTCTTCCTTCACGATTTCATCTCCATGTTCGTCAAACATCTCATCGAACAAACCATCGCATTTCTCCAGACCTTGGAGCTCAAGTTCCTGTTCCGAAATATCAACTATACAGAAAATATGGACTTGGAAGGTCTTTACCAATGCTGTCATGGGCTTTGTGTTCAACGTTGGATACTCGGAAGGCGGAAGAACAGGTTTATGAGTTTTCGTTACGGTGACGCCGGCATATAACTCCTGTGGAAGGCTTAGTAAAAATGTATCAAATAAGAGAGTTATATCCATTACCGAAGATATGGAAATAATCACAGATTGGCTCGGTTTCTCTAGCGTAGCACAGATTTCGAAAGTTTTTGCTTCTTTGAGTGCCTTGGTCCTAAAGGCATCATAGGCAGGTCAGCGTCTTAAAGTATTTCCACACTAAATGACTCACGGGATCCGGCGAAAGTCAACGAACTGGTTATCCGATGTGAGAGTCAAGACCGACGTCATATGGCTAAAGCGACTGGGCTTTTGCTTTTTCGGCTTGGACGGGCCAGCTTCTTGCACAAGACCACACTCAACGGACAGCTCTACGTCCACTGGAGTTCGACCTCCATCAGAATGGATCCGTATCTCCTCTAGTTTCAGTGTGTATACCGGGAATTCTCTTGCTGCCGCAAGCATATCCAAACCGAATGGAGGTTTCCGATTGAGAAGCTACCACAAAGGACGAAGACGTCAACAACTCTTTGAGGAAGAAGAAATCTTCTACCGTTTCAAGCCGCAGAGTATCCTGTTTGCGTAGGATTGGTATCGAAGTAATCCCATGTTCTGCGAGTACCTAAACGGCGATGAGTACAAGGTAGAAGCGTCGGAAACAATTGGTTGCTTGCCTTCAACCTAAATAGTATTGAGCTTCGGGAACGACAACTTGTCTGGAGGAAGTACATACGATTTTTCTCCAACATACTCAATCTGTCTCAGGACGACAGGTCTATCCTCCCAAGCCTTCGCTGTAAAACAGCGAACCCTATGTGTATAACGTTAACACGTACCGGCAGCCCGAGAAATTTGTTACTCACAATTCGAGACCGTACTTCAAAGGAGCTCCAAATTTTCGGACTATCGAAACTTCGACTATAGCTGCAAAAAAATAATAAGCACAGGCACATGTGAAAGTGCAAAGCTCACCTCTGGCCATCCTTGGAAGATGCTTAAATACACTGAACGCCTCAAGATGGGGCTGACTATCATTCGACCGGTATTCAGGTGCGCTGAGAGATATTCCACCGAGGATTGCCTACTTAATGTGAATATTTCAAAGTATCTAAAAGCCTTAACGCCATCACCTGGATCAAAAGCAATGTCTTGTCCGAGGTTCGTTCTACCTTCTTGACTTCGTATCGGATATCATTGTGTCGACGCAGTCTGTTGTAGATCTGCAATTGAAAGATTAGTCAAGCCCTCAAAGCTTGATTGTTACTTACCGTTTTCTCAGAAGCCCGTAGCCTTGATTCGCTAAATCTAGATACTTATCAGCAATCCTGTATGTTTCTACAGCGGAAAACGCACTCGTCCGCGTTTGCAATCACATCAAGCTACAAACAGACGCTCAGCGTCGCGAATAGGGTCTAACATTTCAGCCACTCACCACTTCGCGCATAGTCGCTCGCTCCGATATGTCCAGAATCAGATTCATCTATGCAGTCGAGTGCTCAATGACGATCGAGCTCGAGTATTGCAGAAAACCTACAGTTCTTTGGCGCAGGTAGAACTAAAGGTTGAAGATGAATGCGAGGCCAAATATCGAGGATGGATGTTGAAACACTCGCCTTGCTCATGATATCCCCGTATTCCGTGCATATTATGGCGTCATTACCATCTTCCTTGTGAATAAGTTCAGAACTGCGAAGGCTTTCTACGCTTTGCGTAACAATGTCATCGATCCTCTCTTCCCATGTCTGAGACTCGTCTTTTCCCAAAGAGTAATGATTCGGGTTCTTCTGGATACGTTGAAAGAGAAACGAGCTCTTGAGCCATTCTTTGGCGGAGTTCATGTTGGTAATTGTGCCCAAGCCTATTTCGGAATTGAGATGTTCAGACAGATTGAGGTGAAGCGAGCTCTCCACGATGGTTCTGCCTTGAATCAATGCTCGATATTTATTTTCGAGTTCCGATTCGCACATAATGATGGCTATTCCATCCTTATCTGAATAACACATTAGCTTCGAGTCGTCAAGTGGTTTCATGTCTAAATTTACCGAACTGAGGTCGTCCCTATGAAAGAGAGTCAAACATAGAAGTTACGAGAATATCGTGTGGCTTACCGCACGACCCAACATCTGCATCACATCGAGGTCAGAGTATTCAACCGAAGAGCTGTTCTGGAATGTATGAACGCCCTTGATGACGACTGTGTGTGCAGCTGTGCTTGTGCTCAGAGCATTTACTGTGTCTGATTAACGCCTCAGACTCACGCAGGTTTACTCCAACAGCAAGCGTCTGATAAACCATTAATCGCTGAGCAATAATTCAGGCCTAGTGAACTCACGGTAGTTGCAATAACAACACGTAAAATCTTACTCAAGAAAAGTTCTTCGACTGTACGCCTGTCGCCCGGAGTCAATCCCGCGTGATGCACTCCAATGCCCAAAGAAGCGAAGTCTAAGTATGTTCAAAGCCAGTTCGTCAAGATGATGCAGAGGGTTCACGAGCGCGTACCCGATAAACGTTTATCGTTGAAAATGCGGTCAACCCTTGTTCAGAGTTAATTAGATAAGCATGCTCTTCGCAACATGTTGAACGAAATCACCGTCCAGGACGCGTCCATGGCAGTGACTGTTTCTTGGCCGCCGCTTCGTTATAATCTTTCATGAGCTGCTCTGCTGCAGAAAATACACCTGTTCTTTGATTGTAGCGCTGTTCTGCCCATAAAAACCATAAGATATACCTTTTCTCGTTGATACAAAAATCAAGATTGGCTTTCCGGATGAGTATGTTTGCAGCGTTTGAAACAGCTTATAGTCTAGGTTCTTTGAAAACACGAAGTCGCTTTGGCCTTTGGATCGAGGAAAGCTCACGACATGACGAATCAGCTTGCACGGCCGATAGTCTTCTCCAAACTGGATATCTCTATCAGTAAGATCATCCATAATAGTTGTATTTGGGTTTAGTTACCTCATATACTCCAGCGGATCCGTTGTGAGAGTCTTTCCTTATCCAATTCGCAATGTCTTGGATATTGGGAACAGTCGCGGAGACGAGGATGAATCTAACCGCCGTGCCTCTCAACTTCATCCGCGACACTATTACTTCGAGTGTACTTCCCCGGGTTTCATTAAGAATATGTACCTAGAAGAGATAAGCAGTCAGACATTCGACCAGCAAATCGGAAAGATCGCTTCACCTCATCTACCAAGAAAAGTTGAACTTGCGATAGTTGTTGACGGTGATCATCCCTGAGACGGATCAAGAAAAAGTATGCAATAACAATTGCTATTAACCTACCAGTTCCTGGTTAAGCTATCCCATTTTTCCCCCTACTCAGACCCTTGAGTCTTTATTTGCAAGGAGTACAGTTTCATTTACCGTGGCGATACTAAACGGTATGCATAAGACTGCGTAATGGCAAACAGTAGCGGAATAATTACATTATGGTAGCATTCTTGGCGTCACCCCAGGCACTCTTGCCAAAGTGGACAGTGTCGCCGGTGAGCTCGCAGCCTGAACCTGCATTTAGATCGGTTCGAAAGGGAAAAAGCCATTTCGTACATTTTATTCCTAAGGGTTCAAATTTGCTTGCCCAATCTCTGTATCTTTCGGAGCACAGTGCCTTTCAGGATCGTATCAAAATATAGAAGCACGAAAACAATGGTTGAAAGAGACACACTTTGGTCGGAGCCACATAAACACATTTTACCAGCTCGCCAGTTTCTCGAGCTTTAGTCAGCATTTCGATGATGGCTAATTCGAACAGTACAGTTTTTCCGCTTCCAGTTGGTGCTGAAAAACCGAAGCCGTCATTTAATACCGACCGAGCATAGTGAGAGAACGAGAACTCACCGCTGATAACCTAGATATGAGTCAAACATGTGCAGGAGACAATATGACTGTCAATCTTACCATGTTTTCCTTGGAGTAAAGCACCTGCAGGATATTGTCAGGTCTGAAGCTTTGGATACGAAGTATTCATTACACTGACTCCTTCAAAGCAAGAAGACTGCACAGCATTGAACACGCCAAACTTGAAGAGACCTCGATACATATCCGCTAATGAGGTTATATGGGTTATGTTCAAAATCGCATGAATATGATCTTGCTCACGAAGGTCTGAAACGGGCCGCAAAGTAAGTTTCTGAGAATTTCGCGGCTGGTAGCCTTGCAATTGAACTGCCTGTTCTGGATTGCGAGTCACGGGAGCTGTAGTTGTTCGAGGCTGCAAGGACCCAGCGACATGAGGCTGGGTAATTTGAGTTTGGGAGGTATTTATAGGATATGATGCCCTTTGTGATTCAAATGGAGGACGAACTAGAGCAATGAGAAGAAGTAAGTGAGCACGAAGGTTATCCAAACGGCAAATATGACCTGAGCTCTGGCTGTATGTTGGTGGTGTTGCTCGAGGTACAGACTGTGCATGAAAGTCCCTGTTTGACGTGTGGTACAAAGGTGCTATGTGAGAATTGAGATGGTATGCAGCGCGGGGCTGAGCAGGATAAGACTCGATCGAGTCGTATGTCTGATACTGAAACGGGTATCTTCGCCCAACAGAGCGAATCCTTTCTTGCGGAGATGGAGAGGAGTTCACTTTGTAGGCTCTGAGTCAGTCAACGAAATAATGAAAGTGCATATACTCACTAATTTCGTCGGTCAATTCACCGTCGTCTGATATCCCGTCCAGAGTGTAGTTTTGGATAGCAGGCTGATGAGAGTCATAAACATTGTGCTCGTATATCGCATCCTCGTATTGATTTTCGGTTTCGTCTTCGTAGTAAGGCTCGAGTTCATAGTCCATGGTGAAGGAAAGCTGTCGGTATTCAGAAATCGTGACAAGCGCATAACTGTGACAAGGTCAAGTGATGTGCACGCTTCAAACAACGCGTTACGCCACGCTCAACGTTTAAGACTCAAATTGAAATTGACTCTTGACTTGACTCTTTTGATATGTCGGCAGTCCTAGAATCCTCTGAAGAAAATTCAAAGCGTCAGGCAGAACAGAAAAAACTTGAGGAGATACTCGAAAAGTATGTGACCTCAATTTAACCTACACGAAACTGATCATCTATTAGGATAAATTATTCCGACCGTTACACAGATGACATTTTCGAGTATCGACACGTTATATTGCCAAAACAGCTGCTCAAATACATCCCAGAGGAATTCTGGGATCAGCAGACAGGTGCACTGAGGCTTTTGGAAGATGAGGAATGGCGATCGCTTGGTATAAAACAGAGTTTGGGGTGGGAGCATTACGAGGTTCATGGTACGAGTACACCAGCTTTGCTTCTTCAACTCCAAATTTACTTCCATAGTGCCCGAACCACACGTTCTCCTCTTTCGACGTCCGAAAGATTACGTTCCGCCTACTCTTTCAACTCTCCGTGCGAAGGAAGCCAGAAGAAAATGAATGGAAGGATGTGTTTTACAGTTAGATCCTCGTAGTTCTTGCTTTCCATTCGCTTCTCGATTATTTAAGATTTCGTTAGGATGGGCAGTACTCTTCACTTGTATTTTCAAACTATCATCATTGCCCGTCTTACGTTCAGCACGCATACTGTATCAACTATCATTCTTAGGTAGAGTTATTAAACCTACTGTGATACTGTCCAAATCATCTGCGGGACTAAACTTATGTCCATTTGTGTCCGTGAGTCACATATTGATCTGATCTTGAGTCTCCGAAAGTTCCATAGTTAAAAAAGAGTAGATGATATCAGGAACAACCTACATATATATGTTCAACGTGAAGTTGAAGAGACGATTCGAAGCAGATATATTCTAGAATAAAGGCAAGGGTGGTGCCATATCGACTAAGTTAATGCGAGGCCATTGAAGCTGTGGATTGGACATAGACAGACGACTTGCAACAAATGGTTAGTAAATGCGTGGGACGGCCTTAATGTTAATGTGAGATAATGTAAACATCCTTCACACTTCCCGCCATGTCCGCAGTACCAAATTCAAATTCTGAAGAACTCGAGCGTCAGGCGGAACAGAAAAAGCTTGAGGAGATACTCGACAAGTATGCTGCTTTCGTTCATCATCAGCTACCCGAAGAGTAATCAGTTGTAGGATACACTATTCCGATCGTTACACAGACGACTTCTACGAGTATCGACACGTTATCCTGCCAAAACAGCTGTTCAAATACATCCCAAAGGAGTACTGGAATAAGGACACCGGCACATTGAGGCTCTTGAAAGACAAAGAATGGCGATCTCTTGGTATAACACAGAGTTTGGGCTGGGAGCATTACGAAGTCCATGGTACGAGTGCGCCTGCTTTTGTTTCTTCAATTTATGATTCATACTTTATCACAGCGCCTGAACCACATGTCCTTCTCTTTCGGCGTTCCAAAGATTATGTTCCGCCTCCCCAGCCAGATCCCCGAGCGAAGGAAGCCAGAAGAAAATAAGTGGGCGGACGTGTTGTTCAGTTAAATCCTTCAAAATTTCACTTTTCATTCTTTTTTTGCTTTGCACTCGCTCCCGAATTCATCTTCACCATCCGCTGGGATAAGCTGTACTTTGCACTTGTATCGATGAACACTTCTTGATTATTGCTGTGCACGTTGTATAGACTATTCTCAGGTGGTGTAATCAAGCCTCCTACTGATCGTTCTCAGATACGAGAATACACTTTGAAAACGGAGCAAGCATTTCAAAGCATAACAAGAAAACAGCAAAATTAACAATAATTAGCACAAGACATCAAAATTTCGACACTGGTAGATCTCCCCATTGGACCATTGCGCCCAAATCCTCTGAAGGTGGTAGACTGGCTCTGAATTCCTTCATGTCTCCAATGTATGTCGCGCCCGATCGCGGAGGATCCTGTCCTTCGCCATTCACAGGGTGTTTTTCCGCGATTTTCACTATACTTTCAATCAACTCTTTGCCTTGTACTTCATTCGCCAACACTTCACTCCAATACTTCTGGAAGTCTTCTATTGTCGGCGTCTCGTCTGAGATTGATTCCTTCCACGCTCCGGCAGCGACCTCCACACCAGATTCACGCACAAGTGCTTCATAAGCTTGAGACGCAGTCGCGCTGATTCGTGTAGGTCGTACTTTCTGCGCACGCATTTGAACAGAAAGTTTCGATCTGGTCTCGGATGACGGGTGTACATGCGACATGAAGAGGGAATAGACCTCATCTTTGGTGATGTCCTTCAATGTGTTTGCGTCCGTGATATCTAGTAAAAATGTCAGATTCTTAGCATCAAACAGATCTCAGCCAAACTCACTTCTATAGAAATCTAAATGTCCGCTGTGTATGTGGCTTACAAAGGTGGAAGCCTCTTCTGCTAGATTCTTCTCCTCTTCCCTCCATTTTTTATCCAAGCTCGACTTGTGTTCTTCAAACATTTCGGGTGACATGGCCTCGATGCTAGCCTTCATCTCCTCCAAAAATGCTTCAACGCGTGACTCCAGGTATCCAGGGGTCTTCTCACTCTGGACAACGATCCTGATACCTCTTTCAGTTGCACCAGCTAAAGACCAGTATCCACAAAATACGACGTATCCCAGTTGCTCCCTTGTCCGAAGAACGTTGAAGGCAGGCTCAGTGAGAATTTGGGTCAGCAGTGCGCCAACGACGCGACGGCGGCTGTCGCTGACAGAACCAATGCGAACATAGTAGGTAAGAGAGGAGTTGGCCTGGTTGGGGTTGGGGATGGTTCCGGTTTTAATCAGGTTGCATCCTACGAGATGCAGTTATCAGTTGACTAAATATTCATGAAAAAAGCAAGTGGTTACCTTGAGGTAGAACCAAGGCGCGATCGTTGAGGTCAGCGTGAGAAGCAACAGAAGCACTCAATCCTGCTTCAGCCATTTCTGCAATTTTGACGGCCTCCTACAAGGACATTCAACCGTCATCCCATACACAACAAAGAATGACGAACATCCTTGTACACATTTCCAGACACAAGGATCCTTAATTTGGCATCGGACATCATCTTTTTCGCGTGCTCGACGATCTCATCAGTCGAGATCGCTTCCAAGATGGCATTAAAATCCTTCGCAATTGGGAGAATTCGTCAAAAACTCACTTGGCAGCTCTTTCAAGAGTTCGTCCACTGTCCATTGCTCTTGCGTCATGAGATGTCGTCCGTAATACTCTGAAAGCTGATATGATTGTCCAAGGAAAAAGTTTTCCCAGTTATGTTTGTTCTAAACATGAAACAATCATTAGTATCACATACCGACCGCAATTCTTTTCGAAAATGCACACCTGTTCTATGATAACACGCAGTCTATCAGGGCGGACTTCGAGAGACTTGACCTTGTCCAGGACGTGCTGAACCAGCACAGACATCTTGTCATTGTATCCCCGAAGAGTGACGTACATCCCTTTTGTATGCGAAGTACAACTGTACGACAGACCAGCGAGGGCAGCATCGTACGAAAATTCCTCAAGCGAGTCCGTGACAAGGTCCGTGAAGAGACTACATGACTCCGTATGAATTCACAAAATGGTACTGAGTGTTCCAAACTTACCGTGTTAACGCAGCCGATCTTGCAGAAGAATTGGAAACAGGACTACCGAAAACATCAGTTTGAAAGTCGATAGAGATGTGTAATAAGACGTGCCTTCTAATATCAATCATCACATGAGCTTTTGGGACCCAGAAACGGTCATCTTTTTTGTGCCATAGGGCAGATAGCGGTGTTTCCCTAATCAGATGAGGTCGTTTGACAGGCTAATGAGTTTTGATGTTAACGGAAAAGGCAAGTTAGGTTGAACGAGAGTAGGTTACCTCGACATGATCCCGTTTGTCCACGTTCAAGTTCGTTGGAATGAATTCGTTGGGTCCAGGGAGGAACAGCTCGGGAAGGTCATTCGGAGATGAGGTCTGTAGGGCGATGATGAGAGCCGGAGGCTCAATATTTGGAACATCAATTACCTGTCGTAGGATATCTTCATCGAGCCTCTCAAGTCGATACGCAGTCCCGTACCAAGGTTCCTTCTCCCAAGCGTCCTGTTTGCCAAGTCCAAGGACCTCTTCAAGTTCTTTCCCCTTTGCCATCAACACAATCATCCCATTCTTAAGCTGGAACTGTTCAAGCATCTCATTCACCTTCTCTTTACCTGCTGAAACTGCTCCAGGATAGTCAGCACCCCATTCCCACGTAACAGACGAAGCAGCCAGCAAAAGTTCCAAAGGGTAGGGATTCGTCATCCGCTCGGCGATAGAGGAAACATACTGATCTGGCTTTCGCTTCTCAAGGAATCGGAACCGGATATCAGAGAGGATCGCGCTTTCTCTCTGGAGATACGACTTGAATTCGCTGGAACGCAAAAGAGAGAAATATTTGAAAGTAGCGAGGATGACGGAACGATATTTCTCTGAAGGATTAGTGATATGAATATTTAGTGACGCAGAAATAGCAGGCTGACTTACTAAAACCATCCTCCGTTAATTCTATTGTAATCCTGAACGTATCAAAACCTCTTCCAAGAGGCGAAGGACCAGAGTTCAATGCGGCGACCCAGCCTCTACCCTTGAGGTAGGAATAAAGAGAACCTGGTCCCTCATGTCCGATCAGGTGAGCGAGGAACTGACCGGGCTTATGCCTCCAATAAACTGCTTGATATTCAATGGGGATATAGATGTCTAGGACATGGAATGTCATGATTGTTTGCACAGAGAGCATTGTCTGTAAAATGACAATCATTGAATATATGGTTCAGTTGAGGAAGTGTAGACATTCTTACGCCTTTCTGGGCTGGACCAAAAGGATGATCATATATCATGGGCAAGGGGTCCGCTTGACGATTGGGGATCGGGGAGAAGTATTTTGAAGCAAGTTCGGCAAGCTCATCCAAGGATTCTAAGCTTGCAAGTCAGTCATGATCCTTCTGAATATATGCTCCATATACGCACCCTTTCCGAGCACTGCAAGATGCATTCTACTCGCGCAATATTCTTTATTCCACCACTCAACCAATCGTCTTCTGGTTTCTCTGCCGACAGCCCCGCCATCGGCTTCGGCTTCGCTATTGGTCGATGATACAGATGGGGCCGGGGACGCAATTCGGGACGATGTCGCAGACGGGTTCACGCCAAGAGTAGATGCTGAGGTTATGTGGCCATTCTCCATTGACAACTTTCCTTCTGCTTTCAGATTCTTAGCTGCCTGGCTCAGGGATTCCCTGTTTCCACTTCCAAACTTGCTCCAAACATGACCTGGTTTACTGAGATGTTTAGTCAGTTGAAAGATTCGCCATAAATCTTGCTGATGGTTCTTCTTGTGCTCGGAGTCGACTGCGTTTAGTTCACGAGAGGTACATGAGGGAGCAAATAGCGGAGAGTGAAAGAATCCCGAGAAACGCGCGAGCGCTCCTGGCAGAGCGGATGTAGCGACGCTGAAGTAATAGTTTGTGTTCGACGCTGCGGTGTAAGCGTTAGATCCTCCATTATTTTTGGAGAGGTACTAGAGAACTTGAATCAGAGAGTTACGGGTAAGGCAAGCACATTGCTCACCTCCTGATACTCGTTCTCCTTGGGGAATTGTTCGGTGCCCTGGTCAATGGTAAGACACGTTAACCGAAATAATAAATCACTGCTCACCATGAACAACAAATGTTCGCAGAAGTGAGCCAGCCCAGGCATATCGTCCTATTGTCTCGTTTAGCCAAAGACTCTGAATTAAGGTCGTAATCGCTCACCGGATCTGACAAATGACCCACTGCAACGTCCAGACTAGCTGCAGCCTGATCAGCTTTTCCATCATGGATCAAAACAGCCTTGAGACCATTTTCGAGTTTTATTATTCTATATTCTCTATCATCCTGGGCCGATTTCTGTATAAGTTTGGTGAATACAGAGAAGGGAGGAGTTCCCTCTTGTGTAGTCGTGACGCGTCGCCACGGCGTTGCTTCGATGGCCATTCCAGCGGCACGAATTGATTTCAGTGGGGAAAAATGTAAGAGCTTGATAGGAGAGGTTGACAGTCTGGAGAATAGCAGAAGCATTCGTTGAGCACCTGCTCGGAGTTCAAATACTCAGCGGGTACTGGCGGTGTCACTTCAAATTCCAATGCACGCACGTGACGCTTAGATGGGTACCTTCCCGGCTTTCTTCCCGGCAGGCAGTTACTTCGACCTTGACGGTACTCAACTTGAAAGTGTCTACTCCCTAATATTGATGCCCGCATCTTCAGATGTGATTCGGAGAATAGCTTGTCCGCTTTTTTCTCTGTTCTATATATCTTCTTTCACTGCCTTGATCTTCTCGAGTTAGCCCGATGTGTCCAGTGGCACACTGCAATCAACTTCTTTCGATACTGTAGTGGAAGCCCCGACGTTTCACCTCCTTGGACTTCATCTGTTGCCTTTCTTACGCAGACAACATTTAATCTCAGCTTATGCGATGGTCAAAATTGAGCCGTGTATCAGTGCTCCTAGAGAAGAAGAAGACTACTTGTACATGTATAGACTAAAGAGGTCAAACTAAAGACTAGCAATTGTGCGTCCCTGTGCATCCTTGAGCTCCGACGTACCCCCAGGATGGACTTTCCCTTCGCATTTGGGCTCACAATGCCCACCTATCACGTTGAAGTTGAACTTCATAGCTCTGATTTCATCTCGATCCCAGTCCGAATGGATGTATGGATAATCGACAAATTCTGTGGAAACTTGACCCAATCTCCAGTGGTCCCCCGCTTTTGCCACGAGGGTACGCACATCTTCTTTGATCAAGAGTCCTGCCAAAGTGTATTGCCCCGCGTTATCAAAAGAGATGTGGAATGTAGTCGGAGGTGTGACGGCTTGGACAGGGCTCTCGGGTCGATAGCGAGCGGCGATGGTTTTCTTACCGCGGTCAAAAGAGCAGGCGGCTATTGATATCGTACAATCCTCGACCTGAAGGAGTAAGGAGGTTGGTTGAGTATGAATAAATAAACATCGTATATTAGGGCCTAGGTAGCTTACCGCACGAGCAGAAGTGTCAATGGCTGTGGTACGACCATTTATCACATTCACGTTGACGTTCCCCGTCTATATACAGGAAGAAAGTAAGCATCGGTTCATCAAACCCGAAGGTAAGTTACTTACCGGTGCTCCTAAAGCACTAGTGATGATTCCGAAGAGGAGAAAGGCGGTGGTGCAGAGCATAGCGAGTAGATAGCCAGGGGTACAGTCGTGTTCTGTGTTGAATCACAGGTGGTAAGACGCGAGGGAGTAAAGTACTCCGATTTTTACAGGATGAGGACGAAACAAACTTGACCAGCAAGTTGAGGACTGAGTACTGAGTCTCAGCCCTACTCCCACTTTATATAGTGCGCGCACCTTTTGAGAGTCAGAATATGTGCATGCTAAGATAGAAATCAACGTAAGAACCGCACAATGCCGAATTTATAATTCGTGAGGATGACATTGCACCAGAACTCAGACCAAATGGCTGACCCCGCTATTGTAATCAATCGCTTGGGCCTGTGGTCGTGCGGCAGCAACTTGAACAGAAGATCACACTTGAGGTCTGCTTTGAGAATCGTGCGTTATCATAACTACTGCCAGCCTCTTTTTTCTGGGCTGAGGAGGAGCTATAGAACATAGTAAACCTCTGGATCTGTTTAGGTCGACTGGGGACTCCACTCCGAATGCGCGATTTTAGTACAATAGCATCGATGACTACCAGCTTTGTCCCAGGAAGCCGGGGCAATCTATTGTCGCCAAGCACAAAGTTGTGAACCAAGCCCACAGCCTATTGGCTTCGGGAGATGTACCACGAAGGGCAGACGAGCGGTGGAAATACAAGAACAAATTACCGGGGCCGAGCCCCTAGCTTGCAATTTGTTAAGAATCTCCTCTCAACCAATCAGATTTCTTGAAATAAGTAGTCGCGTGCGCGATTTCTGCATGCAAACGCTAGTCAGGGACATTACAAACGGTTTGGCAAGCACATTTGACTAATATAATAATATAATAACTGTGCTCCCTTGCTTTCACGGACTTGAGCGAGAAAGGCGATGGACTTGAGTTGCGTACTTTGAGCGAGACGCGAGTGAAAGCCGGACAGTAACTGACACTAAGCACACGAAGTTCGAGTCACTTGCGCTGATCAGGAAGAAGCAACTTGATGGAAGTGTTCAAGGACTAACAGAGGCCAAAAGAATAAAATAAACTACACTACGCATCCTCACGATACCTAGACTAGCCATACGATCCCTCGCAGACCCCAAACTGAGGAGCGGAGTCGGGTGACATAAACCCGAATGGTCGTCGCGACTCCCCGCGCTTTGGTACTTCGACTTACCTTGCGGTAATTGGAGCTTCAAAGTGTATGATTTACACGGCAAGTCCCTAAACAGAAACGCTAAACGAGGGATTGTATATCATGGCTCTCGGAGCTGAGTTCCCGCGTCCTGTAGCTAACCCTCCATTGTCCAACTCTCAAATGTCAATCTGATGCGACTTTAGAAAATCCCTCGAATAATACTGACGGATGTCCTGCGCATAATCCTTGTATATACCAGGGATACTGATACTTTGAATATTGCGTGTCATTCGCCAATATTCTTTGACTTACTGTGCAGGTTTCTCCCTTCCTTTGCGCTCAATTCTTCCTCGTTTGGAATATCATGTAGTCAAATCCCATTGATATCGTTTGTAGCTAGTCATAACTACTCAGAATATATAGCTAGGAGACTTTATTTAATGGGCTAGCCATGGGCCGCCCATGACCTGGATTTTATAGCATCTACTCACTAACTTCAAAGCCAGACACGAAGTTGAATGCACTGGTTCTCAAGTGAATATATATATGATTCTGGCGTGTGCACATGTTCAATGGTAATGTACCACCCCACATATAAACAAGTTTTGGTGAGCAAGGAGTAGTGCATTATCAAAATATATATTCACTGTCGAAAAACGCGCGAACCCGTAATATGAGCAACGTGGGGGAGCGACACTGTTAATGCTAGTTTCACATGAATGGCTGCGCGGCAATTATACCATCCAGGAAACATTCGAAAAGAACATCAGTTCACGAACATGATGTACAGCTTTGGGAATCGAGACGAACCTTTCGAGAGCATCATCAGACTTTGAGCGCCGCCACGGGCCATAGCTCGTCAAAGGAAGAGATGGTGTTGAAATGTTTGAGTACATGGAGACAAGTGAACGAACTTGGTCGGAATTTCCTACTGGCAAATGCTTACAGCTCGTCTCAGCACGTACTTTTGGGGGCAGATTTCGAGGATATGCGAACAGATATTGAGAAGAGATACCAGCTGATCCAGCGACATGACCATGACGCCAATGAATGTTGGTGGTGCAGCGTATGAATTTGTATACTAGTCACTCGGCCCAGTTTAATCATTATCTTGTGCGACAATTATTCTCGCCGTAATCCAAATGGTCGAGCTCACGTGTATGCGGAACAGAAATCAGGATTCCATCGTACCATCTTCATGGACAGCAAGTGGGCCAGGCTAGACAGGACTCGTGAAAATATGTCTGGAACTAGGCGCTTATACAGAAACGCAGACGGCGCTTATCGGAGCTATCGTTCCGGCTGGCACTTTTTTTTTTCATGGCGCCACTTTATTTTTTTGGTTCTCTGAATAAAATAGCGGTACCGGGCTTAGAGAAAGTTTTATTAGTCCAAAAAGGCCCCAATGGATCTCATACTTGAACTCGCAGACACCTACTTCTTCGACGCGGCATACCGAAAGTTTGTACCACTTGCTGCTTTTCCTTTCGAAGGTTCAGGCTTCAATGCTACGACAACGGTGGAAAGTACTCTTTCAGCTTGGCCACGGTCGTATATGCCACGACAAATCCTCTCCTTGACTATCCTGACATTGATTGGAATCCATGTCCTCTACTTCCTTTTTGCTTCGCTTTCGTATTACTTGATCTTCAACCATGATATGATGCTACATCCTCGATTCCTACCTAATCAAGTCAAACAGGAAATTCAGACCAGTTTGAAGGCGTTTCCTGTTATGACGCTGTTAACGTTACCGTGGTTTTTGGGCGAAGTTCGCGGGTGGTCGAAACTATATTCGAACGTAGACGATTTCGATTTGAGTTTCATCGGAAACTTTGGAGGATGGGGAGGCTGGGTGTACATGGCCTTCAGCTCGGTCTGGTTTTTAGTATTCACGGATTACTGTATCTATTGGATACATCGTTGGCTGCACCATCCGTTGGTGTACAAGCCTCTACATAAGCCGCATCACAAGTGGATCAGTGAGTCTACTGATCTGTCTTATATTTCGTTAGGCTGACTTATCCATTTCTTAGTTCCTACTCCATTTGCATCGCACGCATTCCACCCTGTAGATGGATACTTACAGTCTGTCCCGTACCATTTATATGTCGTGCTTTTCCCTATGCATCGGCTTCTATTCCTCGTCCTATTCGTGGCGGTCAACTTCTGGGCCATTTTTGTAAGCAACCGACTGTCTAATCTATGAACTGAATTTAAAATTTTCGTAGATTCATGATTCAGACATGATCACCGGACATCCACTCGAGAATTTCATAAATGGTCCAGCCCATCATACATTACACCACATTTATTTCACTGTCAACTATGGGCAGTATTTCACCTGGGCTGACCGGACAGGAAACTCGTATCGACACCCTGACGCGACGCTAGACCCACTGCTAGAGGTCAAAATGCAGGAGAGGGCGGTGAAAGAGGGAAAGACCAAGCTCGAATAATTTGTGCTTGAGTGGGATGCGATTTTCAATAATGGGGCTTTTGATGCTAAAATTTAATCAGTATTGAGCGTTGTGCGCGACGCCGTATAAGTAAAAGATGTATCTATTTCTGCAGAACAGCAGTATTATCATCTCTAATAACACCTATGTATTCTGCACATATTCCAATGCCAATAGATCCTTCTCGGCTAAGGAATTTAAAATAACAGTTCACAAGAGTCTAATCAGTACTTAAGAAATCACTCAACTTCTCAGTCCACCTAATTTCTTCCATTGGACACTCTACGCTCCACGAACTCTCAGACTCCGGTCTCTTTGTGATGATGTTTTGGTCGTCCTCGCGCTTGCAGGTCCGCTTGCCCTTTTCCGACTCAGGTGTTCGGCCCCGCAGTCTATCTTTTCCATCGTCAAGCCTTTGTACTTATGCAGACAGAGAGTTCACACATTGTACCACTTACCGACTCGTCGAACTCTCAGGTGTGTGTATTTCTGTATAGCTACCTTGCTGACCTGCTATACAGTGTACCCTAACCTCATATTGTATCTTTGTATTATCCTCCCTCGCTTTCTTACTTCCCTGTCCGTCAGTTCACATGTTTCTTAGGGTGCAGCTGCTGTTTCAGAGCTGCAACCGTGTCCGCCTGAACTGCGACCAGCGAGCATTAGAATCTAGATTCAATTTTGTATACGTAGATATCAACAACAACAAATACTGCCACGTTTTGACGCGAATTACTTACACGTATGACCATACCTTAATCTACAGACCAAGATGAGGACGCGTTCTCATTCCAAGTCACCTCTTTCCTGGTCGTTATTTACCCTTCTTTCTGTGATACTTTCCGCATTGGTTCAGCTCAGCTCAGCCGGCAAGTCTGCATCGAGCACTGGTGATTCGGTCCTAGTCATTCTTGAACCCGAGAAGAAAGCAGAGTATAGCATATTCCTTGATGGACTGGAAAGTGAGAACCACATATCATTCAACTGGACATCAGACTAATTGACCCGGCTTTAGAGAAAGGATACACAATAACGCTTCGTGCACCAAAGGAAGAACATCCACTACTCATCGAGGACGGGCTACCAAACTTTTCGCATGTAATATTGCTTGCTTCTGATACCAAGAGTTTGTCTTATTTTGGCTCCACACACAATCTTCAAAGCTGATCTATCTACTGCAGGCTTTGCAAAAGATATTGGCCCACAATCCCTTGTGCAACTTCTTTCACTTGGAACAAACCTCGTTTTAACTCTCGGCCTCAAACAGAACTTGCTAACCTCCCTCGCCCCAGAGTTCTCCTTACTCCTCCCACCGCCAGCAACACCACTTGTCAGCTTTTTCCCCGAACGCTCTGACTCTCCGAATGTTATTCCCATTGACGTATCAAGCCAATTCATTCCCAACGATACATTCTCAGTCTTGTCTTCTCAAGTAACCGGTAAAGTGTGGTTCTCTGGGACACCTTTCGCCTTGAACCCCAACCCTCTTCTTTTCCCTATCCTGCATGCCCCAGCCGAAAGTTTCGCCGCTGACATGAGTGACGCCAGCGGTCTGGTCTCTGACGCGCTTGCCGATGCATCTGAAAAAGGTGGTGAGGGTCTCTGGGCTGGTTCCTCCCTCTCTGTCGTCGCCGGATTCCAGACCCTGATTGGCGGAGGTACTGGACATGGACCTGACGCTGGCCCAGGAGAAGACAAACAAACTCGTGCGGTTTGGGTAGGCGGTTCGTCTCTCTTTTCGGATGAGTTCGCCAAGAAACAAGTCGTCGAAAAGGTCATACAGGAGCGAGGTATGAAGGTCGTGGAAAATCCTTCGGGAAACAAGCAGGCTGCCTTGGAAATTGCTGGTTGGGCGTTCCAAGAAAGGGGAGTGTTAAGAATCGATGAGGTTACTCATCACAAAGTCAACCAGACAGGGCCAGTAGAAATGTATACCACCAACGATGAAATAGTGCGTCTTTACTTTGACTCCTCACCGGGCAGCAGCGGCTGAATGCGTTTGACAACAGGTTTATACCACCCGTATTTCCTCGTTTAACCCTTCAACCAAAAAATGGGAACGCTATTCGGGGCTGAAGGACTTGCAACTTGAATTCACAATGCTCGATCCTCATGTTCGAACTGCACTTCTTCCTGTTAGTGGAAAGCCAGGTGAAATTCCTTTCTGCCCCTTCGGCCTTTCGTTCAGTTTCTCACCATCGTCTTCCCTCTCATGCAGGCACTTACTCAACAACCTTCCGTGCCCCGGACCGACACGGTGTATTCAAATTCGTGATATCCTATCAACGCAAAGGATTTACTCACTTACACCATACACTTAGTGTTGCCGTAGTTCCACCTAGACACGATGGGTACCCGAGATTTTTGAGCGCCGCATGGCCTTACTACGCAGGTGCGATCAGCACGAGCGTTGGATTCCTTCTATTTTGCGCGATATACGTCGCCGGCGAGGCGAAGGAGGAGAAGAAGAATAAGAAGGAATAAATCGGTAGATCGAACCTGTACGTAGCTTATCTGTGATTTGGTGCTAACACCATTTGCTTAAAATGTCTTCTCAGTACTGCATCACTGTGTATGGAAGTAATTTATTTGATTTTGCTTTCCAGAGATCATGCTCCTCGGACTTCATATTCTGTGTGATTGTGAGCGCGTCACTGATTCGCAGACTCTAATAGTAACAGATGAATGGATCCCCTCTGCGTACCTTCTGCAACGACGATCTTCATCTGTGTCCCTAGTAACCGATAGAAATGTTCTGAGAACGTGATATCCGTTCAAACGGAACTGTTAATCCCCCTCAACTATGAAAAGGAAAAGCAAGGACGTTCAAATACGCTGCGGTTTCTACACTCTAAGCGCCGTCGTCGTTGGGGTCTCGATGTTCAACCTCACAACGGCACCCAGCGCAGAGTAAACAACAGACGTTCTGTGATATTCATATCATGAATGTTCTTCATATTTCTTTCCCTGAATTCGTTCTTAATATTTTCCTTTTTCCTAATGCTTCCTTCAATTTCTCTCAGCACATTACTAGTAATATTTGTGGGTGAGTATCTTGATAGGCGACGCATTTTTCCAGACTGAAAGGTGGTATTTGATATTTATCAGGGAGAGCTTTCTCTCAAGACACTGGTGTCACGCTCTGGCAATTTGGAACCCTGCGTTTAGCAGCTGGAGAGTTTACTGCTCCATTGCGCCCCATTGGAACACCGGTCGACGGGCTTTCGACCACATATCTCTACGAAGTTTTGAATCCTGTCACGACAGTGGTAACCGATGCCGGTTCCCCTGAACTCACGACCTCTGTGGTTTCTGGTAAGTCGACATATATCCGTAACGCCAGTATCACTAACTAGCACATGTACACATGTATGACATGACGGCAGTTTCCCGGACAATCGTCGCATCCGCATCCGGATGGATCGAGAACTTCGATTCAACTGCTACTATACAATGTAACTTCCTAAGTTCGGATACAGGTGAATGCTTCGACGCAACTGATACAAATACTGGCGCCCCTACTCCCATCGTTATTGGAGTAGCGGCAGCCATAACAAGCACGCCAACTGAAATAACAACAACGTTCCTTTCAAGTACATTAACAATACCAGCGACCTCAAATTCAAATCCCATCATGTCGCCAACAGGTTCCATGTCCACATCTGCAAGAGGTTCCCGCAAATCATCAATTGGAGCAATTGTTGGTGGTACAGTCGCGGGGGTTTTAGTTGCAGGTCTATTTGTGATTCTGATATTCTGGCTGCTTCGACGGCAACGACGTTCAGACTCATCAGAGGCTGAAAAGGGCAAGGGATCAAAGTGAGTTATTACTGGAAGTGGTACATCTACAAGAGAGAAATGGCTGATGAAC
The DNA here is from genome assembly GCA_027919855.1 of Lentinula guzmanii. Classification (NCBI taxonomy): domain Eukaryota; kingdom Fungi; phylum Basidiomycota; class Agaricomycetes; order Agaricales; family Omphalotaceae; genus Lentinula; species Lentinula guzmanii. The sequence goes on from JANVFO010000015.1 coordinate 530,819, forward strand.
CTTCCACAATATTTGAACCTGTGTAAGACCTTTTCCGTATACTCTCACTGCCCCGACTCGGACCAAAGACCTTCCCTCTTTACCCTCTCAGCCAGGTATTTTTCCCAGTGGCCAGACGAGCACTGGAAGTTCGCCAGGAAAGGTATGTTCCCCAGTCGGTTTTCCTCACCTCGTATCGTACCGTGTTCAATCATATGCGAATTTTTCTCGCACACAGATAACAAATAAGTATGACCTTGGAGATTCTAACGGGACGCAACTACGACAGCAGGCTCAAGGTGCACGGGAGGAACTTCATTCCTTACAGCAGGCATCTTCGGATGAGGATAATAGCCACGAAGCAGTAACGAATCTGCGGGGTAGGATGGCTGAGGTGTTGGAAAGACTAGGGCGGTTAGAAGAACAAACGTCGGGCGATGAGCCTCCACCGAGCTATGTGTAAACACAATCGAAGTTGTAATTGATCACCAATCAAAGTTGTAATTAACTGTTAGCGATAATGCTATATGGTCTAGTAGTGTAGAGGTTATCACATGGGATTTTGATGTCAACTTCCCATAACCCAGGTTCGAGTCCTGGCTTGACCTCTTTTTTTTAACTTCTACCCAATCAGTCAGATGTTGACGGCCTGAGCTAGCGTTGAAGGGTCCCTAAGGGTATCATTGGTCAAGATTAGGCACAGTCTCTAGTGGAGATGAGAAATATTGTAAATCTAAATCTAACACAACGCAAGCCCCTTTTCCATCCGTCCGACATCCGAATGATATCCGATGTCTCCGGTTTTCGGTACAGAGGATCTTAACAAACCTACGCCGAATTTCCGCGGAACACTCCCCGCAAATTATCCCATACAACACGCGGGCTTTGGGCCGCATCAATACCATGCCAAAGACCTTTAGCTTTGTAATATTCTGCTACGGGACCAGTCTGTTAAACCCGTGAGCTCATGAACGCATCTCACAATAACCAGTGAAAGAACACTGTGCGCCCAAAGCAGAAAAGGTGCGTAGAGCAGAGAAAAATACATGAAAGAGGGAATATACTCACCTGCGAGTGGTAAGTCTTCAATCTTTTCTGTAATGTCTCGACGTTATCATCTGAACGTTGTATCAGGGGCTCTCCGGTAACGTCGTCCACCATTGGCTTCTTGGGAGGGCTGTCAAACGAGGACCAGGGTTAATGGGATGTCAATCTATCGACAAGTGGATTGTCACTGACTTGAATTCGCGGTGATACGTCCGTCCACTGGCTGGGTGGATTAATCTTCCGGTAATTCGCGAGATGAGTAGACTGTCGTCAATCAAGAGCTGAACGACTGAATCAAGTTTTTCGCCCCGGTGTTCAAGCATACCGTCCAGCTTTTGAGCTTGAGGAACGGTACGAGGGAAGCCGTCAAGGACGAAACTGCATTTAGAATTATTTTGACGACTTGTACACGCCAGTGTCAATTGTTTACTCACCCATTTTTGCAGGCCTTGTTAGTCTCTAGTTCACCTTTGATCATTCCAACCATGACTTCATCTGGGACCTAACTCTTCGCTGTAAGCGGTTCGGTGATACGAAACAACCAACATAACAAACTCACTAGACCTCCTTCGTCCATGATTTTTTTGGCTTCCAAGCCAAGCTTGGTTTTATGAGCCACCTGTTCGCGCAGCATATCTCCAGTAGCAAGATGGCATACGCAGAACTTGTCACGGATGAGCGGAGCCTGTGTTCCTTTACCTGGATATTCAGGGGTTAGCCACTGTCTCTCATGGATTGAATGTTTATGGCGTACCAGCTCCAGGAGGTCCCATCAGAATTGTCCGGAGCTGGACCGCAGGCGAAGGCTGCGAAGATGAAGCCCTCTGCTCAAGAGCTTTGATTTTGTCGTTGAGTTGTGCAACAAGGGATTTGAGATATTCAAGTTCGGAGTTCATATTGGTTTGTGAATGGTGAACGCGAGATGAAGTACAATTGAGATACAGCCAAGTTCAGCACAGCTTGAAGACGAAGTCTTGAGACCGGAGCGCAAGCAACACAAGCGGTGATACAGTAGTTGACTTTTAACCCGCGTTAGGTACACGTAGATTAATGTTTAGGTAAGCTACTGATCGGATAACGGAAAAAAAAACGAATTTATGAAATGTATGAGAGTGCATTGTCATATGGAAAAGATATTCAAAGATAGATCGAAGCAATGCATTGTGGGCAAGTCTTAAAATTACTCCAAGGCCAAAGGAGCAGGTAGTTGAGGAAGTTCCTTGTATCGGAAAGGCTGTCCCATCCACTTTAACAAAATAACCGGATTCCAATACCAGTGCTGTCGGAGTTCCTGAAGTTTGTGACAATCCTTCACTTCTTCGAGGTCAATGATATCAATATGCCTGCAACAAGGATGTTAATATCGACAATCAGCATTGAGAAGTAACACGAACTCGTCTTTCAAGTGAAGAATCAAGCTCGAAATACTAGTCGTTTGTTCTTTATGGCAATAAGCGCAACATATGGATGAGCATGACTCGCTCCTGATACTCGGTTCAAAGGCAACAATGTTCTTCCCTTCTTCTTCACCAAGGTTGTTAACGTTTAAATCATGTCCGGAGTCGTGGAGTATCTAAGATGTTGATTAGAGTGTTGTACATGGTCCTCAATGAAGGTTACAATGCCTACCGGGAGCGGCCATCGCATGAAATACCGACCAGCATCCCAGACGTGCGGATCTCGTTTGCAAGTTAGACATTCAATAAGCGGATTAGCAGCGCATATGTCATTGTATGTTGTCGTGGTAGGATCAACAGAACATGCTTCGACGATTGTCCTCGCACGATTCGAATATCTGTCGCTGAAATCGATTGAAGTAGACGTCCAGGGACCATCGCAGATAAAAGGCAGGACACGTTCATTGTTGAGTCGAAGATTCCGATTATGTATGCAACAGCGATGATAGAACATCTGAGGATAGTACAAGGGGTTCCCATAACAAGCCTTGCATTCGAATACTGTCGTCGCTAGATGTAAGTCGTCGGCTGTAGCTGTAGGATGGGATTTTTTCATAATTTCCACCAATTCCTGTATTTTTGCAGCTCTCCATTCGGCGATGATGCCGGGCAAATGTTCGAGAAGTTTTGAGCGAATTGTGGCGTCAGTCAAGGCTTCGTCTTCAGGGGTGTCCCATATCAAGGCTTCGAAAACTTTATTGACGAGGATGTCGCCAACGGTTGGGAAAGGATTTCGGAGATCATACTCCGAAAGAATGACATTGTAAATTTTCTGAAAGGAAGAAACGCGAGAAGACAACAGACGGCTTCGTTCTTGAGCCACGCGTGCCGCCTTATGATCTGAAAGAAGTTTCACCAATTCGTCTTTTATATAGTGCCAACCTTAAGAGAAAATTGTATGATAAAGCATCAATAGTTGAATCGCGTTCTCCGTACCATGATCGGTGAGTTTCTTGGACTGCTTAACTGATTTGTGGTTGCTAAATGGATCAATATGATGGAAAGGACCATCCATGATTTTCTCAGCTTCATCGCGCCATCCAATCTCATCAAGTCGAGTCAGGATTCTAAAGGATAAAAAACATATAACAAGCGTGTCATGAAAGGCAGGTTTTCGACTCACGCTTCCTTTCTTTCCATTCGTATATCATTGAGTTCATCGGCACGATCTTCCAATCTCGCCCTGTACCACCTTTCACATAATTCACTGTGCTGTAAATTCGATTGAGATAAGGATGCAATGTGACATGATTAAGCTCACCTTCGTAATGGCTAGACGTTCTTCACTCTTACGAGTGAGCCATGCCTTGCGATCATCCTCCGTCTCAAGTGCATCATATTCTGTTTTGTGTCGTTCTGCAATCTCAGTGTGACCAATTTGATCCCGTCTATGCGCTGAAAAAATTTGCATGTCAAACACAGTCTTATACATAGCAAAAGTGTGACTAACACGATCTTCTCTTGACCGACTCTCTTGGAAGGATGTCCAAGTGTCGGTATGCTGCGCCCAGAGGGTGGTCGCCGTAGTAGGCATCGTCAATCCAGGCTGAAGGAAAACTGAAATAAAAGTTTAAAAATGTCAGATCCCAAGAAAACACAAAGAACCTACGTCCATAAGCATTTCCTACACGACCTCATGCGAAATTTCCAAAGTATGGTCTCACGACGTCCGGAGTGCATACAGATCTGTATGAAGTCAAGATTCGGTATTAGTTCACTCTATAAAATGTGCACTCACATGGCAATAAGACTCGAAAAGAAGGTGTGCATACTGGGGCTCATTCAAATCGACCGGACAGGGCGGCAATCCTTCTACATTTCCACGGGCAATACACCAAATGCTCTCCGAAGATTTACTCATTAGAATGCTGCGTAAATCTTTCGAAGTACGTGCTAGACGTAGCAGGTCTCCTGGGTCAAGATAACAGAAAACCTGCATCAAAGAGGTCAATCATTGTGACACAAGCTATTGTCTATCTTTACCTCGAGGATCACATCCAATGGAACATCCTTCGCCAATCTCTCCAACAGTCCCAATCTTCCTCGAACTTTCCTAAATTCTTCTGGCATGCGCTGCCTCTTTGTGCTCGGTTCGGGAGGTTGCTCGCCTGTACCAGATAAAGGGACACTTGACTTGGCAGAGACTGCCTTCTTCGATCTCTTCCTTCTTCTCTTCGGTGACTCTTCGTCGTCACGGTTGTCGTCGGGGTCTTCGTCATAATCTTGATTGTCCTCTTCATCCCTTGCACGTTTGAGACCTCCAATAGAGTCTAAGACTGTACCAACAGTCATTTCGTGCATTTGAGGTTCGCCTAAAGCGTCCTTCTTCCCCTGAAGCCTTTCAGAGCGTCGGGCCATAATGTGCGAAATATAAAGGACTGAGAGCGGAAATTGGATTTATGTCTGGCGTCCGCGTGCAGTGACTCATAGGGTTATAGGTCACGTGAGTATTTACGCAGCCGACGCGTAGGTTCACGCGGTGTTCAGGATTTCCCACATCAGCGCTTGAGAAATTCTAGAGTAAAAGTATGCTCAGAAATCAATTGAAGCAGTCTGATCTTCCTCTCCGATGTCTAATATTTAATATGAACCTTATTTACTGCTCGTTCACGAAAAGCCCCGCTACTCCCATTCCACTAAAGTTACCCATACTCATGACAAACACTTTCTCATTATCGTGCTTGGCAATATTTAGACCTGTGGCAATCAGGCGCGCGCCGGCTGATAAGGAAAAAAGTGAGCGCTAGGGGAATGAAACGAATGAATTTGTAAAGTACTCACTGCATCCAAGAGGGTGCCCAAGAGCAATCGCACCTCCCCAGCGGTTAACCTTACCATGCAACCCTGGTTCATTCCAAGGAAGACCGAGTTTTTCACAAGACCATAGCGCTTGCGACGCAAATGCCTCATTGATTTCGAAAAAGTCGATATCAGACATCTCAAGGCCAGTTTTCTTGAGAAGCTAAAGAAAATATCAGCAATGGTGGTAATTTCCAATTTGTGGTTATCCCAGAATTCGGAATGAGCTGCTGAGTAAAAACTCACAAGTGGAATGGCATATGCAGGCCCGACACCCATAATCCTAGGGGGAACACCGACCGCCTGCACGGAAACAAACTTGCCTATAATCGGCAGCCCGAGCTGCTTAGCTACGCTACGTCTCGCTAAAAGAACAGCAGCAGCACCATCCGTAACCTGACTCGCATTCCCCGCTGTCGTAGACCCATCCTTCTTAAATGCAGGCTTCAATTTGGAGAGACTCTCCACAGTGACTCCGTCCCGGACTCCATCATCATGGTCAACGAGGATAGTCTTTGTCTCCCTATCAGGAGATACTTGCTTGACTTGAATAGGGAGAATTTCAGGTACAAAAAGCTTGGCTTTTTGTGCCGCGGCCGCTTTTTGTGAGGAGAGAGCAGCGAAGGTGTCTTGTGCTTCGCGGGAGATATTGTAATCGGCGGCGATATTTTCAGAGGTGATGCCCATCGGATGAGACAGTGCGCAGCTTCCTGAGTTTCGCAGACGGTTTCGGAAAATCCATCCGGAATTGCGGCTGGGCCAAAGCTGAACGTCATGGATTCTACTCCAGCACCTGGACAAAAGCGAACGGAGTTGAACTTCTTGCAGAAACAAGCAAAAGAATGATCACAAGAACACTTACCGATACCGATATCGATTTGCCCACACTTGATACTGTTCGCGATTTGGTTGACGGCAGTAAGACCACTCGCACACTGTCGATTCACGGTCGAAATGGGCGTTTTGATGGGAATTCCAGCGGCGATGGAAGCCATACGCGCAATGCTCGCTCCGCCAGATGGCGGAAGAACATTACCCACAGCGATATCGTCAATAAGTGTTGGATCAAGGTTGGTCGAAGTATACGTATGCTTAAGCACATTCATGAGAATCTCTTCCGGTCGGGTGTCCTTGAAGCCACCCTTCTTGGACTGTCAAATGTACATGAACACATAATAAGCATCGGTATAAAGTATATTCTGGATGTATTCTCACTTTGGTTAGAGCAGAACGGATAGCAGAGACAATGACAACATCGTCGTCGTTCTTCTCTAGTATTTTGGCTCTTGCGGAAGACATAATGAGAGTCGAGACCGGAATGAAATCTCACAGCTGATATAGAGGTCCATTAGTATTTGTATAAGGATGTGAGTGGAGTGCCCGGAGTGTAAAGGTAAATGTGCACATCCGACGCACCGGGGCATCTGGGCCCTTCTGTCGCGCTCGGTCGAATTGATCGATGAGGTCTTTATCTGGGGACCGCGTAATACAAGATAGATAAAATACACTTCCTTCACTGCTTCCTTCCTTAATTTTTTTTTGAACCTGCAAGGCCTAGGATGGTGACTCGTGAGTACTAAGCATATTGTCTGTTCATCAGTAACCAGCTTTCGTCCTAGTTCCTCATCTGCTTTCAGATTTGGCTAAACGGGTATTCAAGTTGTAGCAGACTACTTATATGTATGTAGGAGCTTTGATACCCCGATTATGACTGATCAATGATTAAATCATTAAGCGGTGATAAAGATCCGGGAGCCTTACGGGCCGCCGATCTCACCTTAGAAGTAGTCGATCATAGATAAGTACACATGGAGTACATATTCCTCATAAAATCACAAACTCCACTCTCTTCACCAGTTACATTGCGTTTTTCTTCACTATGCAGCCCATTTTGAAGATCTTCGTACCAGTGCTGGCGAGTATCGTTGCTTACTATCTATTCAGAACCATTCGATGGGGTTTATCTCGCATCCCTTCTCCGTTATCCCTTCCTGGTCCTCCCAATCCTGGCTGGTTCTTTGGACATCAGAAGGAGATCTGGTCTAAGGTATGTCGTCGATCCTGTACGCGTACTTAGTCGTTCACGGTCGCCTGATGGCTGGATACACAGAGCACTCCTCTGGGAGAACCTACTCTCATGGACGAATGGCATGAAATGTATGGTCCCACGTTTAAAGCTGGAGGTTTTTTCGGCGTATGCTCTCTTTCCTTCGTGGTAGCCTTGAACAGATTGTTAACAAGACGTCCAGGGTTATCGTATCTACTCCATGGATATCAAAGTCGTACAGCATATAATGAGGAATGATGATATCTATTTGAAACCCCCCGTCATGCGAAATCTCCTCAACATGATATTGGGAGAAGGTAAATCACTTGGCTTGCGGCGTAACGGACGGATAGTCTTGAATGACATTTGTATATTATGCAGGCACCGGTGTCATCGTTGCCGAGGGCGCGCAGCACAGACTCCAAGTGAGCTTCGATCGTTATTCATATTCCCCTGTTAACCAATGTCTTGTGATAAGCGCAAAGCCATGGTAACGATTTTTGACCAAAATTGATTGTGAATAACTTTGATCCGTTTCACAGAACCCAGCATTCGGACCCTCTCAAATCAGAGAGTTTACAAAAACTTTTTTGACAAGTCGATCGAAGTAAGCACTTTCATAATATTAACTGTTCACTTGGGCTATTACTGAACATACCTCACCTAGATGCGGGACATCTGGAAAGCTCAAATTGCTAATGAAGGCGTTGGAGAAATTGATCCGGTGGAATGGCTCAGCAAGGTAACGGTGGATATCATCGGGTTAACAGGTTTGTTAGATCTTATTCTTCGCCGAGCAACACATCCAATGACAAGCACTCAGGCTTCAATTATCACCTCAATGCTTTGAATGACGGCCAAACGAACGCGCTCAACGAAGCCTTCAAGACCATGTTTCATTCAAGTGGATGGGATAGTCCTTGGATGCCTCTAATTGCAGCGCTTCCAAAATCCATCCAAAGCATCATCAAGACTGTAAGCCATTCATTCACATTCCTTCCTCAAAAACTAACGTCGTCCTTTTTCTGATCAGCTTGCCTTGGCCTGTGGAGTCGATACGGGTGAGTGGCACTTTATTTGTGCAGCAATCTTAGTACTCACTCATTGTGCGTAGCGATGAAATCATCTGTAGATTGCATCCAGCGCTCATGCAGGCAATTGTTGATAGAGAATAAAGCCCAGTTAGTTGCTACTGGAGAAAAAGATATCGGCTCTGGGTCCCGAAACTTGCTGTCGTTGCTCCTTAAGTCTAATATGAGCCCAGACACTCCTGCACATGCGCGGATGAGTGATGCGGATGTCATGGCTCGTATGTGTGTTCTATGGTTCATCGGGAGTTATGTTGACCATTCCTCAGAAATACCGACGTTCTTAATTGCGGGGCATGACACGACCAGGTAAAATTCAAAAAGAGCTTTGATGTTCCACATCATGGGTTGATGATTTTTTCGCCAGTCTTGCGACTAATTGGGCTCTGCTCGAACTGTCTCTCCACCAGGATATCCAAGCCAAACTCCAAGAAGAGCTTTTATCCGTACCTACTGCGACGCCTTCCATGGACGAGCTCAATGGACTTCCTCTTCTGGATGGATTCGTTCGCGAGACGTTGCGCCTTCACTCGCCCATCACAACTTTGGGCCGGATTGCAGTACAAGATGATATTATTCCTCTTGCACACCCGTTCACCGATAGTGACGGTACTGTTCATGATAAGCTCCCGTAAGTGTCTCTTTGTTGTGCAAAGGAAGTAAACATTCAGGTTTTTGCGAATTTTAGCGTTCGCAAAGGTCAACTTATCCATCTCACGCTGCATCAGGTCAATACGGACAAGTCCCTGTGGGGACCCATGCTGATAAATTTAGGTTTGCGGACCACTCCCTGTACTTGATGGAATATGCTCATGAACTATCCGTTTACCTAGACCTGATCGCTGGCTCAACCTTCCTGATAGCGCCCGTACCATCCCGGGTGCTTACAGCAACACGTTGTCGTTCTGGGGTGGTTCGCATGGATGCATGGGTTGGCGATTCACGTCTATTGAGTGAGAATCATTGCTTTCATCTTTTCCGCAGAGCTAACAGTGAATCTTCTCTCAGAATGAAAGTTCTCATTTTCGTCCTGCTACGAAGCTTTCACTTCGAATTAGCGGTTCAAAAGGATGAACTCATGGTGCTCAAGATGGCCTCGATCTGGCAGCGTCCGTCGTTGAAATCTGAGCCTTTGCAACTAGATTGCCCTTGGTCGTGAAACTGCTGAAGAATGAATGAACGTTTCTGTGTCTTTGTTTAAAACTAGAGCTTTATATTATCTACTTGCTACCATGTATCACCTTTAACAATAAAATAAGTATCTTCTTCAATTGCACACTTCTTTCGATTGAACCTCGGGGCCAAGCGCTTTCGAAGAGGTGTTGACGCCTCCGACGCCGAAGGGAATCAGAGGCAGTGCCGATGGTCCGAAGCGCTAACATCCTTCTTATTGCCGATGGCTGCTGTCCATCACTGATTATATATAACGACCCGTTTGCCCAATATTACTTACCCTTCTCCTTCTCAAGGATCTTCTGCTGGTCAGAGGGATTATCCAGTATGCGCATTCTTTATTCTATTCTCTCTTCAATTATTGCCACATTTTTTATCTCTGCTTATGCTGCCCCACCTCGCAATCTCGATCTGGTTCAGAGAGGAGATTTGGTGTGTATATATCCTACTTACATATATCGAGGACAAAGACATCAATGCTGACCTTTACACCTTTCTGTAGCCAGCCTGGATACAGGGAGAGGTTGACAATCCTTCCTTTTTCATAAAGAAAGATAAAGAGGCCTTCTGTGAGTCCCAATACTTGATGCTTAGTTGTTCAGCGTCTTCAAATCGAATATCAGCGAAGCAACTCCGGAATGTCAAGCTTGGTGAACGACTGCCTGTTGGCGGACAGAATAATTTCGCCGTGTATTCGCTGAAAGGATATGGATATGGATTACGCTTCAGAAGTAGCAACCTAATCATGAAGGTTTTCAACACCGTCAACAATGCCGCTATCGGAGAAGCCAAAGCACTCAATGCCGTAGGTGATCTGGTGGCTTCTGGCACCGTCAAGGCCCTGGGTTCAAAACCTGCCATAATCATGAGGAAAAAGCCTGGTCAACCATTATACGAGACACAGGCTTACAAGGCTGCTAGGGAGATAGTGCGGGAAAAGATGAGGAACCAAACTTACGGACTTATGTGTAACGAAATCTCCACTGTGGCTACCAAGACATATGTTCTACATGAGTAAGCGTGTTCGCTATTCCTACCATCGTGCTCGTTTGAAGTCTCTACCCGTTACAGTGATAATAACCCGGCGAATATACTTGTCACTATGGATGGCAATGCTGTCAAATCCGTCGCATTAGTCGACTATGGTCCTCCACAAACATATTTTGTCAGCAAGTCTGTGACAAAAGCTGATGTAGTAAGTGCTATCTCATCCTTTCAGTTGTTCGTGGTACTTGACAGGGTAGTTTGATAGTCAAAATACTGTGGTTGTGAATATCCAAGTTCAAAGCGATATGTGTGGGAGCATGAATTTCCATATGTTACTCCTCCTCCTAGAACATAGAATATCTAATATTAATTACTTTCCAAGTCGCTATCAAAGTGACTATGTGTATCATGCTCTCTATGTACTGTTCAAAGAAAATTTATCTCTTGAATCTCAGGAGATCTCAGGTCAGGTCAGAATTGAGAAGTTATTCTTCGGCTTCAATTGCCATCATTGAATTAAATAATTAGTAACTTTTCCTTGTTCGCCAGCATGGCTGACGCCTTTCCTCGGAGCTTTCGACAAAGACTACTTTCTCTGCTATCCCAATCTTCGCATGTCAGCGCACCGTTCATAAGCACATTCCTGCTCATTCATCTCTGTGCCCCGGTCGTGGCTAATGTTGGAGGATCTTCGCTTTCTTCCCAAGTCATGGTGTGTCATTACCTTTGATTTCCAATGATCCAAGTAATTATATGTCATCTTAGCTTCTCGGTAGAGAATACTACCAGACAAATTTTGGAGAACAGTACCTTGTATTGGGTCCATTGGCCGTTCATGCTTTGTCTGGTATCGTCAGGCGTGCGCTCATCACATATATTAAGATCAAATCGCCATCTGTCACTGTTCAAGCAGACGGAAGCTCACCAAAGCCTTCGACAATCTTCCAACGAATCTGTAGTGCGCTCCCATCCACAACTCTTTCTTCGTCTGCATACACCGCTCTTTTGATTCTTCCGATTCATTTTGGAATTCACCGAATCCTACCTACGACTCCAAATTCGCCTGTTCTTTCACTCGGACCATCTGAATTGGATTATTCTTTTGTCCAGTATGGGCTTCAACGATGGCCGGCTCGAACTTGGGCAATGTATTTAGTTCTTGTTGTCGCTGTGATTACCCACGCTATAGAGGGCTCACGAGTTCTCATGGGTAGCCTCTATCCAGGACCTTTGGCTGTTTCAGAAACTCAAGCTACACAAAAGCCGTTAAACAATTTTCTGGTTCCGAACAATTCAAAAATCTATCGTCGGTTGTTAGCGGTGGCGCTTACTCTTCCTATACTCTCAGGATTATATGTGTTATACAAAGAGCCGCTCTATCTCTTTTCTGACATGGGCCGACGCTTCGAGGGTGCATATCAACTGTCGTGGATTTACAGTTCGCAATGACCGATTGTCAATAACTAGCAAAACTGGACCATTTATCATATATCCGTATTAACCACATAGACCGCGACCGCCTCATGAGCGTCGTAAACTGTCAATGTTTCGACCGCATGCTCATCGTGCGCATAGTAGGGACTAGAAATCGTTAGCAATGAAATCATATACTCGACGAATTAACACTTACACATCATCAATCCTTTTATATCCTTGACCCTAGAGCTTTGAATGCTCTTTTTCAACAATATCACGCGAATCGATGTCCAGACCAGGAGTAAACAACCAAAAGCCACAGGGATGAGCCAGTACAGGGGCGACAGGTGGACTGAGCCACCGAAGACGACGTGCAAGGGTGGAGTGTATACAATGAACATGCCCAGACAGGCTCCCCTATGATTTTTTCCGAGTAGAATGCTACGTCGCATCTGAGAGTCAAGAGAGTACATACCCGAAGATGCCCGCAAAATTCCAAGCATTACCGAGGATGCGCCTTCCAAATGGATAAGAGAATTTGGCTTTTACTGCAAAGACCTGAAGAAATAGCGACAAATGAGGCGAAGATTCGATCTAATGCGAAGAAAAAGCTTACATTGAAGCACTGTATAATGAAGATCGAAAGATATACTAAGGAAGATCAAGATTGAGCCAATAAAACATATACATTTTGAGTATTTAAACCAACCAATGGACTGAGCTTGGCCTAATGCATTGATTTGTTGAGAATCGTTGATCGTTTGGCCACGGCCGTTGATGAAATCTGGAGCGCCTTTGATGAAATACACTAGAACCACTATAATTAGGCATGTCGCATTGATTCTCAGAAAAATTTCGTCCCACCTGTAGCTTGTTGAGCTCTCCTCAGATCGCTAGGGCTAAAACCGTTTTTAAAAAAGACGACAAAGTATGCCACCAGCCTGTTTATCTCGGTTTAGCTCGTTGTACCGAAACCAAAGGAGCTCTGAGTACTCACGCGCCGAGGGTTTCAATCAAACCAGCTTCTAAGTATGAGTAACTTAAGAGCTTCAGGTCCACCAAGTTCTCGTTTTCCGTGGGTTCCATCGCATCTTCCCAATATTCCCTTCTCAATGGTTTCGTGAATTTTGTGTAGAGCTTGGATATCTTGCTAGGTGGAATAATGTTCTGGGTTTCTGAGTCACGGCGAAGAGTCTTTGTGCGACGAAGAGCCCGGCTTTTGAGAGAGGCAATGGTCCGTTCATTCACTGAGTGAGTTGTCAATTGAAGATGGCACAGATAGTAAGTCTCTTCATACCTGGCTTACGAGGAGCCATACGCATCAAACCATCTACAGTTTCTGGTTTATCCCAAGCGAATGACAACTGGAGAATAAATGTAAGATACAATCTGAAAAATGATATGCCTGACTTACCGCAACGAAGAGCTCGAAGCCGAGATCTGGGATCTCGAGTCAGAGCATATTCGTTTCACGACGACTTCAACAACTCACCGATCACCAGAATCAAGATTGCCGAAAGAGGAAGAGGAATAGGAATAATGACATCTAAGCAAAATCATGAGCCTCAAAACCATACTGGGGGACGTAACAGGATACCCACAGAGCAGTTGAGGAATAACCTCAGGTGTACTGTGTGAAATGGTATATCTAGAATATGCGTGATCAGATAAATTAGAAGAAGGATTCAGAACACAAAGTGAACTGACTGAATTGAACGCTTCAAATTGACGAAAATCTGTCTTCCTTCAGCTACACCTTGCACGGTGGATGCAAAATTGTCATCTGGAGATGTCGGACATTAGCCACCGAGCTACGAGGGTACTTTCGAACAAACCCAGTAGTATCATTTTCGCGGCTTCCTTCGACACGTCAGAGCCGGATATGTTCATCGCAATACCAAGATCCGCCTACATGAGGCGTTCAGTGTAATGCTTCACCCATAGAACGAAAATTACTGGCTCTCTTCAACGCAGGAGAATCGTTAACACCATCGCCAGTCCTATCGATCATTCAACGTTGATTCTTGTACAGTAAGTCAATTGCTGATATTCACGCACACTCCGACAACATGACCCAAAGCTTGAGCACGTTTAACTTGATAGATACATTTCACTGAGTATTTCCTTGCGTTATTGAGGGAATCACTGACCAATTTCGAGTTTGTGTTTTGGAGATGTACGAGCAAATACAATCTCGTCTTTAGCAAAGACTGGAAGAGAAAAATTAGAGATTGACGTGGTGTGACTGATATACGAACTTTGATCCCATTGCCACCCTTGAAGGTTATCGATATCATCCCCATGTACCACAACAGCAGAAACTTCATCCTCGTAAACCTCCTCGATTGATCGCCCGGTTTTTGCTGCTAAGGTTTCTCTCGTATCACCAAGGATCAGATTAATCTTCCGTGCGATAGCTTCAGCCGTCTTTGGGTGATCTCCTGCGTGAACGATTCGACTCGAACGAAAAGCTCTCAGAGTAGAGGTCATACTGACCGGTCACCATCATAACTTTGATTCCAGCTAAACGGAGAGTGCCGATAGCCTCCCGAACTCCATGTTTCGGAGGATCCTCCAGAGATACCAAACCCACAAAGCAGTAACCCTCACTAGGATAGTTCGCATCACTTCTTGAAAAAGTGAAATCAGCGGGATATTGCTCTTCATCGAGTAACGATTGTGCGCAAGCAATGACACGATGACCGCGAGAAGCCATGTACTGTTATGGCAAGTCAAAACTTTTGCACAAATGAAGCCAAAAAAGTACGAACGTTGTAAGCGGCATCATAGGCAGCCTTAAACTCATCCGTGATGGGGACCTCCACATTATCTTGCAGATATGTTGAGCATTTTGCTAAAACTCGTTCTGGGGCTCCTTTGATGAGAGAAGTTAAGGAACCACTCTTGTGAGGTTTTTCGACCTGATCCGATGAACATTATTAGGGAGAGCTTGCAGTAAAACAGTACTTACTATGACCAGAGCCCATTTATTAGTGGAGTTGAAAGGTACTGGGATAATGTCAGAACTTCTTATACCGCTCGGCGGTGAATATCATACCTTCGAAATTTTTTGGGAACTTTTTCTGGTACTCATCATACATGCTGCCAAGATACTTGCCAGCGAAGCGAGTCAATCCTGTTTCGGTAGCGTCACCGAGAATTTCCCTTTTATCGAAAGGTATGTCAGTCTTATCAAACTTGACTCGAGAATTCAACGCCGCAATGTCAACCATCTCTGACATTCCCGATGCGTCCAGGCTGAATTGGCTAGTTTCTGAGTCATCGTTGTTGGACTATGGACACAATGAGAGAGAAAAAACAGATAAGAAACTAATGCATGCCTGGAATACGGAGAACATTCTTAAGCCACTCCACATGTTCGTAACAGTCATTTGATTACGAGTGAGCGTACCCGTTTTGTCGGTAGCAAGCATAGTAAGCTGAACGAATGAGGTCACAAGAATCATCGCTGTATGAAATTCCAGTCTCTTACAGAGCCTAAAAAAGAGCAATCTGTCATGACTCCTGTTTTCTTAGGGACATGAGCACAATACCTAATGTTTCGACGCCTTGCAAATCCTTTACGAGAACATTCTGACTAGCCATGCGTTTTGCGGCAATCGATAGAAGCAAGGTAACCACGGACGGTAGACCTTCCGGCACAAACGCAACAAGTACAGAGACCGCAAAGGTCACTGTGAGATCAGGATGACCTTTGTACACAGTGGTGAGCCCGACAACAAGGAAAACTATGGCAAATATGATAGCAATGCAGGAAATTTGAATCACAAAACGAGCACTGAAAAACATGGTCAGTCCGTAATATAAGCTCTTTGAAATGGGCATTCACGTACATTTCTTTCGCAAGAGGTGCTTCCTTTCCTTCTTCGCCGGAAGTCAGTTTAGCGACCTGGCCTAGATAGAATAAGCAAGCACTGAGGGAAAAAATCTTAACAACGCATACCAATGAGAGTATGGTCTCCAGTCCGCACAACGACTATATTTCCTTCTCAGGACAAATGACAACGGTGAAAAATATAAGAGAACGTACCACCCCATGCTTCACCATTAACAACCAGAGTTGAGTTGAAAACCTGATGAATCAAGATATGTCAACTTGGCGGACATCTTAACACACTATATACCAAGTTTTCGGCCTCTACAGGCCGACTTGAAGATCCATTAGTTAAGGCTTGACGTTCTTGAGGCTCTGACTCTCCTGTCAAGCTACTGTTGTCTACCTTGAGATCGGTAGCAGAGAAAACGACCATGTCGGCAGGAGTCTTGTCGCCCACGCGCTGGAGGGTTGAATTGCAATTAGCAACAAGAATATGATTGTAAAGGTTCTTGTTACCAGCAAGACGACGTCTCCTGTCACCAAATCTGCCGCAGGAATAGTCTGAATCGTCGCATCACGAAGCACACGACACGATGGGGGGATCATAGCGAGAAAAGAAGCTAGAATAGCTTCCGACTTCTGAACCTGATACCAATCAATGAAAGCATTCAGAAAGGCCACAGCTATTAAGATCCCTCCAAGATAAGTATTCTGAAAGTTCTCCTACACATTCGAAATGAACGTGAGCAAGGTCCTTGATCAAAGAAGAGAACACAAACTTTAAAATTTACTCCAAGCAGGATGTATTCCAGAACTCCCGCAAGGATCAATAGGATGTTGAACATGGTTAGTAGTCTATCAATGTACTAGAAAGAAAAGAATGTCAGTTAGACTGAGGGAACTTGAAGAACGAGCAATACCTTGCGCAGAGCTGATTTTTTCCTTGGGGGAGTAAGAATATTTGGGCCGTTTTGAGCGAGACGTTTCTTTGCTTCATCGCTCGTTAAGCCGTTGGAATTCCCGGGATCTTTGACGTCGACTGAGGTCAACAGCTTGTCATTCAAGTCGGCAAGAGAAATCGCATGCTCGGTGATGTCGACGTGACCAACGTCGGAGTCCTTCTCTGCCTGGAGAGCTTTCTGTTCTTCAAGTTGCCCGTATCCGGCAGCCGCGAGCTCTTTCTCCTCTTGTGTCAATGTTCTATTCAGCTCTACGCCTCTGGAACGATTGACACCAGCGAGCGACTTCTCTTCGAAGGGAAGTATTTCATCAGGAAAGAAGGCGACAGCACGGGAAGGTATTTCTTCAACCTGACCATCTGGGTTGAGTGGGACGACGAAGGAATCAGTTTTCGGGTCAGCGTTTGCACGACCCCCCTCTGCCATGTTGAGAACAAGGAGATAACAAGAGGAGACAAGGAGAACAGAAAAAGGTATAATCGTATTATCACCGATTTTTCAAGTCAAACCTGAACAACCTGCGTGTCACGATTGGCTCTCATGCGCTTAAACTGTTACCAACGAACGGCCAAAAACCCTCAGGTAGGGCCACGAGTCACATGATGGCTAATGAAGGTTGGTTGGGAGATAGCCGTCTGCCAACTTTCCAGGGAAGTAAAATTGTAGCCTGAGAACAATTATTCTGGGGAGAATCTAACGTCAGAGATAGCGGGAGGAATTTATTGGAGAAGAACATACTCATACTTGTAGTCTTCACATGAAGATTCATCATCGCACGTACCAGCCGACAAGTATTTTTAACGAATCGTTTGCTGATTTCAGCTGATCTACTTCCGAGCTAGTCGCGAGGTTGAAGGGAAAGGAAGATACAGTAGTGTTCAAGTATCCTTGACGCCATTAACTTTTCTCTTGAGAGACTAGTCTCATACGTTGACTCACGCAAGTCATAAACAGCGAGTGTCCATTGCCTGACCGACTACAGCGTAGTCTGAGAATTCCGATCCGATATCTTGACTTGACATGCCAACAAAGCACCACCACAGAGCGGTCAGCGCGGGGAAGGGCGTATATGCAATATCTGCCATCAAGGATGACTTGGTGGACGATGGTGAACAATAGGCGCGAAGTCTCTCAGACAATAAACCGCCTGGAGAATTTCAGCTTCGAGTACTGGTCATGAGCACTGATTCGGACATCTGCTGGAGGAGCATTGCTTATGAGATATGATTTTGACGTCTATCCACAAATCAGATAAGATTCTTGCGATAAAGATAAGATCATACGATGCCGGGAGTTATTGGAAAAACACTTAGTGCTCAGTTTACAGCCATCGCAATATCAACCATGAGAGGACCTCGAGCTCAATATCAGTGGATGAAATGGATGAACGTGTTTATTCGGTTTCGTATGCAGGTAGTAATAAAGATACGTATATTGATGCAAAAAGTATATGTAAATCGCAAGCGAACTTCTTTGTCTCGGTAGGGAGCTTCAGAAACCCGCGAGCAGTGAGAGGCAACGGTTTTGGAAACGGTCAGGAAGTCAAGAACCGGTATGTACAAGGAACACAAAGGAGAAATAATGAAAAGAAGAAGGCTCATCTTTGAAAACCAACCCAGAGATGGTACAACGGAAGACGTTTAAAGGACCGACGAGTTTTAAAAGATGGGCTCCGGAGATATTTGCTGGACGAGAAGACGGAGGAGACGAGTCAAAGATATTGCTGAAAATTGTGAGGCGGATAGAAAAGAATCGCTCATCAAGTAAGACCTCGGAGCCCATCTATAAAAAATGATGAAATAATAGATAAATCCAAAGAGGAAATAAAAACATTGAACATTGAAACGGCGAGGACAACGGTGACGCCGACTTGAGAAAACATTGATCCAAGCGAACTCGTATGAAGGAGACAAAGAACCAAGGGCAGATCGCCCTATAATAGATTATCTTGCCACTGGAGTGACAGATCGTGATTCCGATTCGACATATGGCGCTTGCATAGATAGTCCAATTCGTAAAGATATATCATCGCGGGTCTGGGTGACGGGCTGGGGAGCAGATAGGCGGAATGCTGGATCGAACAAACGTGGCGAAGACGAAGATGTAGACAAAAAGTCATCAATGCTTGAGATGGACGACGAACGAGATAATATTTCTGGCGCTGATTCGTCAGAGCTATTACCGCTGCTTTCGGAGCCGGTGAAGAAGCAAAACCTAAACAGGGGAAGAAAGTCAACGCGGATTTTCCTCTACAACGAGTTCGACGTACCTGTTCAAGAATTGATGATAATTGGTGCCGGGCGCAGGTTCCAGCGGGCTCGCCCCAAGAAGAGGCGAATCGGTAGGCGTTGTCAAGTTGGAAAGGGGAGGTGTTATTGACGAGAACGCACCATCCCTCGCTTCAGCCAAGACAGCGTCTTTGGGAGAAGTAGCGAAACCCAGACCAGGCGGATGATATGGAGATCCCGGCCTCATTAAGGGAAGAGAGTTGAACCGTGGACTAGCTAACGGCGTGGTATCATCAAGGGACCTCGAGCGAATAGGAGTACCAGGAGGTGTCATTTTAACATTCAAAGAGCTCAATGGGCTCATATCAAAGTACCCGCGCTGATGGTGCCTCCCAGCATGCTCTAGAGGTACTTCTGGGCCTTCTTCGGAATCCGATGGAATGAAAGGCGCTGGGCGGAAAGTGTCCTCAAACTCACGAGGAGAACCAAGATTCGATTTCTCTTTCGGTATCGAGCGGTGTTTTCTGTTGATTTGAGGCCACAGGGAGGAATTCACGGAATGACTTGCGACCATAGGATACGAGTGCGTTCGTGTGTGATCTCGAGGGGTTATCCGTTTGGAATCTTTCAAGGCTGCACCAAAGTCGTAACGAGAACCTAGCGACATGTCGGTCTTCAGATCCAGTGGAGGTTCCCGGGGTAGGGAAGCGCTATCGTCCCGTCTCTTCACGACCTTCTCCAATCGACTGTGTAAATCGGAAATTCCAGTGCCAGACGAAATAACGTCTCTATCAGAACCAGAACCTACGTCCTTGGACGGCTCTGTTCGCAATTCCTTCGAAAATTTTACAACATAGTTCCGGCCGAAATTGTTGTCCCAAATTTCTTTGCCATTGACGTTATAACGGAGCGCAACGATCAATGTCTTTTCTTCGATGCGGGCTAAGAGATCGCTCAATCTTATCGAGAATCCGAAGATATCGAACTTCGAGTTGCAAGACTCGATGTACTTGGCTGTAACCTCGCTGGTGGTTTGCCAGTCATCAAAAGTGAAACGTACAGCGACCCATTTCTGGAACGAGATGTTCCGTATTCTGATACGCCCTACAATGCTTGATTCATCCAATCCAAGCTTTATTTCCTCCAAAACGATATTGGCATCAAGGTTCAGAGAAGGAGGCATGTTGGTGACTGTCATCCTCAAAGTCGTGTGCTTTCTATCTCCAAAGATAAAGGAAGGAAACTCGCTCTCTGTTCCGCTCGTGTCGTCCGTAGGGCTACCATCCCTGGAAACTGCCAACGGTCGTTGCTCAGCTAGGAAAAGTTTGACATGCTCCAGACGTGAGTCGAACTTGACCGCCTTTGGCACAGTTGGAGTAGCCGGCTCACTTTTAGTGAAGCCACCAGGGGTGACGTTCAGAGAGCCTTTGAACGCCGATTTGGATGATTTAAGAGAAGGTTTAACAAGCTGACCGGATTTCTTTCGAACGACAATCACGGGCGGTACGGGAGCAGATTTGTAAGTAGTCTGTTCGACAGAAGGAAACTCGACGAGCGTTCTCGGAAGACCCTCCAGAGACAGACTCAGCGTTAGAGTTTCATTTCCTAATTTCGACGACGATGAGTCGCTTTCAGTAACTCTTTTCGGCTTCTCCGGGTAGCCCGACGCGCGCTCTTTCTTCGACCGAGGAATAGCAAGCGTAGGAGAAGTCGGATCTATCGATATGACTTTCCGAGAGCCTCTTTTACCTCTGCTTTGAGCAGGAGAGAGATGGCTATTAGAGGAACTCGATGATGAGGAACTATCGACACTATCAGGTATGATTGCTGAGGAGGAAGGAGCAGCTCTATCATCTTCCGGTGGTGTAGCTTGTTGGACCGTGATCTTGACTGGACTCGCCCTAGGCGGTGATAAGATAGCGCTGAATTGAGAACTACCGTTGGCGCGCGAAGTAGAAGATCTTCTTGGTAGTAAAGGCAGAGGAGATCCCGCCGTGTTGGACCTAAGCGAGGAAGTTGCAAGAGTCATAGTTGTTAAGCCGTGCGTGTGAGACGTCATTGTCGCAAGCATAGTGGTCGTTTCTGGGCTGAACACGAATATAAGCGAGCTTAACAAACGAAAGGAAGATTAATATGCGCACTGGGGGGTAAAAACCTTTCTGGGCGGCCTTTAGACGCCACGAAAACACGCCAGTAATTCAAGGGTGTCGCTAAGTGCTAACTCTTACAGAAACACAAGGCGGGTGCGCAAAAGATGGTGGCTGAAGCTTGGTTATAAATATGAAGAGCACCGTACGGACAAGATGGTAGCTTGGAGACCTTCCTAAGCTTCCCGTCCGTTATCTTGAACAAGCCCTGAAAAAGGATAAGTTTGAGAACAGTTCAAGGGATACTTTGTGCTAATTATAAGGCTATACCGAGTCGGTATTTATCAGGTAATAACTTGAAGACTCACCAGAAAGCAAGAGAATTTAAGGGAGTATTAACAGTGAAGCCTAAGAAGAAAAGATTAACAACCCGAGAGGGTTCCCGAAACCTCCTCTTCGCGTTTGAGATAGATAATATATACTAGGGGGTGAAGCACGTGGGAAAATGGTAAATTTATCGCTTATCAATTTCCGTTTACACATCAGCTTTGACCTGTCCCGCTCGTCCCGTAGTGTCCACACTAATAGTACAGTCTACTCAACGATGCGACCGAGTACAATCTAGCTTAACCGTGCTTCCCCATGTTCTTTTTGCTCGAGAACAAGTCCCACCCGCTCAAATACGAAGTGTTTAGTAGTATGTCATGTACATATATCCGGCGTCCACGCTGGTCCGACGCACTGATGGGAGCAGAAAAGGTTATACAGCAGACTCCACTACTGAGCAGACTTATGTAAACAAACCTGGTTGCCAGGTACCGCGGTAAGATCTGGCAATGCAATAATGGTCTGCTACTTCACCGGTCCAGGATCTCATTGAATTTCGTCATTCATTACAGGTTTTCCCGTTTGACCATAGGTCATGGTCTTTATTTCTGAGAGATAAAGTATCCAGCCCACGCTCGCTACTTTTTTTCTTATGCAACGCATGACGCTGGATCAAAGGCACGGGAATGGGAACGTTGAACGCTGTTGAACGTTGAACAGGCAGACAACGCCACCTCAAATACTCTTGATACAGCTGATATATATTTACAGACACCCTTGCCGACAAAACCGCCATTGATGATGCGATTAGATTCAAATATACTCTGAAGGTCCGAGCGAGGAGTGAATTTTTGATCGTTCGACCTTAGAGGTGTTGGGTATCACAGCCCTACAAGTATTTCTGATTGATTCCTGTTCCGATTCTTCATTGAGTACTCAGCACTGGAGTTCCGATTCCTGACTCCCATCGGTCAACCCCGTCTCCATCCCGAAGACATTTAAAAGCAAGTTTCCTTCAGGATTCAGTAACACAGCCCAGAGATTGTCGAAACGGTTCTTATCTCCTGGGATTTTTCTGGGCGCGACCGATACTGTTGACGGGTCCCAGTACAGCGATGAATGCAAATTGGGTGTGGATATTGGATACGTGAATAGCAAGTTCTTTGGTCAAAGGCCGGGAGACCTAGGAATATTACTGTGAAATATGAGCATTGAGATCTCTCTTGTAACATCCCATTTCAATAAAAGAATGATATTTCCGGAGTGTCCACTCGTCTGATTTTAGCTTGGTAACTGCAGTTTGATACAAAAATTGGGTATTGGAGGTAGAATATACAGTAGGTAAGTTTATGTCAACAGCTTGGATAGACCAACAGACCAGCCGATAGATAAATTCGAATTTACATGGAATGAAAATTGGAGAACGCAGAAGATAAGCCATATATTGCTTACATCGGATCCGACGCGTCAATGTCCACGAAACAAAGCCATCGCTCTTCCCTTCAAGTTCACTCCCTTCGCCGTCATTCTGTGACCACCCACGTCTGAGCCATATTGAGGCTGATAATATGGCATAGGGGACGGCGACTCGTTCGCGTCAAAGGTAGAGGAGGTCGGGCTCGGTGTCAACGAACTGGACGACGAAGATGAAGAGTCGCTCGTCTGCCTGCGTCGCGGTTCCGAACGCATATAACCGTGGTGATGAGCATATTGATGGTGATGGTGATGAGTATGGTAGCCAGTGTCTACTGGCATACTTGGCATCGCAGAGGGATAGATAACATGAGTCGTGGGAGGAGGGGGCAACGAATGCTGGGCCGAAACTAAAGCTTTTGACTTTCGGCTGCGATGCTGCATATCGGTAGGTGAGGACGGAACGAACGCAGATCGCTGCTGTTCCTCCATGAGATAATTATGATTCTTCTGTACGGATCCACCACCGAGGAATTGCCTCATGAGGAGCTCGGAAGCGGCAAGTTCTGCAGCGAGAGCAGCTTGTTGATGGGGATCTAGTGAAGAGGACTTGGATTTAGATTTAGAAGAGCCAAAAGCCATGATGTCAAGCGATAAAGTGAAGGAGAATCAGGGAGGGCTCGGGAAGAAAAGAGATGGTAAATGTAGTCCCGGTTTAGCTGGAGTGAGTGTCAATGGGAGGTGGAACTACTTTACCAATTTTTATTGGGTTGCTTATATACGTCTTGCGAGGTTCTGAGGAATGTTCATCCAGAAGGCCGTTCCTTGGAGCGCGAGGAAGATAAGACAATAAAAACATGGCCATCGTACTAAGGGGAATCTAGAAAGAAGTTTCGCTTCGGAAAGGAAGACAACGTTTGGAGGCGTATGAAAGGGGAGAAAGTGGCCCTCAGGTCAACTAGTTTTCCCATTCTGTCACTTCAGCATGCTAGAATAACAATTAACCTTGAAAAAACAATAAAACACGAAATGAACTCAGAACACGAAATGACAAAAGGAAAAGACAAAAAGAGACGCGATGTTTGGCCAGAGGCTTTAGAAACAAACAACACGGCCCGACACGAATGCCGGTATGCTTCCTCCCCGTGCCACAATGTCCTCTGCGCTAATCCGAAGACTAGTCTCTAGACCCTTGAGTTCAAGAACACTCTTATACCCTAATAGAAATAACTACTCAACACCCTCTGGGCCAGCAACAACAACTTCTACATCGCCTTCGCATTCACGCAGAAGACTTTTGACTCTTACCCTAACCGCATTCGCCAGTCTAACTGCTTACACAGTCGGCTCAGTGTACCCACCTCCTCCACTTTCTCTTCTGTTTCCCTCTCCAGCTCCTGCGCCTCCAGATCCTACCTCTCCTGACTCCTTAGAATATACAGTCTCCTTAGAGAAGCAATTACTCTCTTTACCTCTCCTCCAATCCCTCCGAGCTGCTCCTGACGCGAAAGAATGGTATGAAGCTCGTCCGTATAAAAACTTTCCTGAAGAACGTCGAGTGAACAACCTTACTGCCGGTGCACTTCGTGGTCCAGGCAAATTGGCTGTACCTCCCGTGGTATGGGTCCGCCGTGATGAATCGGAAAGTTTTGTGTTCATACATGTTGGCAGGGGACTTTGTGGCCACGATGGAATTGTGCATGGTGGACTGCTTGCTACATTGTTAGATGAAACTATGGCGCGCACAGTGAGCTTTCTTCAAATCGAACGTTATACCGAATATTCCGCTCATATCGCAACTTTAGGCTATCAACAACCTCCCGGAACGTATAGGAGTGACTGCAACGCTTAATCTCAACTATCGCGCACCGACAAAGGCTGACCAGTTTATTGTCATAAAGACGAAGCTTGGCGAGGTTAAAGGCCGAAAGGCTAATGTTGTTGCTAGAGTAGAAGATATGAAAGGAACGTTACTGGTCGAGGCCGAGTAAGCATTCACTTGGTGCGCACTATCTTCAAGCTCATATTCTCTCTAACAGGGCAATGTTCGTTCAACCAAAATACGCTAAGCTTCTCAACACGGCCGTCATGCGTCAAGTGATGGGCGAGCCTCCGAAAGACGACCATGAACCTGTTCTTCTGGCAGATGGACAAGATATGAAAGCCCTGAGAAGGGAAAAATAATGTACATGATATATATAGACCGGTCTCATATCTCGCTTGAAAGAACATTGCCACTCGAGATGTAACGATGTTCGTAGTTAACCTGCTCTGTTCGTAGAGAGCAGGTTCACAATCAATAGTATCAGTCCGTTTACTCTAATTATCATGAACCGGAATCAGACTAATACATAGATAGGAATAATAAAATGTCCTCTAAATCGATGGAAGCTGGCATGTAAAGCTACCATTCTAAGATCAGGCCCTCTTGAACAGATAATGGCCAATGCCCCATCTACCGAGAAATTTTCAGCGGCAATACAACGAGAATGATTGTATACTCACTCTTGACCGCCGTTGAAATTAAACAATTCGGAAGAGGCCATATAGAACACGCGAAAGCTAAGACAACGATAGCCAAGGCGGTCTGAATCTAAATACTCAAGATGCGTGACGAACAACATACCGATAAAAAGCTTTCACGCCCTCTGTCGGGTCTTGTCCTTTGGCCTTCGTGTCAGCTTGGAGTTCCAGTAGACCAGCTGCAGTGTCGAGATGTAGTCAGACAAATGGCAAATTATACATGGATTAACTCACTTTCCCTATTTTGATCCTGCAACTTCAACCAGGCCTCTAATGTTTTGGAGTAGTGAGTGCCAGAAAGGTACCAGCTCTGAACGAGAGTCAGATCGTCTTGGAAATATAACTAGTGGTTATATCAATGAGAAAGGAAGAAGAGTCGTATTGGATAGAGTTCTACCAATAAATCATGCGAAGGCATGGTACCGCCAGAAAAAAAATTCTGAGCCATCCAGTTTGACTGGTCACCGTCCTGATCTTCCGTGTCTTCAAAATGATACGGGGTGTTACGATGGCAGAAGATATGTATAAATAGCAGTGACTCCGAGTCTGAATTGATACCGGGTTTGAGCCAGGTGGAGACCTTCCTGAGGAGAATTTGATAGTTTTTCATATGTTCAAACATCTAACGGGGCGTCAGTCCGAAACACCGGAGGAAAATTCAACCTGATAAATGCATACTTCGATAGAAATTATTCGATCAAATCTGAGCTTTGCGTTAAAGATTTGAAATACGGTTAAGTGCACCGAGCAACATACCTGGAAGTTGTTGGAAAATCATACGTATTTATGTCGGCGGTGATGATGTTCAAATTGGTAAGGTTTCGCAATTTGGCAGTAGCATCTATATGTGTTTTCTGTGTCGAAGAATTCGACAATCCCGTTATTCGGGACTTGGGGTACTTCTTTATCGTAAAGCTGAGTTCTGTGACTGAAACTGTGATTACGAGGAACAAACCTGAGCAAGATATAGAGAGAGACTTCCCCAGCCTGAAAATTGACGAGATAAGAAAAATGTTATAATCAGGGTTTTGGAAGGCAAAGGTTCGCACCGCAACCTAGGTCCAGAACATCCTGGCCATCTTGTAGCTGCGCTTTCGCGCAGTAACTCTCTAACATTAAAATTTCGGCTTCTTCAAGGCTCTCATTACCAGTAGGGAACAAGCAAGCCGAGTATTTTGCGTGTGGTCCAAGAGTCGAGAGGATGAATTTGGTAGACACCTGAGAAAAAATCAGAAGGCCTCCAGCGCGCTAGTAGTAGGTCATAAGCGAATGACTTACTTCGTAATGCTGCTCATTACTTTTCTCTGGGACATCCGCAATACACGTCCGCTGCTTCACATTTTTTATCCATGCCATTTTCGCAGCATTGTTTGCTTCCAAAGAACCGTGATCTATTTCACGAAGTCGCTGGCGCAGCAAAGCACGAATGGCAAGTCTCACAATGAAATCAGGAATCAGTCCCTAGGGCAAAGAAGAGTTAGACAGAGAGAGAATTTTGTTTGGAGTTCGAAACACTCACCCGGTCAAGACCTTCGTAACCTAGTTGAAGAGCCCAGTCAGGCAATGTCATTGTGAGGAGTACGAGGGAAAGTCGAATACGCAGCGAATCGAGGACCAGGGAAAGATATCGATGAACCCCTAATCTAACATGCTGTCAGACAAATACCACAACTACGCATCACGCTGCGTCGCTACTCTGGACTCGCACTCTGGACTCGCGCGGCTACTCTCGCACCAGCTCGCACACCATCTCAAATTGAGCTTCATTCATCTGATCACTATTCGGACGACCTGTAATGAGGAAACAGTATAGGTATGTTACAGATAGACAGGATGTTAAGTCTCTGTGAATCCTAGTACAATGATTCAACAAATGTAGATAGTCTTGTGCGGGCCAACCAAGACACAATGTACCTCTTCCTCTTCCTCAGCAGAGTTTTCCCATCCTAGCGGTAATTTTCCCCTTTTTGATGATAGTCCCCATTTCGATCATGTCAGCTTTAGCCAAACACCATTCGTAGCCGCCACTATGGCCTTTATCTTTAAGAACTTCACAGTTCGAAAGACCTTTGCCCACCCAGAATTCGCCGTTCCATCTTTTGAGATCACCGACGAACTTGTTTTTGAAACTGGGCTCCGCTGGTCCACCAATGCAACGCTCCAGCGTCGCTTTGATTCGGTTTATCATTGGTTCTTGTTGGGATGAATATTCGTAAGGAAGATCAAAGTCATGTTCCCCTGTCGGAAAGTAGATTTCAATCTCCCGAGCCACCCCATCTCGCAGTTGGAAACGCATTCTCGAGTCCAGTGAATTTTGGGATTCTAACTTAGCGTTAACCTGGAGACTCATGACGAGTCAGTAATCATTCTGTTCAAGTTGATGAATCGAATCACTTACATCGAGGGGGACTGCATACACCGATGCGATACCAAGAAGAAGATAGACAGGATTAAAGCGCATGACGACTAAGTGAGGAAGTGTGCCGGTAAGCAAACTGGGATGTAACTTGGAGGTGACTGGCCAGCAGTTCTCTGGAGATTCGCTATCTCTGTGCTACCTCTTTATACTGTGGATAGTTGCGCATGGAAAATTTTGTCTCTGGCAAGAGGCTGTGACCTTTAACCTTTAAAGTTGGTCGTCTGGACTCTGTTGCCACCCGGCGGTTTCGTTATCAAATTTCGTTCAATATCCCGTGCTAGTAAGCGTGCTCAATCATAAATCCGGTTTCACGGCTTTCTGAATTTCATCACAAATTATGTACTGAATATGGAAATTATCCGTCGCTCTTTCTCGCCTTCTGTTTCATTCGCTATCTCTACTGCCAATGCAATAATGTTGAAAATTTGGACTCATGCTGAGCTTTTATGCATGGCTTGTGCTCTACTTGCTTCATCTGATGCGCTGGTGATAAGCCTTAGAATGGGCTGTGTATAAAAATCCAAAATTTCGGATTTTGTGCATAATGAGCCTGGCCAACAACTCTACATAGGGAGCCCCTGTACATTGTGTGATAGTCATAATGTCGTGCTCTTGGTTAATGATGGATCCCCCATTCTGTGTGAGGATGATAGAGTAATAAGTACAAGAGAATAATGATGCTAATGAGATTTGAACTGTCAATCCATCTGCAGTACCATTCAGAAAGGGGAGGAGTAGAAGTAATAACAGGACTTTGCATTGTGATCAATGAGGCGTGTCGCATGCGAGGGCTGACGTAAATAGGAATTGGGTGTGCCGGGGACTAGTATACAAATGGTACATCGTCCAAAGGCTTCATGATTCATGCGTGTAAACTACTCCTTACATTGGATCATCTTTCCAGCACAACACTCAATTCTACCATTGTTACGACCATGCCAAGTTCAACTCCCGCGGTCCCGACGATCATTTTCCGGTATTTTGACTTCATCATTTCCTTCTGTCGCGGAGCTTACCTCCGCGATCCTTTTACACTTTGCTTTTATATCCCTCACACTTAGCCGACTTCTCATATATCCTTTTATATCATTTCCTTTATACTTTCCCCTTTTATTCTCCTCATGTTCGACCATACTATTCTAGGATACTATCGCTTAGCGACCCTTAGGTAGCGAGTACTGTATAAAGCTACGAGAGTAGAATAGTTGGTCCCTAGTTTAAATATCGACTTTGATAGCGCACTCCTACAGTGTATTTCAAATAGAGTTATTCTCAACCTCATCCTAAGTACGATCGTGTGAGTTCCTCCTGCAATTGGAATTACCCTCACCTTCACTTTCGGACAGCGGCGTGTCAGGGACGCTATTAATAGTAGCGTCAATGTCCGACTACCTCTCCGAAGGTTCACCAACCCTCACCGGGATTTATCTCGGTGTTTGGTTCCTTACCCCGCGGACTTATAGTCCGCAATCCAACTTTTCACCTACAACTGTGCATGATCATAACAGTATATTTAAACTGAAACCCGGCACATCATATTCCATCATCTTTCACTTCCTTTTCCTCCATTAATCCTTCATTCACCCAAAAATGGTCAACACCAGGAGCAGACGTGCCCGTACCAATACCGCGGACTCTGACAATGTTCAGGAGGATCCAGTAATGGCAAATCCGTTCGCTTCCAACACGACGGCCTTCGCGCCATTTGCCGAGTCTATCTCTGGAACGGGACTTCCCCGGAGGCGAAACAACGCTTTCGGTCCAGCCCCGAGCCAACCCGCAACGGTACGGGTTTCAAACCTCAATGTTCTTGGTTCACCGAACCAATCCGAATTCAAGTACCAAGTACTCTACACCACTGAGGGGCAACCTATCAGGGTACGAACACCGCGTAGCAATCGCACGGCGATACCAACGTTGGAGACGGCCATCCCCCCATCTCCAACAACGCTAACCCTCGCTGACAGAATGCATCAGCAACTCACCACTCAAGCCAGTCCTTCGCGGGATCAGTCTTCATCCCTCATTCCTGCTGAGGTTCCTGAGGAACCTGAGATCGCGGAGCAAATCGAGGAGGTAAGTCCCGACTTACCAGACCACCCGGAAGACCCGGACCCTGAGGGATCTGATCCCGAAGGACCACCCGGAGGACCAGGTGGTCCTGGTGGGCCTAACTCACCTCGGAGCTCTCGCGGCCCCAGTCGTTCTAGGAGTCCTCCAGCGCGGCCGAGCAGCAATCGCTCTGAGATTGCAGAACAACGACTTATGGAGTTGTTCACCACTTTCAGGGGTACTCTGGACTCCCTTGGAGGTGCGATTACGGGATTATCCACCAATCGTGGCCCGTCCGAGACCGCAAGGTCTAAAGTCAAGGATCCGGAAGTTTTCGACGGTACTAACCTGCGGAAACTGAATGTTATGATCATGCACGGTCGTAGGCGATATGTTGGATCGTGGACTATAGGTCCGCGGGGTAAAAGACCGAACACTGAGATAAATCCCAGTGAGGGTGAAGTGAACCTACGGAGAAGTCGTCAGACGTTGACGCTACTATTGATAGCGTCCCCGACACGTCGATGTCCGAAAGCGAGGGTAAGGTAATTCCGATCGCGGGAGAAACTCATGCGATCGTACTTAAGATGAGGTTGAGTATAACTCTATTTGAGATACACTGTAGAAGTGCGCTATCAAAGTCGATATTTAAACTAAGGACCAACTATTCTACTCTCGTAGCTTTATACTGTAATCGCTACCTAAGGGTCGCTAAGCGATAGTATCCTAGAATAGTATGGTCGAACATGTGGAAGATAAAAGGGGAAAGTATAAAGGAAATGATATAAAAGGATATATAAGAAGTCGGCTAAGTAGGAGGGATATAAACGCGAAGTATAAAAGGATCGCGGAGGTAAGCTCCGCGACGGAAGAATATGATGAAGTCAAAATACCGGAAAACAATCGTCGGGCCCGCGGGAGTTTGACTTGGCATGGTCGTAACACTGAAGAGTTTCCTTGTTTCATTATCTCTAGTCTTTATTGACCGTCCAGCGTATTTTACTGATCAAAGGAAGATCAACTATATGTTATCTTATCTAGGTGGTTCCGCGAAAGAGTGGTTTGAACCAGACATTCTGGATCCGGATCTCGCGGCGATGCCCGCCTGGACCTCCTCCTTCGCGTCGTTGGTGAAGGAGCTTCAAGACAATTTTGGTATGTACGATGCTCAGGGAGAGGCCGAGGACAAACTCGGAGTGTTGCGGATGAAGGAATCCGACAACGTGCGGACTTACAATATCCGCTTCAATACTCTCGCGGCGTCTACAAACTGGGACTCCCAAGCCCTTAAGTAGGCATATCAACGCGGCTTGGCAAGCCGTATAAAAGACAAAATGGCCCATCTACCAGAGCCCGCTACCCTCGCGGACTACCGGAATGAAGTCCTTCACGTGGACAACCGTCACTGGAGACAGGAAGAAGAGCGGAAATGTGAAAACACCCGTTCTTCAGTTGCAACTACCTCTTTGAAGAACCCGCCAAGTTCTTCATCATCTCCCTCTTCCGCGGCTTTCTCCACTAAAGGATCGGGAAAACAAGGTAAGCCTAGCGGAGGCAACCACTCGTCTTCGACGAGTTCAGCATCGACGCAATCGTTGATTGCCGCTAACCTAGGTTCTGACGGCAAACTCCTCCCTAGCGAGGCGGAATGCTGGAAGAAGCTGGGACTTTGTGGTTTCTGTGGCGGGAAGCATAGGTTTGAAGATTGCGAGTGGAAGAAGGCTCGTGAGACTCGAGGCCGAGCTGCAGAGACGCAGGAGATTGCCGAGACAGCTTCCGTGGACTCGGAAAACTAATCAGCAGCTCCTGTACCCCGGTACAACATGGGAGTTGCGTTGATTCAGTTTGTACCACGCGGGAAGTAAAACTCAGCGCGTCCACTCTTTCTTATAATGAACAATCTTTCACATTATTGCTGATTTTAGATTTACCGGCTCGCGGCGATTCTCCCGATTCCTCCGCCGCGATGCTATCTTTTACCTCCTTACTTGATTCTGGTTCTACTGACTGTTTTATTGATTTGCTTTTTGTAAAAGCAGATAGTTTACCCACTTCGCCTATCCCTCCAATCAATCTCCGACTTTTTGATGGTTCATTGTCCCCTAAGCCGATCGTCGAGACTACCACTCTCAACGTTTGATTTCCCTCTGGCGAGCTGCTACTACTGACATTTTATGTCACCTCACTCAACTCCTCTTGCAAAGCTGTATTAGGTTACAGTTTCTTAACCCGCTACAATCCGTTGATTGACTGGGTATCTCGAAACATTTCTTTCCGTTTGTTATATTCATGCAGGACAGTCGATTTCTTTTATACATATATACACTAATCGCATCCATCGCGTCCGATGGATCTGTTATACATTTATCCTTCACCGCATCCGAAGGATGCGATCGCACATTCTTTATTAACAATACTTGTAGTTAATATCCACACATTCCTTTATTCGTCATTATTACTCTTACCGAGATCATATGCTCATCAGTCAGCATACTATACATGTGTTATTTACTTATTACTCTGGTTAGCTACAAGACTAGTATTTAAGCCGTAGTGTAGCTTAGCTTTACTTCAGTTTAAATATCGACTTCAGTTGACTTATACAGTCTATACTCAGTTGTGACATTATCCTCACTTCGCTTCGGATCGGATCCTTCGCTCCATCCGACTGCTTCTACCTGGGACAAGCGACTCTAACGAGGATACTACTAATAGTGGTATCAACGTCCCATTACTCTCGCACCGTCTCGCATCCATCGGACGGTCCACTCGGCTGTATTCAGCATAACTCTAACAGTATATTTAAACTTCTACTCGTTATTGTCGTGCTTAAACTCATTTTATTATGGCCTATAGCACTCGTGCTCGCGCACGCTCAAACACCAACGTCTCTGATACATCTGTTCGTGATGAACAAGAGGCCAATCCTTTCGCAACAACTGCATCATCATTCCTACCGTTCTCGGAATCCATCTCTGCCATTGGTACTAGTCGTCGTCGTAGTGCTGCTTTTGGACCTTCGGCTCCATCGGCTGCCACTGCTACTCTATCTGCTATTGGAGAAATCACTTCACCAGAATTAGCTGTAGAAACACTCTACACCAAAGATGGCTTACCAGTAGAGGTTTGGACACCTCGTGGTGGACGACGGATCCGAAGGACATCTCCCCAACCATCCTCGCCTTCCCCAACCACAGCTACTCAAGCTGCTAAAGGAAAAGGAAGAGCTATCTCCCCACTATTCGAAAATCTTTCACATTCCCAAAACAATCCTACTCAGGGTCCAGAACCAACTGAACAGGCTCAGGACGAGGAACCTGACGTTCCAGACGATGAAGATCACCCAGAGGATCCTGCACCACAGGGACCAGGTGGAGGACCCGAGGGACCCGACGGCCCTGGTGGACCTGGTGGCCCTGGAGGACCCGGAGGACCCGGAGGACCTGGTGGATCAGGTAATTCAGGGAATAATAGAGATGACGAATTTCCCATACCCGATTCCAATCAATTTATGAATATTATGTCTAACTTTTCTAGCAACATCAACAACTTAGGAACAGTGTTATCCGGGATGAAATCCGCGGATGACGCTGGTAACAAGACTAAACCTAAGGAGGCAGAAGTATTCGACGGATCGGATCCGAGGAAGCTGCAAAGCTTTCTTGTTTCACTCGCCTTAGTCTTCAACGATCGACCAAAGTATTTCACTGAGACGAAGAAGATTAATTACACCCTTTCTTACCTCTCAGGTACAGCTAGGCAGTGGTTCGAACCAGATATTCTGGATCCGGACTTACTTAATATGCCTGAATGGACCTATTCGTTCTCCGCGCTCGTCCGAGAGTTGCAGAAACAGTTCGGGGTATATGACATGCAGAGTGAAGCAGAAGGTAAAATAGGTAACATAGTGATGAAGGATTCGGACACCATCCGAAAATACAACAACACCTTCAACAGCCTCGCTTCGCTCACCGGATGGGACGAGAATGCGCTCCGATGGGCGTATGAGAAAGGCGTCGCACCATGCCTTAAGGATGAAATGGCTCGGGTGCAAAAACCAAAGACTCTCGAAGAATATCGAGAGATCGTTCTGGAGATTGACAATCGTTATTGGCAAAGGGAAATGGAAAAGAAAAGAGAATCCGCAAAAAGCAGTGGAGGTAATAGCAATAGCGGAAATTCTTCGGCCAAGAAAGGATCCTCCAATCCTTCCCCTACCAACAATAACAGCTCCACACCTTCCTCTAATAAACCCAACTCCAATGGCCCTAAATTCAATCCTAACAACAAATCCGGAGGAACCGATCAGCGAAAATTGACAGATAGCAGCAAGTTCGGCCCCGATGGAAAGATTACGCCTGAGGAGAAGGAAAGGAGGAAGAAGTACAATCTTTGTGCCTTCTGTGGTGGGAAGCATAAATTTGAAGATTGTAATAAGCGTAAGGCTAGAGATGCTAAAGGCTGCGCTACAGAAGTAGTGGCTATGGAATCATCGGATCGGACATCCGAGGATGCAAAAAAATAGTCCGCAACTCTTGTACTCCGGTACGAAGCAAGAGTTGCGTTGATCTAGTTCGTACCATAAAGGAGACCTATCTC
The DNA here is from genome assembly GCA_027919855.1 of Lentinula guzmanii. Classification (NCBI taxonomy): domain Eukaryota; kingdom Fungi; phylum Basidiomycota; class Agaricomycetes; order Agaricales; family Omphalotaceae; genus Lentinula; species Lentinula guzmanii. Next base: position 565,257 of record JANVFO010000015.1, read on the forward strand.
AATGCTTCCGCTCTTTCACCTAACGAACATTCCTTAATTATTGATGTCATTACAGAAATTCCTCTTGACGAGGATCCGAAATCTTTTACTACTTTGAAATTTCCAACTTTACTAGATTCTGGTTCCACTGATTGCTTCATTGATTCACATTATGTACAATCAAATTCTATTCCTACGTCATCTATTTCTCCTATCAATCTTCGTTTGTTTGATGGTTCATTATCTTCTAAACCCATTTCGCAAACCGCGACCTTACGCGTCCGGTTTCCATCCGATGAGCTGCTTCCACTTACATTTTATGTAACTGTTATGATCATGCACGGTCGTAGGCGATATGTTGGATCGCGGACTATAGGTCCGCGGGGTAAAAGACCGAACACTGAGATAAATCCCAGTGAGGGTGAAGTGAACCTACGGAGAAGTCGTCGGACGTTGACGCTACTATTGATAGCGTCCCCGACACGTCGATGTCCGAAAGCGAGGGTAAGGTAATTCCGATCGCGGGAGAAACTCACGCGATCGTACTTAAGATGAGGTTGAGTATAACTCTATTTGAGATACACTGTAGAAGTGCGCTATCAAAGTCGATATTTAAACTGAGGACCAACTATTCTACTCTCGTAGCTTTATACTGTAGTCGCTACCTAAGGGTCGCTAAGCAATAGTATCCTAGAATAGTATGGTCGAACATGTGGAAGATAAAAGGGGAAAGTATAAAGGAAATGATATAAAAGGATATATACGAAGTCGGCTAAGTGTGAGGGATATAAACGCGAAGTGTAACAGGATCGCGGAGGTAAGCTCCGCGACGTAAGAAAATGATGAAGTCGAAATACCGGGAAATGATTGTCGGGACCGCGGGGTTTGACTTTGCATGGTCGTAACAGTGCCCCCCCATTAGGATCGAGCCCTCGAGATCCTGAGTAGTGATATGACTAAAAATAGGTGTGAATGATCAGAAGTAACGGGGATCAAAGTTTAAAAATTGTGATGTGATGTGAAAAACAAAGAAGAGTGAAAATTGTAAGTTGAAACGGCCCTTAAGTCGCGAAGCATATAAAGACAGGGCTGTCTCAAAATTTTGATAAGTCCCTCTTCCTTTCACCATGTCCTCTCCTGCCCCCAATAACAACGAAACCATCCAGCAACGGCGCGAACGTATCCTGCAGGCTCAGGCCGCACGACAACGAGCCCGGGAGGAGGAAATTGCAAGACAGGAAGCAGAGTTCGCTGCCGAGATGGAGAGGATCGAGGCAGAGGAAAAAGCCGCGAGAGAGGCAGAGGAGAAAGCCGCGAAAGAGGCGGAGGAGAAACGAAAGGCGGAAGAACAACGGATTGAGGAAGAGAAAAGACAGGAAGAGGAGAGGAAGGTAGCAGAGGAGAAAAGAGTAGCAGAAGAAAAGAAGAATCAGGATAAGGTTCGGCTCGCGGAGGCGCAACGAAAGGAGAAGGAACGGGCAGCAGAAGAGGCCGCGGCGGAGGCAGAGGACGAGGAGGAGCGAAGCGTCGCATTTGCCAGGCTGGTAGAAGAGAATAAGAAGGAGAAAGAGAAAGCCGCGAAGGAGTTAGAGAAACGGCGAAACCCAATGTCTAAGTCGCATCGTGTCGATGTAGAAATTCCTTTAACGACATCCAGCCCGCGGCGGAGGATTTTTAAGTCGAAAGCCATAATTTCCGAGGAATCGGGTGATGAAGTGGTAGAGCAGCCGCGGGAGATGATTCCAAGGGGCACCAAGCGGAAGAGGACGATCAAGATGATCGCAAAGGTGAGTAGTACGCTCTTCCTTGTTCTGCTGTGTGAATTTTCTTTTATTTGTTTAGGGTGGTCCGGCCGAGGCAACAATCGACAACGACACTCCCCTTCCCCCTGACAATTCCCAACCTTGTCCCGCCTGCTCTCGTTGTGTGATGATCGGTCGACCCTCTGACTGTCGTCCACAATCGACGACCAGGCCAACACAGGCATGCAAGGTCTGTCACCAGCAAAGACAACGATGTAGCTGGTCCGGTGACAACGCCGCCCGTCGATCGCGAAGTAAACGGGTCAAACTGGATGATGAGGATGTTTATGAGGGACCCGCCGCGAGGATAGGCGAACGGAGGAGGGCTGAAGGAAACGAAGCAGCGGAGCAGTTGGCAAGGATCGCGGAGCAGAACCAGGACATAATCGGTTTGCTCCGAAAATCGATTGTCGTGCAAGAACAGATGTTAGGAATTATGGTCAGGGCAGAGAGAAGGGTGATAGAAGCAATGGGAGAAAGTGAGAAAGGTGAAGATGAAGATGGAGATGAAGATGGAGAAGGGGAAGAAGATGAAGAGGAGATTGAAGAAGTAAAGAGAAGAGAAGAGATACGCGAGGGAAAGAAGCGCGCGGAGTAAACTCCGCGAAGGACTATATTAAGTACTCTACTCGATTGCTCTTTATTTTTTCTTTTTTTTTTTTTTTTTGTAGTTTTGTTTTTTGTTGTTTTTTGGTTATAGTTGTTGAAAATACGATGTGTTGGTTTTTTGTTGTTTTGAGAGTTTCATAAGTAAGGGAAATGACGGAATGAGGATCGCGGGGAATTTCGTGAGAAAAGGGAGTTTGGTACATAAGTAATGATGCGTCGCGATGATATTCGCCGCGGGGAAGGATGGTCTTTGTATTCAGTCGTGATTAGTAGGTAAATGGTTTAGGAGTCATGAGTGAAGTGATGGGAATGGTTAATACATAGATGAACATAAGTAAAGATCAGATTGGACCAGGTTTGTGAGGGTAACGGAGGTGGAAAGCCGGGACAAGTTCGTCCGCGTGAATTTCGTTCGCGGCGACCCAGGAGAACTCTTCGTCTGTACCTTCGTATCCTGCCCAGCGAATGTAATATCGTAATGGGCATTTTTTGTATCGTCGATCCAATTTCGAATCCAGTACCTCCGCGATGTTATATTCTTCCTCGCCGTCAACCTCAACGGGAGGCGGCGGAGGTTGAACGCGATCGGGGATTGAGTTAGGTGTGTACGGTTCTAGTTGGGATACGTGGAAAACGGGGTGGATACGATTGAGGTAGGACGGGAGTTGGAGTTTGTAGGATAGAGTACCGACTTGCTCGAGTATGGTGAAAGGTCCGAGGTACTTTTCGGCGAATTTGTCGGTGGGTCGCGTTGTCCGGATGTGCTTTGCCAGCACATAAACCTGTGAATTAATAGGGAATTCGGGGTGAGTAATTCGTTTTCGATCCGCTTGCTCTTTGTATCGAGCTTGCGCGTTAGTAATTTCGTCTCGGAGGAAAGAGTGAAGCTCATCAAGATTAACCGCAAAATCCATTGCTCGGTCGGAGCGAATGTCAATTTCTGGTCTTACCGTGATATTTGGGTGATAGCTTTTGTTCGCGAAGAACGGAGATAAACCGGTGGAGGCATTAGGAGCATTGTTGTACGCGAACTCCGCGATCGGTAGGAGTTTCGCCCAATCGTCCTGTTGGTATGCACAGTAAATCCGGATGTACTGTTCCAGAGTTTGGTTGACTCGTTCTGTTTGTCCATCGGCTTCTGGGTGATAACCTGAGGTGAAATGAAGTTTCATAGATAGAGCTTCGCCGAGAGCGCGGAAGAAAGCAGACACGAATTCTGAACCGCGATCGGATGTTACGTGGTTCGGAACTCCATGCTTGGAGAAAACGTGATGGACGAATAACTCAGCTAATCCTTCGGAGGTGATTTTGTCGTTAGTCGGAATAAAGATACCTTGTTTAGAGGCTCGATCGACAACGACGAGGATTGCTGTATGTCCGTCGGAGGAGGGGAGTTGTTCGATGAAGTCCATCGAGATTGAATCCCATGGTCGGGCGGGAACCGGAAGAGGTTTGAGGAGGCCGTAAGGTCTGTGTCGACGGGGTTTGTTCCGTCCGCAAACTGTACAAGAGCTGACATAGTCGCGAACGAATTCCCGAATCTTTGGCCAGGTGTAAAGGCGTCGGATTGATTCGAGGGTCCGGTTCTGTCCAAAATGACCTGAAAGGGGGTGATCGTGAAAGTATTGTAAAATTTTAAGGCGAAGGTTAGAATGGTTAGGAACATAGATGCGATTGTCAAGTTTTAGCAGTCCATCATCACCTACTGTCCAACGAGTATTTGAATCGTCTTTAGCTAGGGCTAAGCCCGCGATCGTTTCCGGATCCTGTTCAATAGAATCGCGGATGGTGGAATGGAGCGACTGCAAGTCCATTACGATCGCAGCGCGAAGCGCGGGACCTTCTAGAAAAGTTGCTCGAAGTGAGGTAGTTAGTTGTTCATTGGTAAAGATAGGTCTGAAATTCTGCGGGTTAACTTGCGCGTAGCCAGTATCCCCCTCTTTAGGATAGACGTCCCAGCGTCTAGTAAGGGCATCGGGTTTTGCACCCAACTTACCCGGACGGAAGCGGATCACCATATTGAACTGGTGGAGGAACTCTGACCAGCGGACTTGTCGCCGCGTGAGGATCTTGGTGGTCGAGAAATATTCGAGATTCTTGTGGTCAGTGACCACATCAATCGCGTCGCCCGTTCCTTCGAGATAGTGACGCCAAGCTTTGAAGGCCTCAAAAATAGCGAGGAGCTCTTTGTCATGAGTGTCGTAATTAAGCTCTGCAGCTTGGAAGGTTCGGGATAGGAAAGCGATTGGGTGAATCTCGCCGTCCGGTAGGAGGATCGAGAGAATCGCGGCTAGCGCGTAGTCCGACGCGTCGGTCTCAACAATGAGAGGAAGGTTAGGTTGCCAGTGTGCGAGGATAGGAGCATGAACGAAGCTGTCCTTGAGTTTGTCGAAAGCTTCTTGGCACTCCTTGGACCATAACCATGATACGTCCTTTCGCGTGAGCCGCGTCATCGGAAGTACGATTTCGCTATAATTATAAATAAAATGTCGATAGAAATTAGCGAAACCTAAGAAAGATTGAACGTCCTTGACTTTGCGGGGAACCGGCCAGTCAACGATAGCTTGAACTTTGTCTTTCGACATCGTTAAGCCCTCCGGAGAAAGAATATAACCAAGATACTCGACCGTGTCGACACCCCATTCGCATTTGGCGAGGTTCGCAAACAAACGATGTTTACGGAGTCGACGGAGAACCTCGCGGACATGTTCGCGATGAGATTTCTCGTCGTCCGAGTAAATGAGTATATCGTCGATATAGACGATAACATTAACATCTAAAAGGTCAGCGAAAATATGATTGACGAAACGCTGAAAGGCCGCGGGAGCGTTAGTAAGACCAAATGGCATAACCTTCCATTCGTAGGAACCCCAATGGGTCCTGAAGGTGGTTTTCCATTCGTCGCCTTCCGCGATTCGAACTAGATGATATGCGTGAGTGAGATCGAGTTTGGTATAAAACTTAGCTTTCTTAGGAGCGTCCAAGAGATCAGAAATAAGGGGTAAAGGGTAACGGTCTTTTTTGGTAATCTTGTTAAGACCGCGGAAGTCTACGCAGAGACGGAGTTTTCCATCCTTCTTTGGCACAAAAAGTACCGGAGCCCCGTGAGGAGAGGTGGATGGTTGGATAGCACCTGTTTCCAAGTGTTTGTCGATAAACTCGCGAAGAGCTTCCAGTTCCTTGGAGGAAAGAGGGTACAGGCGACCGATCGGGGGTTCAGCGCCAGGCTCCAAATCAATCCTGAGGTCGTAAGGGCGGTGCTCTGGCAGCACTTCGGAATCCACTTCGTCGAATACGTCGGCGAATTCCGCATACTCCGGCGGTAGGCTGGAAGTATCGGTCTTCGTCTCCGCGGAGTTGGGTGAGGTTGAAGCAGCTCGCGCTGAAACTTCAGAATGGATCGCTCGTAGTAAAATAGGTTCGCATTTAGCGGCCTTACATGTATCGCACACAGGGGTTCGTCTAGAAGACAAGATAAATATATAATCAAAGTAGTACGGTCGACGTAGCAAATACCTAGAAGACAAGATAAATATATACTATTGTATCTGTCAGTAAAGTGTTTGTATAGTGAGAGAAAACATATCGAACGTACATCAAAGGTGGTAACGCAAAGGAGGGCGAAAGTAAGAAAGGTAAGGTACGAAGGTATCGAGACCTCTAATAAATATTGCGTGGCTAAGAGATAAGAAACGGAAGTATAAATGAAACTCGTATGAGCATAGGTAAGTGTCCGATGGCTAGCTGTTATCATAGAGAGTCCGTCGGGATGCACTTACACAGCGTCCGTATCTCAACACTCCCCCTCGCTGTGTTAACCGCGGACACCCATAACTTCTCGGAAGTGCTCGAACTTGACGCGACCGAGAGCTTTGGTCATACAGTCAGCGACCATCTGATCTGTAGGGATGTATCTGATCACCGCTTTGTTGAGTTCAACGATTTCCCGAACGAAATGAAAGCGAGTATCAATATGCTTCGTGCGCATATGAAAAGTGGCGTCGGTAGTGAGGCGAATGGCACCTTGATTGTCGTCGTAAAGTAGAGTTGGCGACTCGATGAGGGTAGGATGCAATTCGGCAAGGAGTTTGCGAAGCCAAAGAAGTTCCTTGACAGCATGAGTGATTGCAACGTACTCAGATTCAGTGGAGGAAAGAGTGACGAGGTCTTGTTTCTTGGAGCTCCAGGAGATAACGCCTTGACCGAAGAAGAAAGTATAACCACTGATGGATTTCCTGTCGAGGTCAGATGCGAAATCGGCGTCAGAATAGCCATAGAAGGCGAGAGAGTTTCCTCCAAGAACAAGTCCTTTGTCCAAAGTTCCGTACACATAACGAATAACGCGCTTGAGGTGTTTCATGTGAGTCGAAGTAGGAGAGGACATGTATCGAGACAAAACGGAGACAGCGTAGGTGATATCGGGTCTAGTACAGTCAGATAGGTATATCAGGCTGCCAACACCGATACGATAAAGTGCCGTGTCTTCACGAGAGAGAAGGGTTGCCGAGACAGAAGAGGATGATGGAGTAAGATCAACTCCTTCTTCAAGCGGAGTAACGCAAGGTTTAGCTTCGGCGAGGCCCATTCTTTCGACGATAGAAAGGATGTAGGCATGTTGAGCGAGGACGATAGTGTGATTAGACCGGTCGCGAGTTACTGTCATGCCTAACAGCCAGTTGATATCTCCTATATCCGAAATATTGAAGTGACCCTTGTATTCGTCCTTGAATCGGACTGAGGTTTCATCAGAATTAGCAACGATGGTGAAGTCATCAGTAGCAACGCCAAGAATGACGAAGGATTTGCCAGAGAATCTGTAGAACACACAAGGATCGGCCATGCTGGCCTTGAACTTCATGCTTCCAACGAGAACTTTCTTGTTCTTGTCATACCACTCTGCTGCTCCTTGACGGCTTCCGTAAAGAGGACGATTGAGGCGACAGACGGGTTTTCGAATGGATGATATGTTGGATTTGGGAGTGTAGAAGTCGAGTAAATGAGGAGGTAGTTCCATGAAGATAGTGTGATGGAGGTCAGCTTGTAAGTAAGCGCTTTCAACGTCAATCTGTTGGATCGAAGCGTCGATAGAGGCACCAAGAGCGAGGATAAGGCGGAGAGAGCCTTTGCGTACAACGGGCGCCCAAGTTTTGTCAAAATCGAGTCCGTAGACTTGACTGTACCCGCCGACACATATACGAGCTTTATATTTAACGACTTCTCCTTTGGGTCCAAGCTTCTTCCGCAAAGCAACTACGCACTTGGCAACGTTCGTGTTGTTATCCGGGCGTTCCACGATATCGAACGTATTGTAGGTTGCAAGTCGATTAACCTCGGTCTGGTAAGCTTCACCCCATTGACTCGCCTCGGGGCTTAGTAAAGCATCGCCGAGCCGAAGAGGATCTCCGTTGATTGCCAAAAGAGCTAATTCAACAACTCGACTTCTCCAACTGTCACTCAACTCGTCGTCGTGGTCTATTTCTGATCCAACGGCATTATACTCGACCATCAACGCCTTGAATTCCTCGGCTAATCCACCTCGTTTAGTGACGGCTGATTCCCTGAAGTAACCTGGAGGAGGACGAGTTCGAAGGGGGCGAGAAGAAGTTGAGGTTTCATCAGGGTCTGGAGATGATGGAGGAGACGAAAGTGGAGATTGAGAGGTGGAAGGGGACGAATTTCGAGCGATAGGGTTTTCGAGAGGTATGTTCTCCCCCTCGTTCCTAACACCTTCAAGAATGACCAAGTTTGGGTCATGTCTTTCGTCTCTTTCAACAGATACTATTTTTCTGTCTGGCCAGTAAACTCGTATCCCTTTAGATTCACTATCATACCCCACAAACTTCCCTTCAACGCCACGTAACCCAATCTTATCAGACTTCATGTCTCGAATGTACGCAGGTGCACCCCAAGCCATGAGATCCTTGAAACTAGGCTTTCGTCCGTGAACTCGCTCGAATGCCGATTTATGGTCGTCACCGTTAGGGAATCGGTTTCGAAGCCAAACAGCATGATTCACGGCTTCGGCCCATAAGAATTTGGGTAGTCCAGATCCAATTAGGAATGCTCGAGCATCGGCAATGACGATTCCGATAATTCGCTCAGCAAGACCATTGGAGGCAGAGGAGTCATGGACATTCAAGTGACGAAGGGTTCCAGCTCTTCGAAGATGAGCGTTGAACTTGTTATTCACGAATTCACCACCCCGGTCCGACCCAAAAATCTTGATCTCCTCGACGCCGCGTTGAGTTTTCGCGAAGGCTTCAAAGGTGACATAATTGTCATAGGCCTCAGATTTTTCGGCGAGGAAATAGGGAAGGATTTCGGTCGAGGACACATCAGCTACTGGTTGGAAGTAATACGCTCCACCGAGGCTTCGGGTTCGCGCAGGTCCCCAGAGATCACTGACAACCTTATCGCCATAGTTCCTGTACTCGGTCATGCTTTCCTTGGGGAACGGATGACGAGTAGCCTTGGCTTTGGCACATACGTCGCAAAAAGGTCTGACAGTGGGTATTTCGACATCTGGCAAGTCATCAACCAGCTTGTTCTTCGAGATGTTGATACAGGTATCGAAATTGAGGTGTCCGACAAGCGTGTGGAATTCGAGTAAGTTTAGAGTGCGCTTAGTGGCCAAACTCGCAAGATGCACTTTATGAAAGGAGGGTCCGTCATGCACTCGGTAGAGTCCTCGAACGTTAGGTACCTCACCAACAACTCGACGATTCGGTTTCGGGGAGAGGATCGTACAGAAGCCGTCTTCAATTTGAAGAGAGCATCCAGCGCGGTCGAGTTTAATGACGGATATGAGGGTGTAGGACATATTAGGTGAGTAGAGTACGTCCTTGAGAGTCACGGTGGTCCACTTAGCATTTCCTTTCATAGGAAAAGAGATGACCATGTCGCCTTTACCGGTCGCTGTGAACGACCGACCGTCAGCAGCACGAATGGGCTCAGGTTCAATCTCTTGGAAGTCAGTCATAGCATCACGATCAGGAGTAAAGTGAGAGCTTGCACCGCTATCTATAATCTTGCCGTGCTCTAAATCAGGGTCGTACTCTTGTGACCTTAGGGCTTCGTTCACTTCGGTATGATTATCGAGAGAGAAAGTGTGAACGTGAGGAGGAATGGACGAATTTCCGCTGTGGATGAGAGCTGGATCGAGGAACGAGTAATCGTGTTCGGATCCATCGGTAATGGCTGACAAGGCCAGATTCTCTTCAACGGGAGAAGACTCCTCTGCAACGTTAGCAGTCTTTTGGTCTTTCTTCGTCTTCTTTCCTTTCCTCTGCCAGGGAGCTTGTCCCTCCTTAGCCCCTCCTGGACCATAGCACTGCGAAGTCTTGTGGCCCTTCTTCTTGCAGTTCTCGCACACTATATCATCCTTCTTGGATGATTCGTTACCACCTTTAGCTGGAGAGCTACTTGAGCTCTTGGAAAACGGAGAGCCGGCTACGAACTTCGCATCGGATATCATTGCGGCGTTCTCGGCTTCACGTTTAGCATTCTTCATCGCAACTCGACCATCGTACTCTTCGTAGATCGGAGCGAGCAACGTATTGACGGATAGGGTCTGTCCGACGGCTGACACACTTGCAGAGACGTTTCGAGCGATTGCCTGGTAGGAATCCGGAAGAGAGAGTTTGAGGTACGCAATATACGTTCCCTCAGGAATCGGGTGTCCCATAGCAGTGAGTGATTCGTAGAGATTATACATCTTGCTGATATGAGCACGGATGTCTCCGTCTTCAGCAACGCGCATCGTTTGGAGAGTGGCAAGGATAGAGGTCTGGGTAACGTCGCCCTTTCGCTCGAATAGGCGACAGAGCTCAGTCCAAGCCTTACACGCAGTCGACTCGGATTTGATGGAGTTGAGCGTGGTCTCGGATACGCACTGGTAGATGATGTTACAAATTTCGGCCTCACGTTGGTCGAACTCGTCAACCTTATCGTAGATCGCTTCGAGGTCGTCATCGGATAGGGGCGTAATGTCAGTTACGGCGGCTGTTTTGTAGAACTTCCCATTCCTTTCGACCGGCATCGAGGGAGCTTTGATGCGGCCAAGGAGATGCCTTCGAAGACCAACTTTGCTACAGATGTGTACGTTGGCTTTCTCCTTCCAGCTATGCCAGTTGGAGCCATCATCCTTTAGCTTTGGAAGGGAAGATACTTTGTAAACGTTGTCGGACATATTGCCGGGGCCCATAACCTATCGCACGCAGGGGTTCGTCTAGAAAACAAGATAAATATATAATCAAAGTAGTACGGTCGACGTAGCAAATACCTAGAAGACAAGATAAATATATACTATTGTATCTGTCAGTAAAGTGTTTGTATAGTGAGAGAAAACATATCGAACGTACATCAAAGGTGGTAACGCAAAGGAGGGCGAAAGTAAGAAAGGTAAGGTACGAAGGTATCGAGACCTCTAATAAATATTGCGTGGCTAAGAGATAAGAAACGGAAGTATAAATGAAACTCGTATGAGCATAGGTAAGTGTCCGATGGCTAGCTGTTATCATAGAGAGTCCGTCGGGATGCACTTACACAGCGTCCGTATCTCAACAACATGCGCGGTTGAAAAGGACCGCGTTTACTAGAGCGATGTCGACTTCGGGATTTTCAAGCTTGGAAGCGGCCAATTGAGCGACCGAGGGGTAGGTGTAGATGGGTTCAAAAAGGAATTTGTCCGATAAAGGATGAGGTGAGGGGCGAGAGCGCGATCGAGAGGAAGGGCGCGAAGTCTTCTTCGATCGATTGGGGTGAGGCTGATCCGGCGCAGGATCAGTTAACTCCGGAGATATCTCTCGCGGAGTTGAGGACGTCGGGGTGAGGGACTCAACTTGCTTAGTGGAACGGAAAGTGATGTTTCGAGATACCCAGTCAATCAACGGATTGTAGCGGTTAAGAAACTGTAACCTAATACAGCTTTGCAAGAGGAGTCGAGTGAGGTGACATAAAATGTCAGTAGTAGCAGCTCGCCAGAGGGAATCGAACGTTGAGAGTGGTAGTCTCGACGATCGGCTTAGGTGACAATGAACCATTGAAAAGTCGGAGATTGATTGGAGGAATGGGAGAAGTGGGTAAACTATTTGCTTTTACAAAAAGCGAGTCAATAAAGCAGTCAGTAGAACCAGAATCAAGTAAAGAGATAAAAGATAGCGTCGCGGCGGAGGAATCAGAAGAATCGCCGCGAGCCGGTAAATCTAAAGTTAGCGATAATGTGAAAGATTGTTCGTCATAAGAAAGAGTGGACGCGTTGAGTTTTACTTCCCGCGTGGTACGATCTGAATCAACGCAACTCCCGTGTCGTACCGGGGTACAGGAGCTGCTGATCAGTTTTCCGAGTCCACGGAAGTCGTCTCTACGCTCTCCTGCGTCTCTGCAGCTCGGCCTCTAGTCTCACGAGCCTTCTTCCGCTCGCAATCTTCAAACCTATGCTTCCCGCCACAGAAACCACAAAGACCCAACTTCTTCCGGCGCTCCGCCTCACTAGGGAGGAGTTTGCCGTCGGAACCTAGGTTAGCAGCGATCGACGATCGCGTCGATGCTGAACTCGTCGAAGACGAGTGGTTGCCTCCGCTAGGCTTACCTTGTTTTCCCGATCCTTTAGTCGAGAAGGCCGCGGAGGAGGGTGATGGTGAAGAACTTGGCGGGTTCTTTGAGGAAGTAGTCGGCGCCTTCGAGAATGACGTCGCGACCGTCGAACGGGCGTTTTCGCGTTTCCATTCTTCTTCCCGTCTCCAGTACCGGTTGTCCACGCGAAGGACTTCTTTCCGGTAGTCCGCGAGATTAGCGGGCTCTGGAAGACGGGCCATTTCGTCTTTTATACGGCTTGCCAAACCGCGTTGATATGCCCACTTAAGGGCTTGGGAGTCCCAGTTTGTCGACGCCGCGAGAGTGTTGAAACGGATGTTGTAAGTCCGTACGTTATCGGATTCCTTCATCCTCAACGTCCCGAGTTTATCCTCGGCCTCTCCCTGTGTGTCGTACATACCGAAATTGTCCTGTAATTCCTTCACCAGCGACGCGAAGGAGGACGTCCAGGCGGGCATCTCCGCGAGATCCGGATCCAGAATATCTGGTTCGAACCACTCCTTTGCGGCGCCACCTAGATAAGATAACGTATAGTTGATCTTCCTTTGATCAGTAAATACGTTGGGCGGTCAATAAAGACCAAAGATAATGAAACGAGGAAACCTTTCAGTTTCCGCGGGTTAGAACCGTCGAAAACCTCCGGGTCCTTAACTTTTGACCTTGCGGTCTCTGTCGGTCCACGATTTTGATTCGCGGACAGTTCGACGATAGCACCTCCGAGATGGTCGAGGGTGCCTCTGAAGGTGGTAAACAGCTCCATGATGCGCTGTTCCGCAATGTCGGTGCGGTTGCTACCTGGTCCTCCTGGAGGACTCCTAGAACGGCTAGGACCGCGAGAGCTAGGGGTGATCCCGGTCCACCGGGACCTCCTGGACCTCCGGGTGGTCCTTCGGGATCAGATCCTCCAGGGTCCGGGTCTTCCGGGTGGTCTGGTAAGTCAGGACTTACCTCCTCGATTGGCTCCGCGATCTCAGGTTCCTCCGGAACCTCAGCGGGGACAAGGGATGACGACCGATCCCGTGAAGGACCGGCTTGAGTTGATAATTGCTGACGCATTCTGTCAGCGAGGGTTAGTGTTGTCGGAGATGGGGGGATGGCCGTCTCCAACATTGGTATCGCCGTGCGATTGCTACGCGGCGTTTGTACCCTGATGGGAACTCCATCAGCGGTGTAAAGAATTTGATACTCAAATTCTGATTGGTCGGGTGAACCAAGGGCGTGAAGATTTGATACCCGTACCGTTGCAGGTTGGCTCGGGGCTGGACCGAAAGTGTTGGTTCGCCTACGGGGAAGTCCCGTTCCAGAGATCGACTCGGCGAACGGCGCGAAAGCCGTCGCATTGGTAGCGAAAGGATTTGCCACTACTGGCTCCTCCTGAACGTTGTCCGAGTCCGCGGTATTGGTACGAGCACGTCTGCTCCTGGTATTGACCATTTTGGGTAGAGAAGATTAATGGAGGAAAAGGAAGTGAAGAGTGATGAAATACGATGTGCCGAGTTTCAGTTTAAATATACTGTTATGATCATGCACGGTCGTAGGCGATATGTTGGATCGCGGACTATAGGTCCGCGGGGTAAAAGACCGAACACTGAGATAAATCCCAGTGAGGGTGAAGTGAACCTACGGAGAAGTCGTCGGACGTTGACGCTACTATTGATAGCGTCCCCGACACGTCGATGTCCGAAAGCGAGGGTAAGGTAATTCCGATCGCGGGAGAAACTCACGCGATCGTACTTAAGATGAGGTTGAGTATAACTCTATTTGAGATACACTGTAGAAGTGCGCTATCAAAGTCGATATTTAAACTGAGGACCAACTATTCTACTCTCGTAGCTTTATACTGTAGTCGCTACCTAAGGGTCGCTAAGCGATAGTATCCTAGAATAGTATGGTCGAACATGTGGAAGATAAAAGGGGAAAGTATAAAGGAAATGATATAAAAGGATATATACGAAGTCGGCTAAGTGTGAGGGATATAAACGCGAAGTGTAACAGGATCGCGGAGGTAAGCTCCGCGACGTAAGAAAATGATGAAGTCGAAATACCGGGAAATGATTGTCGGGACCGCGGGGTTTGACTTTGCATGGTCGTAACAGTAACTTCACTTGATTCATCTTGTAAAGCTGTTTTAGGATATAGTTTCTTGACCCGCTACAATCCGTTGATTGACTGGGTTTCAAAAACAATTTCTTTCCGAGACACTAACCATTTTGATTCTACACAGACGTCTACTCCTTTCGCTTCCGAACTGGATCCACTGGAGACTCACTCACGCTCGAGTTCGCGCTCGTCGCATCACTCTCGCTCTCACCGGACCCCTCATCCACTATCGGACAAATTTCCTTTTGAACCTATCTATACTTACCCTTCTTTAGCACAAATGGCATCCCGATTAGATAACTCCGATATCAATATTGCAATCATCGGAGCTGTCGCATTCCATCGGACATGTAAAAAAGAAGGTATGGAACCTATGTTAATCCATGCGATGCCTTCAGAGGTATCCGCTCGAAGCTCTACCACAGAAACAAAATCTTCTACTACTAACATCCCTGATGAGTATAAAGAATTTGCAGATGTGTTTGACGAAATCGCATCCGAGGAGCTTCCGGAACATAGACCCTATGATCTCAAGATTGAACTAGAAGATGGAAAAGAGCCTCCGCTTGGACGAATCTACCCACTTTCACCAAAGGAGCTTGAAGCTCTTAGAGATTTCTTGGACAAACAACTCGCTAATGGAGCCATACAACCATCCAACTCGCCTCACGGCGCACCCGTCCTTTTCGTTCCGAAAAAGGATGGATCACTCAGACTATGTGTGGACTTCCGAGGACTCAATGCTATTACCAAGAAGGATCGTTACCCTCTACCTCTTATTTCAGATTTATTGGATGCTCCGAAGAAAGCCAAATATTACACCAAATTTGACCTTGCTCACGCTTATCACTTAGTGCGTATTGCTGCAGGTGATGAATGGAAAACAACTTTCCGGACCCGTTACGGATCCTTCGAATGGAAAGTTATGCCTTTTGGACTAACTAATGCTCCAGCCGCTTTTCAACGGTTTGTCAATGATGTTTTGGCTGATCTACTTGATGTTTGTTGTATAGTCTATCTGGATGATATTCTCATCTATTCGGACGACCTAGAGTCGCATCGCAAGCACGTCCGTGAAGTGCTCCGACGGCTCCGCAAACACAAGCTGTTTTGCAACCCAGCAAAATGTTACTTCGAAGTTGACACAGTGGAGTATCTAGGCTATATTCTATCACCCGAGGGCCTCACAATGGCAAAAGACAAGGTTCAAGCTATTATCGATTGGCCAATACCTCGGAAGGTTAAAGACATTCAATCTTTTCTGGGATTTGCTAATTTCTACAGACGTTTTATTTTTAATTACAGTGATATCGTGGTACCAATGACTAGACTCACTCGCAAGGGTGTAGTTTGGAATTGGTCCGACGCTTGCCAACAAGCTTTCGACAAGCTTAAAATTGCTTTCACTAACGCTCCTATTCTCGCTCATTGGGAGCCTAACAGACGACTCATTGTAGAAACGGACGCGTCGGATTACGCGCTTGCTGCGATCCTTTCCATTATATTGGAGGACGGCGAGATTCATCCGATCACATTCCTCTCCCGCACCTTTCAAGCTGCTGAACTTAATTATGATACTCATGATAAAGAACTTTTAGCCATCTTTGAAGCCTTTAAAGCTTGGCGTCATTATCTCGAAGGCTCCGGGGATCCGATTGACGTTGTCACGGATCATAAAAACCTTGAGTATTTCTCTACTACTAAAGTTCTTACTCGTCGGCAGGTGCGATGGTCCGAATTTCTACATCAATTTAACCTGGTGATTCGCTTCCGGCCCGGAAAGCTCGGAGCAAAACCAGATGCCATCACTAGACAATGGGACGTCTATCCAAAAGAGGGGATATCAGCTATGCGCAAACCAATCCACAAAACTTCAGACCAATATTCACTAATGAACAATTCACCACTTCACTACGAGCTACATTCTTGGAAGGTCCATTACTTAGAGCATCAATAGTGATGGATATCGGAGCCTTGCACGAGGCGATCAAATCCGCACTATCGCTCGATCCGGATTCAGTAACTGGATTACAGTATGCACAAGATGACTCAAAACCTCGTTGGACACTAGATGAAACTGGTTTGTTACGTTTTGACGGATGAATTTTTGTCCCTGATCATTCCAATCTGCGTATACAAGTTTTACAATTCTTCCATGATCATCCTCTTTCAGGTCATTTCGGACAGAATCGGACGCTACAATCTATCCGTAGGCAGTATACATGGCCGCGGATCCGAGAGTTTGTCCGAGACTATGTCTCTTCATGCACAATATGTGGCCGAAACAAGTCTAGAAGACATCGTCCTTATGGTCTACTCAAACCACTACCAGTACCAGTTAGACCATGGGATTCCATATCAATGGATTTTATTGAACAACTACCCTCCTCGGACGGATACACTGCTATATTAGTAGTTGTGGACCGTGCGTCTAAACAAGCAATTTTCATTCCTACCCATGATACAATCACTTCTGAACAACTAGCTGAGCTTTTTGTTATTCACGTTTTTTCTAAACATGGAGTACCTAACCACGTAACCTCTGACCGCGGATCCGAATTTGTTTCTGCTTTCTTTAGAGCTTTAGGTCAATCACTTTCTATGCAACTTCATTACACATCTGGATACCATCCGGAGGCCGACGGACAGACTGAACAAGTTAATCAAACACTTGAACAGTACATTCGAATTTACTGCTCTTATCAACAAGATGATTGGGCTAGTCTATTACCCATTGCAGAATTCGCTTACAACAATGCCCCGAACGCATCCACTGGCATCACACCATTTTTCGCCAACAAAGGATATCACCCAAATATATCAATCCGACCAGAAGTTGATGTGCGATCGGACACCGCGCATGACTTTGTTGTAAATCTTGATGAATTACATTCTTTCCTTCGTGACGAAATTACTAATGCACAGAAACGTTATAAAGATCAGGCTGATAGAAAACGAATTCCAGCTCCAGAGTTTCCGATCGGATCCGAAGTTTTCGTTCTGGCTAAACACATTAAATCCACTCGCCCTACTGAGAAATTTTCTGAAAAATATCTTGGTCCTTTCAAGGTCATTGATCGTCCAGGAACTCTTTCGTACAAGCTACAGCTTCCAGACTACCTCCGTCGCATCCATCCAGTCTTCCATGTATCGCAACTAGAACCGGTCACCCCTAATCCATTTTCGCTTCGCACACAGTCGCCTCCTCCGCCGATAGAAATCGATGGAGAAGAGGAGTACTTTGTTACTGAAGTACTTGATTCCAAAATGGATCGTAGGTTCAAACGTTGTCCTTTACGATACTTCGTAAGATGGGCAGGTTATGAAGGAACTGACGAAGAATATTCTTGGATCGGAGCCGACGACATCCATGCGGACGAGTTGGTACCAGCATTTCACCAACGTTATCCAGACAAACCAGGACCACTACAATAAACTCATTCATGCTTATGGTACTCTTCAAACCATTTTCCTTTATTTACTTACACTTCGCACCGTCCGTCGGACGAAAAGACTTAATCAAGTCTTATTTTCACTCATTATACTAATAATGTCTTTCATTTCACTTACGACTATTTACGATCACACAAAAAACAAAAACCAAGAAAACAACTACATTATAAAACAACAACAAAAAACAAAGACAACAACAAAAAATAAAACAAACAAAAAATTATAATACTGTACTTATTTCGGAGCCGATCGCTTCGCGCGTTTTTCTTTTCCTCTAACTCTGCTTGTTTTATCTGTCTTATTAACTCACTTTGATCCTCCTCTGCTTCTTCTTCCAATTCCTCTAATTCCCTTTCTATTTCCAATGCCTCCATCGCTTCTCCTTGTCGGGCCCGGCGGCTGCGCTCAGCTAACATCGTGTCTTGCCAAGATGCCACTTGTAGGCGGAATTGCCTCAACTCAAAGGAGATTCCAAACATGGACTCCTGGATTCCTTCCATTGCCCATACCACTCTCTCATAAAAGTCCGTCGGCAGCGCGGAATCTCCGACGACGGGGTTGGACTTAATCCTGTCATTCCAGGAGCAGTGTACTTTAGATTTCCTGCAGTAATAGCAGGAAACCGTGTTCGACTGGTCCTGGGGACGACAGTCCAGTCGTTTCTCGGAACACCTTGCGCAAGGGGGCCGAGCGGATGAAGTGCTTGTGATTGGCTAGAAAAGAAAATCAGCAAAGAATTAAAAAAGATCATTATCACTCACTTGGGCGTTATTACCCTTCCTCTTTTTATGTTTAGGAGCCTTCGGCTCCTCTTCTCGCTCACTATCACTATCTGATGATCTTTCCTGTTGATCAAATCAATAACAAGAACAAGGCAAAAGGAATTTTACTCACTTGGTACAGAGGATCCGACGAATCCGAAATATCTTCCATTACTCTTTTACTCGGCACTACTTCTCGTGCCTTACCCCTTCTTGCCTCTGCCAACTCTTCTTGTCTTTTCTTTTCGGCCTCCTCCAACTTTTTCTTCGCAGCCTTCGCACGCCTTATTTCCTCCAGCTTCCTCTTCTTCTGCTCCTCGGCTTCTCGCCTCGCCTTTTCCTCCGCCTCTTGCTTTGCTCGCTCCGCCTCCATCCGTTCATCCTCTTGAGCAGCAAGCAATAACTCCTGCATTTTTCGGACTTGCTCGGCGATCTCGGATGATGAGAGTTTGGTAGGGGAAGACATCGTATGGAAAAAGAGAAAAAAGTTGAAGTTCAATTGTCCTAACGGACAAGCCTTTATAGCATTCCAACTTGCGCACGGACCATCTCGCATCACAAGACTTCATGTTGGTTGAAAGTTTTCAACACGCATTATGGGACTTGGAATTTGGCACATGACTGATCGGACACGTTTTGCGTCCCGTCGAAGCGATCATTTGGACTTTGGATTTTGGGCTTTCGTGGGCTCAAGCCCAAAAGGGGGATACTGTTATATTCATGCAGGACAGTCGATTTCTTTTATACATATATACACTAACCGCATCCATCGCGTCCGATGGATCTGTTATACATTTATCCTTCACTGCATCCGAAGGATGCGATCGCACATTCTTTATTAACAATACTTGTAGTTAATATCCACACATTCCTTTATTCGTCATTATTACTCTTACCGAGATCATATGCTCATCAGTCAGCATACTATACATGTGTTATTTACTTATTACTCTGGTTAGCTACAAGACTAGTATTTAAGCCGTAGTGTAGCTTAGCTTTACTTCAGTTTAAATATCGACTTCAGTTGACTTATACAGTCTATACTCAGTTGTGACATTATCCTCACTTCGCTTCGGATCAGATCCTTCGCTCCATCCGACTGCTTCTACCTGGGACAAGCGACTCTAACGAGGATACTACTAATAGTGGTATCAACGTCCCATTACTCTCGCACCGTCTCGCATCCATCGGACGGTCCACTCGGCTGTATTCAGCATAACTCTAACACCGTTCCACTGAGCAAGTTGAGTCCCTCACCCCGACGTCCTCAATTCCGCGAGAGATATCTCCGGAATTACCTGATCCTGCGCCGGATCAGTTTCACCTCACTCAATCGAAGAAGACTTCGCGCCCTTCCCCTCAATCGCGCTCTCGCCCCTCACCCCGTCCTCTATCGCACAAATTTCCCTTTGAACCCATCTTCACCTTCCCTTCGGTCGCTCAATTGGCCGCTTCCAGACTTGAAAATCCTGAAGTCAACATCGCTCTAGTAAATGTGGTCCTTTTCAACCGCACATGTAAGGCCGCTAAATGCGAACCTGTTTTACTACGAGCGGTCCATTCTGAAGTTTCAGTGCGAGCTGCTTCAACTTCAACCTCACCCGACTCCACGAAGACAAAAACCGATACTTCCAGCTTACCGCCGGAGTATGCGGAATTCGCCGACGTGTTCGATGAAGTGGATTCCGAAGTGCTGCCAGAGCACCGACCTTACGACCTCAAGATTGATTTGGAGCCCGGCGCCGAACCACCGATCGGTCGCCTTTACCCCCTTTCTGCAAAGGAACTTGAAGCTCTTTGCGAGTTTATCGACAAGCACCTCGAATCAGGTGCTATCCAACCATCCACCTCTCCTCACGGAGCTCCGGTACTTTTTGTACCGAAGAAGGATGGTAAACTCCATCTCTGTGTAGACTTCCGCGGTCTTAACAACATCACCAAAAAAGACCGCTATCCTTTACCTCTTATTTCTGACCTTTTGGATGCTCCTAAGAAAGCTAAGTTTTATACCAAACTCGATCTCACTCACGCATATCATCTAGTCCGAATCGCGGAAGGCAACAGATGGAAAACCACGTTCAGGACCCGCTGGGGTTCCTATGAATGGAAGGTTATGCCGTCCGGCCTTACCAACGCTCCCGCGGCCTTCCAGTGATTCGTCAATCACATTTTTGCTGACCTTTTAGATGTTAATGTTGTTGTATATATCAACGATATACTCATTTACTCGGACGACAAGAAATCGCATCGCGAACATGTCTGCGAGGTTCTCTGTCGACTCTGAAAACATCGTTTGTTTGTGAACCTCGCCAAATGCGAATGGGGTGTAGACACGGTCAAGTATCTTGGTTATATTCTTTCTCCGGAGGGCTTAACGATGTCAAAAGACAAAGTTCAAGCTATCATTGACTGGCCGGTGCCCCGAAAAGTCAAAGACGTTCAATCTTTCTTAGGTTTTGCTAACTTCTATTGACGTTTTATTTATAATTATAGTGAAATCATACTTCCGATGACGTGGCTCACATGAAAAGACGTATCATGGGAATGGTCCAAAAAGTGCCAGGAAGCCTTCGACAAACTCAAGGAAAGCTTTGTTCACGTGCCCATCCTCGCGCACTGGCAACCCGACCTGCCCCTTATCGTTGAGACCGATGCATCAGACTATGTGCTAGCCACGATTCTCTCGATCCTCCTACCAGATGGCGAGATTCACCCAATCGCGTTCCTATCCCGAACCTTCCAGGCTGCAGAGCTTAACTACGATACTCACGACAAAGAGCTCCTTGCTATTTTCGAGGCTTTCAAAGCTTGGCATCACTATCTCGAGGGATCAGGCAACGCGATTGATGTGGTTACCAACCACAAGAATCTCGAATACTTCTCGACCACCAAAATTCTCACGCAGAGACAAGTCTGTTGGTCAGAATTCCTTCACCAGTTCAACATGGTGATCCGCTTCCATCCGGGTAAGTTGGGTGCAAAACCCGATGCCCTCACTAGACGCTGGGACGTCTATCCTAAAGAGGGGGATACCGGCTACGCGCAAGTTAACCCACAGAATTTCAGACCTATCTTTACCAATGAACAACTAACCACGTCTCTCCGAGCAACTTTTCTAGAAGGCCCCGCGCTTCGCGCGGCGATTGTAATGGACTTGCAATCGCTCCATTCTACCATCCGCGATTCTATTGAACAGGATCCGGAAGCGATCATGGGCTTAGCCCTAGCAAAAGACGATTCCAATACTCGTTGGACAGTAGGTGATGATGGATTGCTAAAACTTGACAATCGCATTTATGTTCCTAACCATGCTAATCTTCGCCTTAAAATTTTACAATACTTTCACGATCACGCCCTTTCAGGTCATTTTGGACAGAACCAGACTCTTGAATCAATCCAATGCCTTTACACTTGGCCGAAGATTCGGGAATTTGTTCGCAACTATGTCAGCTCTTGTACAGTTTGCGGACGAAACAGTTCCCGCCCGACCATGGGATTCAATCTCAATGGACTTCATCGAACAACTTCCCTCTTCTGACGGACATACAGTACAGCAATTCTTGTCGTCGTCGATTGTGCCTCTAAACAAGGTATTTTCATCCTGACGAACGACAAAATCACCTCCGAAGGACTAGCGGAGTTCTTCGTCCATCACGTTTTCTCCAAGCATGGAGTCCCGAACCACGTCACATCCGATCGCGGTTTGGAGTTCGTGTCTGCTTTCTTCCGCACTCTCGGCGAAGCTCTATCTATGAAACTTCACTTCACGTCAGGTTATCACCCAGAAGCTGATGGACAAACCGAACTAGTAAACCAGACTCTGGAACAGTACATCCGGATTTACTGTGCATATCAACAGGACAATTGGTCGAAACTCCTACCGATCGCGGAGTTTGCTTACAACAACGCTCCTAATGCTTCTACCGGTTTAACTCCATTCTTCGCAAAAAAAGGCTATCATCCTAACATCACGGTAAGACCCGAAATTGACATTCGCTCTGATCGAGCAATGGATTTTGCGGTTAACCTTGATGAGCTTCACTCTTTCCTCTGAGATGAAATTACTAATGCGCAAGCTCGATACAAAGAGCAAGCGGACAGAAAACGCATTACTCACCCTGAATTCCCTATCAATTCACAGGTTTATGTGCTGGCGAAGCACATCCAAACAACGCGACCCACCGACAAATTTGCCGAAAAGTACCTCGGACCTTTCACCATACTCGAGCAAGTCGGTACTCTTTCCTACAAACTCCAACTTCCGTCCTACCTTAATCGTATCCACCCTGTCTTCCATGTATCCCAACTAGAACCGTACACACTCAACACCATTCCTGATCATGTTCAACCTCCGCCGCCCCCCGTCGAGGTTGATGGCGAGGAAGAATACAACATCGCAGAAGTACTGGATTTGAAATTGGATCGACAATACAAAAAGTGCCCACTACAATACTACATTCGTTGGGCAGGATACGAAGGTACGGACGAAGACTTTTCCTGGGTCGCCGCGGACAAAATTCACGCGGACGAACTTGTCCCAGCTTTCCACTTCCGTTACCCTCAGAAACCTGGTCCACTATGATCTTTACTTATGCCCCTTACGTATTCATCAATTCCTCCTCATTTCCACCACGACTGTCACCTCATTTACTTACCAATCATGATTTCTCCTCTAAACCGTCCTGGCCCGCGGCGATTATCGTCGCGATGCACAAATTACTTATAAACATAATCCCTATATCTCCCGAAAATCCCCGCAATCCTCATTCCATCATTTTCCTTACTTATGAAACTCTCAACAAAACAAAACAAGAAACCAAACCACCAATCACCATTATAAACAAAATAACGACAAAAAACTACAAAACAACATATAGAGTAGGAGTAGAGTAATTAAGTAGTCCATCGCGGAGTTTACTCCACGCGCTTTTTACCCTCGTGAATCACTTTTCTCCTCTCCTCTTCATCTTCCTCTTTTTCCTCTTCATCTTCTTCACCTTCCCCATCTTCATCTTCATCTGCACCTTCATCTTTCTCACTTTCTCCCATTGCCTCAATTACCCTTCTTTCTGCCCTAACCATGATACCTAACAATTTTTTCCTGTACTTCCAAGGAGCGACGGAGGAGTTGGGTTAACTTGATATTTTGCCCTGAAAGGACCGACAGCTGCTCGGCGATTTTGGGACCTTCGAACTTCCTGTCCATCACTCTCGCGGCGGGACCTCGATAGATATCATCCTCCACCTTAGCCCGCTTGCCCCGCCATCGCCAAGAGGCGTGATCCCCAATCCAACTACACCGTTGCCTCTGCACGTGGCACAACTCGCATGCTTGAGTCCTTTGTCGCGTCGATTGCGGACGACAGGAAGCAGGTTTACTGAGTAGTACACACCGCGTGCATGCCGGTCGACGTTGGGAGGGGGAAGGGGGTTCGTCTTCTTCGTCATCATTGTCTTCTCTGTCTCTTGCGTCGAAATCGCCGTCGGGATCAGGAAAATCATCATTCTAAAAAATAAAATGGTTGAGTAAATGACACCCAAACCTAACTATCACTCACCTTAGCGATCATCTCGATCGTTCTCTTTCGTTTGACCCCCCGCGGAGGTTCTGCCTGCTCCTTGTCAACCTCTACTACATCTGATCCGTCAGAAATTATTGACTTGGACTTGAAGGCTTTGGTCTTGGAACCCGAGGCTTGCGGCGGGACAACAACTTCAGGTCGTTTTTTTGCGATTGTCCTTCCAGGCTCCCGTCATTTCTCCAAATCCTTTGCGGCTCTCTCCCGTTCTTTCCAGTTTTCTTCTACCAACTTGGCAAATGCGACACTCTGCGCTCGTTCCTCCTCCACTTCAGCTGCGGCGTCCTCTGCTAGCTCCTGTTGTTTCCTTGCGTCCGCGAGTTTCTTCTCCTCCTTTTTTCTCACTTCTGCTTGCTCCTCTTGTCTCCTTTTTTGTTCCTCAGCTATGCTCTTTTTCTCTGCCAACCTTTTGTCGAGTATCCTTTTCTCTTCCGCAATTCTCTTCTCCTCAGCCAATTTTTCTTCAGCTACCCTTTTCTCTTCAGCTATCCATTTCTCCTCCTCCTCCCGCACTGCTTCTTCCTCCAACCGCTCCATCTCCGTGGCGAACTCCGCCTCTTGTCTTGCAATCTCTTCGTCCCGAATGCGTTGTTGCTCTGCCTGTGCTAAGAGCAAACGCTCGCGGCGTTGTTGAGCGGTTTCATTGTTGTTGGGGTTGGACGACATAACAGCGTGGAGGGAACTTATCAAAATTTTGGAGAAGGCCCTGTTTTATAGCCTTGGCGACTTAAGGGCCGGCTCAACTTACAATTTTCACTAAGCTTCTATCACCTACCTTCGCGTGCCTGGCACTTTTCACATCACATTTTAAACTTTGATCCCTGCTACTTCTAATCATTCACACCTATTTTTAGTCACATTATTACTCAGGATCTCAAGGGCTCGATCCTAATGGGGGGGCACTGTTACGACCATGCCAAGTTCAACTCCCACGGTCCCGACGATCATTTTCCGGTATTTTGACTTCATCATTTCCTTCCGTCGTGGAGCTTACCTCCGCGATCCTTTTACACTTTGCTTTTATATCCCTCACACTTAGCCGACTTCTCATATATCCTTTTATATCATTTCCTTTATACTTTCCCCTTTTATTCTCCTCATGTTCGACCATACTATTCTAGGATACTATCACTTAGCGACCCTTAGGTAGCGAGTACTGTATAAAGCTACGAGAGTAGAATAGTTGGTCCCTAGTTTAAATATCGACTTTGATAGCACACTCCTACAGTGTATTTCAAATAGAGTTACTCTCAACCTCATCCTAAGTACGATCACGTGAGTTTCTCCCGCGATTGGAATTACCCTCACCTTTGCTTTTGGACAGTGGCGTGTCGGGGACGCTATTAATAGTAGTGTCAATGTCCGACTACCTCTCCGTAGGTCCACCCAACCCTCACCGGGATTTATCTCGGTGTTTGGTTCCTTACCCCGCGGACTTATAGTCCACGATCCAACTTTTCACCTACGACCATGCATGATCATAACAACCATGACCTTGATCTCTACTACGAAGTCCTTGTCGAGAAGCGTCAAACAGCTTGAAGGAACATCTGAAGAGCTTTGAGGACCATCGAGGAATGTTGAGGAGCCACCCACACGCCTAGTACGGAGAAGCATTCGGATGAAGTTTCCATTGGTGTGCCTTTTCATGAGAGCACAGATACTATGTCATGGTAGATATGAATGCAAACAAGAAAATTCATTAGACCTAGTCAGGAGCCAACACTAAGAGTAACATCTATGGTGTCTCGCGAGAGAGAGAGAGAGAGAGAGAGAGAGAGAGAGGGATAAAAAAGCTGAATAATCAGCCGACGGACTTTCGGGGGCAAACAAACTATGTTTGGACACCCAGAGCTCTCTCGCAGACCCAATGAAGGGGTCAATGCTCAAGCCACGACGGATGCGAAAGGAAGGTCCAGCGGACCAGGACATTGAGCAGGAGCAGAGACCCCATGAAGACGGGCAGAAAGATGAAGCATGCGATCAACCGCAACATTAAGATAGAGCTTATAGGCGTCACTACGCCAATGACCAAGCAGCTGGATTTCGTAATCGGAGTATCCAGCTGCCGCAGCCGACGAGGCTGCCCCTCGACGAAAGCTGTGGCCTGAAAAACGAGTGGCATCCAGTCCCGAGGTGGCAATACGGGTTTTCAATGTTGAAATGAAAGAAGAGCGGCAGAGTGGCAAACCCTCAGCGCCAGCAAACAGAGGAGCCTTGTCTAGCAGTGGGTGGATGGTGAATAGATGCTTCAGGGCAGTGACTGGGCAGGTAGAGAGATGAGGAACTGCTGCAACGATAAGCATTACTCCTCGTCAAAACGGATCAGTTTTCAATGAGGGGAGGCTGATCCGAGTGTGTGAGGGGTTGTCGAAAGATGGAATAAATTGAACAGAGTCCCACGTGAGGTGAAAAGAAGGATTAAATGCTTCGTGATCACTAAGTGCAAACTCCCCTGTCCGAAACAAGGCAGACCAAGCGAGCTTAGCTGCTGCATCGAAAACCGCATTGGGAATGAGATTCTGGTCGCCAGAAAGTGACGGGGCTGTTATTGCTCGTAAGATGTCAAGTGTGATGGGGAGCTTTGGGTTCCGGCCTTTCTCCCCATAGTACCGCTTAATTCTGCGAATGATGCGTTGTAGAGTCACTGACTCACAAGCATCAAAATTGGGGTCAGCATCCACATGGAGGGACCGAACGCTGGACAGATACGCCTTGATTGTCTTGGGTTGCAACGGGCGCATCCCAAGATGTGCGATCCATTTCTTCAGCACCGAAACCGTGGCTGGAAGGAACTGGCCAGGGGATTCAAGGAGCTCGGGGTGAAGCCGAGCGAAGTCAATGTATGACTTCTGACCGGTGGAATAAGTCTTTCGCGTGCTGGATGCGAGGCCATGCCAGAGGAAGAATGCGACTTGAGGAGAGATGTTAGTATGTGTTTTGTACCAATGAGATGGGACTTGGGAGAGGACTGAATCCGATCCAGGTGGGGGGCGATCTGGAACAGCCGCTTGTACTGGAAACGAGAAGCAGCATCAGCGAGCACATTATTAGAAGAGGAAACCCAGATGGATGAAAAAGAAATTTTTAGATAAGCAGCGAACACGGTTATGAGCCGGACCAGAGGCATGGAATGTGCTGAGCGACAGGTGCCAGAGGAGAGCCATTGCACTACGGCCTGATTATCACAGTGGAACACAATGTGCTGCCCGGACCACTCATCGCCCCATCGCAAGATTGACTGGAGGATGGCGTAGAGTTCCTTGAATTGGATATTGCGTTCCCGAAAACGTCGGGGTATTCGGGAAGCAAACCATTGATGACCAAAGACACCAGATAATCCTTTATGGCCACTCGCGTCAGTGTAGAGGTCAAGTGCTGGTTGAGAGGGCCGCAAAAGCTGGATACTATTCCAATGATCACTGAATGTGATCCACCACGCCAAGTCAGACTTGACGCCCGAGGGGATGTGAAGCTTAGTGAAAGGTGTTTTGAACTTCGACTGAAAGTCAAATATGTGGCGCAGGAATGAGCGGGAGTAAGGGATGACTTGACTGCAAAACTGCAGGAAGCCTGAAAGCTCCTGGACCTCCAAAAGTGAGCAAGACTCTTTGGACTCCCATGCAGCAAGTAGAGATCGAAGATAAGCCAGTTTATTGACAGGCAAGCGTGCCTCCATCCGAACCGAGTCGAGGATGATGCCAAGAAACTCAATGACGTGAGTCGGCCAAACCGTTTTTGAGGGCTGGAAATTGAGACCCAACTGCTGACCAAGCGCCATGACCCATTCGATGGCGGCATAGGCAGAGATGAGGGAGGTGTCAGCAGAAAAAGTTAGAAGAAAATCGTCAAGATAGTGATGGAGAACAGCTGGCATGTGCCGCTGTATGATCCAGTGAAGAGCCTCGGCGAAAAGGTTAAAAATGTATGGTGCAGTGCGTAGCCCAAAAGCCAATACAAGCATGTAATAAAACTTGCCGTCCCAATGCAAGCCCAGGAGATTTTGATCCTGTACTCGAACAGGTATATGCCGGAACGCGTCCTTCAGGTCTAACTTTGCCATGAGAGACCAAGGTCTGGAATGTATAAGATTGTTAATGGCCTTTTCAAACCGATCATACTGAATAGACGCTTCAGATTCGGCGATACCATTGTTGACGGATGTCCCATTAGAGGGTGAAGATAGGTGGTGAATGAGACGGAGCTTACCAGGATTGCGTTTGCGGCTGGCAACCCCAATTGGAGATGCACGGAAACCAGCCATTGGCGGACTGTCAAAAGGTCCAGCCAGGTGCCGGTTTGAGACCATGGACTTGACTGATTCTGTAGTAAAGACTGGCTGTTCATGAGCCGTCCTGAGATTCCGACAGTTTTGTGATCGCTCATTCCCGACATAACCAATATTGGCACCAAACTGTATTATCTGCATCAAGGAGGATACAAATGTACGGTCAGGGTAATCAGATAAGTAGAAGTCCCAAGCCACGGCATTAAGAGAAGAAGAAATAGGTTGCATATGAGAAGTGTTCATGAGGGGGGTATTACAGCGAGGATTGGTATTGGGGCGGACAGGAGGAAGAGAGAGAGGTGGAAAAAACTCAGCATGAGTTAAAGAGCATGGACAATTACCCAAGAGCAAAGAACCCGAAGACGAAGGAACCGAGGGAGACTGCTGGCCAGAGCGAGCAGCAAAATAGCGGAAAGAGCGGTGCCATCGCCGACTCGCTCTGCCGGGACCTCAGGCATCTGTCTTGGTGCAATTCTTGTCTGTATGATCCCTTGAGTGGCACTTGGAGCACTGATGCAGCCGTTTGCATGGCAATGCTGTGCATGTACCGGTGTTCCAAGCAAAACAGACCTGCTGCTCAATGGCCAGCTTCTTTCCCTTTGAAGGTGTTGAGGAAGAGCCAATGGCCGCAGAGTGCCTGACTCGATCGCGACCAAAGAGATGCTTCATGGACAAATCATAGTCCTGAGCACCCCATCCCTCATAGTTGCCTTTGATCATTTCCCGCCTGCGAATGGCATGAAAATCCATATGATACTGCAGGACCGCACTCCACTCATAGTGATTGTTGAGATCGTTGAGATGGTCAATGTAAAGAAGTAGGTTGGTGGAGAGGGCTGTGACAACGTCAGCGCGACCACCCGTGAAGGCAAAGTGGATGAGAACGCAGAAATATAGGTTAAAGGGAACAAGCAGGGCTGAAAGGGATGGATAATCCTTCATGGAAGAATCGCGTGAAAGGAAAGATGATGTCGTCCCAGCGTCGTCGGCTTTCGACCGCAGCTTCGAATCCAACTTGCGAAGGTCCAAAGGGCGAAGCTCGTGCTTAGCGATATCCAGAAGCGTGGCCGGCTCGAGAGTGGGAAAAGCATCTGGAAGGGACTTACTCTGGATTACAGGACCAGCTGTGAAAGGCGGGAAATTGACAGCGGGCACATCAGGCGGGTTTGAAATGGGGGTTAGCTGGAGCAGGGTTAGGTTGTCGAACCGCAGCAGCCAGCAGCTGATAAAGCTGCTCGCTAGTCAGTTGTGGAAGGGTAAATGTACTGGAGCTGGCCTGATCAGCCGGGTTCTCTGGGGAAGCAGCTGAGCCAGTAGCCGGGTCGCTCATAGCTCCGTCAATTAGGGGAGGCGGAGTTGGGGGTGACTGAGGTGCTACCATTGCAAGGATTTCAGCCGGAACGGTGGCGGCGCTGATGAACTTCCTGTTTTTCTTCCAGAGAGGCCGACCAGTTCGAGGATGATGTGCGAGGGTGTATTCAGACTGAATACGACCCGAGTTGATATCAATGATGAAAAAAACTGCAAGAAAAAACCTCGAGCGAGGCTATCGAACTGTATGTGAGATATGAGGAGAAAGAGATGTGGGCTAAAAGATACCTATCGAACTGTGTGTGAGATATGAGGAGAAAGAGATGAGGAATGAAACTGAGAATAGCTGCATTTAAGCATGCTGAAGACAAAGCAACACGGCCACCGGACTTGTGGCTCAAGGACAAAGGGAGGAGGCATTGACGGAGGTTGAAATCAACAAAGCGCATAGCTGGCACGTGCTCGCCTCATAGACCTCGGTCAACCTGCTTTTGACCGATTCATATCGCTCACTGAGATAAGTCATGAGAACATTCAATATGGCACGCACACAACGGCGCTAAGCCTTTATGAAAGCTTTGTTTGCCAACCACTGCTACAAGTTACAACCTGTTCAACTAGGCAGCTAAACATGCTCATTCATTACTGGAGATAGTGCCCGAATCTCCTCTTGTCAACCTCTTTCTTTCTGCTCAATGACAGTTCCTGCCAGTCAATTCTATGCGAAACCTAACCATCCCACCCACCCCAATCGCAGTTCCACTCTGCCTCCTTTGCCGATCCTAGTACCAGATACACCGACTCAGAATCCACTTCTGTCAACACAGCCTTTCTCGTATCTGAATGGGTGTTATATTGAGTCGGTGTTCGTGGATGCTGCCAAAGAGTTGAAAGGGAAATTTGTGGCTGTTAAACCACAAGTCTTCCTGGACAAATATCTACCCAAGCATCCGGGAATACCACTGGTTACCTATGAATCTTTCAAGAAAGTTTCCGAGCAGAGACCGGAGAGTGAGATGTATGAGCCTCTTGTGTGTTTTGCTGCTATTACTGCTAATGAATTCTATGCTAATCTGAGTAGATAGACGCCCTGAAACCATTTCTGAAGACTGGATGGTCTATGATTAATACTTCAACCAATCCAGACCCCGAATCCGGATTCCTCGAAGGTCACAAAATCAAGCCCGACATCACAGTCTATTCAGATAGGAAGCCTTCTAACAACAATCCCTATCATGCATGCGACATGGAGACCTTTCTTGAGCTCAAGGTCGACATTCAAAGAGATGGCTTTTACCTGGACAAGAGCGACCCGCTCAATATCTCTTTCGAAAAGGACGGTGGTGAATCTCGCAACACTCATGGTCAGCTCGTGACCTATCTTAATGCCATGCAGGCGTTGCAGTTTTGTACTCATGGATTTGGTGTTTTCATTCTTGGCAACAAATGCTGCCTTCTTCATCACACCCGCAGCGGTATCAAGGTTACCTCACAATTTGCATACACATCCTCCAAAAATTCTTATCTTCAGACTTTCTTCTGGTGCCTGTCGCATGCCCGTTCCGCTTTGCATGGTATTGACAAGACTTTTGAGGCTCAACACAATGTCGATCTGAAAATCCAGGATTTGCTCAAGGCATACGGGAAGCCCATACGGAAAGCCCCCGTCTGAGATAGCTCCTTCTATGTCTCCAAACCGTTCACTCATGGCCATCACGATCCTGTCGGTCGTGGTACGCACTGCTTCATAGCCATTGATTTTGCAAACGTGCATGCTGAAAGATGTCTGGTGCGTTGTAGGCTATCATCGGGAAGGTGAGGTTTACATCCGGCTCCACGAACATTCAGTGGAGAACATTCCCAATATTCTTGCCGAGGGTAATGTAGAAGCTGGCGAATCAGTTTCCTGTGGTGTCTTTGATCCAGACTGGACTATTCCTACCGATAGTACAATTCGCCCCCACTGACACAACCGTATTGTTCTTCGTGTTGTTCCGTTCCACCTGGGAACTCACCAAATGTATGTTGGATGCCATCAAAGGTCAGTGCTCACTGTCTTTACCCAAGACCCTATTTCTCATATACATATATAACATCTTTTAGCCCACCGTGACACCGTTTTGAACACCAAGGTCGAGCACCGTAATATATCGCCAGGAAACATTCTCATTGTCCGATTGCAAGATGGGAAGGCTACAGGAAACCTCATTGACTGGGAACTTTCCAAGGGCTGTGAGGAAGAGGGAAACAGGACATATGAGCGGGCAGTGCGTATGGTGCTGCAATAACAACGGGTTACATAGATAATTGATTGTCTCCAAAGGGTACCGTTCAGTTCATGGCCACTCAATTTCAGTAAAGAGTGTACTGCCCGAACCGTCGGTGATGACCTCGAGTCTTTCATGCTTGTCTTTCTGTGGCTCGCAGCACACTACACTCCCAACAAAATGAGTCCAGCTTACCGAGGCAAAATGTTATACACATACGACACTCTTAATCAACTAATCAGGGAGAACGTTATGTTGGTTGGATCCGCCATACCTGGTAGATTCCAACTCCACTCAACCTCATCGACCAAAATCCTCGTGAAACTGGTACAACAATACAGTGCGCGTTATGCCATGCCATATGATAACAACAAGGCACTAGAATCAGATATTATCAAGAAACAGGCAATGTTGGAGACCCATGGTTGGATGATTGACACAATGCAGGAGGCATTGAAGGATGAAGATTGGAATGCCGCTACAGATGGTGCACAACGGCAGGACTGCACACCACCAACGATAGCCAAGACGGTCTGAACCTAAATACTCGGGATGGGTGAGGAACAACATATTGATAAAAAGCTTTCACGCCCTCTGTCGGGTCTTGTCCTTTGGCCTTCACGTCAGCTCGGAGTTCCAGTGGACCAGCTGCAGTGTCGAGATGTAGTCAGGCAAATGGCAAATAATACATGAAAATTACGATGATTAACTCACGTTCCCCATTTTGATCCTGCAACTTCAACCAGGCCTCTAATGTTTTGGAATAGTGAGTGCCAGGAAGGTACCCTCTGAATGAGAGTCAGATCATCTTGGAAATATAACTAGTGGTCATATCAGTGGAAAAGGAAGAAGAGTCGTTGTTACGACCATGCCAAGTCAAACTCCCGCGGCCCTGACGATTGTTTTTCGGTATTTCGACTTTATCATTTTCTTCCGTCGCGGAGCTTACCTCCGCGATCCTTTTACACTTCGCGTTTTTATCCCTCACACTTAGCCGACTTCTTATATATCCTTTTATATCATTTCCTTTATACTTTCCCCTTTTATCTTCCACATGTTCGACCATACTATTCTAGGATACTATCGCTTAGCGACCCTTAGGTAGCGATTACAGTATAAAGCTACGAGAGTAGAATAGTTGGTCCTCAGTTTAAATATCGACTTTGATAGCGCACTCATACAGTGTATTTCAAATAGAGTTAAATCTCAACCTCATCCTAAGTACGATCGCGTGAGTTTCTCTCACGATCGGAATTACCCTCAAACTCGCTTTCGGACAGCGGCGTGTCGGGGACGCTATTAATAGTAGCGTCAACGTCCGACTACCTCTCCGTAGGTCCACCCAACCCTCACCGGGATTTATCTTGGTGTTCGGTCTTTTACCCCGCGGACTTATAGTCCGCGATCCAACTTATCCCTACGACCCGTGCATGATCATAACAGTATATTTAAACTGAAACCCGGCACATCGTATTCCATCACTCTTCACTTCCTTTTCCTCCATTAATCTTCTCTACCCAAAATGGTCAATACCAGGAGCAGACGTGCTCGTACCAATACCGCGGACTCGGACAACGTTCAGGAGGAGCCAGTAGTGGCAAATCCTTTCGCTACCAATGCGACGGCTTTCGCGCCGTTCGCCGAGTCGATCTCTGGAACGGGACTTCCCCGTAGGCGAACCAACGCTTTCGGTCCAGCCCCGAGCCAACCTGCAACGGTACGGGTATCGAACCTTCACGCTCTTGGTTCACCAGACCAAGCCGAATTCGAGTACCAGGTACTCTACACCGCTGATGGGCAACCAATCACGGTACGAACGCCGCGTAGCAATCGCACGGCGATACCAACGTTGGAGACGGCCATCCCCCCATCTCCGACAACACTAACCCTCGCTGACAGAATGCGTCAGCAGTTATCAACCCAAGCCGGTACTTCGCGGGATCGGTCGTCATCCCTCGTCCCCGCTGAGGTTCCGGAGGAACCTGAGATCGCGGAGCCAATCGAGGAGGTAAGTCCTGACTTACCAGACCACCCGGAAGACCCGGACCCTGAGGGATCTGATCCCGAAGGACCACCCGGAGGTCCAGGAGGTCCTGGTGGTCCAGGAGGTCCCGGTGGTCCGGGATCACCCCCTAGCTCTCGCGGTCCTAGCCGTTCTAGGAGTCCTCCAGGAGGACCAGGTAGCAACCG
This sequence comes from Lentinula guzmanii, assembly GCA_027919855.1. Taxonomy (NCBI): domain Eukaryota; kingdom Fungi; phylum Basidiomycota; class Agaricomycetes; order Agaricales; family Omphalotaceae; genus Lentinula; species Lentinula guzmanii. The sequence goes on from JANVFO010000015.1 coordinate 599,190, forward strand.
CACCGACATTGCGGAACAGCGCATCATGGAGCTGTTTACCACCTTTAGAGGCACCCTCGACCATCTCGGAGGTGCTATCGTCGAACTGTCCGCGAATCAAAATCGTGGACCGACAGAGACCGCAAGGTCAAAAGTTAAGGACCCGGAGGTTTTCGACGGTTCTAACCCGCGGAAACTGAAAGGTTTCCTCGTTTCTTTATCTTTGGTCTTTATTGACCGCCCAACGTATTTTACTGATCAAAGGAAGATCAACTATACGTTATCTTACCTAGGTGGCGCCGCAAAGGAGTGGTTCGAACCAGATATTCTGGATCCGGATCTCGCGGAGATGCCCGCCTGGACGTCCTCCTTCGCGTCGCTGGTGAAGGAATTACAGGACAATTTCGGTATGTACGATGCTCAGGGAGAGGCCGAGGACAAACTCGGGACGTTAAGGATGAAGGAATCCGACAACGTACGGACTTACAACATCCGTTTCAATACCCTCGCGGCGTCTACAAACTGGGACTCCCAAGCCCTTAAGTGGGCCTATCAACGCGGCTTGGCAAGCCGTATAAAAGACGAAATGGCCCGTCTTCCAGAGCCCGCTAATCTCGCGGACTATCGGAAAGAAGTCCTTCGCGTGGACAACCGATACTGGAGACGGGAAGAAGAACGGAAACGCGAAAACGCCCGTTCGATGGTCGCGACTTCATTCTCGAAGGCGCCGACTACATCCTCGAAGAACTCGCCAAGTTCTTCTCCATCACCCTCCTCCGCGGCCTTCTCGACTAAAGGATCGGGAAAACAAGGTAAGCCTAACGGAGGCAATCACTCATCCTCGACAAGTTCAGCATCGACGCGATCGTCGATTGCTGCTAACCTAGGATCGGACGGCAAACTCCTCCCGAGCGAGGCGGAGCGTCGGAAGAAACTAGGACTTTGTGGTTTCTGTGGCGGGAAGCATAGGTTTGAAGATTGCAAGCGGAAGAAGGCTCGTGAGACTCGAGGCCGAGCTGCAGAGACGCAGGAGAGCGTAGAGACGACTTCCGTGGACTCGGAAAACTGATCAGCAGCTCCTGTACCCCGGTACGACACGGGAGTTGCGTTGATTCAGTTCGTACCACGCGGGAAGTAAAACTCAACGCGTCCACTCTTTCATATAACGAACAATCTTTCATATTATCGCTAACCTTAGATTTACCGGCTCGCGGCGTTTCTTCCGATTCCTCCGCCGCGACGCTATCGTTTACATCTTTACTTGATTCTGGTTCTACTGACTGTTTTATTGACTCGCTTTTTGTAAAAGCAAATAGTTTACCAACTTCACCCATCTCTCCAATCAATCTCCGCCTTTTCGATGGTTCATTGTCCCCTAAGCCGATCGTCGAGACTACCACTCTCAACGTTCGATTTCCCTCCGGCGAGCTGCTACTACTGACATTCTATGTCACCTCACTCGACTCCTCTTGCAAAGCTGTATTAGGTTACAGTTTCTTAACCCGCTACAATCCGTTGATTGACTGGGTATCTCGAAACATCACTTTCCGTCCCACTGAGCAAGTTGAGTCCCTCACCCCGACGTCCTCGATCCGCGGAGATATCCCGGAGTTAACTGATCCTGCGCCGGATCAGCCTCACCCAATCGATCGAAGAAGACTTCGCGCCCTTCCTCTCGATCGCGCTCTCGCCCCTCACCTCATCCATTATCGGACAAATTCCTCTTTGAACCCATCTACACCTATCCCTCGGTCGCTCAATTGGCCGCTTCTAAGCTCGAAAATCCCGAAGTCGACATCGCTCTAGTAAACGCGGTCCTTTTCAACCGCGCATGTAAGGCAGCTAAATGCGAACCTATTTTACTACGAGCGATCCATTCTGAAGTTTCAGCGCGAGCTGCTTCAACCTCACCCAACTCCGCGGAGACGAAAACCGATACTTCCAGCTTACCGCCGGAGTATGCGGAATTCGCCGACGTATTCGACGAAGTGGATTCGAAGTGCTGCCAGAGCACCGCCCTTACGACCTCAAGATTGATTTGGAGCCTGGCGCCGAACCCCCGATCGGTCGCCTTTACCCCCTTTCTGCAAAGGAACTTGAAGCTCTTCGCGAGTTTATCGACAAACACCTCGAAACAGGTGCTATCCAACCATCCACCTCTCCTCACGGGGCTCCGGTACTTTTTGTTCCGAAGAAGGATGGTAAACTCCGTCTCTGTGTAGACTTCCGCGGTCTTAACAAGATCACCAAAAAGACCGCTATCCTTTACCTCTTATTTCTGATCTCTTGGACGCTCCTAAGAAAGCTAAGTTTTATACCAAACTCGATCTCACTCACGCATATCATCTAGTCCGAATCGCGGAAGGCGACGAATGGAAAACCACCTTCAGAACCCGTTGGGGTTCCTATGAATGGAAGGTTATGCCATTCGGCCTTACCAACGCTCCCGCGGCTTTCCAGCGTTTCGTTAATCACATTTTCGCTGACCTTTTAGATGTTAATGTTATCGTCTATATCGACGATATCTCATTTACTCGGACGACGAGAAATCGCATCGCGAACATGTCCGCGAGGTTCTCCGTCGACTCCGAAAACATCGTCTGTTGCGAACCTCGCCAAATGCGAATGGGGTGTAGACACGGTCGAGTATCTTGGTTATATTCTTTCTCCGGAGGGCTTAACGATGTCGAAAGACAAAGTTCAAGCTATCGTTGACTGGCCGGTGCCCCGAAAAGTCAAAGACGTTCAATCCTTTTTAGGTTTTGCTAACTTTTATCGACGTTTTATTTATAATTATAGCGAAATCGTACTTCCGATGACGCGGCTCACGCGAAAGGACGTATCATGGTTATGGTCCAAGGAGTGCCAAGAAGCTTTCGACAAACTCAAGGACAGCTTCGTTCACGCTCCCATCCTCGCACACTGGCAACCTAACCTACCCCTTATCGTCGAAACCGACGCGTCGGACTACGCGCTAGCCGCGATCCTCTCGATCCTCCTACCGGACGGAGAGATTCATCCAATCGCTTTCCTATCCCGAACCTTCCAAGCTGCAGAGCTTAACTACGACACTCATGACAAAGAGCTCCTCGCTATTTTCGAGGCTTTCAAAGCTTGGCGTCACTATCTCGAAGGATCGGCGACGCGATTGATGTGGTTACGACCACAAGAATCTCGAATACTTCTCGACCACCAAAATCCTCACGCGGCGACAAGTCCGCTGGTCAGAATTCCTCCACCAGTTCAACATGGTGATCCGCTTCCGCCCGGGTAAGTTGGGTGCAAAACCCGATGCCCTCACTAGACGCTGGGACGTCTATCCTAAAGAGGGGGATACCGGCTACGCGCAAGTTAACCCGCAGAATTTCAGACCTATCTTTACCAATGACAACTAACCACTTCTCTTCGAGCAACTTTTCTAGAAGGCCCCGCGCTTCGCGCTGCGATCGTAATGGACTTGCAATCGCTTCATTCCACTATCCGCGATTCTATTGAACAGGATCCGGAAGCAATCGCAGGCTTAGCCCTAGCAAAGACGATTCAAATACTCGTTGGACAGTAGGTGATGATGGACTGCTAAAACTTGACAATCGCATTTATGTTCCTAACCATTCTAACCTTTGCCTTAAAATTTTACAATATTTTCACGATCACCCCCTTTCAGGTCATTTTGGACAGAACCGGACTCTCGAATCAATCCGACGCCATTACACTTGGCCGAAGATCCGGGAATTCGTTCGCGACTATGTCAGCTCATGTACAGTTTGCGGACGAAACAAACCCCGTCGACACAGACCTTATGGTCTCCTCAAACCTCTTCCGGTTCCCGCCCGACCATGGATTCAATCTCGATGGACTTCATCGAACAACTCCCTCCTCCGACGGACATACAGCAATCCTCGTCGTCGTCGATCGAGCTTCTAAGCAAGGCATCTTTATTCCGACTAACGACAAGATCACCTCCGAAGGATTAGCGGAGTTATTCGTTCATCACGTTTTCTCCAAGCACGGAGTTCCGAACCACGTTACTTCCGATCGTGGCTCGGAATTCGTGTCTGCTTTTTCCGCGCCCTCGGCGAAGCTCTTTCTATGAAACTTCACTTCACCTCAGGATATCACCCAGAAGCCGATGGACAAACGAAGAGTCAACCAAACTCTGAACAGTACATCGATTACTGTGCATAACAACGATTGGCAAACTACACGCAACAAAAAGCTCCTAATGCTCTACGTTATCCGTCTGGAACAAAGGCTATCACCCAAATCACGTAAGACCCAAATGACATTCGCCCGGAATGGAGCAAATCTTGAGAGCTCACTCTTTCCGAGACGAAATTACTAACGCGCAAGCTCGATACAAGACAACGACAGAAAAGATTACTCACCTGAATTCCCTTATTCACAGTTATGTGCAAAGCACATCGACACGCACCTACGACAATTCGCGAAAGTACCTCGGAGTCAAGCCTCAACTCGACCCCAGTACCCGGATAGTGCATTGTACCATCTAGCTCAGGTATGAGTCCCTGCATCTTCGGCTATTCATCTCGCATCCCTTCGCCGATGCTTTCGCTACTTCGCTACTTCGTATCTTCGCATCGCACCTTCGCATCTTCGCATCTTCGTATCATCGGATCACCTTATCCGTTATCTATCATCTGACACTTGTTCCATATGGTTTATTGTCTTTTCTACTGAATAGAATAATTACTATAAGTACTGTAGCCCACTGTACTTGCCTCCTTAGTTTCGAAATCGACATAGATTGTCTATCTCCTATCCTGCACACTCTGAGACTTAGTTCAAAGTCTTCTAGCCATCTTCATCGCTGTGCTATACGTCGCCGAGACTTTAGTCATCGCTATCGCGTTGCACGTCTCGCGTCGTCTTGTTCATTCTCGTATTATCTCCGCTAGCACTCCGAGGACTGAAAGGAGCAAGGGTGTTGCTAATAGCTTCGCCGAGTCCTATCCCGTTCATTAGGAGATCTCGCAAGTACCTGAGGGTATCTTGCACGATCTTAACAGTATTTCGAAACTCTTCTTGTATCCTTTCGCACTTTAAAACTCGCACTGATTCGTTTCCCTTATGTCCCAAACAATCCAGGCCCTGAATCGTCGCGCCCTGTAGGACGTCAGCGCTCAGCGACGGTTGAGTCTAGTGCTCCTGGCATAACCGATGTCGCTACTCCGAACCCTTTCATATCAACTGCTCAGGCATTATCTCCATTTAACCGCACTCGCTTCGCACGTATTCAGAACTACGAGACGCGTGATCGGCGTCGAACAAACGCTGGGTTTTCTACCGTTCGTTTGAGCGATGCTAACATTACCGCTGTTCGTAGCACACCCATTCCCGAAGAGCCCCATGTCTCGCCTTCGATGGCGTCTCTTCGCCGAATGTACCAACCCCCCGATACTGCTCCTCGCACTCGTGCGCCCTCTGTCGCATCAGAGTCCGAAGCTCATTCATCAGTTCCCGATGGTGATGAATCCGTACATGAGGATTTCCAAGACCCAGAGGTCCCTGACCTCCCACCTGATCAAGAGCTTGACCCGATACCTCCACGCGCCCTGGAGGTGATGGTGGAGGTGATGGAGGAGGAGATGGAGGAGGAGATGGAGGTGGTGGTGGAGGTGGTGGCGGCGATGGCGGCGGTACACCTCATGCGCCCGCTGCTAACCCACCTACGATAATGCAATACCGAGGGAGAAACCCTCGCTCTTTCAATGCTTCATTCGCTGATCACTTCTCTAAATGGCATCCAGATGTCTATAGCTAGGCCTGCCGTCAGCGAAGGTGGAACGTCCAAGGCGAAGCTTCGCGATCCCGACGCTTTTGACGGTTCTGATCCCCGTAAACTCCAGTCTTTCCTTGTCGACCTCACCCTCATTTTCGCCGACCGCCCGCGATACTTCACTGACGAACGCAAAGTGTCCTATGCACTTTCGTATCTTCGCGGTTCGGCGAAGGAGTGGTTCGAGCCAGACCTCTTGTATCCTGACCCGATAAATCCGCCAGCATGGATGTCTAGTTTTGAGTACCTTGTTCAGGAACTCACGGACAATTTCGGAGTCTATGACATGGAAGGAGAAGCAGAGGATAAGCTGGGAAACCTAAGAATGAAGGGATCGGACAACGTAAGGAAGTACATGATTCGCTTCAACTCGCTCGCCAATGCGACATCTTGGGATGCTGTCGCGCTCGCGTGGGCATTCAAGCGCGGCTTAGCTACGCGGATCAAGGACGATCTCGCCCGACTTCCGACCGAACCATTGACGCTCGTAGAGCTTCGCCGAGAGGCGCAACGCTCGGACGCGAGGTACTGGAAGCGGGAGGAGGAGAAGCGTCGCGAGTCAGCCCGCGCTGGGACTACGGCTACGCAACAAACTGGTACAGGAAAGGCCTCGGGAAAAGCAGCGACAGTACCGTCGGCTAACCCGCCAAAACCTGCGCCCACTGATAACTCCAAAGGCAAGAAATCTAATGGGAATCAGAAGGGTAAAGGCAAGAAGCCGAACCTTACTGGTAAGTTGACCGATAGCGGACGCCTAACTCCAGCAGAACTGCAACACCGCAAGGATAATAACCTTTGCCTCTTCTGCGGTCTCGCCGGGCACCGTATCGCCGAATGCCGCAAACGTCTCGCCTCTGAGTCAACCCGTGCTATGGCTAGTACTACCGATTCCGCTGCAGTCGCCTCGACTTCGCAGCCGGAAAAATAGCCAGCAACTTCAGTTCCTGTGCACAAGACTGGAGTTGCGTTGACCGGGATTGTGCTACCACTCAGGAAGTAATCTGCAACGCATCCGCTCTTTCGTATACTAATTCGCTTCGTCTCTTTCTTACTACTGAATTCGTACCAACTGACACTTTCGATACTACTACCATTTCGCTTCTCAAATTTCTCGCTCTCCTCGATTCTGGCTCCACGAACGATTTTATTGATAGCGCGTATGTAGAACAGAACAATATACCTACAGCGCCGATTTCGCCGATAAATTTACGATTATTTGATGGTTCGCTCGCTGCGTCGCCGATCACAGAGATCGCCTCGCTACCTGTTCGCTTTCCTACCGGGGAACTTCTTGACTTGGACTTTTATGTCACACCCTTGGATTCGTCTTGTAAAGCAGTTTTAGGATACAGTTTTCTTCGCCGCTACAACCCGTTGGTTGATTGGCAACATACTACTATTTCTTTCCAAAATGCTACTAACAATTCTTTTCCTCAGACGTCTTCCTTTGCCGCTATGGTTTCGCCATCCCAAAGGACATCTCTCGCTCATGTGGATCACCCACTTTCATCTTCACCGCCCCCGCGGAATTCGTCGGTACCCTCGCCGAAACCCCCGAAAAAGCGCAACAAACCTTCGTACCCCTTCGAACCTATCTATACATATCCCTCTGTCACTCAGATGGGGTCACAACTCGTAAACAACAAAGCAGTCGACATTAGGCTGCTCGGTGCTCGTGCCTTTCAACGCGTTTGTAAGGAAGCTGGGCGTGAACCAGTAATGTTCTACGCTACCCAATCCACCTTCCATACTACACCGCCTACCTCATCGCCCGCTCTCGCGGCGGTCAGCACTGAGGATTTGTCTATTCCGCCAGAATACGCGGAATTCGCCGATATTTTCGACAAGATGAAGGCCGACACACTACCTGAACATCGCGACTTCGATATCAAGATCGACCTTGAGGAAGGTAAATCGCCGCCTCTCTCGCGCATTTACCCCCTCTCGCCTAAAGAACAAGAGGCACTCCGCGAATGGCTGGACGAAAACATCGCCAATGGATTCGTTTCGCCGTCAACTTCGCCACACGGCGCTCCCATCCTTTTTGTCCCAAAGAAGGACGGTTCTCTTCGCCTGTGTGTAGACTTTCGCGGACTCAATGCCATTACCAAGAAGGACAGGTATCCTTTACCCCTTTTATCCGATTTACTTGACGCACCAGGCAAAGCAAAAATATACACCAAAATCGATCTTCAACATGCTTTCCATCTCGTACGCGTCGCTGCCGGTGATGAATGGAAAACGACTTTCCGTACTCGCTACGGTTCTTTTGAATGGAATGTTATGCCCTTCGGACTAACGAATGCACCCGCAGTGTTTCAGCGGTTTGTCAATACGGTCTTCGCCGATCTGCTTGATCGTTTCGTTATTGTTTATATGGACGATTTGTTGATCTACTCCGATAATCTAGAACAACACCGCGAACATGTCCGCGAAGTGCTTCGCCGACTTCGCGAACACAAGCTCTATGCTTCAGCGAAGAAAAGTGAATGGCATAAAGACACGGTAGAGTACCTCGGCTACATCTTGTCGCCACAAAGCAGTCGACATTAGGCTGCTCGGTGCTCGTGCCTTTCAACGCGTTTGTAAGGAAGCTGGGCGTGAACCAGTAATGTTCTACGCTACCCAATCCACCTTCCATACTACACCGCCTACCTCATCGCCCGCTCTCGCGGCGGTCAGCACTGAGGATTTGTCTATTCCGCCAGAATACGCGGAATTCGCCGATATTTTCGACAAGATGAAGGCCGACACACTACCTGAACATCGCGACTTCGATATCAAGATCGACCTTGAGGAAGGTAAATCGCCGCCTCTCTCGCGCATTTACCCCCTCTCGCCTAAAGAACAAGAGGCACTCCGCGAATGGCTGGACGAAAACATCGCCAATGGATTCGTTTCGCCGTCAACTTCGCCACACGGCGCTCCCATCCTTTTTGTCCCAAAGAAGGACGGTTCTCTTCGCCTGTGTGTAGACTTTCGCGGACTCAATGCCATTACCAAGAAGGACAGGTATCCTTTACCCCTTTTATCCGATTTACTTGACGCACCAGGCAAAGCAAAAATATACACCAAAATCGATCTTCAACATGCTTTCCATCTCGTACGCGTCGCTGCCGGTGATGAATGGAAAACGACTTTCCGTACTCGCTACGGTTCTTTTGAATGGAATGTTATGCCCTTCGGACTAACGAATGCACCCGCAGTGTTTCAGCGAACAACACCGCGAACATGTCCGCGAAGTGCTTCGCCGACTTCGCGAGCACAAGCTCTATGCTTCAGCGAAGAAAAGTGAATGGCATAAAGACACGGTAGAGTACCTCGGCTACATCTTGTCGCCGGAGGGTCTCCGAATGGCCGACGACAAGGTCCAGACCATTCGCGAGTGGCCGACGCCTCGCAAGGTGAAGGACGTTCAGTCTTTCCTCGGCTTCGCCAACTTCTATCGCCGTTTCATTTACAATTATTCCGACATTGTCGTTCCACTCACACGACTCACGCGCAAGGACACTCCCTGGCTTTGGTCGTCGTTACAACAGTCTGCCTTCGATTTACTTAAAGATGCTTTTACTCACGCTCCCGTTCTCGCGCATTGGGAGCCTAATAGGCCTCTCATTGTGGAAACAGATGCCTCTGATTACGCGATCGCCGCTATACTTTCTATCGTCACTGCCGACAACGAGATACATCCCGTCGCATTTCTCTCGCGAACGCTACAGGCCGCCGAACTTAACTACGACACACACGATAAAGAGCTTCTCGCCATCTTTGAAGCCTTTAAAGCATGGCGCCATTACTTGGAAGGCTCTGGCGACCCAATCGACGTTGTTACTGATCACAAGAACTTGGAGTATTTCTCGACAACGAAAATTCTAACTCGCCGACAGGTTCGCTGGTCGGAGTTTCTCCACCAATTCAACATGGTTATTCGCTTTCGCCCGGGAAAGCTCGGTGGTAAACCAGATGCTATGACTAGACGATGGGACGTCTACCCTAAAGAGGGGGATAGCAGCTACGCCAAGGTCAATCCGCAAAATTTTAGACCCATCTTTACTGAAGAACAATTGACCTCTTCGCTTCGCGCGACCTTTTTACAAGGACCAGTTCTCAGAGCGTCGGTTATCATGGATGTTGATTCGCTTCACAAGTCCATCCGTGAAAGCTATCACCACGACGCCGAGGCTGCTAGAGGTTTAGATTTTGCCGCCGATGCTCAGCACCCTCGCTGGACGCTCGCCGATGATGGTCTACTTCGCCTCGACAACCGCATCTATGTTCCCAATCATTCCGATCTCCGCGTTCAAGTACTTCGCAATCACCACGATCATATTCTTGCAGGACACTATGGCATAAACCGCACACTCGCGTCGGTTCGCCGAGAGTATACTTGGCCCAAAGTTCGTGAATTCGTATGTGATTATATTTCTTCATGCACCGTTTGCGGTCGCAACAAACCTCGCCGACATCGCCCGTACGGTTTCCTTAAACCCCTTCCCGTTCCTGTCCGCCCATGGGATTCCATCTCTATGGATTTCATTGAGCAACTTCCTGACTCGAACGGCTACACAGCGATTCTCGTCGTCGTTGATCGCGCATCGAAACAAGCCATTTTCATTCCGACCTACGATACAATCACTTCCGAACAGCTCGCCGAACTTTTCGTCATTCATGTCTTCTCCAAACACGGTGTTCCTAGCCACGTTACTTCCGATCGCGGTTCTGAGTTCGTCTCAGCCTTTTTCCAGGCTATTGGTAAAGCCTTGGAGATGGAATTACATTTTACCTCTGGTTATCATCCTGAAGCTGATGGTCAGACAGAGCGCGCTAATCAAACTCTAGAGCAGTACATTCGCATTTACTGCTCGTACCAGCAAGACGACTGGTCGCGCCTCCTGCCTATCGCCGAGTTCGCCTACAACAATGCGCCGAACGCTTCCACAGGTATTACTCCATTCTTCGCCAATAAAGGTTATCATCCGAATATCACCGTTCATCCCGAGTACAAACTCACTTCCGATACTGCTCGCGATTTCGTCGTTGACCTAGATGAACTCCATTCAATCCTTAAAGACGAAATGGCTCTCGCCCAGTCTCGCTATAAGGAGCAGGCTGATCGGAAACGCATTGCGCAACCCATCATTCCTGTCGGTTCTAAGGTATACGTTCTCGCCGAACATATTCGCTCGACTCGCCCTGCGCCGAAGTTCGCCGAGAAGTATCTGGGTCCTTTCACGGTTCTTGAACAAGTCGGTTCATTATCGTTCAAGCTTTCTCTCCCTGACTATATGAGTCGCATCCATCCGGTATTCCATGTATCTCAACTCGAACCCTACACTGAAAACATTATCCCCAATAGAGTCCAATCTCCGCCTCCGCCGATTGAAGTCGACGGCGAACCGGAATACGAAATCGCCGAAATACTCGACTCCAAAATCGATCGTCGCCGAAAGGCTTGTCCATTGCTCTACTATGTTCGGTGGAATGGTTACGAAGGTACCACCGATGAATTCTCATGGGTTTTAGCTTCGGAAATTACAACCGACGAATCTTCGCCTGAACCCGACGCGCTCCTCGCGTTCCACGAAAGGTATCCTACCAAGCCAGGTCCACTAGCGAAAGTTCTCGCTAGCGTGTAAGATTGTTTCGCCTCTCGCTTTACTGTTCGCGTCATACTTTGTTTCTTTATTTTTACCCTCGCCTTTCGTTTCGCTTTTCTCTACTTTTCGTTCGCGCTCTTCGCGGAAAACAACAAAATGATAGTTTTTGATTGTTGTTTTCCCTCACATTGTTTGTTCTTACAAGTCACAAAATAAATCAAGAAAAACTTTATTTTACTAAGTCCAAAAAAACTTTTATAGCTACACAATTTTTATTTACAAGTTCAATTAGCGATCTAATCGCTATTTTCTTCTTCTTCGCTATCTTCGCGGTTCTCCTCGCCCCTCGATCCAGATGGCCCGGCAATGTTCGCAAAGACGGGGTAACGACCCATAGCCATGTTCTCGAGTATCGAGAGCATCCGCCTCTCGTTCTCCCTCGCCACGGTTTCCATGGTTCCTACCCTCGTACGCAACTCACCCAACTCCGAGCGAAGCAAGAGGACCTCTTGCTCTAGCCTTTCCTCCTTTCGCCGACCACTTCCCCGCCTCGTCAATCGCATTATACCCTCATCCTCGCTTTCGCCTTCTTCGCCTTCATCCTCGACAACTCTTGTCGCCGTCCTCGTCTTCTTCTGCGTTCGGCTGCCCTTGCCAGACCTTTCAGTGTCGTGGCACTTTTCGTGGCGGCGAATGCAACGAGTGCAGCGAGTAGACCTGTCGTCGCGCATCTCGCACGGCTCGTCTACCCACCTGCAATTCGCGCAAGGAGGTGAACGGAGAGTCGAGGGGGAAACGGTAGGATTGGAAGGAACGGGCGGAGGTAATGGGTTAGCGACTGTCGTTGGAGACTCGGGTTCCTGCCAATGGTCTTCTGCGAAGTCTTCGCGACGTGCGAGACCTTCAGAAGCTTCAGGCTGCTGAATGAGAGAGGATCAGAGTGCGTTTGCGAAGAGCCTATCGAAAACTCACCTTCAATGCCTCGTCGTCGACGATTTCACTCCTCGCTCTTTCCTTCCCTCGACGAATCTCTTCTCGTCTCGCTTTCCCGTCGTTGCTTTCTTCGTCATCCTCGTCACCCTTGTCGTTCTTCTTTCCATCCTCGGCTCTTGCAACCTTTTGCCTGGCTATCTTTTCCATCAATCTGCGCCTAGCCGCGCCTCTATCCATCGCAGTTGCCGAATGGCGCTTCCCAGCGAGTTTCTTGCGATGTAGACGCAAGTCGTGTCGCGTTTTTGTCGACAATGGGCGGGCAGGAGAATTGGTTTGTGTGTGAGCAGAGGGAGACGATGGGGAGGACATGTTGGACGTTCAAGTTGAAGTTGAAAATTTAGTCGCCGAGTCCTTATATGCTCGCGCTTCTTTTTAGCGCCCGTTCGGATCTTGCCGAGATCTCGGACTTCTCCGCTTTTTTCGATTCCGCGGACTTAACGTTTTTATTTTGTTTGAAGCCCACTAGACGCATTTGAGGGCAAATGCGTAAGAGGGGGATACTGTTACGATCATGCTAGCTCAGGTATGAGTCCTGCATCTTCGCTATCATCTCGCATCCCTTCGCCGATGCTTTCGCTACTTCGCTACTTCGTATCTTCGCATCGCACCTTCGCATCTTCGCATCTTCGTATCATCGGATCATCTTATCCGTTATCTATCATCTGACACTTGTTCCATATGGTTTATTGTCTTTTCTACTGAATAGAATAATTACTATAAGTACTGTAGCCCACTGTACTTGCCTCCTTAGTTTCGAAATCGACATAGATTGTCTATCTCCTATCCTGCACACTCTGAGACTTAGTTCAAAGTCTTCTAGCCATCTTCATCGCTGTGCTACACGTCGCCGAGACTTTAGTCATCGCTATCGCGTTGCAAGGCTCGCGTCGTCTTGTTCATTCTCGTATTATCTCCGCTAGCACTCCGAGGACTGAAAGGAGCAAGGGTGTTGCTAATAGCTTCGCCGAGTCCTATCCCGTTCATTAGGAGATCTCGCAAGTACCTGAGGGTATCTTGCACGATCTTAACACTTATTAATCATGATTCCCTCAAAAAATCCATTCTTCCCCGCGGCGATCATCGTCGCGACGATCAATTATAAACAAAATCCTTTTTCCCCGATAATCACCGCGATCCTCATTCCGTCATTTCCCTTACTTATGAAAACTCTCAAAAACATCAAAAACCAAAGCCATCATCATTACCAACAAAAAATAACAACAAAAAACAAAACTACAAAAAAAATACAAGAGCAATCGAGTAGAGTACATAAAGTAGTCCGTCGCGGAGTTTTACTCCGCGCGCCTTTTTCCCTCGCGGATTCTTTTTCTCTTCTCTTTTTCTTTCTCCTCTTCATCCTCTTCACCTTCCCCGTCTTCATCTTCATCTTCACTTTTTTCACTCCCTTGCATTGCTTCCATTACCCTTGTCTCCGCTCTAACCATTATCCCTAACATTTTTTCTTGAACGACGAGCGATTGTCGCAGAAGCTTGACCAAGTCTTGGTTTTGCTCCGCGATCCGCGCGAGTTGTTCCGCCACTTCAGTTCCTTCAACCCTCCTCCGTTCTCCTGCTCTCGCGGCGGGTCCCTCATAAACCTCCTCCTCATCCAACTTGACCCGTTTACCCCGCGGTCGACGGGCGGCGTTTTCACCGGACCAACTACATCATTGCTTTTGCTGGTGGCAAATCTCGCACGCCTGTGTTGTCCGTGTCGTCGATTGTGGACGGCAGTCGGAGGGTCGACCAATCATCACGCAACGAGAACAGGCGGAGTGAGGTTGGGAATTATCAGGGGGTGGGGGAGTGTCGTTGTCGATTGTGTCCAAGTCCGGACCACCCTAAACAAATAAAGAATATTCAAGAGGCAAAACATCGAAGAGATTACTACTCACCTTCGCGATCATTTTGATCGTTCTCTTTCGTTTGGTGCCTCTTGGGATCACCTTCCGCGGTTGTTCCACCACTTCATCATCCGATTCGTCAGTAATTATGGCCTTAGACTTAAAGGTTTTACGCCGCGGGCTGGTTAACGGTACCAAAACTTCAACATCGAGACGGGGCGGTTTCGATATCGACTTCCGACGCTTTTCCAACTCCCTCGCGGCCTTATTCTTTTCCCCCCTATTCTCTTCCAATAATTTTGCGAACGCTTTACTCTGCTCTCGCGCATCCTCTACTTCTGCTAGTCGTTCTTCTTCGCGCCTTTTTTCCTCCGCGATCCGAATTTTCTCTTGTTTCTCCTCTGCTACTCTCTTCTCTTCATCAAGTACTTCTTCCTCAAATCTTTTTAACTCAGCTATCCTTTCTTCTTCCAATCGCATCGCTTCCGCGAGTTCTCTCTCCGCCGCCAACTTTTCCTCCGCGATCCTTTTTTCTTCAGCCCTTTTCTCTTCAGCTACTCGTTTTTCTTCCTCGACTCTTCTTTCCTCGGCTATTCTTTTCTCTTCTGCGACCCTCCTTTCTTCGGCGAGTCGTTTCTCTTCCTCCTCCCGCGCCGCCTCTTCCTCTAACCGTGACATCTCCGCCGCGAATTCGGCCTCTTGCCTTGCATTTTCCTCGTCCCGTAGCCGTTGACGTTCTGCCTGAGCAGCGAGTAACCGCTCGCGACGTTGTTGCGCAGTTTCGGTGTTGTTGGAAGACATGGCAGTAGGAGGGAGGACTTACCAAAATTTTTGGAGAAGGCCCTACTTTTATATCCTTCGCGACTTAAGGGCCGGCTCAACTTACAATTTTCACCAAACTTCTATCACCTATCTTCGCGTGCCTGGGACTTTTCACATCACATTTTAAGCTTTGATCCCCGTTACTTCTGATCATTCACATCCATTTTAGTCATATCACTACTCAGGATCTCGAGGGCTCGATCCTAACGGGGGGGCACTGTTACGACCAGGCCAAGTCAAACTCCCGTGGCCCTGACGATTGTTTTCCGGTATTTCGACTTCATCATTTTCTTCCGTCGCGGAGCTTACCTCCGCGATCCTTTTACACTTCGCGTTTTTATCCCTCACACTTAGCCGACTTCTTATATATCCTTTTATATCATTTCCTTTATACTTTCCCCTTTTATCTTCCACATGTTCGACCATACTATTCTAGGATACTATCGCTTAGCGACCCTTAGGTAGCGATTACAGTATAAAGCTACGAGAGTAGAATAGTTGGTCCTCAGTTTAAATATCGACTTTGATAGCACACTTCTACAGTGTATTTCAAATAGAGTTATTCTCAACCTCACCTTAAGTACGATCGCGTGAGTTCTCCCGCGATCGGAATTACTTTATCCTCGCTTTCGGACATCGACGTGTCGGGGACGCTATTAATAGTAGCGTCAACGTCCGACGACCTCTCCGTAGGTTCAATTCACCCTCACCGGGATTTATCTTGGTGTTCGGTCTTTTACCCCGCGGACTTATAGTCCGCGATCCAACTTATCGCCTACGACCTGTGCATGATCATAACATGGACCGAATATAGCCGCAACCCGGACAGCGCAATTATTTACTGATCAACTGATAATAATAATTACTATTGATAAGTACTATAATTAAATTCTTTCTTCCCTCCCCATCTGTTATGCCTATTTGTATCTGCAGTATATGTATGTCTATTGGTCCATAACCTCCTCATCACACCCATGATAAATAGATAAATATTATTTGGAAAATATTAATGAAGAAGTAGCATAAGAAAAGCAACAAGTAGAGTGAGTCAATGGAAATCTGCATAGATGAAGTGGCTGAACATGGATGAATATATGTAATGCATTGAAGTAAGAGAAAGTTTATATGTTTTGTTCACAAAACCTGTTGTGAAATTTAAAAATTGACTATGTACAAGAAAAAATCATATTGTTATAGGTATGCCTCTGGACCTTTGATCATTTGATCAGGTTTCCAGTCTTCAATGTTTAACTTAGTACTTTTTATCTTCTTTGTTTCTCAATTGAACCTCACAAAGTATTTGGTTATCAAATACGAGTGCTTCTCACATTATTATCTTTTATTTCTATCAGTGGGAACAATCCACATTACCTATAGCTTTACTTAGAACTCATATTGTTATACTTTTCACAATTAGGATACAAGGTATATAAGCTGTAGCATCTTGGAGACAGTTCTCCATTTTAAATATCAACTTGGATTGTTGCTGAACTCCTGTTATGATCATGCTCATCAACCGCATTGGACCGATCCCACTATCAATCCAACCCTGCATACTGCTGCAATTGCGCGCATCAATCAAACCATCGATCCGACTCACCAATCTGACTCACAACAAGTCCATCCTCAATGTGACACATCAATGATACTGATCAAGGTGAATTGGTTCTGCAACTCTTATCTGCCCCTATCCTATATCCCATCACTATCCCTTTGGATGGGCTATACACCTAGACCACTGCTGTTACCTTATTAGTTAGTTTTCTTCCTATCCGCACTTGCTATCTTTACTCCTGTACACCACAACTACTTTAGGATATCTCGCAGCAACATCAGAGATAGTGTACTTAGTATAAAGGACCTGTAGACGTAGGTAGAAGCCCTTAGCTTTGATATCGACCTGGTACAACCTGTTACGACCATGCCAAGTTCAACTCCCGCGGGCCCGACGATCATTCCCCGGTATTTGACTTTACTATTTTCTTCCGTCGCGGAGCTTACCTCCGCGATCCTGTTACACTTGGGTTTTATATCCCTCACACTTAGCCGACTTTCTATATATCCTTTTATATCATTTCCTTTATACTTTCCCCTTTTATCTTCCTCATGTTCGACCATACTATTCTAGGATACTATCGCTTAGCGACCCTTAGGTAGCGACTACAGTATAAAGCTACAAGAGTAGAATAGTTGGTCCTTAGTTTAAATATCGACTTTGATAGCGCACTCATACAGTGTATTTCAAATAGAGATTATTCTCAACCTCATCCTAAGTACGATTGCGTGAGTTTCTCCCGCGATCGGAATTACCCTCAACTTCGCTTTCGGACAGCGGCGTGTCGGGGACGCTATTAATAGTAGCGTCAACGTCCGACTACCTCTCCGTAGGTTCATCCAACCCTCACCGGGATTTATCTCGGTGTTCGGTCTTTACCCCGCGGACTTATAGTCCGCGATCCAACTTCTCCCTACGACCCATGCATGATCATAACAGTATATTTAAACTGAAACCCGGCACATCGTATCCTATCATTTTTCACTTCCTTTTCCTCCATTCATATCATCCCCACTCAAAATGGTCAATACCAGGAGCAGACGTGCTCGTACCACCACTGAAGACTCTGACAACGTTCAGGAGGAGCCAGTCATGGCAAATCCGTTTGCTACCAACGCGACGGCTTTCGCGCCGTTCGCCAAGTCAATCTCTGGAACGGGACTTCCCCGTAGGCGTACCAACGTTTTCGGTCCAGCCCCGAGCCAACCCGCGACGGTACGGGTATCGAATCTTCACGCTCTTGGTTCACCAGACCAAGCCGAATTCGAGTACCAAGTACTCTACACCGCTGATGGGCAACCAATCACGGTATGAACACCGCGTAGCAATCGCACGGCGATACCAACGTTGGAGACGGCCATCCCCCCATCTCCGACAACTCTTACCCTCGCTGACAGAATGTGTCAGCAATTAACAACCCAGGCTGGTCCCTTGCGGGATCGGTCTTCATCCCTAATCCCCGCTGAGGTTCCTGAAGAACCTGAGATCGCGGAGCAAACTGAGGAGGTAAGTCCTGACTTACCAGACCACCCGGAAGACCCGGACCCTGAGGGATCTGATCCCGAAGGACCACCCGGAGGACCAGGATCACCACCTAGCTCTCGCGGTCCTAGCCGTTCTAGGAGTCCTCCAGGGGGACCAGGTAGCAATCGCACCGATATCGCGGAACAGCGAATCATCGAATTGTTTACTACCTTCAGAGGCACCCTCGACAACTTGGGAGGTGCTATCACCGAACTTTCCACGAATCAAAATCGTGGACCGACAGACCACAAGGTCAAAAGTCAAGGATCCGGAGGTTTTCGACGGTACTAACCCGCGGAAACTGAAGAGTTTCCTTGTTTCTTTATCTCTGGTCTTTATTGACCGCCCAACGTATTTTACTGATCAAAGGAAGATCAACTATACGTTGTCTTATTTAGGTGGCGCCGCAAAGGAGTGGTTCGAGCCGGACATTTTGGATCCGAACCTCGCGGAGATGCCCGCCTGGACGTCCTCCTTCGCGTCGCTGGTGAAGGAGCTTCAGGACAATTTCGGTATGTACGACGCGCAGGGAGAGGCCGAGGACAAGCTCGGGACGTTGAGGATGAAGGAATCCGACAACATACGGATTTACAACATCCGTTTCAACACTCTTGCGGCGTCTACAAACTGGGACTCCCAAGCCCTTAAGTGGGCATATCAACGCGGCTTGGCAAGCCGTATCAAAGACGAAATGGCCCGTCTTCCAGAGCCCGCTAATCTCGCGGACTACCGGAAAGAAGTCCTTTGCGTGGACAACCGGTACTGGAGACGGGAAGAAGAGCGGAAACGCGAAAACGCCCGTTCCTCGGTCGCGACTTCATTCTCAAAGGCGTCGACTACCTCCTCAAAGAACTCGCCAAGTTCTTCTCCATCACCCTCCTCCGCGGCCTTCTCGACTAAAGGATCGGGAAAACAAGGTAAGCCTAGTGGAGGCAACCACTCATCTTCGACGGGTTCAGCATCGACGCGATCGTCGATCGCTGCTAACCTAGGTTCCGACGGCAAACTCCTCCCTAGCGAGGCGGAGCGCCGGAAGAAGCTGGGTCTTTGTGGTTTCTGCGGCAGGAAGCATAGGTTTGAAGATTGCGAGCGGAAGAAGGCTCGCGAGACTCGAGGCCGAGCTGCAGAGACGCAGGAGAGTGTAGAGACGACTTCCGTGGATTCGGAAAACTGATCAGCAGCTCCTGTACCCCGGTACGACACGGGAGTTGCGTTGATTCAGATCGTACCACGCGGGAAGTAAAACTCAATGCGTCCACTCTTTCATATGATGAACAATCTTTCACTTTATCGCTAACTTTAGATTTACTGGCTCGCGGTGATTCTTCCGATTCCTCCGCCGCGACGCTATCCTTTATCTCTTTACTCGATTCGGGTTCTAATGATTGTTTTATTGACTCGCTTTTTGTAAAAGCTAAAAGTTTACCAACTTCACCCATCTCTCCAATCAATCTCTGCCTTTTCGATGGTTCATTGTCACCTAAGCCGATCATCGAGACTACCACTCTCAACGTTCGATTTCCCTCTGGCGAGCTGCTACTGCTGACATTCTATGTCACCTCACTCGACTCCTCTTGCAAAGCTGTATTAGGTTACAGTTTCTTAACCCGCTACAATCCGTTGATTGACTGGGTATCTCGAAACATCACTTTCCGTTCCACTAAGCAAGTTGAGTCCCTCACCCCGACGTCCTCAACTCCGCTGGAGATATCCCGGAGTTAACTGATCCTGCGCCGGATCAGCCTCACCCCAATCAATCGAAGAAGACTTCGCGCCCTTCCTCTCGATCGCGCTCTCGCCCCTCACCTCATCCTTTAACGGACAAATTCCTCTTTGAACCCATCTACACCTATCCCTCGGTCGCTCAATTGGCCGCTTCCAAACTCGAAAATCCCAAAGTCGACATTGCTCTAGTAAACGCGGTCCTTTTCAACCGCGCATGTAAGGCCGCTAAATGCGAACCTATTTTACTACGAGCGATCCATTCTGAAGTTTCAGCGCGAGCTGCTTCAACCTCACCTGACTCCGCGGAGACGAAGACCGATACTTCCAGCCTACCGCCGGAGTATGCGGAATTCGCCGACGTATTCAACGAAGTGGATTCCGAAGTGCTGCCAGAGCACCGCCCTTACGACCTCAAGATTGATTTGGAGCCTGGCGCTGAACCCCCGATCGGTCGCCTTTACCCTCTTTCCTCAAAGGAACTTGAAGCTCTTCGCGAGTTTATCGACAAGCACTTGGAAACAGGTGCTATCCAACCATCCACCTCTCCTCACGGGGCTCCGGTACTTTTGTGCCGAAGAAGGATGGAAAACTCCGTCTCTGTGTAGACTTCCGCGGTCTTAACAAGATCACCAAAAAGGACCGCTATCCTTTACCTCTTATTTCTGATCTCTTGGACGCTCCTAAGAAAGCTAAGTTTTATACCAAACTCGATCTCACTCATGCATATCATCTAGTCCGAATTGCGGAAGGCGACGAATGGAAAACCACATTCAGGACCCGTTGGGGTTCCTATGAATGGAAGGTTATGCCATTTGGCCTTACTAACGCCCCGCGGCCTTCCAGTGATTCGTCAATCACATTTTCGCTGGCCTTTTAGATGTTAATGTTATCGTCTATATCGACGATATACTCATTTACTCGGACGACGAGAAATCACATCGCGAACATGTCCGCGAGGTTCTCCGTCAACTCCGTAAACATCGTTTGTTCGCGAACCTCACCAAATGCGAATGGGGTGTCGACACGGTTGAGTATCTTGGTTACATTCTTTCTCCGGAGGGCTTAACGATGTCGAAAGACAAAGTTCAAGCTATCGTCGACTGGCCGGTTCCCCGCAAAGTCAAGGACGTTCAATCTTTCTTAGGTTTCGCTAATTTCTATCGACATTTTATTTATAATTATAGCGAAATCGTACTCCCGATGACGCGGCTCACGCGAAAGGACGTATCATGGTTATGGTCCAAGGAGTGCCAAGAAGCTTTCGACAAACTCAAGGACAGCTTCGTTCATGCTCCCATCCTCGCACACTGGCAACCTAACCTACCCCTTATCGTCGAAACTGACACGTCGGACTACGCGCTAGCCGCGAACCTCTCAATCCTCCTACCGGACGGAGAGATTCATCCAATCGCTTTCCTATCCCGAACCTTCCAAGCTGCAGAGCTTAACTACGACACTCATGACAAAGAGCTCCTCGCTATTTTCGAGGCTTTCAAAGCTTGGCGTCACTATCTCGAAGGATCGGGCAACGCGATCAATGTGGTTACTGACCACAAGAATCTCGAATACTTCTCGACCACCAAAATCCTCACGCGGCGACAAGTCCGCTGGTCAGAATTCCTCCACCAGTTCAATATGGTGATCCGCTTCCGCCCGGGTAAATTGGGTGCAAAACCCGATGCCCTCACTAGACGCTGGGATGTCTATCCTAAAGTGTTGAAGGTCAACCTGGCACAGTTGATGTTGCACACACTATTGCAGCAAGTAGGCTGTCAGACAACAATGTGTACTCCCGGACAGTAATGCAGTTGCTATGCACTGTTAATTACAAGGGTAGTGTTGTACTAGGGACCTTGTAGATGCTAACAGTACTCCAACAAACACTGAAAGTGAATATTGATTTGATTCCTTCTTTCTACAGTAGGAATAGGGGTTTGTTTGGTACTGTATATACGCAAAACGCATGAGGCGTGAAAAGAGGTGTCCACAATTGTGTGCCTATGCTAAAAGTAAGTGTGTAACATGTAAACTGAAGGAGAAATGAAAGAAAGAAGTGCTAACTACTGTTATAACTACTGTAACTATCTAATAACTGTTGTAGCACTATAATGAACGATTGGGGAGTGTTCTAACACTACTATTAACGATTAGAGAGAGTGTTCTATCACTAAACTTAACAGAGTAGACCCGACATTTGCACACTCAGACATTGTACTAATTGTATATCCATTGAGATACCCTACAGACTTGTTATTTACTGAAGCAGTGAAAAGAACAGAGCCATTGAGAGAAAACTCCATAGTATCTCGAAGTATATGTACAGTAAAACCTTTGTGTTTTGTCAAGTAAAGAACTGAGAGGAGGTTATTATTAAGTGAAGGAACATGTAAAACTCTAGAAAACAAGACTTCTCTAACTTCTTTGCCTGCTATGGTAGGGGTAAATAACACATTGCCAACTCCTTCTGAATACACTACAGTATTATCTGTGAGACGTATAGGCACTCTGTGAGGAGTGTAGTTACGTATCCAGTGCTTATGCGGTGTCATATGAGAAGTGGCGCCTGTGTCTGTATTCCATTCCATTGAATCAGCAAAATTCGAAGTAGAGTGTCTATCAAGAGAGAAAACACTAACACTTGCAGAACCCGCATTTTCCATGCTACCCTCTCCAGCATCAACCTCTATGACCTTGGCCTTATTGGCTTTATTGCCTTTGTATCGCGTGGGGCACTTTTCAGGCCAGTGAGCTGCTTTGAGCCCACAATGAGTACAGTAACCCCGAGGCTCCCCAACCCTCGGTGGAAAACTCCTCTTCTTCGGCTGTCCAGTTTGGACTTTATTGAGCGAATGCTCTTCGTGATCATCGTTCTGTTGTTGAGCAAGGAAAGCAGCCAAGATCTTGTCCTTGTCCAACGAGTCCTGCATAAGCAGATTCGATGATAGATGTTTATACTCTTGTGGGAGTGCGCGGATTAAGGCCATAGCCTGCAATTCTTCATCTAGCATATCCAGAGTGAAGTTGGGAGGTCGAAGATTAATGATTTGAGCCATCGCAGCTTGTACTCGAGTCCCCATATCAATAAGAGATTCATCATCCAGCTTTGTGATAGTGAAGAGGTTGTTGTAGGCATTAAACCTAGCACCTGGCTTCTTTGACACATGCTGTTTCTCCAGAATACTCCACATTGCAATCGGGTCCTCTTGATGAGCTTTGATATGCACCTGCTGAGAAGGACTGACAGCAAGATAAATCAAGCCAGCAGCCTTTTCAGCTTTAATCTCCCACTTCTCCAATTTGTCTACATCAGATGCAGATGGTTTCGTCTCCTTGCCACTAACTAGTCTCCACAGACTATTAGACATCAAAGATGCCTTCATATTACCATTCCATTCATTATAGTTCTCTTTAGTGAGAACCTTGAAGGAAGGTGTGGAGGTAGTTGTTGTAGAAGTTGACATATTAGTGAACAACACAAGTGAAGTTCACTGGGGTAGATAGAGAGGAACAACAACAGTTATAAACTGTTGAAGAGCGCACAAGTAAAGAGCAATCCAGTAACACAACAATCAGCAATTACTGTTAAGCACGGGGCCCATAACCTGTTGAAGGTCAACCTGGCACAGTTGATGTTGCACACACTATTGCAGCAAGTAGGCTGTCAGACAACAATGTGTACTCCCGGACAGTAATGCTGTTGCTATGCACTGTTAATTACAAGGGTAGTGTTGTACTAGGGACCTTGTAGATGCTAACAGTACTCCAACAAACACTGAAAGTGAATATTGATTTGATTCCTTCTTTCTCCAGTAGGAATAGGGGTTTGTTTGGTACTGTATATACGCAAAACGCATGAGGCGTGAAAAGGGATGTCCACAATTGTGCGCCTATGCTAAAAGTAAGTGTGTAACATGTAAACTGAAGGAGAAACAAAAGAAAGAAGTGCTAACTACTGTTATATGTACTGTAACTATCTAATAACTGTTGTAGCACTATAATGAACAATTGGGGAGTGTTCTAACACTACTATTGACGATTAGAGAGAGTGTTCTATCACTAAACTTAACAGTCGCCTCTTGCAACATAACGTGCCTTCCGTTTCAAAATCACTCCGTCACCGTCAACCTTGAGGTCGTAGACCCACATCCCATTCAGAATCTTCTGGTTCATAGGGCGGTCCACTAATGATCAAATGCGCGTTTGCATCACATGGTCGTTCACCGTCCTGTGGCAATCCCTCCGATGGGCTGCCCTCCTTGCATATACTCCCGCGAGCACAGGTCATTGTATTGGTTTTAGTCTCAGGTTTCAGGGTGCTCAAGCTCCGAGCTCGAGTCACATTTTACCTACGATTTTTCTTCCTTAAGAACTTTCTAACTTCGACGGATTTCCCTCAAAAGTGGTTCGAGGCAACGGGACGAAAGGTTAATGTCTCGCATCTTCGTCGTTGGGGGTGTAAATGCTGGGTGACAGATTTAGACCATGTCGAAGGGAAGCTTGGTCGACAAGCTTGGGAAGGCCGGATTGTTGGGTATGTGGGGCGACGTGGGTACCGAATTTGGGATCCTCGACGACAGGGTGTGTATCCTGTGCGTGATGTTGTGTTTGAAGAAGGTAAACCGCGTCGTACTTTGGACGACTCTACTCAGCTCGCTGAGGATGGAGTCGAGTTAGCCGAGAATCGTGGGATTGTTGAAAAGGTTGTTGAAAATCAAAATGAGATGACGGATCCTGTCTCCGGCTCAAATCAACCCCCGAGTACCGATTTTCGAAATCAATCTGAAGAATCTTCGTCTGCCGAACAAAATCAATCGGTCAAGTCTACGTTCGACCAGTCACAACCTCCTCCTGAACTTTCCGTGCCTCTTCGTCGTTCTACCCGCAATCGTGTTCCATCTGCTCGGCTTATCCAATCCCTGGAGTATGAAAAGGATGAAGAAATAGCGCAGAAGGAGAACGAAAGTTGGGCGAATGTGATAATTCTGGCAAGCACCATCAAAGGGGGAGGGGAAATTCGTATTCCGAAGTCATACGCTGAAGCCATGAGAGATGCTGTAGGATGGTTACCACCAATGAAAGCCGAATTTGAATCCCTCGTTAACCGAGGCTGCTGGTCTTTGGTAAATCGCCCTGTGAACACGAGGATTCTGAACGGGATGTGGGTCTATGACCTCAAAGTCGATGGCGAGGGAGTGATATTAAAGCGGAAGGCACGTTACGTTGCACGAGGCGATATGCAGATTCCTGGAGTGGATTTCTCTAAGAGTTGGTCTATGGTTGCCAGGTGTGAATCTGTTCAACTTCTTATATCGATCTGCGCCTTCAAACGACTTCAAACTCGTCAATGGGATTTTTCCGCTGCTTACCTCAATGGGAATCTACCAAAAGATCCACCGGTCTACATGTATCAGCCCGTGGGTTTTACTGTTGAGGGGGAGGAGGATAAAGTCTGCCTCATGCATAAACCATTGTACGGGATGGCTCAAGCTGGCCATATTTGGTACAAAGACCTCGAAGCGCAGTTTCAACGTTTGGGGTTCAAGTCTTCACGCGCTGACCCTTGTATCCGTTACCAACACGATCCATCTTCTGGAAAATATTCCATCGCCTCTGTTCATACTGATGATATTTTCAGTGGATCTTCGTCGATTTCCGAGGCCGAAAACGTCATGAAGGGCTTCCGCATCTGGGACCTCACGGATGTAAAAGACAAGAATTTCTTAGTTGGCCTCACTATTGATCACTGGAGTGATGGGACTATCGCAATATCGCAGGCTCCCTTCTTCCTGAACGCCTTTCGTCATTTTGGCATTCTCGATGAGCTCCATCCCATCTACACGCCTCTACCACCAAACTTCTCTTTATCATCACTCGCAGGGCGCACGGATGAAGATATCAGCTTCATGAAGGACAAGCCCTATCGTGCTCTTTTAGGATGCTGCTGGTGGGGAGCGAGTTGCACACGGCCAGACATCGTGTTCACCTGTAGTGTGCTCTCAACAGTTCAGGATGCTCCCTCAAAAGAACACTGGGAATTGGTCATCAAACTTTGCCGATACATCCTCGCTACTGTGCATTTGTTAAGTTTAGTCATAGAACACTCTCTCTAATCGTTAATAGTAGTGTTAGAACACTCCCCAATCGTTCATTATAGTGCTACAACAGTTATTAGATAGTTACAGTAGTTATAACAGTAGTTAGCACTTCTTTCTTTTGTTTCTCCTTCAGTTTACATGTTACACACTTACTTTTAGCATAGGCGCACAATTGTGGACATCCCTTTTCACGCCTCATGCGTTTTGCGTATATACAGTACCAAACAAACCCCTATTCCTACTGTAGAAAGAAGGAATCAAATCAATATTCACTTTCAGTGTTTGTTGGAGTACTGTTAGCATCTACAAGGTCCCTAGTACAACACTACCCTTGTAATTAACAGTGCATAGCAACAGCTTTACTGTCCGGGAGTACACATTGTTGTCTGACAGCCTACTTGCTGCAATAGTGTGTGCAACATCAACTGTGCCAGGTTGACCTTCAACAGCATTATGGGATTGTCTATCGCCCTGGGATGACCGTTACCGTGAAACCCATTGGGTATGTAGATGCCGACTGGGCAGGGGACAAAATCACTCGGAAATCTATGTCTGGATACATATTCATCATGAATGGATCTCCGGTTTCCTGGTCATCGAAACGACAATCTTCTGTTGCGCTCTCCTCCACGGAATCCGAGTACATCTCCATGTCTCGAGGGGTACAACAGGCTCTCTGGACTAGGAGCTGGCTGACCGAAGTTGGACTTGGCCTTGGCGACTCACCTCTCGACATCTTCTGTGACAATCTGGGCGCTATCAGCCTTAGCGAAACAACGAAGGAACACAATCTGTCCAAACATATCGACATTCGTTTTCATTTCATCCATGATGCTGTCGCTCAAGGACGTGTGGCGATTCACCCAGTCCGTAGCAACCAAAACCTTGCGGATATCATGACCAAGTCTCTCCCAAAGGATAAGCATCGCCGCGTTGTGTCAGCCCTAGGTCTGGATTGGTGGTATACAGGACGCTAGGGGGAGTGTCAAATGGAGGAATTCGAGTCGCGCCTCGCATCGCACCACATGGGTGTTCAGCGTCCTGTGGCAAACCGATGGAGTATCCTCTCTGGATATACTTCCGCGAGCACTGTTTCTTATATTGGTCTTATCCCTACGTTTCAGGGTGCTCTAGCTCCAAGCTCGAGTCACTCGCTTATGTTCAAGGAAAATTTACTTACAATTTTCCTCCATAAATACTTACTTTATTTCAACGGACTTTCCTCAGAACTCTTCCAATACGTTCTGAGGGTATGTCCTATCTTTTAACTACTTTTATTCCATTCACTTATCTTATGTTACCTACCAGGTATTTCGTGTACTTACCAAGGTTCTAGGTAACTTGAGAACTCTTCCAATATGTTCTGAGGGTATTTCGTGTACTTACCAAGGTTCTAGTTTAACAGTTCGTCTGACGGACGAAGGCAGGGCCGAGACAAAAGATCAGGCCCGTACACGCGCCAATGACTACAGAGAACGCAGGAGCAATGATTCTCGCCTCAATTCTCGAAAGCATCAGGTACATTACTAATTTTACTTCCTTGTACTCGATATCTGAACCTTTGAATAGAAATTCGTACGTTGGAGAGATGGGGTCAAGCTGGTGTTGCAAGAGTCAGAGTTACTTTCCCTTTCCAATCTGGATCGAGCAAAGTACCAAAGAGCTAAGGACGTACTTGATAAACTTGGCGTCGAGGGACAGTCATCAGAGGAGGAGTCTGATTCAGAGCCTGGGGTGCTGAAAGTCACTGTTCCGCATTATCAACGCCGAGTCGTCACTGAGATGATGAAGGATCTGGATCTACGCGTCAAAGAAGTAACAGATTCTGTGGCCCGACAGTCAGGCAAGAGAATTCTGCCACGACCAACCCACATCCGCCAGAGGATCGAGAGGAAGAGCGAACGGACGGTTAGAAAGGGTCTTCCTCGATCCCTCTATCATCATCGTTTTCTAGCGAGGCTCCCTGTGGCCGTCCTTGAAGACCTCAAAATCGACAACCAAGAGATAACCGGGTTTGACCAGTGGGCGTTGGCAATGCAGGCTGATTCGGATTCCGACGAAGATATCTAGTATACCAATATCATCACACTCTATCTGATCTTCAGGTCTTGAGCTTTATTAGGGCTTTTTTTTTTACATGCGTCAGGACGCCAATTGCCACCTTCTAATTATATTTCTTGTTATTATTCACATGTTGTCGCTCCGCAACCACAGTAGCGAAGGAACCTATTAGTATTCAGGTAGTCCGCAACGACAAAAAACTACAATAGCAAAGCAATTTAAATCTAGTGTGGGCACTCTGCCACCAAGTTTATACTTGCGACGTCAACATGGCCGTTCACGCGAGGAGCGTTCTTTCGGCTCAAGTAAAAGATTTGCTTTTGAATAAACTTTCAACTTGTCTGCAGTAGAGGCAGAATCATTACATTTTACATCGCATCTCAGGTATATCAAAACTTTATTACTCGGACACAATTCAGGCTCACTGGAAATTTTCTGTTTCATTCAAGATGATACCAGTTCTAAAACTAGATGAATCATGTAGAATTTCTGCTGGTCTGAAACTTCTCATACTAGTTCTCATTTCATTCTATTTGCTATCTACGTTGAATTACAGTCTTTCTATAGTACTTTGGACTGAAATGGAACTATATATTTCCCTCAATGTTTTATGCGAAGTGAAAGGTCTGATGATATATTAAGTCTCAATTCCGCTTTCTGCTCTGTGGAAAAAATACTAATCCTGGTGTGTGTCTTCCTATCTGCACTTGTTATCTCTACTCTTGATTTGTTGTAACTACTTTAGGATATTCTGTAGCAACACTGGAGATAGCAGCCTTCATATATAAGGTATATGGTCATAGGTAGAAACCTTAGTTTTAATATTGAATTGGTATGGCTCTAATATCATACTCGACTTGCTCTCTATCTCTCTAAAACCTTGTTCAACCCCGTTGATCTTCAGTCAATACTATCTCAATCTCGAACAAACCTAACATGGACCGCGCAGCATAGCAAGGATATTGTCAATAGCAGTATCAAAGGTCCACTTGACTTGCACGCTCCTGACACCTTTTCACCACAGGAAAACGGTACAATCCCCGCAGTGTTGATAAATTTTCACACTATATTCACTCTAAAATACCATTGTGATTATATTAAACTTATATATATTAATCGGCATCGGAATAAACTACAGCTTTTAGACCAAATCTCCCCATAAGATCAAGCTTTTCACCAAGAACGGTACAATGCCATATTTACTAACAAACAACTCACCACATCCCTTCGAGGCTGGATGGCCAACTCGATCTCAATTTAGCGAACAGTATAAATGTATGTATGTACTCTAATAGTACAAATGAAGAGAGTGATAAATAATTCAAGTCAAGTGTAGTGTAATGACGACCAACAAAACAGATGTTGGGCGCCACACTCTTTTTCCACGACAGTCCGTTCCACCGGGCGGCTTCGAATAAAGACTACGAGTACAGACGAAAGAATGCAATGCACATCCCACAAACCTGACAGACAAATTCAACGACCATTCAATGAACATTCCCAACCTCCACCGACCTCTCCATCTGATTTTCCAACTCCATCTCCCTTATTCTCTGCTGCGTTCTCTCTGCAGCCGCATCGTACACGAAATGCACCGGTGGGTGGTGTAACTGATGCAAAAGCCCGTTATTCCTCGAGCGCGGCCGACCATTAGGATAATAAGCTTCAGAATCATCAGATTCCGAATTATAGTTATAAGTTCCACCCTCAGGAGGCATAGGGTTGTCGTCTTCGTGCGGATTGTGAGGATCAATCGAGACTAGGTCTTGTGTTTGATTATAGTATATGTCGTCTGAGTCGAACAAAACTAGCATTCATTAGATGTTATACAATGTCAACGCCATGAAGAATGAGCACTCACTTTGTGGTTCATCAGTGACCTCAACTCGTCTCTTTCCTAGCGCTTTAGCACTTGGCTTGATAGGCGTCAAGATTTCTTCGTCACTACTATCGTCCATAGAGGTCCTTCCGGCCCAAGCAGCTCTGCCTCTATCAAGATTCAAGCTATTCAATCCATCCACCAATTCTCGACCACGAGCCATGTCAGGTGCAGAACCTCCTACGCTTTCCCCAGTGCCTGTCCCTGAGCTCGAGTAATCCATACCTGGTGTATTCGGACTAGGTGTTCTCGATGGAGGGAATCCAGAAGATCCTGTTCTCGTATGTCCATGACCATGTCCGGAGGCAGGACTTCTCGGGCCATGAGGCGGCGCGCGCGGAGGTGCGAGGGTAGTGGCAGGGAACTCCGGACTATGATTAGAAAGGGAGTGTTGAATGGCAATATATTGTTGAGCTGGATGCGTAAGGAGGGATTGGGGATGCTGAGGAAGAGGGTGTTGAACTATCATAGATGAAGGACGGGAACCGCGATGAGAAGCGGGTGAAGGTGAACGAGAACTTCCCAGATTGACAGTGCTTCCACCACCACCAGCTCCGGAAGATGTAGTAATGTCTTTGACTTGTTGCTGTTCGAGGGTCGCAATGGCCTAGAGTGAACAAAATTAGTAGATGGTAAAGATTTGTTAAAAAAGAAAAATAACCCTTCGATCCATCCTAATTTCTTTGCGGCTCTTTTCCTCTGCTTTTCTTTCTATCGCAACCCTTTCCAGGTCATCATACTGGCCTAAGGCACCAAGTAACTCTCCATTAGCTTCCAACAGAGCAGCAAGTAATTTTTCCTCAGTGGTCTGTTCGTCTATACGTGATTCTGCCCCCGGTAGACCCGCAGCATCCGCGAGCTGAGAAAGCGACCAATCTCGACTTCTTTCCTTGGACTTTCGACCTGTGTCATTATTTTCTCCATAAAGCAGCGCTTTCTCGCGCTCTTTCTCCTTCCTTGAGCGTTCTGCGCCTGCAGTTGCCCAAGGGATTTGTGCAGCGATGAGTTCTTGAGAAGAAAGACATTTGAGACGAAATTCCTGAAGCAAGGACATGGCAGTAATTAGTGCACAAATATCCATGAATCTGGCATTAACAGGTATACAAACTTTGATAAGTTCTCCTTTTTTGAGCTCTTCCACTTTCGCATGGACCAGTGCTTGATTCAATAAACTCGCGTTCCCCAGACCGATTTTGCATTCCTGGAATAACCGTCGAATGTCTTCTTCCAGGGGAATAATCCGATTTTTCGACTTCTTCTCCTTGTGTTCACGATCTTTATGACGATGCTCACGATCCTTTTCACGGTCACCACGGTGTTCACGGTGCTCATGGAGTTCGCGACGTTCACGATCTTTATGTCGTCCTTCCCGATCTCTCTCACTACGCTCCTTCTTGGGCTCTGAAGGAGGAATCGGGTTTGTCGTGTCATGTTGTAACGCAGCAGAAGGCGATGTGCCTTCGTAGTATGAGCCACGGCCATTCACTGGAGGATTGAACATCGCATCATCAGGGTCGAAAGGGACACCCTACGTGCTATGAGAACCCAGTCAAGTAGGGAGAGCGAATTCACTTACCTCGTCAGGCTTATCTGCAGGTTTAACCTTCTTCCACAAGCCGCGAAAGCCTGCATCTCTTTCTGTGTCCAGGTGATCCGATACCACATTTGTGTCAGCATCGTCAGAAGTAGAGTTTGTTGTTGTAGAGTTGGACCGAGGAGACGTTGTCGTGGAAGAAGAGGCGTATAAGCGTTCATGGTCGGATTGCACACCGGGATCGACCGTATCAGTAAAACCAATATTGATGACGGGGATAACGTCAGGAAATTCAGCACGTTGCGCCAGTGAACACGGGGAATCAGGGATAATCGAAGCGTATGCCGGAGAATTTGGTCGCCACATCGTCACATTCGGTACAGGCGGTGTACAGGTTGATTCATATGATGTGTCAACATTCGGATCGATGTTAGAAGTTGGTTTCGTTCGAGTCAAGCCCAGAAGAGATCGTAAAGCGCGCAACGAACGCGATTGATGTTTTGTATGTGAGGCATTGTGAGTCGGAGGTGGGGGTGGTAAGTCAAAAGATAGTTTGGTTGAGTGAACCGACGGAGTTGCGTTCAATTTTGATGAGAAGGATTGGGATTTTCGAAGAGGCATGGGGTAGAGTAGTTGAGGTTTCGGGAAGTAGGAAATAGATTAGGAAATAGATGAGGGAGAAATCGTCAGTACTTAGTCCTTCTTTCAACAGAAGGGTGGAAATTGATGAATATGAGGGAGCGAGTAGTATACTCGCTATGAAAAAGGGGAAAGAAGTGGAATGATCAACGATACTTTGAAAGAGGATTAATGATACAGATCACTCTTCATGTCAGCTCCAAGACTGCAAATGCACTCAGGGTAAGATGGTGTCCACAATGACTGAGCGTTCCGAACAAGCTGAAACACTGCGATCCATACAAAAGTCCATCGCGTCCGTCGGCGCTTGCAATATACTGGCCCTGCTTGCCCTGGTGCCCTGATAGAATCATGAATGGTACACCGCTCAAGAGACTTTATGAGCTCAAAAGAGGGAGATTTTTGCACTGCTCTCGGCTATACAAAGCTTGCAAAAAGGCAAAGAAGAACAGAGAAACAAAAGCAGAAGGAAAAGAGGATATGACTCACTGGAACCACTAGCGTACGCTGCAGCAGCTAAAACATCCATCACCCTTTCTCGGACCACTGGTAATGTTCCTTTCCCCGAACCTGATTATGATTTGTATAGATTAGATATAGCTTGAGCGAGATCGATGACGATAATGACGACTGACTGAAAGGCCCACTCCCAGTATTTGTCAGTAGATCGTCTAGAGTGTCAAGAAACTTGCGCGAGGTGCATTGGGTAATGAATACATCGGAAGAGTTTATGAGCATGATTGCCCAGAGACGAGCAGCTGAGAGCTGAGCAGAAGGTGGACCATATCTGAAAGGAAAGGAAAGAGTCATACCATCGATCAACGGATATATGAATAGATCTTACTTGAATTCTCTCCTCAGTGCCTTGACGGCTTCTTTGGCGTTTGCCTCATTGGATGAGGCTCGTTCGCATACTTCGAGAACAAGAGCCCAATCTTCCGATGCTGTAGCTGTCAAGTAGCCTGATAAACTTGAGAGTAAGATACTTAAGGCATAGAAGAAAACAAAGGAAGCCTCCGGACCTATCATTCGAGTTAATTCTCCATCTTTGTCCACAGTCCTTTCCTCTCGTCGAGATGGTTCCCGCTCTTTCCTATCCTCGCGATCTACAAACTGCCAATTCCGATCTTTTTCATCTCTCGTTTCCCTCTCTTGCCGTCGAATCTCTTGCTCAGGTAAGATAGTCTTTTCCTCTCTCCGTCCTTTTTCCTTGGCATCGTCCATATGAGAGTTATTGCGGCTAAATATAGACCACTTGGATGATTTGTCTTTATGCGGAAGATCATCTGGATTATTAGTGTACATGTATGACGAAGGTGTATCTCTGCCAGAAGGAGGAATAGGATGGAGATCGGAGGAGGAAGGATTATGGGAATGTTGAGAAGCATAAGGGTGATTTGACATAACTCCTGCAGGCTCTAAAGCCTTTAGTATACCATGAACGCCGGGAGCCTGTCTGGGACTTGAGACGGAACCTCCAGAGTTGTCTCTCGGGGGCTGTTTCTTCCGGATGGTGGCTGAATTACTAGAAAGAGGTAATGATGGAGATGAAGGATTGTTGCCGTTGGGAGGCGAAGCACCTGTTGGAAGATTGCCAGCCGGTGAAGCGCCTTGGATAGAGCCAAGAGATGAAGTACGGGATACTGGGATGGACGGAGGTTCATACGACAAGTCTTCTAATGACTGCTCTGGACCAAAGATAGAACTGGGCCTCAGAGGTTGAAAGCCGCCGTGCGGATTTATGGGGTTGCCAGGCTGCGCTGGTTGTTGTTGATATACAGCATGTGCGGCGTGGATGGGTGTCTGTGGGCCAGGTGTGGCAGGTGGCGTAGCTTCGTCAGTGTGAGTTTGGTTTATCCCCTTAGTTTTTGATTTTGATGATGTGCCAAAGAATTTTTTCATGGATGTGTAGGCACCTTCAGAATACAGATTGTAAAGAGAATGAAACGCGAATAGATTGGGGATGCCTAAGGCAAGGCTGTGTGCGCTCACCCACCGCAGACACGTGGAAAAGGCGCGCTTGGCGCTTACTCGCGGAAAGTCAAGGGGGCTCAGAAAATAATCGCGCCGCATACTTAAGCTCAAGCAAACGATTCAGAGTAAGGAAGGCTTGCTAGGCTAGGAAAATACCGCTGAAGAGATGATCAGGCAGGCGGGGACACGAAATCGAACTTTATTTTAGTAATCCAACTGGAAGGCGAATCGGGATCATTCGAATGAATCACTCGAGATACGCAGGACATCAACTTGTGTTTTACTGCGTAGGGCGACACCACTAAAAACGAGGAGATAGTAAATGAAAACAGCTTGAAAACAGGGACGTCGAATCGAGCACCCTCCGGCAGACATGGTATTAACCTGCAGTTACACAATCAAACTGTGCAGCACAGGAATGTAATGAATCATAAATAATAAGCCGTGTAGATAGATGGTAAGCAGAGAATCTCACCTCAAAGCGCGAACATGGATCTGAGGTGAATTCCTGCTTAGTTAGATAATGGTCTGTATTTATAAGTGGCAGTCTGAAGAGTGAATGGTGCTAATCACCGGCAACATTACCCTCGAACAGAAAAGGTTTGAAAAACGTGATCCCAGGTAGCTCAGCTTTCTCTAGAGCGTATCTTGCCGAGGTAAATTTTTTACGTCTACGTGGAGGAATAAACACGCATCATCGATGTCACCCTACTACGTGTGATAAGAGCTCGCTGAATAGAATACGACGAGTTTTGGTTTTGTTCACTTCATCAGGCTTCTTATCGGCAGGTTTGACCTTTTCCCATGAGCCTCAAAAGACTACACATGTCCTTTCCTAAGCGAATATTCCGATAGAACGTGAAGAAGAAGTGAATACGTGTTCATGATCAGGCGGGGCGAATTGCAGTTCGTCGTCGTCACACTATGACAGACGTGGCAGTGGTCTGACCAGAGATTGATTTAACGTTCGGTCAAGGGTCGTGCCCAGAATGGATGATATCTAGAGTCAGAATGTGAAGGTGCAAAGTCAAAGGATGAGAGCCCATGATTTAGGGAAGGTATGGATGTAGGAAGAGATTGTCAGTCCCTAATTCTTTCTTTCCAGAGGCATGAAAAGATTGGAATGAACAAGGGAGACTGAGCGATCTGAACAAGCTAAGAAAAAATAAGTGAGAGACACAAAAGCTGCCTCGGGTCTGTCACGGCGCTGAGGGCTGAGCAACAGGTGGACCATATCTGAAAAGAAAAAGTCAGAGCATCAATCAACGGGTAGACGAATAAATCGTACTTGAATTTTCTCCTCAATGCCTTGACGGCTTCTTTAGCGTTTGCCTCATTGGATGAGGCTCGTCGTACTTTCAAAGCAAGACCTCCGAGCTAATCGAATTACGTCACCTGAATCTCCGTCCACAACCCTTTACTCTCTTCGAAGCGGGTCTCGAAGTTAAAAATCGTTGTGGGCATTGGGATTGTCAGACTGCATTGGTTGTTGCTGATTTACAGCATGAGCAGCACGAAATGGGTGTGTGCGAGTGCGGGCCAGGTGGCGTAGCCTTATCAATGGCTAGAGATGTACAAAAAAAAAGTCTTTCAAATTTATGGATGTGCAGGCAAGTTCAGATTGTAGAGAGAGAACGAGACTGTGGAAATCCTGTGTGCGCTCACCACCATGAACGCATTCCGATACGATCAATGGTTTTCCTTCTGCAGGAAGCTCTTCGAAATACAATCAGAAATAGTCGCGCAGTACCTCGGCATATGGCTGAAAGAGTTTGTGAAAATCCAACGCTGATAGAATTCTGAGCATGAAGCATTGAATAAATAACTTTACAGCGTAGGATTCACAGATAACACTTTCAGAGTTCCTCCCTTACGTCGAATGGTACGTCGGATATCCTGGCCGCTTCTCCATAGCGCAGCATTCCTACGTAGGGCATCAAATTGAATTTCAGTGCGTAAGAAGCACCACTAATGGCACTAGAGATGAGAAAAATAGTGAATGCAAGGAAAGCATGAAACGATATAACGATACACACCCTTTACCGAAGCCTTTCCCTCCGATTTCCTTGAACGCATATTTGTTTTTTGCCCCAATGACGTTCACTCGAGCATCCTCCGGACGACGCACAATGCGGTCCCATAGAACGATAGTGTTGTTGACCTGCAGCAATCATTGAGAACTTAGCGACTAGAAAAAACTAACTCAAACTTACACCTTGAGCATTTTCGTACTCTGCTTCTAACGAGAGAAACAGTTGTTTCGTATTCCACGTAAACAACGGCGTTAGATCTAATATCAATATCTTGAACAATGTACAGAGAATGTTATGGCATAGATACACACCAGCGGTCATGTTGAAATTCAGAAAACCCATCTCCTGTCTGCGTCTCTGCCGAGGTGCTTTGGCGTGAAACACCTTCACTGGCTTCATGCTAATTTCCCCTTGAATTTGTGGAGGATATATTGCCTCCTGGAGTAGTGAGGCAATCGTTATTGCAGCTAAAAGCGCCATAGTACATGACGACAGAAGCGCAGAGACATTGTTGACGCGAGTGAAGAAGGAGTGCATCGTGTCACTGTCAAACAAGAAGAGAAAAAGGTACAGTAAGCGCTCGCGAGGTTGAAAAGTTCCCACACTGCCTACCGCACCCACTTCATGATCAGGTGGTGGCAAAAACTTCATTATCGATAATCGCGAAAAGACATCATCGTTCCTCTTCATCCACAAGTACTATGTAATACTGGTAATTTCAAGACTAATAGTACCGATTCCATCCAATGATGAAAGAGATTCGCCCTTTTGATTTGAAATTGCATTCACGAACCCCATTCAGCACCAGAAATGAAAACCACTTTTCGCAGTGTCGGGCATTGCCTGATCCACATTCTCACATGTTTTTTCTCACTTTCGGTGAGAGTCATTGTTGGGGTATCGGGGACTGGAGTTCGGGGACTCGAAGGCTCACTACTCCCGGACCCATTCCCTCCGTTGCCATGGTTCCAGTCTAC
This sequence comes from Lentinula guzmanii, assembly GCA_027919855.1. NCBI lineage: Eukaryota > Fungi > Basidiomycota > Agaricomycetes > Agaricales > Omphalotaceae > Lentinula > Lentinula guzmanii. The sequence continues at coordinate 636,218 of JANVFO010000015.1, forward strand.
GCCTCGCATCGAACTCGACAAGGAAAGAGCGGAAGTAGTCATAGATGATATTCTTCGGTTTTCCCAACGTTGCGAGGGTAAGTCATCGTCAAAGCGGTCGGATATTGTAGCTGCCGTTCGTGCTTCAGTTTGTGCAGATTGGGAGTAGCGCGGAGTAGAGGGCGTAGAAGGCATCCTTGGAGTAGTCGGTGTGTTGGGTATTTTAGGCTGTATTACCGTGGATGGCGAATTGGACCTGGTGATTGTGGGTGTACGAGGTGATGAAGGGGATATGGGTATAGGTATAGGAAGTGTCGTAGACCTCCCGCTTGGCGTAAATCGTGTAGTGATTTGAGGGAGTGGTGGAAGAGGGTCAGTTTCTGCACTCTTTCCTCGTTTTTTGAGACTAGGTAGGCGATCAAGAAGAGTCCTTGATTTCCCTGTAGAAGATGGCATTGTAGGAAAGAATGCGTAGGTGACTCCAATGTTTTTTGGAAGAGGGTTCAGACCACATGTCAGAGTCCAAGATCGTCTCCATCCCGTTGTTTGTTGGGGTGGAACTTCGAGCGATAGGCGTAATTGATGAAGGGGGTCAGGAAACATTGTCAAAGAGACAATTGATCCAGCGGATGGTGCAGTCCCCCGGAAGCCAGAGACAATTGACTACTACTAGCATAGCTTTGTCGCTGTGAGAAACGACCACCTTCCGACTCGACACTATTTTCGTTTGTATCTGTGGGAGACAGTAATGCATCATTTTCATCCGACTTAGCGTCTTCTCGCAACGTCTGATCAGCGTTTAGCTGTCCGTTTACTTGTACAGCAGGAAGAGGGACTGTCATCCCGCGCGATGAGTCCTTTCCGTTCTGTAAGAGTAAGTTGGTAAATCAACGTTTGAACCTTTGTATATGAACAATTCTTACAATCGTGGATGAATGCGGTTCGGGGAGTGATGGTTGCTCCGGTACTGGAGAGCTGGATAAAAACATCACAAGCGTGTATAGAGCTCGATATCTTGGAAGGATTGAATGGATGGTCTTGTATAGCATCTGAACAAATTTGAAAAGCTCGGTAAAAAGAGCAACTGAAATAATTAACTAACCTCTTCTGTTCGAGGCCCACTCCAGGGTATCGCTATCTCGAGACTTTGCAGACCAGGAGAACGGTAGTCCTCCTGCTTACTTTCCACAGTTGTGCTGCCCTTGACAACGACATCGTCTCTCTCTTCGCGCGCGCTTCCTCTGTCTGCCTCGGATGTTTTAGATAGCGCAAACCCTTCTAAAACTGCGCCAGTTGCTCCGAGGACTTTCTCAACAGTCCTTCGGTCGACATCTTTCCCAAAATTAAAGCAAAGCTCTTCAAGACCTCCGTCATCTTCTCCTGTTTTTGTTTCCCCGGAATCATCATATGACACAGATTGTCCTAGCGAGGGCTTCAGAAACCCGACCAATTCCGCAGGGCGCAAACCACCGACGAGAGTGCCATTGATATTTATACCGACTTTTATAAGAGTGCGTGCTCGGGAAGGTGCGAGGAGCTGAAGAACGGAAGGCGGCGCGCGTACGACTTCAAGGTAGGGGAGGAGGGTCGACGAAGCACAGAGTGACGCCAATTCTGATGAAAAGTCATTGTTCAGAGGAGTCGTGGGGCCTGGAGATGGTGGCAATGGAATTTGAAAGGGTGGAGGGGCTAACGTAGGAGAAGGTTGATGGCTGACGAACAGAGAGTTAAACGTTGAAGGAGGTGAAGGAAAATGCGAGCTTATGTGACTCGGTGAAGGTGTTGACAGAAAGACTGGCGAACGTGAAAACTCGCTTTCAGATTCGAGGTTCGAATCCGCAGGAGGAGGGGGATCAAATAGTCTGGGTAGATTCAATGTTGTAATGTTGACCTGACCATCGAGCCAGGTGAATAGTTCTACCTTTTCTGTTGGCTTGAGGTCTACGTCGAGGAAAGTGACAGAACGTAGACCGAATGCAGTGTGATGCTGCATAAGGTCAATGGAAAAGCATGGAAGGGTGAGGGTGGTAAGGTGGGTCATATGGGCCAGGACAAGGGGCGAAGGGAAACCAGAAGGATATGAGGATTCATCACATATTAATTCTTGGGTGATTTCCGTTAAATCTTTTCTTCTGGCTAGCAAAGTGTTTAACTCTTCCTGACGCAAAGAGGAAACTTTTCTGAGATCGAGTGTTCCATATATGACCATTTGTGCTGCCTGGAAGAAGTTCTTGCAAAGTCGCGCAAGACCTAGAACGAAGCTTCGAGGTAATAACTCAAAAACATGGACTAAGATCTCAACTGGAAGTTCTCGTAAACCGAGACGCGGAGGAGGTTTCGTTCTTATACTGAGAGTGAACGGCGGAGGAGTCGCGGGGATGAAGGAACCAAGATTTGGTACGGAACTCGTCCTCGTTGGTCCCGCCCAAACTGCTGAGGCCTTTGTGACTTTAGTGGCTGTTTGGAATTTGGGGCCCTCGATAAGCTCTGCCTCCTCCTCGAGTAAGGATTGCGATAAAGAATGTAAAGAATGAGTGTAGCTTTCGGAACGCAGGGATGCGCTCTTGGAATGTAACGAAGACTGTATGGAATAAGATATGGAACGACGTTTCAGCGACGATGTGGAGTGAGATTGCTGTGTAGGAGCGCTAGCTGAGAGTAGAGACTGTACAGACTGTATTGAGAATCGTCGTAGTCTTTTCTGTTGCTGCTCTGGAAGCGGCTTCTTCGGCGTGGAAAAAGTTGGATTTTCTTCGCTTTCTTCTTCACGGTAACGGACGGTAGAATAAATGGACGGAGCAGGAGGACCAAGGTCATTAGGTTGACGAATTTCCTCCAGATCTTCCAAATCTGAATCGGAAGAACCTCTCAAAGAACGGCCTGAACCTCCATGGGATTTTAAAAGCTTGTCTTTCTTCCGACTCAAGCTCAATGCTTCATGCCCAACCCCGAGAGAAGCATTGGTGGACTTGTCCTGAGGAAGTTTCTTCTTTGGAGTGAACATGGTAGAAACTCGTTTCATGATAGAATTGGAGTGGGATTGGCTACGCTGGGAATTATAGAGGCCGGTATTACTCGTGTAGGTGGGAGTGCTGGGAGTGATGCTAAGGCTGGTATTAGAATTGGCGAAATGACCGGAACTGGAGGAGCTGTATGCAGTCGTCCGACGGTTGAGAAAAGCCATCCGGATCTTGGGTTGTAAGGCGAGCGCAGTAACCTATCTGCGCACGCAGTTAAGATGAGTGTCCGTCTCATACATAGGTTTTAACAACTTACAGCTAAAAGAATGACAGCCAGCAGCAAGCTAGGAATCGGGAGAGAGGTAATCAGGACGGGAAGAAGTATGTATGGGTTAGTATCATACGCTGCCATTGAGTGATAAGCGGAATCGCTATTATGGTTGCTACCTTCTGTTCCGTTTCTCATCATTTGGATTCCGAATATTTCCCGGCCATAGACTCGGTCGTTTTGAACCTCTTCCAAGTTCTCTTCACTAGCGTACGACAACATATATCAAATGCAAAATGGTATACTGTATATAATGAACACATGAAGGAAACTTAAATTAATCCGTAACCAATACTATGGAAATGGTGTCGATGAATCCGGTGTCGACGAATGTGCGTTCAGCAGAGAATCTAGCTAGAGAAAACATTAACCTTCCCGAATATCGCGATACTCCGTGGACGCAAATGACTTACTTGATCAACAATCTCTGATTTTCCAGTCACAGAGGTATCTGAGTCGCGATACGACTAAAGTCACACAAATATGTTGATAGTTGTCATAGTGTCTCATGAGAGCACACGCACTTGGCCATCTTGGGTACGTGAGCCTCCGGCTCCACCATCTGTACCAGCGGTGGTACCACTTGCTCCAGCATTCTTGCGAGGTCCTCCAGCGCTAACCGATGCTGCTCCGCCTCTCTGTAAGTCTCGCGGAACGATATCAATGAGGAAATCGAACTGGTCAGACTTGCTCAACGCTGCAGCGATATCTGAGCGCGAGAGTGTTCTCCGTTTGTTAGAGTCTGCAATAATGAACGCGCGCGCAGTAATCTCCTCAATGAATACTATGTTTATGAGGACTTGTATGGTCTGAGTAGGGCTATGAATGCTCACTTTCACAAGCCTTGCAGAACAAGATCGGGGCTATCAGAGAAAATTTTGTTTGTGAAGCGCGCGATTGAATGCAGAGCATGAGTCCATACCATCAGCGGCAATCATCTGAAAAGAAGGTGAGTATAGCCAGTATAAGTGGTCAGAAGATCGTCCCAACCTTGACATCCGGATCACTCTTCATGACTTTCTTTATCCGCGCAAGAGGCAATATCGGATGCCTATAGTCGGAGGTCTCAAGCTCGGCCGCATTGATCTGCCGTTGCCAGAATGCAGGTAAAAATTCATTGAGATGTTCACCAGAGCGAACATACGGTTGCTGCTGTGAAGGTGCCATGTAAGAAATTTGAAAGCATAAGCGCCCGTTTAATTGAGAGGTGTGACGCATTGCCTTGTCACGGCTACATACTTGCTCAGTGACTATCTCAGTTCCCTGACCGCGACCACCACAGTGCGCTTTTTTTGAGCATGTCCAAAACAACTCTCGACTCTGACTTGTATGGTGGTCAGTACAAAAGCTATTCGAAAATCTCTCTGCTGCTCATTGACATTCAGATATATATGGAGATGAAGACAACGACTTTGGTTTTATCGAACCTGCCCTCGAAGAGAATGTAACACAAACTTCTGCAGCCACATCTATAAAAATAGAGCCAAAAACAGAAGAAAAATCTTCGGAGCCCACCCAAAGCCCTTCAACTTCCACGTCTAAAAGCGAAACTCACTCATCTTTACCTCCAAAGCCAAGTGTCAACTCCCTACAAAACGGCAATCCCTCCCTGTCTTATTCGGCTCAAATTGCTCAACAGTTCTCAGCCTATCAGCAAACACCAAGCCAGGAGCGTCAACAACGTCAGCATGCTCTATCTGCACCTCTGAAAACCTCACCCATAGCAACGATTGATTCAACTACGGGTGATTCGGATACGGTGTTTGGCAAGAAGCCATCCGAAATGCACGATGCCGGGTGAGTTTTATTTCATTTTCCTACGTTGAAATGTGTTTTGCTCGCTTGGAGCAACGTTATGTGCATCATGCACACGCGAATGAGTTCTGTGTCAAGCGAGAGTCTGCAGTCCTGCTACTATGTTGTTTTCTTTCCTTTTAGACCGTAAACTTGCCGATGAGTTGCTATCGCTCTCTTCTTCTCTACTTATGAAAAGAAAGATCAGCTACATATGGCACCATAATATCTCTACTTTCTGCACTGTCTTTCTTCATGTTTCTTCTATTCTGAATACTAATTCGGATATCGTTATCTATCTCTCTTATCCCACTCACACATTTTCGGCCACTCGACTTCGTTACCCCACTCTGCTCTACGACTGACTACGTTTTGATGACGCTGCTTGGGCTTCTTCAATCATCACTAGCAAACTCTTTATCGGAGGTCTAAACTGGGACACAACAGATGGTATACTGTTCTTTACATATCGTCCTACGCTACCTAGCGCTAATCAACATCCCATCATCTTGTCCATTCTATCGAGCAGAAGGTTTAAGAAATTATTTTTCACAGTTTGGCAAGGTAACGCAGTTTTCTTTTCTCTGCTTGGAGAGCCTCTGGCATATATTTCCACAAATCTCACCTTTGGTTCGCAAGGTTGATGCTTGCACTATCATGCGAGATCCTTCAGGGACTTCGAGAGGGTTTGCGTTCTTGACTTTCGAGGACCCGAATGCAGTCACGACGGTTACTGCTCGAGATCATTTTCTTGACGGAAAAGCTGTGAGTAATCTTTCTCATTCCACAAGGCTCACAATTAATTCTAGATACTGCACTCAGATTGATCCTAAGCGTGCCATACCCCGCGAAGAGCATTTGCGAAACACGCGGTACTTTGTCGGTGGTCTTGCTCCTTCAACAACGTCCGAGTCTATGAAAGAATTTTTTGCGGCTTATGGAAAAGTCGTAGATGCAACCGTAATGTTAGATCGAGAGTCTGGACGTTCCAAAGGTTTTGGGTTTGTCACATTCGAGGATGCAAACAACGCAGACCAGTTAGTCGGTAAGAACATTACCCTTGATGATAAGCAGGTGTGTCCTCTGTCAGACTGTCTTGTGACATTCGCAGTGCTCATGAACCCCAGATCGAAGTTAAAATGGCACAACCTCGGAGTCAGCGCGACCAAAACCGCAACAATACAAACAGTTTCAATTCGCCCTTGATTAACTCGATGAATAATCGTCCCGAATCCTTCGAGAACCGTATGTCGCAAACAAACATTCCATTCGTACCTCAACAACCGAACCCCATGCCGAACGTAATGCTTCAACGGACGATGGGTCAAATCCCAATGATGGGATCCGGAATGCCTATAATGAACGTGAACCCTATGGCGATGATGGGAATGAACATGCAAAACTTTAACCCTATGGCGAACATGTTAGGCAGTGGCATGGGCGGTGGTGGTAATGCTGGTGGTATGGGAGGTATGGGAGGTATGAACATGATGGGCGGCGGATTGAATGGTATGGGGGGTGTAGGTGCAATGAATGCCATGAATCCTATGGGTAACCCCGGTGCTATGCGGTTGGGAATGGGACCAATGGGTGCTACAGGTGGAGTCAATCAGTCCGCAATGCTGGGTGGCAGTTCGGGAATGGGTGGTATGATGCAGATGCGTCAAGGGGTTAATACCCTCGGTGGTGGCATGGTCATGCCGTTTGGAAGAATGGCGACGAACACTACAGGTCTTGGGCCAATGCGAATGCACAACCGGGGTCAGCACAATTTCCATCCGTACGCTCGTTGAAGAGAACGGTTCATGTCGCTTGTTACTTTTATGCTCAGGAACGTTAATCATCTACACTACAAATACTGACTATTTCCACGACTCCAAAAGCAACGTATGTGAAATGCATGGATTACAGTGGGAAAGATACCATACCGAAATACAATATTGTATAACATTATTTGTAGTAGATGGCTAGAATGCTAGTAGTTGTCACACCATGACCTGGCACTTTGGAACAACTGGAACCATGGACCCATGCCTTTCCACTCTTTCCTTAACGAACGAGGATACCAGCTGTTACTTTCAAGCATCGTCACTCGCTCGGGATGAGGCATCAACGCAAGAACACGTCCATCTGGTGTTTGCACGCCTGTTATACCGGCGGGACTTCCATTTGGATTCAGAGGATACACCTCCGTTGGTTTTCCATGAGCGTCGACGAAACGCAGACCAACAAGATTTTGATCGAAAAAGGTCTTCCGGTGGGCTGAATCGATGAAAGACACTCTACCTTCTCCATGAGCAATAGCGACAGGAAGCTTAGAGCCCACCATGTCACGAAGGAATACAGAGGATCTAGTGTTTACAGTATCGACGACCTCAACCATGGACACCCGTCCTTCAAACCTTTCGCTGAGATTGGATTTGAAATCGGGCCAATCATGTGCACCCGGAATTATACTTCGTAAATGGCTGAGGAACTGGCATCCGTTGCAGACAGCAAGTGTAAACGTATCGTCTCGGGTGAAGAAATCGATGAACTCTTTCCGAGCACGATCATTGAGCAGGACAGAGTGAGCCCAACCTTTGCCAGCACCTAGCACATCTCCATAAGAGAATCCACCACACGCAGCGATTCCGCGGAAACCAGATAAGTTCAGCGCGCCTGAAAGGATGTCCGTCATATGTACGTCAATGGCATCGAACCCTGCGGCGCTAAATGACCAAGCCATTTCTACCATCCCATTAACTCCTTGTTCTCGAAGAATTGCGACCTTGGGCCTATTATCATTGCAGCTCACAGAAGGTGAGGAATTAAAAGTCAAATCGTAAAACAGGCCTCGATAGGATTGATCTGCGATGAGAGCGAATTCCTCTTTTGCCGCAGCAGAATTGTCACGAAGCTCCTGCATTCTAAAAGACGTCTCAGCCCACAGCTGTTGTAATTCTTGTCGGCTACTATTGAAGATGTACTCCGAATCGTGCAGGATCTTGTAGCTCTGATCGGTGGATGAATTATTAACGTGGCCTATAGTGTGAATAGAAGTCGAAGGGAAGCCACATTCGATGAAAATGGACATCAAAATCGGGAGATGAGACTGGCGAACTTGCATGACAGCACCCAGCTCCTCATTGAAAAGAGCGGCGATTGGATCCGAAGAGTCATTCAATACATCTAGTGATATCTCAACGCCCACCCGCCCAGCAAAGGACATTTCGGCCAGTGTGGTGAAGAGACCACCATCTGACCGATCATGATAGGCTAGAACAACTTCTGACTCTCTCATCCTCATCTTCTGGCAGGCTTGGAAGAACGCCTTGAGCACGGAAGCATCTTCTACATCCGGACATTCCTGGCCAATTTCTCGAAATACTTGTGCAAGGGCAGATCCGCCCAGCCGCTGCTTCCCGTGCGCAAGGTCCAGGAAGACTAATACTGTTGGCTCGCCAACATTCGTTTGAAGCACCGGCGTCCAAGTTGCGGTGACATCTTCAACACTGCCGAATGCGGTCACTATGAGCGAAAGCGGCGAGCTCACTTCCTTTTGCACGTTTCCTTCCTTCCATTTCATCGACATAGACATAGAATCCTTGCCTACTGGAATGCCGATGCCTAATTTGGGACAAAGATCCATTCCGACTGCTTGAACAGCCTCGTACAAGCCAGCGCCCTCTCCTTCCTTGGACGCTGCACACATCCAATTTGCACTAAGTTTGACATTGGATAATTCCCCAACGTAGGCTGCGGCTAAATTAGTCAAAGATTCCGCCACAGCCATACGAGCAGAAGCAACAGGGCTAACTAGCGCGAGAGGTGTACGTTCACCCATAGCCATAGCCTCACCCGATGTGATGTCAAAGCCGTACGACGAGCGCGTGACAGCAACGTCAGCAACTGGGATTTGCCAGGGCCCAACCATCTGGTCGCGGGTGACGAGTCCAGTGATGGTACGGTCACCGATAGTTATGAGAAAAGACTTGGAACCGACAGAAGGAAGGCGAAGAACCCGATTCACTGCACTTGCCACAGGTGTGTAGTTCGTGGAAGTATGGTACTTAGCCAGGCTAGTATCAAAGGAATCACCTCCCCAATTCCGACTCCAATCCGACCTCTCCATTTTCGGGGGGTTTCCAAAGAGCATGTCCATTTTGAGTCTGATTACATCTCTACCCAGAAGTCTGTCGGTTACGACAAGCTCACCATCTTCGGTAGCGATTCCGACGATGGCAAATGGGCATCGTTCACGATTAGCTATTTGTTCGAAAAGAGGAAGTTTTTCAGGATGAAGCGCTAGGACATAACGTTCTTGTGATTCGTTGCACCAAATTTCCATTGGTGACATAGAGCTGTCCGCGACTAAGACTTCCCGAATCTCGAAGGTACCTCCGAGATTGGAATCGTGGACCAGTTCGGGCAGGGCGTTCGATAAGCCCCCCGCGCCAACGTCATGAATGCTCTGGATTGGATTTCCATCTCCCATTTCACCACCGAGGGCTACGCAAGCATCTATGACTTGTTGGCATCTCCTTTGCATTTCTGCATTGTCCCTCTGTACCGAGGCAAAATCAAGCTCAGCCGAGCTCGCACCGGAGACTTGACTGGATGCTGCTCCTCCTCCAAGACCGATGAGCATACCGGGTCCACCAAGTACAGCCAGCTTTGCTCCTGGGGTGATGACAGATTTTTTTGCGAAAACGGGACGTACATTCCCATATCCGCCTGCAATCATGATTGGTTTATGATATCCCCGTACCTCGCTTGCATTATTCGCCTTATTAGATGGGGTTTTTTCGCAGAACGTTCTAAAAAACCCTGCAAGAGCGGGTCTGCCAAACTCGTTGTTGAATGCACTCGCGCCTAAAGGGGCTTCGAGCATGATATCCATAGCGCTTGCGATGTGTGCTGGTTTCCCAAAATCCTCCTCCCAAGGTTGTTCGAAGCCGGGAATTAACAGATTAGAAGTAGCGAAACCAGCGAGACCAGCTTTGGGTTTAGAGCCGCGCCCAACGGCACCTTCATCTCTAATTTCTCCTCCTGAACCTGTAGCCGCACCCGGGTAGGGCGACACCGCAGTCGGATGGTTGTGAGTCTCGACTTTGATTAAAATAGGCATTTCCTCGAGATGAGACCGATAGATGAGCAGACCGCCGTCACTAGAGACATTGAAACGAGGCGCAACATGTCCTTTGAAAACAGACGCATTGTCGGAGTACGCTGAGATAGTGTTTCCACCGGATAAACGTTCTGTGTTACGAATCATTTGGAAAAGGGAAAGGTCTTGCGTTGTAGAGTTCAGTGTCCAAATTGCATTGAAGATTTTATGTCGACAATGCTCTGAGTTCACTTGAGCGAACATGAAAAGCTCGGCATCGGTAGGATTGCGATTTATGGGATTCGGGCCAGAGGTGAAGGCAGAAACGAGATAGGCGATTTCATCAGGAGAAAGAGCTAGTCCAAGATCTGCATTGGCTTGTCTGAAAATATCTTCAGCAGATTTGGCGGAAGAGGTTGCAATGTCGACTGCACGTAATGGACGTGGTGCTTTGTGGGAAAAAATGAGGTTTTCATTGGGGAGAGATAAATGGAGAGTCTGAGTCATTCGGTCGTGAATCAGATGGGAGAACGGAGATATATCGTCCAGGGAAAGGGTAGAATTATCGGATGTGGTGAAGACGTAGGCTATGCCACGTTCAATGCGTTCAACCCGACTAGAAAGGTTACATATCGCTGCGATGTCTGTGGCCTTACTAGACCAAGGTGAAATACTTCCAAGCCTCGGCAATACAAAGCCTATATTGCCCTGGGAAGCACCTATATTTCCTATAGTGTGGTCCAAAGTGACATCGTCGCCATAGTTCAACAACTGGTCGAGAATTTGCCGAAACGACGATGCAGGATCGGATAGTTCGTTCTCAACTTCTTCGGACGTGCATTTCACGAAGTGAAGCCAGAGAGAATCGACTGATGAGACTGATGGAGAAAGTCTCTTGATATTCTCTAGTAGGATTTCTCGCTTTTGTTGAGAGATTGAGGAATTTCCAAGAAGGAGAATCATCACACTAGATCTGTTGTATACGTCAAGTAGTTGATTGCAAGACGTTAATCAATTCTAACCTCGTGCAGTCAATCAAGGTCAATGTTTGTAGGGTATCACAGCTTTCACGGAGCTGCAATAATGTGAATCAGAGGACTTTAAGAGAAACCATGTTATCAATTACCAGAGGACGAGAAGAAAATTTGTTGATCAGATAGACGCCCGGAAACGAACATACATATGTACTTGCTCACCTGACGTTTCCTCTTCTATCCTCATGATCAACCTCCAAACAAACCGTTTACAGTACTACCAAACATGTGTGGTCGATTCTCGTTGCGAATGGAAGTAAGCGAAGCCCATCACAATTACGAAAATGCGTAGGCTGACAAGGCGCAGCCGCAAGATATCCGACAAAATTTAGAGGATTATAACCTTCACGCCAACGAATGGATTCACCAAGACCAATTTGTACCCCGGTATAACGTAGCCCCTCGCACACATGCTCCTGTGATCAGGCGCCTGGATCTAGGGAATTCGATAAGATCAGGTGCAGAACCGTCGGAAGGGTCCTCAAGCACTCAGTTAAGTATGCAAACTGTAGGTCTCAATTCTGAAATAAATGACCGTGCCCTAATGCGTTAGATCCAGATGAAATGGGGTTTGGTACCGCATTGGTCTAAATATGAGGATAAGACGCTCAATACCATCAATGCTCGTTCCGAAAATATCTCATCAGGTGGAGGAATGTGGAACAGCCTGAGGGGCCGAAAAAGATGTGTGGTAATCTGCCAAGGGTAAAAAAGCAATTCATGGGTCTCAATAACTCGCTTCTGACTTGCTTGGGTATTACAGATACTACGAATGGCTCTCGAAAGGGAAAGAGAAGATTCCCCACTTCATTAAGCCCAAAAGTGGGCATCTCATGTTGTTAGCAGGATTATATGATTCCGTCGACTTACAAGGTGTGAGCGGCAGTAAATTTTCTAAATCGTTGGCTAATATTCGCCTCAGACAGCACTTACACACTTTGGACGTTCACCATTGTAACAACTGCGGCTTCGAATGAATTTTCATGGCTTCATGATCGCCAGCCAGTCATACTCTCAACGCAAGAAGATCTAGATCAGTGGCTCGATACTTCGTCACAACGTTGGTCTGAAGATCTAGCTCAAATTGTCTCTCGTGCGTACACCAAGGATTCTTCGCTAGAATGGTGTGTATGGAATAGTTATCACTCTGCTCTTCTCATGTCCTTCTAGTTATCAGGTACCGAAAGAAGTCGGCAAAACTGGGACAGAGTCATCGAGCTTCATCCTACCCATCTCTGAGAGGAAAGATGGAATCGAGGCTATGTTTTCAAAGCAAAGGCAAGCCCTAGCAGTTGTAAATAAGTCATCCTCAACCTCGATGGCAAAACGAAAACGCAACAGTGATAGGGCATCATCGAAGTCAACGGAGATTACACTGACTCAGACTGCGGAAGGTTCAGACGACGACATCAAAATCCTGGAGCATCCGTCTGTGAAAAAGGTGTGCCAAATTCAGTGCCACTCATCCAAAATCTGCTAACACTTTTTCTTGCCGTAGACAAAACTCTAGATTGTACTCATATCATCCTTACGGATAGTGTGACAAGGATTGCCTTTGGTGGTAGATTTCCATGATCAAAGGTGCGGTGAGGATGGTTACTCCGTCTCAGTGCTCGAATAATCGACATGCGGTCTTCACTATACAATATCTACTCAGTAAAACAGAAAACTTATCAAAATAATGGTTGGGCTTTGAGGCTTCCATCTCATGAACACAACACAAGTTGAGGAATCGGTGAGGCGTACGAGGTTCAAGCAGTGGAACAGCACTCGGTCCCAGAGTATGATGTGAAAAGAACTGTGCAGGACGATAACTATAGACCGGAAAATAGAGACAGAAGGGAAGAATATACAGGCTGACAGACGTCAACATAAACATCGCGTCAGCAGCAGGTTATAGTGAAAACTCACTCTTGGGGGCGTTTTGTAACGGAGAACCCGGAAGTTGACATTTAGGTCACCTTGTGTTGGACAGCCTACAGAGGACGATCAGAGATAATACTCGATGGGATCTAACAGTACATACCTGCTCTTCACCCATTGAGCTAACGATAGTAACGAGTATCTCCTTGCCTTGTTCATGATCCTCTTGAATCGCCTTTCCGATATCACCCTCAGGTACTTTAACATCGCTCTTTAGGGCACCATCTGCGGTCATTAGGTTCATGAAACCATCGGCCTCAATATCGACCTGTATAGCGAAGGATTAACTGGCGTATATATGATGACGACTACAATCGAGCTTACGAGTTGAAATTCATTACGGCGGACGTGAGGGACATCCATATTATGGGTTGATGGAGAGATATCTTCCTGTGTGAGACGTTCACAGCTGATGATGCAGTGGCTTGCAAGAAAATACTTACCAACTTTTTGCCAGTGAAAATCTATCAGAACAGCGAAAAACTGAATTTCGGCCAAATACGAGTACGATGATTGAAAGGCCACGTACATCAATAGCAACAAGGTGAACCTTGGCGTGACCGTGCTTTCCTGTCTTAGAGGTTGACATATCAACGATTTTGCAAGGTCGTCCTTTGCGAAAGAAACTAGTGAGCATAACACTAAGACACGAACTTGATGTTAGTATTACCCTTGATGACAACGTGTCCGTTTTTTCGAAGAGCAGAGCATTGCATGGGGTAGGTCAAAGAGGCCCCAGCACTGGCCTGATGAGAGGCGATGGTTAATCGATTAACGCGATGAAAAAGGAAGAGAAGAGTTGATTGACCTGCTCGAAGGTCTGGTTGTGTTGTTCATCATCAGACATTTTGAAAAGGATTCTGGATAGGGAAAGGGATAGTCTAGGCAAGAGAGAGAGGAGCGATGGAAGGAAAAAAATGAGCAAAGCAGATGAAGAAATTTTGGGTTGCGGCTTGTATTTGTAAGCAAACCACGGTGCGGGCCGGAACAGTTGCCGGAGACATCGCCGAACTCGCCTGCTCGCACTTTAAGTTCTTTGAACATGGATGCTAAGAGATTTGTATTTGCTTTCTGCTCAAAATCACTCTGTGCAAGTCCTGAAGGTTAAATACTATCTGTGGCTTTCTACACAGAGCTCGAGTACTTACTGTGCATTCATGAATTTCACTCGTTGTAACGTGAGTCACACGGTTAAACTTATACCAGTACCATCACCACAATGCATCCCTTCGGAGGAACTCCAAAATGCCCCAGATGTCAGAAAGCCGTTTATCTTGCAGAACAGGTTTGCTGCCTCTCTGGGATCGTGATTAGATCGGTGCTCACTGCTTTGTATTGTAGGTAATCGGACCAGGCAGAAAGGTTTGCATAGCAGTGGAACTTCTCAGACTTGTATGATTGACGGCGCGCTCTTCCAGCTGTATCATAAGGTATCGCTTATACTTACGAGTGACTGAAATCTCAAATCTTTTCTTAGCCTTGTCTCGCTTGCACAACATGCTGCAAGAGATTGGACTCCCTTTCGTTGCTAGAGCATGATGAAGAGGTAAGTGACAAGCCATCTGCAGTGGAGATTAATTTCATATCGTTCTTCATGCACAATCAGCCATACTGGTACGTTCATTCTCACTGTTCCACATAATCATATACTCACCTGCGGAACAGTAAATCTTGTCATGCCAAGAACTTCGGTACACGAGATCTCCGCCAAGCCAATCATCCATATCGTGCGCGCTCTCCATCGCTCTCCCCAGGAAAGATGAGTAATGGCGCACCTCAAATATCCTTTCTCCCTCCACCGTCTCCAACTCGTGCTCGCTCTTCTGCTACTGGGAATGGACATACGCCACAGCTACAACCAAACAGATCCCTTTCTCCTACTAGCTCGTCGTTTACACTCAGCGACAAAACCGAGCGCGTCAAAATCCTAAAAACTCTTGACGAGGAAGGGCAGGAAGAACGAAATATTGATCTGGGCGAACTCACTCAAACAAATGTCGATATTCCATCAAAGCTATCTTCCAATCCGACTGGTATATCCCAGATTGTTGGAGGAGATGATATCGCAGCTGCTGCCGCAATGGAAAAGTTCAATACCATGATAGGCAGAGGTCATGTCATACGGCCTATCACGCAGACTCACACTGGAACTAGATACGGGGCAGCGCTCGGCGGTGTTATGGCGCATACCACAGGAAGTCCTCGTAAATGGGGCGGTAATACGCCCAGTTGTCCGAAATGTGACAAGAGCGTTTATTTCGCTGAACAGGTATATATGCTCCAAATGACTGTCGATCCTTTTTGCTCAATCACGTAGGTGAAAGCTGTCGGGAAAACCTACCACAAAGGGTGCTTGCGATGCTCTGAGTGTACCACTTCACTGGACTCAAACAAACTGCGAGATCATGAAGGTGTCCCTTTCTGTTCACGTTGCTATAATAAGGTCAGTCGGTAGATTATTCAGCTTAATGTCCTCCTTTTGACCAGCTACCAGTTGCATGGCCCTCAAGGAAATGGCTATGCTTTACTTGGAAAAGCGGGAGGTTAAAAATTTTGAAGTTTCTATCGTGTATCATCATGTCCGCTCCATGATATGGACTTTATAACTATCAAGGTATTTCGCTGCCAGTCGCTTGTCTATATTTTGATGTTTTTCTTTGACGATCGGTAACTAATGAAGTCTTGTTTATTACACTAAGTTATGTGTATACAATACAATTACAACATTTTAGGGGTCATGGAAGCTATCCATAGTTCAAAGCTGCTTAATATCGGGAAGGGGTGGGCATTGGCTTCGAATGTACGGGAATATGTCGTATACATGTGAAGAGGCAGGCGATCTCCTTCACTTCGAAGTCTCTTCAAAAATCACGACGAAGAACTGGTACAACCGGCATGAACGGGATGTAGGACGAATTATCTTGGCCCGCTCAATTCTATTCTCCGTTCTCTCTTACAGACTGCGCCTTGATGCGTAGTGACAACACGTTTCGGCCGAGCCTCGGATCAGCAGCTCAAGACACGCGTTTGTTAACAAATTGAATAGTGTTATTCCTGAATGAAAAACAAGATGTTAATAATATACGCACAAAATCTAAGGAAGAGTAGAAGAGTATTGAGAGTACGGATCACACCGTAGCATGTAAATTTGAATCTGAAAGAAATTGAAGCCTCCGTAGAATGGGCCTACAGTTCGGCCGTTAGCACTGCAAATCTTCAGCTTCGGGTTGATACTACATATCACAATGGATTTGTGACTTTTCGGCCGTGCACCAGATTATTACCTACCCTATGTTAGCGCGTTCGTGAAGAAATTGCTTCAAGTGTGCGAGTGAATACACAGGTGATTATTTAGTAGATTCAGCCTCTCGTACGCGTTTACATATCGGAACTATGTTCCCTTGTCCGCTTTAAGGAAGACATAAGAGCTATGCGGAGATTAACAGTCTATCGTCTGCCATGAACCACTCGGCAGTCGCACCCTCTACATTGAAAGGTCTTTGTCGTTTGAGCGCCAGGAGCTTGTTGATAGCGCTATCATCCTCTTTACTGTAAGGGAAATCCGTCGAATTCATAACATTAGTCGAACCTGGCCCACAGTGAGCGAATAATTCGGCATCAGAGAGAGAAAGATTAAGGTCTAAAATGGGATAATCGGGGATAGAGAAAATCAAACGTCGAGGCTCAATGTCAAGATTCGAGCGAGATATGATGGCTTTCTCCTGAATCGAGTATGAGCTAGTCAGGTTGTTAACAGTTAAGTGCAGAAACTGCAGAGACGTACCACAGAAGGAACTTCGATCTGTATTTGCAAGCTATCATCACCGGTTCTACACCATGACCACGTCAGTGTGACGCCGATCTTGGCGTATTTGGCCGTACTAGTAACAGCGTTCATCTGCGGCGATTTGTTCGAAGTATTTTTTAGAATACTTTTGGGCTTCTGAACATCTAGACTGATTATGGGTGCAGAGTCAGAAGACTCCTGCGTCGTGATCTCCTCAATGAGAGGCTTTCGTATCGACTGGAATTCGCTTTCGAGGCCGTGCGTTTCCGCGGCATTCGCGTCAGGGCGAGCTAAGACTGAAGGTATTGAAACCGTACGAGGTTGTAGTTTACCTTTAGCGGCGATATTTGGCGTCCCGATTTGACGAGAGAGAGTGAGCTCTGTTTGTGCTTCGATTCGCTGCAGTGAAAGCTCTAAGCCGCTCTATCAGTAACACAATAGCGTATCTCGAAATTGGCTAACCGATAATGAATATCTTGAACCCAGGGTCCCTGAGAGTTCGAGATTTGACCGAGTTGTGATAAACGCAATCGAACACCAACGATGGTTTCCCACCTGTAAACAGCATCAGCTCCTGAGGTGTATAGAGATAAAACGACATGGTTAGATAGAATGTCTTGCCAATTGACAACTACGGCCGAAGCTGACTTGCCAAAATTTGCATGTTGAAAGCATAGCCTACACTTGCCTTTGTCCGTATCGAATCTACCTTCAGAGACAATTACAGGCACAAACCAATCATCTAGATTGCCTTTATCCAATTCATCGCCGTTCATAGCGCGTTGAATAGCCTCCTCGTTTCCATCCGGAGGCGGAGGCACGTTTGCATCCCAAGCAACATTGACAAAGATTTTAAGTCCTTGCGGGACACGTGTTGAGGTAGACCGGGCATTGTGAGACTTCAAGGATGAGGGGGTGTATGATGAAGGATGCAATGTAGAGGTCTTGATGCAGAAACCAGCAACTGGCTTGAGAGAAACAGAAAGCATAGCGCAATGTCACGTGTCCTACGATCATCTTCAAAATTTAGTTGCGCCACCTAGTCGTGTAGTGACTCGAATCCATCCCAAATTCATCCTTCTTGTTTAATCCATTCCAGTCATTTTGGTATGTATCTCGTCTAGTGAAGGACTTGAGCACACTTACAACATCGGATCAGAGACCGATTCAGAAAATATCGGTGCTTTTCCCGTCCATTTCGTTATACGTACGGCCTTTAACCGTTTCCTATCACTTCGTCTTTCAAGAATCCAAGGGACCGCATCTCGTTTCACGTTGATCTATTTACTCTGATCTCGCGCGACTTTCCGTTAAATGGCTCAGCCGGATATAAAAGAGGCCACTAAAAGTAGGACCTTTAGATTTCGTAAATCAATCCCTACTTCTACAAGATGGTTCGCCCTCTCATCCTTCATGATTCTCGCTACACAGCCATCCCCGACGAGGATCAATTTGATGTCAGCCCTTTGCCAGACTTTGACGACGAAGAACGAGTTCAACAATACCTTCAGGATCGTCGTGTCATTGGCGTATGTTTTACATCGTTTACTGTCATTAATCTTGCACTCATTTGTCGTAGTACGATCCTTTGGTCCAGCCTGCATTGCTCAGGCATGAGATCACTTCTTCGGCTAATTCTCATCGCACTATCGCATCTGCTCGTTACAGCGCTGCGAGTATACTTTCCGGACACGATGACCGTGTCCTCGTCATCGTCGGCCCATGCTCGATACACTCACCTGAACAAGCTTTAGAGTATGCCCGTATGCTCAAGGCTAAAGTTCCTACTTGGCCCAACCTTCTTATCGTAATGCGAGCGTACTTGTACGTGTTTTGAAATTCTATATATCAGACTTGAGCTTATCATGATTCATAATTATGCTTTTTAGCGAGGTGCTTTCTCTTCCAATAGATATTTAAACCACACTTACCAGAAGACACAGAAACCCCGGACAACTGTAGGCTGGAAAGGACTCATAAACGACCCCGACATTAATGGTACTTTCAAAATTAACAAAGGACTCCGTGCTGCACGCCAGCTTCTCTGTGATCTTACTGACCTTGGCGTCCCGGTCGGCTCTGAGCTTTTGGATACGATTTCGCCCCAGTACATCGCTGATTGTTCGTTCCATCTGATTCCTAGTTTTCTAGTACTGACCATGATCTGCTGTAGTAATTTCGTGGGGAGCAATCGGAGCCCGAACAACAGAGAGTCAGTTACATCGTGAATTAGCTTCTGGTGTTTCCTTCCCCATTGGATTCAAGAATGGCACGGATGGAAGGTAAGCTTCTGGTACGTATTGCCTCGAAGGCCGGTGATGACGTTTCTCCTAACACCTAGTGTGACGGTGGCCATCGACGCTATGCACTCCGCCTCGAATCCTCACGCTTTCATGGGTGTTACTGAACAGGGTTTGGCGTCAATTGTAAAAACTCGGGGGAACCAGGATGTACATGTCATCCTCCGTGGCGGTACAAAGGGACCGAATTTCTCGACGGAGCACATCAAGGATGCGGCCAAGACAATTCTAAAGAAGCAGAAATTTGCAAGTATCATGGTGGATTGCAGCCGTGAGTTTCTGTCTTCTCGTGTGTTATCTCCATGTTTTGACCATATTTCTCCCCAGACGGAAATTCACAAAAAAACCATAACAACCAGCCACGTGTTCTACAGGACGTTTGTGATCAGCTTTCCGCCGGAGAGCGCAACATTACAGGAGTCATGGTCGAATCAAATATTAACGATGGCCGACAGGATGTACCCTCTGCTGGGCCGACTGCGCTTAAGCACGGTGTCAGTATCACCGACGCTTGCGTCGACTTCGATACAACCATCGACATGCTCAATAAATTGAATGAGGTTGGTAGTTGTATAAATCCTCTTTGTGCCTTCGTCTGAATTAAACCACACAGGCTGTCCTCAAACGGCGTGAGGTCATATTGGAAACGAAAACGAAAACGGCAGCTGGTCATTGATAACAAAATTCAGCGATATCGAAGGCGAAACTATTCGCAATAGATCAGCAGTTCTGTTTCACGGTTCGAGCTCTTGTGGCGCGGCCGGATGTTGGTTCGAGCTTGAACTATTGTTGCCTGATTTTTAGAGCTCCTGGATATTTAACTTCATTTTATATCACGCGTTCAGAACCACTGTCAATGAACTTCCTAACCAACGCCCGCAAAATTCAAGGAACAACTAGCAGTACAATTGAGAAATATATATCGGATATGTGGTTATCGATATCAGAAGTACAGTCATAGATGAGTGAGTGGTATTTATTTCAAAGCAGAGCGACAAACGGTTCAAATATAAGTGAGATGGAATAAAGTTAACATGAGAGACAAGGTGTAGAAAGAGTTCAGTCGACCTCAACCTCGTCAACAATATCAAGAGCTTCGTAATACCTGGGAGACTTCAGGGGAATTCTCGACGGTGAAGATGTCAGCGACCCCGTAAGGGCTTCTGCGAAGGAGAAAGCAACGCCAACGCTTGCTAACAAAACCCGCCACTTGAACCCGAGAACATCAATGCTCGTGATAAGCGGACTAATATGAAACGAGAGGGAAAACGGCCCGTGAATTGAAGGGAACGTGTACGCTATCTGAGCTGCGAGTTGGACGATAGACGCGGTGAGAGGATCTAAAAGAGCAGAAAGTTGGGCAACCCCAGAGTGGTTTTGGGTAGTCTCTTCCTCCACCTCCACCTCTTCATCTCCTCCGCGAACATGGCGTGAGATTTCTCGGGATTCGCTGAGGATTGCTCGAGTCGAAGGCTTCAACGGGGGTGGTCTGAAGCTGATGAGAACCCCAGCAACTACCGGAATGAGCACAGTGGGAATAAACCAATGCAAAACGATAGTCCAGAAAATGTGGGATTCAAACGTCCCCAGTGGAGGATATGGAATTGTAATGGATATAAAATTCCAGGATTGAGATAGTGCAGGCTGTGGGACAACGGTTGGAGGCGGTGTGTCTGATAGGGCAGGGGTAGAAGTTGCACTGAATGGAATGTGCAAAAACTGCCAAGGGACGACAGACACATAAATGTATAGAAATTGGGCCAGTACGGACACCGTCCATATGGTGCGGGCATTGGAAAGGAACTACGGATCGCGTCTGAGGTGTTTTAAATCATAAGCTGTAGAACGGGCTTACTGAACGAGTAAGATATAGCGACTTGTTTACCCTATAGGCGACTGCTTTTTGCTTTCGTTTCATGATTTGCAGCAAGCTATTGACCGGGAGTGCTGAAATAATAGTACGGTCAAGGAGGCTTTGATCCACAGCAGTACCCGTCTCTGGACTGGGCGGGATATCAGTTGCTATATCGGCAACGGCGAGAGAAGATCGAGTAATCATCCGCCTGTTCGGAGATGACGATTGCTCTGTTTCTGAAGGGGATGTAGGAGGGTTCTTCAGAAAAGCCGAAACATCTGACAAATCCTTAGCAGGCGTTGATTCATGAATAGGTACCATGGCCACAACTCGGCGTCCGTTCAGCCGTTCATTCGTGCCATCAACTGCAGAACGTTTACTACAAGCTATGCTTCAGTTCATTATGGTTGGCTCTGTAAATCAATGCACTAACCTCGATGACACACTTTCTTTCCTCTTTCGTCTCCTGTCAAAGAGACCAGAGAAATGGGGATCTTTTTCCAGTTCAGCTTGATTTCTGTCGAGATATTTTTTGATACGAGTCTGAAGTTCCTCCTTGGTCCCCTCCGTACTGATGTTCAGAGCAGATGCAAGTGACTGTAGATCACCTTTCTTTTTCGTTGGCAAAGATCCAGCAAATACCGGCGCCATGGCAAAAGGGGCCGTTCTGAATTGAATAACGAGCGTACACAGGCGTACCACTGTAAGTACTTAGGAGTCAGAATAGGGGAATCAACAAGTTAAACGGGTTGAAACCGTACAACGAGACAAGCTGTCACGTGCTGCAGTTCTCGTGCTAGACTTGATCTCGTCACTATGCCATTATCATTGCCACCTTCTCTAGCTTTCATTCTTTCTCTCACTTTCTCTACCTTCTTTTTGTCGTCACAGTTCCTCTGACCTTTGAGAGGTCTTCTCTTTCTCTAACCTTGCTGCACCTGTCCTTCTTGAACGCTATCTTCTGTGAAATGCTTGCCTTCTCCTGCGTATCCCTGTTGATCTTGCTTGCTAGCCAAGGTTTGAGCATATAACGATTCCGTCATCATGGTAGCTAAGATATCTTTCAGCCACGGCATTTACTTTCAATGTCTCCTTTGGGACACAGAATTTGAACGCTACCGATATCTTGCCCACTTCTTTGACGGGACTAATCGCTCCAGTGAGTAATAAGAGCCTCTATCATTTTCTCTTGATTCGATTCGATTTCATAGTGTGCTTCTACCTCTGCTACGTGCGATAATGTGCAGTCTGAGTTATCTGCGTGTCAAAACGATGCAGCATGTCTCTGTGCGAACCAACTGGTTGCCGACCTTCGCAATTGCGAGCAATGCATGTATGAGACTCTAATCAATGCCAGCGCGCCTTTACCCGATCCCAAGGCAGGGTCTACACCCATACTTGCAGGCGAGTCCTCCGTTTGCGGTAGAAATCTGATTCTGTTATAACGAATGTGCTAGGCTATCAAGCCGCCTGTGCGGCTTTCAACATCACTCTCGCTACTACACAAGTTGCTTTGACCCTCCCTTCGAACTGGGACGGGCCATTCGGACTCGGCTTGAATACTGTCGGTACTGTTTTCACGGTTGGCGCTGCGTTCATCTTGGGCATGTCGAGCCTGTTGCTTCTGTCGAACCTATAAGATGTGGAGGCAGTGCCTGTTCTGTCCACTGGCATGGACGTATCATTGCACGGGAGGGCTGGATGGGCGGCCATCATTGATCTGACAAGGAGATCCTTCTTTTCATTGTGCAATTGGATAGATGAAAGTTATGCTTTACTTATGCGTTCCTCACTTGAGAGCTCGAAAATTGTATAAGCAATGTGGATGAAAACTTCCGTGGCCCGTGGCTTGTATCCGCTCGCGGAGCGATCACAGTACGCCACTCTGGAGCATACAACGTCAAGATGCAAGACATCATTTAGTGTCACAGTCTAGTTGATAATAGTAGCGATACGTAGCTATACGCAGAGTGAGCCGCATGATACCTGGA
Organism: Lentinula guzmanii; assembly: GCA_027919855.1. Lineage (NCBI taxonomy): Eukaryota > Fungi > Basidiomycota > Agaricomycetes > Agaricales > Omphalotaceae > Lentinula > Lentinula guzmanii. The sequence continues at coordinate 659,258 of JANVFO010000015.1, forward strand.
ATAAAGAGAACATATCCACAAACATATCGGAGCTTTCGATAGGAGAGGGGGAAGCATATTGTAAGTACTTGGGGCTAGATGAGTATGTAAATGTAAGTGATATATTTAAGCAAAGTGAAAGACAGGAAACTCCTAGTCAATAGAGTCAAAAATTCTGTAGCAAGATGTTATTATGAACGGGGAGATAAGATAGATTGAAGGAAAGCAGAAGAGTGACAATTCCAAAATTTGCAAACTAAAAGGTTCAAAGAATTATGATAACTCGACAGCTCTACCTTACAGCAGGGACGATGCAATGAAGATCCAACCAGTCCAGCCAAAATCGGGGTAAGTACGCCCTGGAAGAAATTAGATGTACGGGATATAATAAGTGCAGTGTCATTTATTTACACGTATATATGCCTAGATGATAAAAGACAAAACATCACCGACTGGTGGCAAGGGGTGAGATGACAGAACACTTACACACAAGGTTACAGCAGAATAAATCAAATAATCTTAGGGTTTCAATTTTTCCGAGCTCGATTTGCGACTCCCCCCAACGATAGCGTTAGCCAGAGCAAATGCAGAGATGGATCTACTCTCCTCGCCGTCCATTCTCCAAATGTTCGCCATCTGCATCGACGCAGAGTCAACGCTGGTCTGTCTGGAGCGGGACGTGACAGAGGTCCTCGAAGGAGATGCGGAAGTGTCATCGAATTCGTCAAAGGAGACATCTGCTGAAGAAGTCGAAGATGTAGAAAGGGTGGGGGAGTGAACGATGTCCTGCAAGAATGAAGGCAGGAGAGGTGCGGGAGTAGGAGCATGAAGCTGAAGTTGCTGTTGAAGCTGGTGCTGGAGTTGTTGGATCTGTAATTGATGATGAAGGTGCTGCTGCTGAGACAATGTCCGCTTGGGTTGCGGAGAAGTAGAGTATACGGGTGAAGGTCGGCGATGGCCTGATGTTTGATAGATCGGAGGAGCCTTCTGATTGTTGTTCATATATTGAGAACCCAGTTCAACTTGCGATTGAGAACGATGGACTACGTTCCCGGGTCCTCGCGATTGAGGAGGGGATATGTCTACGAACGAACGGCGTACTTGAGGAGGTGTCACCGAATGCGCACGGGGGACGTGAGTGCGGGTCGGCGCTAGGGGAGCAGCACCTTGGTTTCTGGTAAGCACGGATGTTAAGAGAGCGATTCGCTCTGCCTGGACTGCAGCAGAGATAGAGTCGCCATTGCCTTCAGCATCTGAGCGTGAGCGCCAAGGTCAGTAAGAAAGAAACGATCCTTGAACGGGAAAGAAAATGATTCACAAGGGAAGCATGTCTGGCAAACTTTGCGTCGACGCCAATTCAAGTAATTGCACTTTTGACAGATCCAGTCGCCGGGTTGCTGTAACGTGAAGCATGTCTGAATATATAAATGAATGTGAAGAGCAGACGGACGACGTACATGAGCGATTGGACCGCGGTTTCCAGTGTTGAGGATGGGTGGTTGCTGTAATAAAAACGTTGTATTAGGACACGACGGGTGTGGCGTCTGAGTCGAACGGTGCTTACAGGCATACCCACGAGGCCATTCAGACGTATCTGACCTGGGTCGGGAAAAGCCTCATTGTCGGGCCAATACATTATGCATGGAGATAGAGGATCAACAGATATGTTCTGGACACGACCTCCTACGGCAAACGCGCGCCCAGAGGGTGTGAGCAGCGGGTGCCCACTTTTAGACTGAGAGATAGAAGACACATTGACTGTTTGAGCAGAAGAAATCTGCGCCTGGGTGTAATCTGGACTAGTAGTGTGCATCGCTGATAAAGTATTATTCGAGAAATTTGGTGCGTTGGAAGAGCCAGCAAAGCGCGGTGAAAGCGGTGGACGGGCAGGAGATGAAATCAAGTGCTGATGACTGTGAGTGATAGGATCGTTTACAGCCCGAAAGCAGCCACATCCAATGCATGCGAGGTTCCGTCTATAGAGGAGCGAGCAGGGATCATCAGTGAGCATTGTGGAATAGGAAGAAAAGACAGAGGGAAAACTATTTGTAGGTGCGGCTTTGCGGAGTTTACAATTATGAAAAAGACGCATAAAGACTCACCCAAAATTATGTGCGGCACATTTGGGGGAATTACATCTGTGTGAAAAAAAAAGATTGTAAGAGATTAGTAAAAACCAATCACCATCAAAAGCGTAAAAAAAAGCGGTGAAATATTTGATCGCGACTCGATCAAGTATTAACAAATGTTTGAATCGGAAAAAAAGGTAACCGATGAAGAAACATATGTGTTAGCTAAAAGCACTCAAAAAAAATACTCACATCCAGTCGCCGAGCCTGAAATTTGACCGTGGATTTGGAGGATTGGACGAAAGGGGAAAGGATACACCTTGAGTAGAGCATTGAGGAAAGATTTGAGGTTGCGTCTCTTGCGGCTGCATCTGCAGGGGACCAAATTGCGGCGGTTGGCTGGTATCCTTTTTGGTTAAGGATCAGAACGGCAGATACGTAAAATTGTACGAAGAAAAACTCACAGATGGTAAACGGAGTTCAAAGCGGCTGAGCTTGTGAAAAGGCTCAAGGTCGGATTCAAGAGCAGGAGCGATAGTCATGGCGGTAGGTGGAAGAGAAAGCACAGCACATGCCTGCATAGATTGCATTGATAAGTATCGAGATCGATGACCCACGTTTCGCGAAACGCGCTATGCGCTCCGTCGCGCGTAAATTTGATGCGCCCCGTATGTATTGCTCACCTCTTCGTGTGACCTGAAGATAACCCAGAGTCCGGGAGGTAGCTGTTCGTCTCGCGAAGTCCATAGAGACTGAGGAATTGGCCGAAGAAGCTGTACGAAGATCAGCAACAGAAAACAATAAGAGAACATAGGTGCAACTAACAGAGTCTGATAGAAAGAAGGAAACAAGAAATGCTGAAGGGTTTGGCGGGAGATTTGAGAGCTGTAGAGTGAAGGATCAGAAGAGTGATTTGCAAGTTGAGAAGGTGGATAACGCACGCGTAAGGCTCTGGAATGCGTGGTTAGGAAAGCGTCAAGGAGGTTACTGGGCATTTTGTGAGGAGAAAGTTGGGAAAGAGAAGAAGGCTCCGAGTCGGATATTTGAGCAGAATCCATTGGGGTGAATTAAGAATTGATGGCAGATCGTCGACTGTGCTTGAAAAGAAGTCTGGCTTGAAACGTAGCGGGGCGGAAGAGAAAGGGAATTAAAGAAATATTTGTGACAAGGGTAGTAGTATCTCCTCTTCAGCAAGAGAATTTCTGGTAATATAAAGCTGTATAGAAGGGTCGAAAAAGCCGATTTTCCCTTGAATCCTCATTTGAAAACCTCATTCGTGTCGTGTCGTTATGCACAGTCACAGTCGAAACGAGATGAGTTGTTAGATCTCGCTAATTTCCAAATCTGAGAATTTCAAAAAAAAGTTCCCACAGTTTGTACTTCCTTCGTCCACGCGCATGTTGAGTCAATATACCTATACTTGTATTGGATTCCCTGTCCTTCACGTCTTCAGTCTCCTAGTACCTTCTCTGCCTGCAAAATCGTCTAGAATCCTGCTGTCGGCGCAGCTGTCTTACTATTCCCGTACACCGCGACAGGCTGCGACGGCCAATTTGCTCTTGAGCAGTTTCGGAACTATCTCCGTGGACTGCTTCCGGAGTCTTAACGGACCTGTCGTGACATATTCCGTGTCGCAATCAACACGAGTCCCTACCTGTAGAGACAGGGGTCGACTCCGGTTGTAACAATGGTTATCAGTATGTAAAGTAACAGGTGAAACGCCACGTTCAACCACCGTGCAGTTGCGAGGTATACATAACTAAACTAATTCAAGTATAATATACAAACGAATAAAGGAAGCTAATTCAAGACAGCGTAAGGCGCGCTTGACGGAGAATTAACCGACTTTATACATATAGTCATATGTAAATTTTAACTAAGAGGAGCTGTAAGATCTCTAACTTTGCAAGAATCGCGATCCTTTGATGAACCTGAAGCTCGCCCATCGAGCTCGACCTGTAAGAGCCTGTTCACTCGGTTCCTCAAAGCTCCTCAGCCCAGGTACAGACATCCGCCTATCACCAACGGCAACTTTAAAGCAGTGAAGAACAATGAGCACACATATGATGGCGGCATCGCCTGTTAGAGACTGGCGGCGCGCAGCGAATGCGATGCCTAGATCCGGAGTGTGCTGGAGTGTGCTTAGAGGAAAGGGCTGAAAAGGATGTTTCGGGTAGACGAGCCGGACTGCAGAATGTGACAATTAGACGGGCATACCAACCTATCATTATATCCAAACAAGCTCGGGATAATCCGCATAAAGCGGTCGTGAGTGGAGACCAAGGCGAGCGTCAAATAAATGGACTGGATAATTGTGTCGACCATTGTGCAAGGGGCAATTTCTGGTTAGGGACATTTTCATGCAGAGAACGTAGAACTCAACCACGTAACAACTCTGTAGACAGGAGGGAAGGGTGATGTATTGAGAAATGACGAGCTGAATGTTGGAGTGTTGAACCGGAGGGACAAATGAGGGATATATGCGGTAAACACCATTGGGAATCCGTTTACAGGGTCGGGAAGGGTCGAGAGGACTAGTAGCAGAAGTTGAGCAGCATTAGTGTTGACGGTACGGGTTCCGGACATTCATCAGGTGCGGGATGGGACAGCAGCGATGGCAGCGTTGACGTTGCCATAAAGCACATTGGCAAGTGCATCATTTGGTTGCAAGTTCAGAACAAGCCCATGCTCCCCGACATATTGCATATACCGTCTCCAGCTTTCTGCGCCCTTGCCAACTTTCACCGTTCCGTCGTTGGAGCGCGCAGTGTTACCCTTTCGAAGTGTGTTCATGCTCCCAACAACAAAAAGACCGCGCTTGGCTCGCGTTAGTCCAACGTTGAGCCGTCTTCGATCAGCAAGAAAACCGATGTAGCCCCCGGAGTTATTTCTTACGGTAGAGAAAATAATGACCTCTTTCTCGCGACCCTCGAATCCATCTACAGTTTTAATCTCGATGTTGGAGAGCTGCATAGCGCGGTGTTCACCAAGCACCGTGTTGAAACGGTCACGGTACTTGGCATCGGTATTGAAGAGTTTTGTAAGAAGGGATATCTGAGCCACATAAGGTGCGATGATTCCGATGTCTTGTCCTTTGAGATTCTTGCATAGAAAATGTCAGCCATGGCATCGCAGATGAACTATAGTTTAACGAACACAGACATCATTGTTAAGCAAGAGATCCTCGACCACACTAGCTACGATGGCCGCTTCATGCCAATTAACCCTACTTTTGGACTTCGAACTTTCGTTCCCGGAGTGATCCAGAAAAATCACTGGAGGCCGAGCAGACGTCCTTACCTCACCATCTTCAAGTGTTTCTTTGGAATCCAGTGTACCAGCAAGTACACCGGGAGGAAGTAATGCTGGAGATAAGGTAGGAGGCATTAACCTAGGCAAGACATATCCAGACGTATCGGCCGTGCCATCGAGTAGTGAACTGTTGTAGAATTCGAGGGATGGAAAATGAGAAATCGCTGGATGCATGCGATACTGGATGTTGAGCATGATAGATGGAACAACTGGAAAGCGGATCGCCATATGTCAGCATGGGCAAGAGACTATACCGATGTCGTATATTCCTACCTCCTTCTTCGGCAAGACGTTCAAACAGGCTTACAGCTAGCCCCATAGATCGAGCTTCCGGACTTGTTATAACCGGGGGTAGTTGCTTATGGTCACCTATAAGAGCTACGTGGCGAGACTGAGTGGATACATGAGTAAAGACTGAAAGCGAGACTCAAGGGAGAGAACTTACGCCTTTCATGAGCGGGATGAGTGAAGCTGGCTCTGTCGACATGGACGCTTCGTCGAGGAAGACGACGGGGAAATCGATGGCATTCAACGCCGCCGAAGCCGACGTGAGACAGGTTGTACAGATCTATGGGGGTTGTCGAGGGTGCAGGGTGCAGGGTGCAAATCGAATCATTTATTTCGGAGATGAATTGAGGGAAGAGTACGTATTGAGATTGGAAGATCGTCCAGAAGGAGTAAAAATTTCGAGTGAGTCAATTTAAGGGTACCACGTTCAAGTCGTGGGTCAGGCAAATAAAATGTGAACATAGAAATGAAAACGATTAGTCTTTCCGGGGAAACAAAAATCGAAGAGAATACGACTAACCACATCAGCATTGTCAAGAATGTCTTTCACCATCACTTGTTCTAACCCAAACAACCTTTTCGTTATTGCGTCAAGAGACCTACTTTGTCGAGTTATGTTCTCTTGCATGTTTTTCTTGATTAGAGTTTCTCTTGAACTCAAACCTTCCTTCATTAGTTTTCGTTCTAGATTCTTCGTTTTGCTCTCCAGTTCATTCAACGTTTCCTTGATCTTCTTGGAGCGATCTTCGAGTTCCTTCCAGTCTGGATATCGTGTATGTGATTGTAGTTGGTGTTCCAAGGTCCATTTTACAAGAGACTCTTTCGTCTTTCCCGCAGAAGCAGCTCTCAAAGGCTTGAGACCTGCTTTTGCAAGACCTTCGACAAGATTATCAACAGCCACATTTGTGTAAGTGCAGACAAGGAGCGGCTGAGGAACTTGAAAATGCACTTTGAGGAGTTTGACAGTAGATATGATCGTAAGCGTTTTTCCTGTTCCAGGAGGCTGTGGGAGGGAGTTATGAAAATGACAATCGTGATTCAGATTTTGGACGCTTACACCCTGCACTAAGCTAATACGCTCTCCCAACATCATAGCCATCGCCCTTTTCTGAGTTTCGTTCATTCGACCAAGTTCCTCAAAGTGAGGATCTCCTTCTACCACAACAGGATTTGAGCGTGAATATCTGCTTGCCCAGGACTGAATCAATATATTGTCACGAAATATACCCCGGTTTTCATCAAGGGGAGGTTTCACTTGAAAGCCTCCAGTAGGAAGCGAGAGATGATCAGGATGGTAGTCATGTTCAAGGACCTCTCGTTCGACATAATTAGTGTCGTCTGCATCCTGAAGTGCTCGATGAGCATGTGGGCGTTCAGAAGGTTGAAAAGATCGCAGAAGAACGTCGCGAAGATGAGTTCCATTTAGAGCGCGTTCGTGCCGTTCCTCCGAGCCTGACTGAGATAGGAAGCTTCCTGTTTTTTCCTGCATACGAACGTCCGACCCAAAAGACTCGATAGCAGTTCTCATGAGTTCAAAGATGTAGTCATTTTCAGTGAGGTCTATTCTCCATCCGGAGGAGTTTGGAAGGTCTAGTGAGAAGCTGCGATCGGGGAATGATATGGTGAGATGTGTGGAGGTGGTTGAAAGAACGGAGCCCCGGGAAGGTTCTTCTTTGAGTGGGTCTATTCGAGAAAGAAGAACTGGCGTTCCATTTCTACAACGGTACTCCTTCAATTGAAATGATTGATTGGGAATGGGTTGAACACATACAGAAACTTATGTTCAGGTAAATGAAGGCCAGGCCCTAACGAAAACGAAGCCATGGGTTTGCCGAAACGGGTTCCTTCCAGCCAGTAAGCACTGAGGCCCGTCAATGTGAATCCTTCATCCTTGAGCTTTGCCAGCGACCAGGTACTGAGTCGTTCTCTTATAACGCTTTCTTCTTCATCCTGCTCGTGCTTGAGTAGGGGATAGAAACTAACATGAAGATATGTTCGGTTAGTCAGTTCGTGGGTCAATTATACATCAAAAGCGCACTGTGATTTGTATTGACTTAAAGCCGAATAGTATGGTGAGCTCTCTGAGAGTGGAGGCTGCGGTGGTTTGAGCTTGATGCGCTTAATGAAGGCGAAGGATTGTTTGTCCTCGGCTTTTGATTTGAGTGTAGCGCGCCGAGGACGAGAAGTGGCTTGCAGCCGCCAGTCATATCGCTCGTGGGAGTAGGAGGATTCTGTATGTGATATCGACGTTTTGCGGCGTGCTGAATCGCGAAGGTTGGCGGCGAAGGCTTCCTCTTCATGTGCTAGGCGAGTAATACATCTTTTGGAAGACGGAAAGCCTTGGTTGAAAGAACGAAAGAAAAAGGTCTGGTGAAGGATTGACTCGGATGTCACCGTGCCCAACATTCGAGCATCTTTGAGACGAGGAAAACTCCTGTAGGAGTATTGGTACGCCAGAGTGATTAGTATCTATTAGTAAATAACTACGGCGATAAGTTTTTGAAAAGTTTGAGACGCCGAGCCGCGGCAGCTTACTGAAGCAAATAGCTCCTATTTCACTGTACTTTGGTAGGCCCGAAATTGGTGGAGATTGTGCTTTAGCTCATGAACAACATAATGGGACCGAGGAGGTGTAGGAATATACAGTAAGGAAGACCACGGTAGGCGAGTATGTGATTGAAGGAGATTTGCTGCGAGTTAGGCGTACCTACTACCAGTTATTACTAACGCAATATGGTATATGAAATGACACAGACGATTAAGTTCCAATTAACAAGGTAGCAGTCTTCTCGATTATCCACTCGAATCCTCAATTGACCTCAAGCCTCCTCAAGCGCCTCTACAGCGTTGGCACAATGGCAACGGGGATCCGCAGATTCAAGCGCTTCTTTAATTTGTCCATAGTCGGGATTAAGGCGGGTAAGAGCTGACACCGAGGCGCCCAATTTCGGTATCATGAGCTACGACTTGACGTGTAGCACACATAGCTCTCGATGCACAATCATCATGTATCCGCAGAATAACAAAGAGAGAAAGTAAGAAGTAATGATACAATAAACAGAGGGATCGCGAGTCGTAGAAGGAGGGAGGCGGCATATAACAGGGCGAACTGAAAGTGAAGCGTGAAGCGATACTGATCGTCGACTCAATCTACTGCCTTTGGTTGGGCTTGCTTCCTCTGAAGGACCTCTACCCACTTTCTGGGAACCAACCCTCTCTACCTTCCCGCGTCCTGCCTCTCCACCATTCTGCTTCGATACCACCCTGAAGGTCGACCCGAGGATCGACCTCCGTTCCGCTTGCTTGATCCCATTTACCCATAATTGCCACGATTTCGTTCTCCTTCAAGCTTAATTCTGACGAATTGGTCGCAGTGAATGGATAGAGTGCACGTGCAAAAGTCAACAAAGAGGGATCCAGAGGAGGAAGCCCCGAGGTAATTTGACCGGCTGAAGGATTTCCAGTAGTAGCTTGAGCCTCTGCTCTAGAAGCCAGTATTTTGATTAATTTGTTCATGGCGTAAGGGATACCAAAGATGGCGAGAAGAAAAATGATTAATGGCTTCTTGCTAGGCCGTGGGGTGAGGGACCTGATGGCCCTTGCACTGGTCTGCCATCAGCAAATTGACGGAACTCGCCTGGTAAACCTCCAGAGCTGCTCTTTTTACCCGTAAGGAGTTCTTTCATCCAACGGACAAGACCAAACAAGCCCAATACGCTCCCTAGCGCGTTCCGAAGGTGACCAAATTGATCGACAACCCCAACCATTGCAAAGAAGGATGAATGGGTAGCCATGAATGTGCTTTCGAGCATCTGTGCAACGCCAGAGAAAGTCTGTACAATAGAATGTAGGAGAGCAAATGTATGTTGGGTGGTATGTTCTAGCGTTTGAGTAAGAGAAGGTGGCAAGGGATTGCCGTTGACGTCTACTGGAGCTCCATTGGGACCCATCATGCCACCATAACCGCCTCCATACATGCCAGCTCCGTAACCCATACCAAGGCCACCATAACCCCCATACCCACCGAGTCCACCAATACCACCGTACGTTCCCATGCCGCCATAGCCACCGAAACCACCATAGTTACTCAAGCCACCTCCGTAGGAACCATAGCCTCCATATGTCCCAAGTCTTGAGTACGGAGACGCACCATAAGAATAGGGAGAGGGATTAGATGTTGCTAGTGCTGAGGTTATAGCGGTTGAGGGAGAATTCGCAGGTCTTTCAGGGATATATGATGATGATGAGGAGGAGTTGGAGTTGGCTACTGATATTGGCGTTGATGAGGTAGAGGGAGTCGAAGCAGGTAATGAAGGTGTGGAGGGAGTTGGTGCTACTCCAGAACGTTCCCATGGTTTCGGTGGTGAGCCCATCGCTCTCTATATGTGGAGCAAGAATCTAAGCTGCTGCTAAGTCTTAGCGCTTTACGAAGACTCTGAGAGACAATAGTTTGTTTGGGTGATGTTGACGGGCGTTTACAAAACGGTCCATTCGGATTAGGAGAGACCGGTGCAAATCACATGTCAAACGTGTCCGGCTGATTGCGCCAAGTTCAGGCTCGTTGGTTTTCGAACTGAAGCGCATTATGATACAAGTAAATCTTGATATTGGATATGTTAATGCTAGGTAGAGATGTGAGTTGATTGTGTTTACAATCCTCCTTATTCGACAAGATTCAGAGTTTTAATTTGAAGGAGACCACGTGATGAGAGCAGCTTTCCATATCCGGGGATAAGCTATACAGCTGCTTAACCACGGGACGCAAGGGATTCTTCAGAATTCTTTCAGTCTCATTTTCCTCTCGGTCGTCAGCGCAGGTGAGGACTGTTTACTTCATAACTATGGCTTGTCGTCTTGTGCTCCTGGTATACTATGCTGGAAATTACAACTTGTGCGGTGAAGCGGGACTGGATTATGAGGGGTTACATCGATATTTTCTTCCTGGTTCTGACTTGATCACAATTGCAGGTAAGGCGGATTCACAGCAACGCGGAAGTTGCTATCCTAATATCAACAGAAGAATATGAAGATCAATATCGCCAGTGCGTTCCCTTTCTCAAGATTCGATTCTTATTCGGCAATGCTCATCTAGCTCTTTGTTAGACCCGGCTACGGGGGCTCAAAAACTCATCGACCTTGATGATGAGAAACGTTACCGTGTTTTCTTCGATAAAAAGATGGCACAAGAAGTTCCAGCTGACTCTATCGGTGACGAGTTTGCTGGCTACATTTTTCGGATAACTGGAGGAAACGACAAGCAGGGTTTTCCCATGAAACAAGGCGTTCTTCTTCCTCACCGTACCCGCCTCCTTCTTTCCGATGGTCATTCGTGCTATCGTCCCCGCCGAACTGGTGAGCGTAAACGCAAATCCGTTCGTGGGTGCATCGTCGGTCCGGATATTGCGGTTCTTTCCGTAGTCATTGTCAAGCAGGGTGAGCAGGAGATCCCCGGTCTGACAGACACTGTCCTCCCTAAGCGACTCGGGCCGAAGAGGGCAACAAAGATTAGGAGGTTTTTCAACTTGTCGAAAGAGGACGATGTGAGGAAGTACGTTGTGAGAAGAGAAGTTGTGAGCAAGAAGAAGGAGGGTGCCAAGCCTTACACCAAGGCGTACGTTGCATTCTTTTCCGTGTGGAGAAATATGCTCATACGTGTTTAGTCCTAAGATCCAGCGTCTCGTCACCCCAATGCGCCTTCAGCGTCGACGTCACCTTCGATCCATCAAACGCCGCAAGATCGAGCATCAGAAGGAGCAGAAGGGCGAGTACGATGCCTTGCTTGCTAAGCGTGTTGCAGAGAAGAAGGCCAAAGTCGCAGCTATCAAAGCTAGCCACCACAAGTATGTTCCTTTCTTTGGAAATCAAGTATGTCCTAGCTGACCTTGGTCATACTTCTAGGACGGCTTGAAAATTCTCATGTTTTGGGTTGGATTTGGTTCACATTGTACCTAATACCTTCGCAAATGCTCACTCCATGTTACATGCTCTATCACGCAAATCATCACAATGTGCTGCCCTGCATGCTCGTTTTAATATTCTCTATGTCTTATGTCGTTCTTCAAAATGAGTATGTATCTCGCAATTGTAGAAAGTGAGGAAAGCGTCAAAAAATAAGAAAATCCTGGCTGAAGTGATCCATGTGATAAGAAGTTTTGTGACGCGCCGCGTCGCTGACAACTTTACCTTTTCACCGTCAATCTTTTTTACCATGTCGATGCAAATTTTTAGTGAGCAGGTAAAAGGCATCTACTCGAATTTCAAGACGCTTCTCACATATAATCCAGGCGACAGAAGAAAAGGCAGAGAACGCGCGTCTTTCCTCATTCGTAGGCGCACTTGCGCTGGGAGATCTCGTCAAATCAACGTTGGGACCGAAGGGAATGAACAAAATTCTCCAGTCTGCATCAACAGGCGAAATCAATGTCACGAATGACGGGGCTACAATTCTCAAGGCCATTCAATTAGACAATGCTGCCGCTAAAATCTTGGTCAATATCTCGAAAGTACAGGACGACGAAGTCGGCGATGGGACGACAAGTGTCTGCGTACTAGCTGCTGAGCTGCTAAGAGAGGCAGAGAAGCTGATAGCGATGAAGATTCATCCTCAGACCATTGTGGAAGGATATAGAATCGCGAGTCTGGCGGCGCTGAGAGCGTTGGAAGGTGCCGCCGTAGATCACTCGTGAGTTTTGGCTCAACTCATCTCGAATTTGTAGTTGCTGACGTGTGGCCAGGTCGGATCCGGCAAAGTTTAGAAATGATCTATACAATATTGCACGAACGACATTATCCTCCAAGGTTTTATCTCAAGACAAGGGTTATTTCGCAGACTTGGCCGTCGACGCGGTCCTTCGATTAAAAGTATGCAGATCATGTATCGCTCCTTTCCATGCTGCTTCACAGCGTAAAATTTACAGGGTTCAACGGACCTAGAACATATCCAAATCATTAAAAAAGTCGGCGGGAAACTCACTGATTCTTACCTCGATGAAGGTACAAACCTCTAATACAACATCAACATGGATCAAGATCTTGATTCTGTTTTCAGGCTTCATTTTGGACAAAACGATCGCGGTAAACTCGCCCAAGCGATTAGAGAACGTGAAAATCATGATTGCAAATACATGTAGGTGCAACAATCGACAACGGTTGGAATACTCTGATGATTTTTGTCTCTTAATAGCTATGGACACGGATAAAATCAAAATCTTTGGTGCTCAAGTTAAGGTCGATGGTACTGGAAAACTTGCCGAACTCGAAAGAGCAGAGCGCGTATGTGTACCGGTCGTGACCCTGCCATCGTTATACCAATTTTCTTGAACAGGAAAAAATGAAAGCGAAGGTGGACGCAATCGCTTCTCACGGAATCAACTGTTTCGTCAATCGACAGCTCATCTACAATTATCCTGAATCTTTACTTGCAGAAAAAGGTATCATGGTAATAGAGCATGCGGATTTTGAGGGTGTAGAACGATTATCCTTGGTGACGGGGGGCGAGATTGCTTCGACTTTTGATCGACCGGATCTCATCAAGTTGGGAGAATGCGAGTTGATTGAGGAAATTATCATTGGCGAGGACAAGGTGCAGTATTTTCATTTTCTTCTTCTCATTTACACTGACGCGACGCGCATAGCTGATCAAATTTTCCGGAGTAGCAGCTGGCGAGGCTTGTACCATTGTACTTCGCGGTTCTACCTCTCAGATGGTAGATGAAGCTGAACGTTCATTGCATGATGCACTCTCCGTCCTGTCTCAAACTGTCAAGGAAACGCGGACTGTGCTTGGTGGGGGTGCTCTGAAATGTTAATGAGTTGCGCTGTGGATGAAGAGACAAGGAAGGTTAAAGGCAAAAAGGCTATTGCTGCTGAGGCTTTTGGACGAGCGTTGCGTCAGATGCCCACAATTCTAGCCGACAATGCGGGATATGATTCGTCCGATTTAGTGGCCAAGCTTAGGGCTGCCCACTATGAGGGTCAGTCAGATGCAGGACTAGGTGAGACCCATTATTCATCGAAGACATACCTGCTTAACAAGTGTACAGACATGAACCAGGGAAGTATTGGGTCTATGAGGCAGCTCGGTGTCACAGAAAGTTACAAACTGAAAAGACAAGTCGTCCTTAGTGCAAGCGAAGCTGCGGAAATGATCATTCGGTAGGTTGCTATCACACATCCTCACATACAACAATAATAACGCTTTGGATTGTAGTGTAGATGATATCCTTCGTGCAGCACCTAGGAAAAGAGAAGCCGTATAATCTGAACACAAGTAATTAGTTCAGCTGTAAATTGAATCAGCCGCAAAATGTATTCAACTTTTTAAATCGTGATTTGGTTACCTTTTCAGCAACCGGCTACCGGCTCTCTTCGGTGATCCCTCCCCGGCGACCTAGCCTATTATCTATTATCTAGTATCCATTATTTGTGATCTACAGTCGACTCTCTCTTAACCCATACCCCTCGGTCACAGCTCCAGGCTATGGGTTATGAGGGAGCTTAAGAGAGGGGCCAAATTTTTCGGGCTCAAATTGCATAAATAGCTTTGTTTTGTATTCTACGAGATGATATTAAATGAAATAGAGCAGTAAATCTACTTTAAAAAAAAAAGAAATCAGTCATGAGAGAATCTACCATATTATGATTCTCCTCCAAGTGGGTTTGATGGCTGAAAGATGCTAGAATACTCTCAAGCCTTACTACAGGCATAGGGCTCATCCATAGCTCCAATACAGCTTTGAAGTGTAGTGGCTGCTCGTAAAGCTTGACAATGACTAGGCTATACAGGTAGTGGTGCATCATCATCCTTATCATCATCACCACCATTGATATCTACCACTGCATTCATTGTACTGTATTCCCGCAGTGAAAAGGCTAATAATATGTTGAGTTTATGTACAAAATTCTTGAATATGTATATTTGATTTGTAGACGCTACTGAAATAAAGTCCGGTGGGTCAGAGTTGTTAGGCTGGCATGGTCACTCAAAAAAAGTTGGCGCAGTGCACCAGAACACAACCAGTAACAATAGCTACAGCAAATAAAAATTTGTATATGAGATGAATCAAAACAAAATAAGGATAGAACGTACCTCAAGAGTCAGAGAGGACAATGGTCATGTCATCATTCCCTTTAGTCTCTGCATGACTCTCTCCAGTCAAATCCACCACTTGTTGCTTCTCAAACTTCTTGATGTTGATGAACGGTTCGGCCCCATCGAATATGACCATCCACTTAGTGTTGTTGGCTTGTGTTATATTCATGCAGGACAGTCTATTTCTTTATACACATACATACACTAATCGCTTCCATCGCGTCCGATGGATCCGTTATACGTTTATCCTTCATCGCATCCGAAGGATGCGATTACACTTTCTTTATTACAACACTTATAGTTAACATCCTCACATTCCTTCATTCAACATTATTACTTCTTACCGAGATCATATGCTCATCAGTCATCTTCTTATACATGTGTTATTTACTTATTACTCTGGTTAGCTACAAGACTAGTATTTAAGCCGTAGTGTAGCTTAGCTGTACTTCAGTTTAAATATCGACTTCAGTTGACTTATACAGTCTATACTCAGTTGAGACATAACACTCGCTTCGCTTCGGATCGGATCCCTCGCTCCATCCGACTGCTTCTACCTGGGACACGCGACTCTAACGAGGGTACTACTAATAGTGGTATCAACGTCCCATTACTATTATCCCGCACCGCACCGCATCGCATCGGACGGTCCACTTGGCTGTATTCAGCATAACTCTAACAGTATATTTAAACTTCTACTCGTTATTGTCGTGCTCAAATCATTTTATTATGGCCTATCGTACTCGTGCTCGCGCACGCTCAAACACCAACGTCTCTGATACATCTGTTCGTGATGAACAAGAGGCAAACCCCTTCGCAACAACCGCAGCATCATTCTTACCGTTCTCGGAATCTATCTCTGCCATTGGTACTAGTCGTCGTCGTAGTACTGCTTACGGACCCTCGGCTCCGTCGGCAGCTACTGCTGCTCTATCAGCTATTGGAGAAATCACTTCACCAGACTTAGCTGTAGAAACACTTTATACTAAAGATGGCTTACCAGTAGAGGTTTGGACACCTCGAGGTGGACGACGGATCCGAAGGACATCTCCCCAACCATCCTCGCCTTCCCCAACCACAGCTACTCAAGCTGCTAAAGGAAAGGGAAGAGCTATCTCTCCATTATTCGAAAATCTCCCACACTCCCAAAACATTCCTACTCAGGATCCAGAACCAACCGAACAGGTTCAGGATGAAGAACCTGACGTTCCAGCTGATGAAGATCAACCAGAAGATCCTACACCACAGGGACCAGGTGGAGGACCCGGTGGACCCGATGGACCTGGTGGACCCGATGGACCTGGTGGACCTGGTGGACCAGGTAATTCAGGGGACAGTGGAGATGACGAAATTCCCATTCCCGATTCTAGTCAATTCATGAATATTATGTCTAACTTTTCTAGCAACATCAACAACTTAGGAGCAGTGTTGTCCGGGATGAAATCCGCGGATGACGCTGGTAACAAGACCAAACCTAAGGAGGCAGAAGTATTCGACGGATCGGATCCGAGGAAGCTCCGAAGCTTTCTTGTTTCACTCGCATTAGTCTTCAATGATCGACCAAAGTATTTCACGGAGACAAAGAAAATTAATTACACCCTTTCTTACCTTTCAGGTACTGCCAGGCAGTGGTTCGAACCAGATATTCTGGATCCGGACTTACTTAACATGCCTGAGTGGACCTATTCTTTTTCCGCGCTCGTCCGAGAGTTGCAGAAACAGTTTGGGGTGTATGATATGCAGAGTGAAGCAGAAGGTAAAATTGGCAACATAGTGATGAAGGATTCGGACACCATCCGAAAATACAACAACACCTTCAATAGCCTCGCTTCACTCACTGGATGGGACGAGAATGCGCTCCGATGGGCGTACGAAAAAGGCATCGCTCCGCGCCTTAAGGATGAAATGGCTCGGGTGCGAAAACCAAAGACTCTCGAGGAGTATCGAGAGATCGTTCTGGAGATTGACAATCGTTACTGGCAAAGGGAAATGGAAAAGAAAAGAGAATCCGCAAAAAGCAGTGGAGGTAATAGCAATAGCGGTAAATTCTCGGCCAAGAAAGGATCCTCCAATCCTTCCCCTACCAACACTAACATCTCCACACCTTCCTTTAATAAACCCAACTCCAACGGACCTAAATACAATCATAACAACAAGTCCGGAGGATCCGATCAGCGAAAATCGACAGATAGCAGCAAGTTCGGACCCGACGGAAAGATTATGCCTGAGGAGAAGGAAAGAAGGAAGAAGTACAATCTGTGTGCTTTCTGTGGTGGGAAGCATAAGTTCGAGGATTGTAATAAGCGTAAGGCCAGAGACGCTAAAGGCCGCGCTACGGAAGTAGTGGCTATGGATCCGCCGGACCAACCATCCGAGGGTGCTGTTACGACCATGCCAAGTTCAACTTCCGCGGGCCCGACGATCATTCCCCGGTATTTGACTTCACTGTTTTCTTCCGTCGCGGAGCTTACCTCCGCGATCCTTTCACATTTTGTTTTATATCCCTCCCACTTAGCCGACCTTTTATATATCCTTTTATATCATTTCCTTTATACTTTCCCCTTTTATCTTCCTCATGTTCGACCATACTATTCTAGGATACTATCGCTTAGCGACCCTTAGGTAGCGACTACAGTATAAAGCTACAAGAGTAGAATAGTTGGTCCTCAGTTTAAATATCGACTTTGATAGCGCACTCATACAGTGTATTTCAAATAGAGTTAAATCTCAACCTCATCCTAAGTACGATCGCGTGAGTTCCTCCCGCGATCGGAATTACCCTCAACCTCGCTTTCGGACAGCGGCGTGTCGGGGACGCTATTGATAGTAGCGTCAACGTCCGACTACCTCTCCGTAGGTCCACCCAACCCTCACCGGGATTTATCTTGGTGATCGGTCTTTTACCCCGCGGACTTATAGTCCGCGATCCAACTTATCCCTACGACCCGTGCATGATCATAACAGGTGCGAAAAAAATAGTCCGCAACTCTTGTACTCCGGTACGAAGCGAGAGTTGCGTTGATCTAGTTCGTACCATTAAGGAGATCTATCTCAATGCTTCCGCTCTTTCGCCTAACGAACATTCTTTAATTATTAATGTCATTACAGAAATTCCTATTGACGAGGATCCGAAATCTTTTACTACTTTGAATTTTCCAACTTTACTAGATTCTGGTTCCACTGATTGTTTCATTGATTCACAATATGTACAATTAAACTCTATTCCTACCTCGTCTATATCTCCTATCAATCTTCGTTTGTTTGATGGTTCATTATCTTCTAAACCCATTTCGCAAACCGTGACCTTACGCGTCCGGTTTCCATCCGATGAGCTGCTTCCACTTACATTTTATGTAACTTCACTTGATTCATCTTGTAAAGCTGTTTTAGGATATAGTTTCTTGGCCCGCTACAATCCGTTGATTGACTGGGTTTCAAAAACAATTTCTTTCCGAGACACTAATCATTTTGATTCTATCCAGACGTCTACTCCTTTCGCTTCCGAAACGGATCCACTGGAGACTCACTCACGATCGAGCTCTCGCTCATCACATCGCTCTCGCTCTCATCGTACCCCTCGTCCATTATCGGACAAATTTCCTTTTGAACCTATCTATACTTACCCTTCTTTAGCACAAATGGCATCCCGACTAGACAACTCTGATATTAATATCGCACTTATCGGAGCGGTCGCTTTCCATCGGGCATGTAAAAAAGAAGGTATGGAACCTATGTTAATTCATGTAATGCCTTCAGAGGTATTCGCTCGAAGCTCTACTACAAAAACAAAATCTTCCAATAGTACTAACATTCCTGATGAGTATAAAGATTTTGCAGATGTGTTTGACGAAATCGCATCCGAGGAGCTTCCGGAACATAGACCCTATGACCTCAAGATTGAACTAGAGGATGGAAAGGAACCACCGCTTGGACGAATCTACCCACTTTCACCAAGAGAGCTTGAAGCTCTTAGAGACTTCTTGGACAAACAACTCGCTAATGGAGCCATACAACCATCCACCTCGCCTCACGGCGCACCCGTCCTCTTCGTTCCGAAAAAGGATGGATCACTCAGACTATGTGTGGACTTCAGAGGACTCAATGCTATCACCAAGAAGGATCGTTATCCTTTACCACTTATTTCAGATTTATTGGATGCTCCGAAAAAAGCCAAATATTACACCAAATTCGACCTTGCTCACGCTTATCACTTAGTACGTATTGCTGCTGGTGATGAATGGAAAACAACTTTCCGGACCCGTTACGGATCCTTCGAATGGAAAGTTATGCCTTTTGGACTAACTAATGCTCCAGCCGCTTTTCAACGGTTTGTCAATGATGTTTTAGCTGATCTACTTGATGTTTGTTGTATAGTCTATTTAGATGACATACTCATCTATTCGGATGATCTACAGACGCATCGTAAGCACGTCCGTGAAGTGCTCCGACGGCTCCGCAAACACAAGCTATTTTGTAATCCAGCAAAATGTTACTTCGAAGTTGACACAGTGGAGTATCTAGGCTACATTCTATCGCCTGAAGGTCTCACAATGGCTAAAGACAAGGTTCAGGCTATCATTGATTGGCCTGTGCCTCGGAAGGTTAAAGACATTCAATCTTTTCTGGGATTTGCTAATTTCTACAGACGTTTTATTTTTAATTACAGTGATATTGTGGTACCGATGACTAGACTCACTCGCAAGGGTGTAGTTTGGAATTGGTCCGACGCTTGCCAACAAGCTTTTGATAAGCTTAAAATTGCTTTTACTAACGCTCCTATTCTCGCTCATTGGGAGCCTAACAGACGACTCATTGTAGAAACGGATGCGTCGGATTACGCCTCGCTGCGATCCTATCCATTATACTGGAGGACGGCGAGATCCATCCGATCGCATTTCTCTCTCGCACATTCCAAGCTGCCGAACTTAACTATGATACTCACGATAAAGAACTTTTAGCCATCTTTGAAGCCTTTAAAGCTTGGCGTCATTATCTCGAAGGCTCTGGGGATCCGATTGACGTTGTCACGGATCATAAAAACCTTGAGTACTTTTCTACTACTAAAGTTCTTACCCGTAGGCAGGTCCGATGGTCGGAATTTCTACATCAATTTAACATGGTGATTCGCTTCTGCCCCGGAAAGCTAGGCGTGAAACCGGATGCGATCACTAGACGATGGGACGTCTATCCAAAAGAGGGGGATATCGGCTATGCGCAAATCAATCCACAAAACTTCAGACCAATATTCACTAATGAACAATTCACTACTTCACTACGAGCTACATTCTTGGAAGGTCCGTCACTTAGAGCGTCAATAGTAATGGATATCGGAGCCTTGCATGAGGCGATCAAATCCGCACTATCGCTCGATCCGGATTCAGTGACTGGATTACAACATGCACAAGATGATTCAAAACCTCGTTGGACACTAGATGAAACTGGTTTGTTACGTTTTGACGGACGAATTTTTGTCCTGATCATTCCAATCTGCGTATACAAGTTTTACAATTCTTCCATGATCATCCTCTTTCAGGTCACTTCGGACAGAACCGGACGCTACAATCCATCCGTAGGCAGTACACATGGCCGCGGATCCGAGAGTTCGTTCGAGACTATGTCTCTTCATGCACCATATGTGGCCGAAACAAATCTAGAAGACATCGTCCTTATGGTCTACTCAAACCATACCAGTACCAGTTAGACCATGGGATTCAATATCAATGGATTTCATTGAACAACTACCCTCCTCGGACGGATACACTGCTATACTAGTAGTTGTTGACCGTGCATCTAAACAAGCAATTTTCATTCCTACCCATGATACAATCACTTCTGAACAACTAGCTGAGCTTTTTATTATTCACGTCTTTTCTAAACATGGAGTACCTAACCACGTAACCTCTGACCGCGGATCCGAATTTGTTTCCGCTTTCTTTAGAGCTTTAGGTCAATCACTTTCTATGCAACTTCACTATACATCTGGATACCATCCGGAAGCGGACGGACAGACTGAACGAGTTAATCAAACACTTGAACAGTACATCCGAATCTACTGCTCTTATCAACAAGATGATTGGGCTAGCTTATTGCCCATTGCAGAATTCGCTTACAACAACGCTCCGAACGCATCCACTGGCATCACACCATTCTTCGCCAACAAAGGTTATCATCCGAATATCTCGATTCGACCAGAAGTTGACGTGCGATCGGACACCGCGCGCGACTTTGTAGTCAATCTTGATGAATTACATTCTTTCCTTCGTGACGAAATTACTAATGCACAGAAACGTTATAAAGACCAGGCTGATAGAAAACGAATTCCAGCTCCAGAGTTTCCGATCGGATCCGAAGTTTTCGTTCTGGCTAAACACATTAAATCCACTCGCCCTACTGAGAAATTTTCCGAAAAATATCTTGGTCCTTTCAAGGTCATTGACCGTCCAGGAACTCTTTCATACAAGTTACAGCTTCCAGATTACCTCCGTCGCATCCATCCAGTTTTCCACGTATCACAACTAGAACCAGTCACCCCCAATCCATTTTCGCTTCGCACGCAGTCGCCTCCGCCACCAATCGAAATTGATGGTGAAGAGGAGTACTTTGTTGCTGAAGTACTTGATTCCAAAATGGATCGTAGGTTCAAACGTTGTCCTTTACGATACTTCGTGCGATGGGCAGGTTATGAAGGAACAGATGAAGAATTTTCTTGGATCGGAGCCGACGACATCCATGCGGACGAGTTGGTACCAGCATTCCACCAACGTTACCCAGACAAACCAGGACCACTACAATAAACTCATTCATCCTTCTGGTACTCTCCACATCATTTCCATTTATTACTTATATTTCGCACCATCCGTCGGACGTAAAGACTTAAACAAAAAATTCATTCCACTCATTATACTAATAACACCCTTTTATTCCATTTACGACTATTTACGATCACACAAAACAAAAACCAAGAAAATTATCACATTATATACAATAACAAAACAAACAACAAAACAAACAACAAAACAAACAAAATTATATACATCATTATATCGGAGCCGATCGCCTCACGATATTTTCCTCCTCTTCTTCCTCTTCATCTTCTTCATCTTCTTCTTCTCCCAACTCTGCTTCTTTCTTCTGTCTTCTTAAATCTTTTATAAAGTCTTCTTCTTCTTCTTCTAACTCCTCCAACTCCCTCTCTATTTCCAAGGCCTCCAACGCTTCCCCTGTCCGGGCCCGACGGCTGCGATCGGCTAGAATAGTGTCTTGCCAGGATCCCACTTGAAGGCGGAATTGCCTAAGTTCATAGGCAATACCCACCATGGAATCCTGGATGCCCTCCATGGCCCCAGCTATCCTCTCATAAAATTCCGTCGGCTGCGACGCGTCTCCGACGATGGGGTTGGACTTGACCTTGTCATTCCAGGAACAGTGAACTTTAGATTTCCTGCAGTGATAGCAGGAAATCGTATTCGACTGGTCCTGGGGACGACAGTCCAACTCCTTCTCGATGCATCGTGCGCAGGCGGGCCGAGCGGACGAAGTACTTGCAATTGGCTGAAAGAAAAGATTAGTGAAGAATCAATTAAAGTCAATGAGCACTCACCTGGGCATTGTTACCCTTTCTCTTCTTTTTCTTCGGAGCCTTCGGCTCCTCATCTCGCTCACTATCGTTATTCATTGATTCTTCCGGCTAAACAAATCAATTACAAGGAACAAGGCAAAAAAGAAAATCTACTCACTTGATATGGAGGATCCGACGGATCCGAAATATCTTCCATAACCCTTTTTTGTGGCACTACTTCTCGTGCCTTACCCTTTCTTGCCTCAGCCAACTCTTCCTGTCTTTTCCTTTCAGCCTCTTCCAACTTCTTTTTCGCGGCCTTCGCTCGCTTTGCCTCCTCGATCCTCCGCTTTTTCTCTGCGACCTCTTTCTCCTGTCTTTTCCTCAACTCCTCGGCTTCTCGTCTCGCCTTTTCCTCAGCTACTTTTTGCGCTCGCTCCGCTTCCATCCTTTCCTCCTCCTGTGCAGCGAGCAGTTGCTCCTGCATTTGTCGTAGTTGCGCGGCGATTTGTGATGAAGTGAGTTTCTGAGGAGAAGACATTGTTTGGAAAAAGGGAAAAAAGTTGAAGTCCACTTGTCCTAACGGACCAGCTTTTATGGGTTTCAAATTGCGCACGGACCACCTTCGCATCACAAGACTTCATGTTGGTTGAAAGTTTTCAACACGCATTAGGGGACTTGGAATTTTTGCACATAACTGATCGGGTACTTTTCGCATCACACCGGAATGATCGCTTCCACGGGGAACTTTGGACTTTGGATTTTTGGGCTTTCGTGGGCTCAAGCCCAAAAGGGGGATACTGTTATATTCATGCAGGACAGTCTATTTCTTTATACACATACATACACTAATCGCTTCCATCGCGTCCGATGGATCCGTTATACGTTTATCCTTCATCGCATCCGAAGGATGCGATTACACTTTCTTTATTACAACACTTATAGTTAACATCCTCACATTCCTTCATTCAACATTATTACTTCTTACCGAGATCATATGCTCATCAGTCATCTTCTTATACATGTGTTATTTACTTATTACTCTGGTTAGCTACAAGACTAGTATTTAAGCCGTAGTGTAGCTTAGCTGTACTTCAGTTTAAATATCGACTTCAGTTGACTTATACAGTCTATACTCAGTTGAGACATAACACTCGCTTCGCTTCGGATCGGATCCCTCGCTCCATCCGACTGCTTCTACCTGGGACACGCGACTCTAACGAGGGTACTACTAATAGTGGTATCAACGTCCCATTACTATTATCCCGCACCGCACCGCATCGCATCGGACGGTCCACTTGGCTGTATTCAGCATAACTCTAACAGCTTGGTATATGGTCTTGTAATACTCAGCACTATAATCAGCCCAAGGTTCCTCGCCAAAGCTGGTTTTGGTGTTCTTAGAGAGTCGACTCTTGCCCTCCTTCTTCCACTCTACCTCCTGTTCTTTCCTTGTATCTTCAATAGAATTTGTTCCATTTTCATATGCCCTGAATGCTCGGAGGACCTGGAGAAATAATGTGTCAAACAATCAATGTTCAAACTGATGAGTAACGTACAGCGGCGGCACTGAGAGCTGAGGCCCCAGCTGGGAATCCAAACTCCGATTTGACTTTGAACAATTTTGCATGTTTGAAATGGTGCGCAAACGTTTCAAGGATTAATGGTGACCTCATAGCACCTGTACTAGCATCACGCTGTCCAACATATCAATAAAACTTGAAGGAAAATATATTAAATAACGCACTGTGGCACTCCAGGCTGTTCATAAGCCCAGGCGTCTTCTGCAAGTTCATGGTACAATTGCCAACAATTGCCTTAACAATTGCCTTAACAATCACCTTAACAATCACCTTAACAACCATTTGAACAAATGTCTGGCACCTATGCTCAAGGTATTTCTATGACGCATCTTGATGAGAGACATGTCAGCTTGGTAGTTGCACAAAACCCTGGCCTATGGAGGGGCTTGGGCTTTGCTCAACATGAGCTACAAACACATCCTCAATGAGAGACACTCAACTGGATGGGTCAGCTATAGACAAAGAAGCAAGCACAGTAGGGTTGAAACACCTACTGGTATACATTTCACTCCTGTCACCATCCTGGCACTGGACATGGACAGATAGCAAGTAAGGGGGATGTGAGAGCAATAGAGGTCTGAAAAGAGAAGCGGTGATGATGAAAATTTTCCCTGATTATTTGGCTTTGTTTATTTTACGGGTGTGGGAAAAAGAATTTCATAGCACAAAGGACCTTGTCAAGCAAGGTGATAAGTGCACAAACTGAGTGGCAAGACAACACACAGCACTAATCAGATTATCAATCCTAACTGTATAGATCACACGCGCTTGGCATTTCTTTCCCTTTTAAGGCAATTGTCTTGCAGTTGTACATCTCAACACTCTTCTCCGTGGTATTCATTTAATGCCTATGTATGGTTCTCAACCGCTCCCCTGCTATGATATGAATCATTACAATAGCTTAGATATATTTTCGGCCTTCTATGTAAACCGACTCGGATTTGCAGATTATCACTCCAACAAAATTTTTGTCTGATTTTGACTGCTAATTAATTTGACTACTAATACTTTGAATTTACCATTGACCAGTACTTAGTAAAAAAAATAAACTACTTTGTCACCTTCCCCATGTTTCCATGCTCCCATACATCCATACAGAAGTCGTGTATGGAAAATTGACAAATAAGCGCCCAAAATGCGCATGGTGGCCATGCCGCCATGCCGCCCCATGTGCCCCATACTTTTCCCATTTTGCTGATGTACAAGGACTAGTATTTAAACCATAGTATAGCTTAGTTCTACTTCAGTTTAAATATCAACTTCAGTTGACTTATACAGTCCATACTCAGTTGAGACATTATCCTTGCTTCACTTTGGAACGGATCCTTCACTCCATCCGACTGCTTCTGCTTGGGACACGCAACTCTAACGAGGGTACTACTAATAGTGGTAGCAATGTCCCATCACTTATCACTCCGCACTGCACCACATTGCATCGGATGGTCCACTTGGCTGTGTTCAGCATAACTTTAACAGGCTTCTCCAGAATAATCTCAACGAGATTATTCAATGTTTCTATGTAAGCTTGTTGAGATTATGCTAGGTAAACAATGAAACCAGGATTATATTAAATTAGTTCAAATAATCTCATTGAGATTATTCTGAAGAAGCCTCATGGTCTTATCCTGTGCTTTTTATGAATAATCAGGTGGTGAATATGACAAGTTTAGTGATAGAACACTCTCTAATCATCAATAGTAGTGTTAGAACACTCCCTAATTGTTCATTGTAGTGCTACAACAGTTATTAGATAGTTACAGTACTTATAACAGTAGTTAGCACTTCTTTCTTTCATTTCTCCTTCAGTTTACATGTTACACACTTACTTTTAGCATAGGCATACTATTGTGGACACCCTTTTTCACGCCTCATGCATTTTGCATACATACAGGACCAAACAAGCCCCTATTCCTACTACAGAAAGAAGGAATCAAAACAATATTTACTTTCTGTGTTTGTTGGAGTACTGTTAGCATCTACAAGGTCACTAGTACAACACTACCCTTGTAATTAACAGTGCATAGTGTTATGATCATGCACGGATCATAGGGAAAAGAGTTGGATCACGGACTATAAGTCTGCGGGATAAGACCAAACACCTGGATAAATCCTGGTGAGGGTAAGTTGATCCTAGGAGAGGTAGTCGGACATTGACGCTACTATTGATAGCATCCCCGACATGCTGCTGTCTCAAAGGAATGGTGAGGTAATTCCAATCGTGGGAGAACTCATGTGATTGTACTGATGGTAAGGTTGAGAGTGAAATCTATTTGAGATCACTACACTATCAAAGTCAATATTTAAACTGGGGACCAACTATTCTACTCTGGTAGCTTTATACTGTACTCGCTACCTAAGGGTTGCTAAGCAAGAGTTATCCTAGAATAGTATGGTCCGATATGTTGAGAATAAAAGGGGTAAGTACAAAGGAAAGGATATAAAAGGATATATGTATAAGGGATCAGTTAAATGTGAGGGATATAAACGTAAAGTGTGAAAGCTCGCGGAGATAAACTCCATGACAGAAGAAAGTAATTGAAGTCAAGTACCAGGAAATGATCATTAGGACTGCGATGGTTGCCAACGACTTGGCATGGTCGTAACACATAGCAACAGTATTACTGTCCAGGAGTACACACTGTTGTCTGACAGCCTATTTGCTGCAATAGTGTGTGCAACATCAACTGTGCCAGGTTGACCTTCAACAGAATATCTGACTGATTTTTAAATAACTATCTTAATACTCTCCTTTTGGTAATTGTAAGGATTTTTCAAAATATTTAGCACTAGATTATTACAAGAATTTTGTACATAAACTCAACATATTATTAGCCTTTCCACCACAGGAAAATGGTACAATCCCTGCAGTGTACATTCTTTTGGGCTGCTCAAATGTCTATTACAGTGCCATCAAGCACTTCTCATCATGCCACTTATAGGGAAAACTCCCAGATTTTGAAAGTTTTTCAGAAAATGTAGATAATAATGTAAGATGCTTTTAATATGTGCAATGGACTTGTATTGGCAGTATTTACTTTGGTTGTGCTTTGAGGCCCCTGGAAGCTCCTGCGGAACCCTGCCTGCCCAAAGGGGTCCAAAGTACACTATGTTTTGGGCCTAAAGTATGCTTATTTGGACAGGGATAATCATGTGGGCTCAAAAAAATGCAAAAAAGAAAAAAAAATCAAAAATCGCAAAAATGTAAATAAAATTCTTTCAGGTATTCTCGCACGAGGTGATGATGTAGGATGATCTATTTTCTTGCTGGGATTGTGATTTTGAGAGGCAGCAGTGCTGCTTTGATCTCTCTCTTTGAAAATATGCACTATCTTTTGCACACCATTCATGAATATCCCAATCTCTTTGATTCCAAAGTCGACCCAAGTCAGCACCCAATGGTTGGTTGCTTCGATGCATAGTGATATGACCCATTTAGTCCATGCAAGAAGATAATCCCTTCAGGTATCTGTTGCTCTGCTGCCATGGAGTAGGATCTCAAAGTCATTTTGACTGACATCACTGTCCCTGATTCATCTTGTGCCTGCAAGTAAGGCTTTTTCGATTATTTGAGGTTCATCAGCTGGAAATATCGTTGTCATTGCCAATTAATGAACAGACAAGATGTATGTTAATGGAATCCTAAGCTAGAGCTAATGGTTCAAAAAAATTTACATCTTCAACCAGGATTCTCCAACCAAAGTATGCTATGACTGAACAAGGCCTCAGAAATCTGAGGCTAAAGTATGCTAATTTTGCCTAAATCTGGACAGGGAAAATGCCAAAATTGCCCCCAAAAGTACCCTGATTTGGGCAAGGTTTGGCAGGAGCTTCCAGGGGCCTGTGCTTTGCTAAGGCCTTGCTTGAGTTTTGGTTTTCGGACCTTCAGAAAATGAACTTGATGAGTCATACCCTAATTAGGAAGGTCTGCTGACATACCCAAGCCTTACATCGAGAGGATGGGGGCAGTCTGATGGTGACAGGTATTCTTTGATGACTGATGTACTTTTTCACAGCATATTCTGCTTGCTTGATGTTGAGGCAGTGGCTTGAAGACATCATCAGATGACTAACAACCCAGCAATTAGTAGCATGGACTTACTTTCCATATGTGTCCACATGACAGAATGAAAACAAACCTCGTGATCCTTCTGATCCACTTTGAGTTGCACTTGCCACTGGTGCTTCCTTGTTTTCCTCAGATTTGTTGCCATCTGCCTAGAATACCAAAAATTAGCATATTTAAACATACAAAAAACAGTTCATGACCTACCTGTCATTGGAGCATAAGAAAGCACCTGGACCTGCAATGTGTTATATTCATGCAATAATGGGTCCACTGTGGGGGTGCGGCATGCCTTCTTAGTGGCCATTCCCCTTTTACTTATATTCAATTTTACTTTACTCATATTCTTAAGATAATTACAAACAATGCTATACACATGGAATGGTCACTTGGCCATTCTACAATTCAGTTATCAATCAGACTGAATGTTACATATCTTCTCAGTTTTCTTTTCCCTTCTTACCACCACTACCTTCCACACATCTTTCCTCATCTCCTTATTTCTTCCACTTCCTCCTTATTTCTTCCACTTCCTCCTTCTATTTCCAACGCACCTTCACACTTTTGAATATCCTGACAATCAGTAACCACAAATTGATCCCGTCATACTCCTTGACAACTCAATGACAGTCCTATGATTTCTGAGCCACAGCATCTGGCTATCTGACCATGACACATTGTAGGAACAAAATTGGTTAGCAGGGTGTTTAAAGGTGGAATGGGAAGTGTTAAGATCATGCGACTCCGGAACCGCGGAAGCTCCCGCAATAGGATCGCGGAGATTGACGGTGATGCAAGGGGATCATTCCCTCGCAGATGAGAGGAACGGTTCGCGGAGTGAGGGGGATAGTTATTGGACCTCAACACTACTATTGGTAGTGTCCTCAACACGTCGAGTGTCCAATGGTAAGGGTAGAAGCTCCGGATCGCGGACATCGCTCCCGCGATCGTTGGAGTAGTGTTGAGTATGCATCGAGGACGTTTACAACATCCTGGATACAAGGAGAGGGGCAGATCTAAGTCAATATTCAAGCTGGGGACTACCTATTCTACATCAAGGCTTTATACATACTCTATGTAAGGGTCGCGTATGTACTATCTCCGAATAGGTTAGTCGACATGAGGAAGAACAAAGGAATGGATATAAAAGGTATAGTACGGATCGGATCTCGATCCGGAGAGATAATGGGCAATTCCCTCGCGGAGTTATACTCCGCAAACGTGGGAATTGGATCGCGGGATCGCGGACTTACCGCGATCTGCATACATATAACAGGAAGTCACTATAGGTGTTATAATCATGCACGGGTTGTAGGGAAAAGGTTGGATCATGGACTATAAGTCTGCGGGTTAAAAGACCGAGCACCGAGATAAATCCCGGTGAGGGTTGATCGATCCTACAGAGAGGTAGTCGGATGTTAACACTGCTATTAATAGTGTTCCCAACACGCCGCTGTCTGAAAGTGATGATGAGGGTAATTCTGATCATGGGATAACTCACGCAATTGTACTTAGGTGAGGTTGAGAGTGAAATCTATTTGAGATCACTACACTATCAAAGTGTGCTATCAAAGTCGATATTTAAACTAAGGACCAACTATTCTACTCTTGTAGCTTTATACGGTACTCACTACCTAAGGGTCGCTAAGTAATAGTTATCCTAGGATAGTATGGTCGAACATGTGGAGAATAAAAGGGGTAAGTATAAAGGGAATGCTATAAAAGGATATATAAAGAATTGGTTAAGATGTGAGGGATATAAAAGTAAAGTGTGAAAGCTCGCGGAGATAAACTCCACGACGGAAGAAAGTAATGAAGTCAAAATACCGGGAAACAATTGTCGGGGCCGCGGGAGTTGGACTTTGCATGGTCGTAACAATAGGACAGATTGTACATTTACTTTACTTATCAATTTCAACTTCTTTACGTTGTCTCCTTTTCTTGACCATTATTCCTACCCCTCTCTGTTGTGATGCCCCTCTTGTCAAAGCCATTTGTCCACCATCTCGGAGCACACCCATACAGATGCTGGGCTTGAGCCACCCGGTCATCCTCGCTGATGGTCATAGGCGAGCAGTACAGTATTAGCCTGTTGTTATGACCATGCCAAGTCCAACCATCGCGGCCCTGACAATTGTTTCCCGGTATTTGACTTTTATTACTTTCTTCTGTTGTGGAGATTCTCCTCCGTGACCTTTCACACTTTGTTATTATATCCTTCACATTTAACTGATTCATTATTTAGCCTTTTATATCCTTTCCTTTGTACTTACCCCTTATATTTCCCCACATGTTTGACCATACTATTCTAGGATACTATCGTTATGTGACCCTTAGGTAGCATCTACAGTATAAAGCCACAAGAGTAGAATAGTTGGTCTCTAGTTTAAATATTGACTCTGATAGCACACTTTGATAGTGTAGTGATCTCAAATAAGATATCACCTTCAACCTTACCTCACTAAGTACAATCATGTGAGTCCTCCCACAATCAGAACCACCCTCACTGTTCCTTTCAGACAGCAGCATGTCGGGGATGCTATTAATAGTAGCGTCAATGTCCGACTACCTTCCCTAGGATCAACCAACCCTCACCGGGATTTATCCAAGTGTTCGGTCTTTTCCCCGTGGACTTATAGTCTGCAATCCAAGCCTTTTTCCTACGATCCGTGCATGATCATAATAGTATATTTAAACTAGAGACTAACTATTCTACTCTTGTGGCTTTATACTGTAGATGTGTTATATGTATGCGGATCGCAGTAAGTCCGCGATCCCGCAATCCAATTCCCGCGTTTGCGGAGTATAACTCCGCGAGGGAATTGCCCATTATCTCTCCGGATCGAAATCCGATCCGTACTATACCTTTTATATCCATTCCTTTGTTCTTCCTCATGTTGACTAACCTATTTGGAGATAGTACATACGCGACCCTTACATAGAGTATGTATAAAGCCTTGATGTAGAATAGGTAGTCCTCAGCTTGAATATCGACTTAGATCTGCCCCTCTTCTTGTATCCAGGATGTTGTAAACGTCCTTGATGCATACTCAACACTACTCCGATGATTGCGGGAGCAATGTCCGCGATCCGGAGCTTCTACCCTTACCATTGGACACTCGACGTGTTGAGGACACTACCAATAGTAGTGTCGAGGTCCAATAACTATCCCTCTCACTCCGCGAACCATTCCTCTCATCTGCGAGGAATGATCCCCTCGCATCACCGTCAATCTCCGCGATCCTATCGTGGGAGTTTCCGCGGTTCCGGAGTCGCATGATCTTAACAAGATGCTTGTTAGGGCTGTGCTTCCGAGGAGGGAATGAAGTGGCTGAAGTTACCCATGAATGGTCCGAGGGTTTGAATTACGATCGAAGCAGCTGAAGCTCCGACCGGAGCTCCGTGGGAATGATCAAAAATCGAATGGACCGGAAGGTACGGAAGTCACGTAGGAGGGAAGTGAACCTTGATCCGTTTATTAGAACAGATCCTCACTACGCCGAGTGGTTCTGGAAGGGGTTCAGACGAATATGAACAGTAAGGAGACATAATGAGAGAGAGGAATGACTGGGATGGAACCCAAGGCAACCCAAGTCGATATTGAAACTGAGGAATAGTGTACAAGATATCTAATCTTATATACAAGTAATCCTAATTGTTAAATAAAAGACAATAAGTAATAGGGACTAGAAATAATACAATAAGGATGTTTCCCAAGAGCGGACAGGTGTGGGAGTGCATCGGTCATGCTGACCATGTGTCATGTGATGTATCCAAAGTTGTTCCGAGATTACTAGCCTGGAACCGAGGATGCGTAGAAGCTTCATGCTCCCCACATTTAAACTCCGCCACAAGCCGTACAGTTGCCGCCCCCCTCACGATGTGCATGCAGTCACGTTCTTGCGTTGTTGATAACTTCCTTTCTCTCCTTTATCTTTTTCGTTGTATGCCAGACGATCTGGACAACAGCCCTTCGGGGTTTTCGACGCCGGAGAATCTGGCACTAGTAAGACAAATCATTTGACCTCAATTCACACATGATATCCACGACTATGTGCTCAAAGGAATCTGCAAGGCTATGGATGGTTTCCATGTTATTTTGGTGGTCAGAACAGGTGGCGGCAAGACTACATACTTCTCTGGACTCATGGTCTTAACATTGGATGGTGATGTAACACTGGATAGTGGTGTAGTATGAGGTGGATAGGTATTTGGCACTGAAATAGGAGTATCATCGAGACTTTGAGTATCGGAGGGGCTAGAGTCTGAACCCAATTCTTCTGACTTCGTAATTGGGTGAATCCATATTTTAGATAAAAAACCAAAATCGCAGGTTATTGATTATCACTGCACACAAATGAGCTAAGTCATCACTATTACACATGTTACAGCCATGCAGAATTTCGGCATTGGGTCGGAGTTTGAAAGTGGGGAGCATGGAGGTTCTACGCATCCTCGGTACCAGGCTTTATTCACAAACGAGTTTACTCTTTTTTTGTGAACTACAGACGGCCAGCCAGGCTACGAGATTACTAAGTTAATGTTATGATCATGCACGGGTCGTAGGGAGAAGTTGGATCGCGGGGTAAAAGACCGAACACCGAGATAAATCCCAGTGAGGGTTGGATGAACCTACAGAGAGGTAGTCGGACGTTGACGCTACTATTAATAGCGTCCCCGACACGCCGCTGTCCGAAAGCGAAGTTGAGGGTAATTCCGATCGCAGGAGAAACTCACGCGTTCGTACTTAAGGTGAGGTTTGAGATTTAACTCTATTTGAAATACACTGTCGAATTGTGCTATCAAAGTCGATATTTAAACTAAGGACCAACTATTCTACTCTCGTAGCTTTATACTGTAGTCGCTACCTAAGGGTCGCTAAGCGATGGTATCCTAGAATAGTATGGTCGAACATGTGGAAGATAAAAGGGGAAAGTATAAAGGAAATGATATAAAAGGATATATAAGAAGTCGGCTAAGTGTGAGGGATATAAAATCAAAGTGTAACAGGATCGCGGAGGTAAGCTCCGCGACGGAAG
Source organism: Lentinula guzmanii (assembly GCA_027919855.1). NCBI lineage: Eukaryota > Fungi > Basidiomycota > Agaricomycetes > Agaricales > Omphalotaceae > Lentinula > Lentinula guzmanii. The sequence goes on from JANVFO010000015.1 coordinate 692,240, forward strand.
AAAATAGTAAAGTCAAATACCGGGGAATGATCGTCGAGCCTGCGGGAGTTGAACTTGGCATGGTCGTAACAGTGCCCCCCCGTTAGGATTGAGGCCTCGAGATCCTGAGTAATAATGACTAAAAATAGATGTGAATGATCAGAAGCAACGGGGATCAAAGTTTAAAAATTGTGATGTGATGTGAAAAACGAAGAAGAGTGAAAATTGTAAGTTGAAACGGCCCTTAAGTCGCGAAGCATATAAAGATAGGGCAGTTTCAAAAATTCTGGTAAGTTCCCTCTTCCTGTTCACCATGTCCTCCTCTACCCCCAAC